>OX451735.1:1554278851-1555478851 GCA_948472305.1 Vicia faba | reverse complement strand
ATGACTTGGTCCCCAACCTCGACTGTTTGCTTCATACGGCTGCAGCCGTCTTGATGAAGTTTCTTGATAATGGCTCTCAGCTCTTCTTATCCCCGGGCTAGGCCTTGTATAAAAGCCCTCTGCCCCAGCATCTGGGTTCTCATTGTTTCAACTTCAGCTTGTAGTTGTTCCAACCGTTCGTCCTTATTGTCTTCAGGATTTTTCTTGGCTAGGTTCACAGTGAGGAGTGCTTTCAACTCTTCCTGCCCCTTGGATACGTTTAGGAACATTTCCATGAACTGAGCTTCTTAAGTTTGGAGATCTCTGTTGTCTTGTTTGAGAGCCATTATTGAAATAAACAGCGAGAACATGAGAGACCTGCTTTGAGTCCTGCTTATGCAATGATATGTATGATATATGTATGCAATCTTTTCAAGGATCTGCGGGGTAAATAAGAAGATGTCAACAGTTGAAATTTGTAGATTTGATTGAAGAACTTTTTATCGTTGATTGTCCTTCTACGAGAGTCAAGCTCACCATATCAAGTGGGTCATAGCCCCTGACTCAAGTTGTCGTGTTTTGATCTTTTGACGATATTGGTTAGAGGAAAATAAATCCCCTTTTCCCCTTACTAGACATCTGATTTACCATAACCTGCATCACAAACCCTTGAGATCCTTGAAATGGTTAAGGAAATGATATTGCATGACGTTATGTATGTGTTAAGAAAAAGTGCAAGGTGAATGTAAGCAAGTAAACCCTACAAGAAATCCAAGTTATTGGATAATGACTGTAAACAAATCCTGCGAGGAAATCATGTTCTCAGATGATAAAACCCTGCAAGGAGTTCAAGTTGAAAGCAAACAAATCACACAAGCAGCCTTAGATTTAGGCTTGCATGGAGTTTATAGGTAACTACCCTCTTGAAGTTGGGTTGGTTCAACCTGTCCTAAATATAGTAACTGGGTTCTAAGGGATCTCAATATCACCGATCTTTCCCCAAAATTTCATTCCGATAGACAATTGACTTGCCACCAAACTAAACTCAAGAGTCAAACCTCAATGAGTGTAGCATCGAGTATCAACCGACTTTGGGTTTACACCAAAGACGACTATCTCACTACTTCTTAAAAAGCCAAGTTAGTCAATTAAGGTGCTAAGGTAAGTTGACGCTTTATGATACCACGCAGCGGCCCCATATTCTCCTCGATTACTCAAGGGCTACCGTTATACACCAAAGTATCGCATAAACGTAGCTATTGTTTCAACCGTGTCGGTATACCCCGGACAACTCCCTCACAGTTTATTACTACTTACCTAAAAGGAATTCCCCGATCCGAGTTTAGGATCCAAACAACCCAAACATATACCCTTAAAAGTAAATCAAACAAGACAAGCCAAAGAAGAAATTAAAATGACCTAGATCCTAAGGTAAACCCCATTTTATAAATCATGGTTCCCCAGCAGAGTTGTCAGTTCTGTGATACGGTGGAAGAACTGACTGTTATAATGGTTTGCATTTTTTGTTTGCAAATGTGCGGTAAGCAAGAGTCGCAACTGACTTTTCTTTTATCCAACAAAGGAAAGGGTGAAAAGAACAGAAAAAAGACCTTTCAAGAGTTTTCTGAGTAAGGGGGGTAGATTATGGAAAGGGAAAGTGTTAGCACCCTTTCCATCTGTAGTTTTCTACGGGCTCTTAGATGCTAGCTCATGTTTTGAAAATTGCTTGTGCTTTGTGTGTTTTGAAAATTGTTTTGAAAATGCCTTAGTGCGGCGATTCACTTTGTGATAACTCTTGTATCAGTCCTCAAGAGTGTTGACAAGGCGAATGTTTTTGAAAGTGTTTTAAAATGTTTTTGTGTAGGTGCAAAAAGTTTTTTTGAGCAAGCATCTAAAAACTTATCTACTTATACTCGAAAAGGTTGTTCTTTTCTCCCTATCCTTTAGACAGTGCTATCCTACTATTAATGAGTAGGTAGCCCTAGTCGTTGGATGTTAAGGGACTATCGAAAGGGACGTACGGTCATTGAAGACAACATGTAAGGATACCTTAGCATTTCAAAGGCAATGTCATTATATAGGCAACATCGAGGGACAAAATCATTTCTCGTAGGCAACTCGAGGGACAGTAAGGGACTATGATCTTTTATGATGACTTTGAACTGAGGGTCTTTGCTAAGGATATCCCTATGTTCTAGAGACATGACCATTGTTTTTCCGAAGGCAACAAGTGAGGTTACCCTTGAGGTGCGAGTGTGCAAATGATTCAGTTCGATTATTTATATTGAAATTAGGGTTTTCTATCGTTCATTTTTATCTTTCCATACAATCCTATTAATCTAAGCATTGCATAAAATATAGTAGCTGAAGGTAAAGGTGGAAATGTAAACCTAGGCTATTACAGAGCTTTGGGGCAGTTACATAATAGTGAAGAGTGCGGAAAAGAAATCCTAAAACTATTACATCCCAGAAGCAATTACATGATAATGATGGAAAAAAAAGCGGGAAAAATAAAGCTACGCTATTACAGTTGAATGCGCCCTATACACTTTATCTAGGAAAATAAAAATAAGATGAAAATAGCATAGAAAATATTTTGGTGATTTTTTATGAAAAATGATTTATGATAATTAATTAAATAAACCTAAAAAACCTAATTAATTTTAATTAATAAAAAATGTTAATTTTGAAAAAAGTTATTTAAAAGACCTAAATCCTAATTAGTTTGAATTAAAAAAAAAAGGTTAATTTTGGAAAAAGTGAATTAAAAAAAACCTAAAAACCTAATTAATTTTAATTAAAAAAAGGTTAATTTTGAAGAAAAAAAAGGTTAATTAAAAAAACCTCAAACCTAATTAATTTTAATTAAAAAAAAGGTTTTAAAAAAGTTTATGTATAATGATTAACAAGAAAGAATTAAGTTTGCCAAAAATTAGATAGGGGAAGAAACATCAATGAAAAATAGGGTTAGAAAATACAAATAATGAAAATGTCAGGGGTATGTGTTGAACCAAAAATTAATTTAAAACCTAAAATTAAATTTTAAAAAATCTAAAATTAATTATTCGAGTTTATTATGAAAAATCAAAGGTTTGTGAAAAATGTTAAGTTTTATGAAAAAGGTTTTAAACATAAAGAATGAAAATAGGTAAAAGGATAAATAGAAAGGAAGAAAACCAAAACCAATAGGGGTGGATGTTGAAACCATGCCCTTAACCTTCTCAGGATGTTTGTCTCGCTATGCATTGGTGGTTGTTCTATTTTGGCTCTGCGTTTTGTAATAACCCTCCATGGCACCATTACGATGGTCCAAACCTGTAATATTGAATCTCATGAACACATTAAGAAAATTAGTTTATCATAAAATACAAAGAAAAAAATATATGAAATTTTATAATGTTAAAACCGATATGACATGTATGAATGCTTCTACACCATTTTGATCATCGAGATCAAATCAGCCTTACCCTTACTGGAGAAGTAGTGAGATGAGGGTTTGTAACAAGGATGACTTGTTTGTAGTGAGATGGGCGTTTGAAACAAGAATTTCAAGATTTCTAGGGTTCTTGAGAGAATTTGATACTTTGACAAGGTTGTGGCAAATGTTTTTTGCGTCATGTTTGTGTGAAAAGAATGAGATTATATAATGGAAATTAGAGCAAAGATATGGGCTTTGAATGTGCAATTGGGCATCCAATAACCACAAGCAATAGTGCAAATTTTTATTCACTTGAGTCCATCATATTCCAGGCTAAATAGCAGAGGCTTAAATGCAATTTTTGAAGTTTAAATGTGAAAACAAAATGTAGCCGACATCGAGAACTAACTCTTGTCCGAAAATGGGCTCAATTGGATAAACAGTGAATTAGTTAGGAATTTTTGAAGTTTCGCTTCAGACAAACTTATTTTGAGCTCCATTGTCAACTATGACACGTTCTTCAATAAAATACTGGTATTTACCGGAGCAGAACTTTGTCTCAACTTTGGAAGAAAAGTTGTAGATCTCTGATTCAGTGTCCTTGTGTAAACATATGGGCCCGATCCGATAAAAATTGACCAAGTTATGAATTTTTGAAGATTCAACCCAGATGAAATAATATTTAGCATTCAGGATTTTCGGCGTGTCACGTGCACTCTTGGCAAAAAGATGAAGGCCTTTTGGATACTATTTGAACTAGATACCTCCTGTGAAAATATATCTAACTCAATTTTTGAAAATTTTGCGCCAGAACCAGCTTAATACGATGAAAATCGACCAAGTTATGATTTTCTTAACATGACGCAAATAAATTTCTGTCACAAATTTTCTGTATGAAAATACTTGATAAATCCACATTTTTGAAGACCTTCTTATTGAAATTGGCTCCCATCCGTAAGAGATGAAAACGTAGATGACATCAAGACGGAATTTTGGCCACTGGAACGGGTTCAAAACGAGCCACGATCTTCAAGTTATGAATTATTTAGTGCGTAAAAACTGCAATTTTAGCACACTTTTTACCATATTTCTTCGAGAAAAATCGCACATTCGGAGACCTTCTTTAAAGAATTGGATCTCGAGCCAAACCTAAATTTGAGAATATATTATCAGAGAAATCTTGGTGAAAGAACACCTGAACATGACGCGCCGGGTTGGACTTGTGAATCTTTGAACCCCGAATCATTGCGAAACGGTGAACCGATCTTCAGCATGGAAAATACTCTGGCGAAATAAATGTCACTTGTAACCTGAAGAAGCTTGCTAAATATACCTTGATTCCATAACCATAAAACCAATGATATGCATGTATATAATAATGAAATGTAAGCCAAAAATGTCGAAATAAAGACGATAAATTTTTGGGTACAACACGGAGACTCGTTCGTCACGGGGAAGCTTATTGTAGAACCCTTTTCAGGTGGGAGACTTGATTAAAGAAAAAGCAGAGACTCGTCAGTTGTGGGGAAGCTTATTGTTATCCTTTTCAAGTGGAAGACTTGACTAAAGAAGAAGAAGAAGAGACCCATTCATCGTGGGGAAGCTTATTATTTCTTTTGAGATGGCCTTATCCTGTTTCTCTTTTCCTTTTCTTTGGAATTTTCCCCAAAAATGGTTGAGTTCTCTTTTCTTTCGCTGAGTTGAGTCAATCTCTCCCCAGTAGACCCGGTCTTTCCTGGAATATGTTTTTTTCCTTTTTTCCCCAATGAAGTTTTATCATACTTTCTAGGATTATCTGTTCTTTCTTGTCCGCATTTAAGCATGTTTTCTGTTGTGGCATCTTAGGGCCAAAAAATGTGCATTTTGTATTTAAGCAACTCTCATCGCGTTGAGACGAAGACTTCGATCTTCACATCTTTGGATAGAAGAAACTTAAATAGAGGAATCTATTGTACCCTATTTTTTTACCTAAGATACCACCTCATATGCATCACTACATCTTTAACAAAATACAAAAAATAGCTTGTGTTTTCTCTTTGTGACAAACATGGTTTTGAATCAAGAAATATCCATCAATACAAGTCTTGATCAAATTAAGATTTTGATTAAAGTGGATCATTTACTTTTGAATCAATGCATGACCTAATGTCTTGAGGCATGATTTAAAGAACTCAACAACAACATCTTGATCTAATTACATGGCTCAAAACATTCTAAAAGATACAATTGACTAATGGTGAAGGAATTGGAATTAACTAATGAAAAGTCAATTGTCACACCAAAGTCAAACTTGTACTTTTTGGTCAACTTTGGACTTCAAAGATCAAGGGTCATCAAAACATTCAAAATTATCAAACTTGTGCATCAATAATCAAGAGAATCAACAAAAGTCAACAAAAGTCAAAAGTTAAAGATTTTGGACACTTAGAAAATTTTAAGTGTTTTTACATCCAAATAACCCTAACTTCATGAGCAAGTTTCACTAAAATGCAAGTTGATTCAAGGAAAACCTTCAAAATAAACGTTGTATAGAATGAAGTTTTATATAACTTTGTCAATGAGGGTTGATCTCCAAAAAAATGCTCAAATTAGGAGATATGGACATGTGAAGTTCTGTCAACACATAAACTTTTTTCAAGCAGTTTCGGCTAGCAATATATCTCAACTTCATGGCCATTTTTCACTAAGATCCAAGATGATTTAAGGAAAGTCTTCAACATGAAAGTTTTATATAATGTTTCAAGCTTTCCAAAAAGTCCATCAGTATGAATTTATCATACTTGAGCAAGAAGTTTTGAATTTTTGAAGTTGAGTGATCAAAGTTGCATCACAAGTCATTTTTGTGATAACCTTTATGAAACAATCTTCAAGCCATGCTATGTGATCTGGTTTTTCAGGCCATGATACCTATAAATCTCTCCAAAATCAGAAGAGTACACAAAGCTTCAAGCCATTACCCAAGAGATACAAGCCATTATCCAAATAACTTGTCATTTAAGGTAAAAAGTTACCATTGTTATTCTTGAAAAGCGAGATTTTTGTAAAAAGCCATTCCTTGATCCCATACCTTACTTACTTCTGATTATACTCCACCATAAATCATAGAAAGTAGCCTCTCTATACCAGCAACTTTGGTACAATTCCTTGAAACCATAAATTCTTGAGATAACTTGGTATTTACATTTCAACTAAAACCTTAACCTTATAACTTAAGAACCAATCCATCTTATTACTTGTGAACTTTCAGTAAGTTTCATCACAAAGTGAGAATTGGGATAGGTACTCGTGAGTTCAAGGAAGCTTAATCAATCATCACATTGCACTTAGAGCTGCATGAAGAAGCTTTAGACTTTTCTCCAAAGAGGTAAAAAAATCAAATGGTGATATCCTTATCCATGCATCATTTGTTTTCAATTTCAAATGATAAAATGTAGATATCAATGTCCTAAAACTAACCATGTACTTTCTTTTCATTTATATTGTCTGTGTGTTGAGAATTTTGTCTCTGAACGGTTAGGTTTTCAGTTTGGTATAGATAGAAATTTGTGAGTTATAGTAAAAATAAATAAAAATTAATTATATATTTGAAATCCTTGTGAAATTCTAAGCAAGGTTGATCTTTACATTTTCGAATTTGGTTGAGAAATGAGAAAGTTATGATTTTTTGTTATAGTTACAATAACAACATCGATGAAGAAGATGAAGTGTGGGAAATTCCTTTTTTAAAAAATAGTTTATTTTATATTTAATACAACATAATTCATAATTGGATGGAACAACCACTCAATTAGTAAAACATGTGCGTGCTAAGACTTTGGACATTAAGGGTGCGGGTTCGAACCAACCCTTTTTGCATTTTCTCATATTTTTCTGTTTTTGTGATTTTCTAAAGTGATATTCAAATATATGTTAATGGGAGCGACCATTGTAAAAGCCTAGTGCATGGCCCAGTGGTTATGCATTTAACCAATCACCCTAGGATCCTGAGTCCAACCTCTTTGGCTAACAAAACCTTTTTTAACACTAATTTCTTTTGTTTTTATCAAACTTCAACAATTTTTTTAACCTATCAAAATAATTCTTTTTGGGCTTATTTTTTATACACTTCTCATTTATAACCTTTATTTTATGAATATAAGAAAAAATCCCAAAAATATTATTTATTTAAACCTTTTTCATTTGATTCAATACTAGTCCTTTTCGAAGTTTTAAAAAGACGTTTTCTTTGGTTTCTTAGTTGATTATTCAACTAAAACTCGTTTAAATAAACTATCCCATGTTTTTTAATAAATATTGTTTGATAACATAACCCTTGTATATATTTATACCATAAAAACTTGGTTATTTATTAGGTTTAGAACTTAACTTTTCTTGATAAATCATAAATATGTTCAAAACCCTAATTCATAATCCATGACTTACTTTAATAAACATGTTAACCTCTCCCCTTTGCGTTTAATAATTGTGATATATGTGTTTTCTACCATGTAAGTAATTTAATATGTTGTTACACTTACCCCCCCCCCCCCCCCCCTACAATTCCAAGGAAAAGGATAGTATTGTTGACTTTATAGTTATAAGCATGTGCATTCCCCTTTGTATAAAAACTCTAGTGAATAATCACATTATGTATCTTAATATTCTCTAATAATTTTTGTACTTAAACCAAAAAAATCATTTTTAAACTATCACCTCTTTCATATAAAAACTTTGACTTTGTGTCATTGCACTTCTCAATCTCTTTTTTAATCAAATACTTCAATATACTTAAAGATGTCAAAACAATTTCAAAAGACTAAAAAGGGACTCAACCTCACCCAAATCTTTTTTGCCACTTGGAATTTCAATTTACAACTTTTCTTAAAGAGATCGAATATAAATCATCTTTATAGTTGAGATATGATTCTCATATCCCATAGTAATTGTTGAAGTAAATGTGATTCTTTCCACATGAAGAGGTTAGTTGGAAACTTGTTGATCTTTATATCCAAGTTAGTAGCCCTTCCTTCATGATGATGCAAGATCCATCTTCTCATACTTGTGGTGGTATTAGTTGAGCTTTCTCTCTAAAATATGATGAAATATATCTCCTCCTAAAATCAACCACGACAAACCCTTTATTATTTTTACCACGAACTATGAGGTTTTGATCCTTAATTGGTACGCAGGTATAAGACTATGTCTTTTCCAACAAAAATATCCTAAAATAAATTTCTTTTCCCCATCACCGCACTAATTTAATAAACAAACAATTTTTAACCAGAAAAACAGATATTATAAGTGGTTCTTATAGAGTACTATAGATATATAGGGTACTATACCTCTAACGCCGCGAAAAAAATACAGAGTCACCACCAAACTCTATTTATCCCGAAGGAAGGGAATAAATTGAGAGAACTCCAAAGAAATGGATAAGATGGTCTTGCTACCAAGAGAAAGGGTGCAGAAGTTGGTTATGCGAGGGGAAGGTATAAGCATCTCACACATATGTGGTACTGCACAGGATCCTATTTTGTTTTCTCTAATTTATGGGTGTGTAAAAATATATGTCTAAATCTTAATGCTAGATGGAATGCATGTGAAAGAAGACATGGGGAAAAAAGGAATATTTACAAAGCTTCGCTCGCCTAGACCCCCGTGACCTAATGCCTACATATCCCTATCGAGGAATCAGAGCGTCGTAGTTTGGCTCACATGTTTTAGTTTCTTGTATGTTTTTTTACCTTGAAAAAGGTTTTTAAAAGAAAAGCCAAGCGGCAAAATGAAGTTTGAATTAGTTGGTGTTTTTTACCTTGAAAAAGGATTTTTGTATTATTAAAGTGTTTTGTAGTTGAAAGAAAAAAAGAAGTTTTAGTTTTAATGCGAATGGCAAAAGAGAAAGAAAATGGCCTAAGGGGAACTAGCCAAGTAAGCCTAGAGTTATCATGCATGGTTTGCAACCTAAGGTTTATCTTAATCCGCTTCCTAAGATTGAATTGAGAAATCCTACGGGAACATGTAATCGTGCAATAAATATAAACACACAAATCTTGAGGAGTATCCACTCACTCAAGTGGCACACGCCTAACCGAGGTATCATGTCGTCAAAGAAGGAAAGGGAAAGGGATCACGCCTAACCATGATATCGTGTCATCAAGGTAGGACAAGGGAGAAGGGGCACCTAACCATGATATTGAGCCATCAAGGTAGGATAAAGGGAGGCTCAACCAAGACATCAAATCATCGAGGCAAGAAAGAATGAGGGTGTAGATGGTTCTTAACCATGATAGCACGTCATCATGGCAAGAAGAATAAGGGGCGTCGACTCTTAACCAAGATATTATGTTATCTAGGCAAGAGAAGAACGAGAGTGGATCTTCATAAGAGACTAAAAACCTAACCAAGATATCATGTTATCGAGGTAGGAGATAGAAGACAATAATGAGATCATATCGAAGCGTCAATGTGCACAGCACGAGAGATGATGACGAAGAGTGGGGGTTGATTGCAAACCCTTCTCCATTTGACCAACTCGATACAAGAATAACATGATTCATAACATCAATATATGATGCAAGCTACGAATAACCTGTGGATTAGAAATTATGGGGGTAGATTGTGGACCCTCATCCACTTGACTTCTCCGAGGACTTATCAAAGGAGAATGGGAGAGGGATAGCTTCATCAAGGTCTTTGGCACAAATGTAAACACACAGAATAGTAAACAAACAAGTACAAGTAGGAATTGATTGCTACAGGTCTTTTAAAACAACATTGCCCGCCTAACGCAAGGACTCTCAGAACATTGATCTTTAGCCCTACTTCTCATGGAAAGAAAATCGATAAACGATGAAAGAGATAAAAGGTAACAAAAGAGAATACTAATCGAATGCAAATTCGCCAATTATCAAAAGAAAGCAAAGAAACCCGACAACTTCGTGAAAGCTTCACCAAGCAACAGAGAAACAGTTAGAAATAATATCCAATAGTGGAAACTATGTCGCAAATGCGAAAATAAATCGCAAGTGAAAAATCCGTCGTGTCGAGCCAAGGTCCTTGCACCAGATAATGCTATACAAGCAAAGCAATAATCCAAGTGTTGCATATCGCACAACCAAAGCTTTCGGAAACTTGCACAAGTCACAAACGAGTTAGCAAATAACAACGCAACATCAAGTATCAAATTACAACTAAAAAATAACGACAAAATGCAAAGGAGCAAGGTACGAATAAGCAACGGAACGTGAAAACTAAAAGCCGGGAAGCATCGCACTCATTCAAGGGATGGCTTAAAATCTCAAGTCGAAACCATAACAACTTATCATCAATGGCTTACAAATGCTCGAATACAATCTTGAGTGCATCAATCAATAATCGAAACATGAATGTACATGCATTTAAAATCACTTGTAATCATCACAAATATCATACATGAACCAAAGCAAATGTAATGATGTGTTAACCAACAATAAAATCAATTTTTAAGGCTCATTTGCAAATTCGGGCAGAACTATTGTTATTACATGAATTAATCAGAAATTTGTACCGAAATCAAGAAAACTGAACATTAATGCTCATGAAACAATCAACTAGATACAAGTAAACATCAAAATGAAAATTGAAATGACATGTACACATGAACATAAATTTCGGACAACACGTTTATTGCACATGAGATGCTAAAAAATATCATTTGAAAAATCCACCGGAAACAACACAAATGTCAAGCGAACGTCAAGTGATGACAAAACACATTTTGGTACAAATTTAACTACATTTTAGTGCACTTTTAATTCCGGGACAGCACCACATCAATCTACAAAATTTCCCAAAAAGTTGATTTAAAAATAGTAAAACTCAATTCCAATAGTCAACAAACGTCCAAATATTAATGAACATGTACTGAACGCAAATTAAAATGCAAAACACAAGTTACTTCCTTATTCCTGGCAGCAACTCATTAAACTCATGAAATAGCTTGAAAATCAAATTTAAACCGTTAAAACTCCACACTAGCATCACACAATAACCAAAACAATATAGATTATGTGTGTTAAACAACAATTAAATAATCAATTACAGTGCATTCGATTATTCCGGGCAGAATTACGCATGAGTCGATGAACATCAAAAATTAAATTCTGAAATTCATTCAGACATATCGAAAATAATTATTCAGCTCGTGAAACATCTCCTAAAATTCTCAAATGAATTGTAATGAAATGAATCCATATCGGTACCAATTAAATTTGCTTCAAGTCAAAAATCATTTTACGCGTCGAGATCAATTTAACGTATCAAAATTTGATTCTGATATGAAAATCAACAATTATGCACAAAGCACCAAATCGGAATCTAATTTCGACACGTTAATTAGAAATTATAAACAATTTACCGGTTTCGATGCGTAAGCTTCATGAGATTCTCAAACAATTAACCAATTTTGGATTTCAACATCATTAAAAAAATCAAGAATCAAGTTTAATCCGCAATTCTCAAATCAAATAAGTGCTTAGCTCTATAATCACTTATTTCCACAATTTAAGGTTCAATTTCATGTATAATCAAATTTATCTCAAGAATCAACACTCAAATTGCACACAACAATCAAATCTAATGAAGAATTATGGAATTATTGAATTGAAGCGAAGAGGAGATTGGAGTATCGAAGGAGGTGACTGGAGTCGGATCTGGGGGAGGGAGATGCGCTGGAAAGGAAGTTCGGCAAAGAGATCCGGCGGCAGAAGGGAGAACTGATCGGTCCGTCGGTGTGGTGAGAAGCGGCGAAGGAAGAGGCTGAGTGAGGCCGCACAAAAACTGGAGGAAGCCGGGAAGGTGGCAGTCCGGTGGCAGCAGTGATCAGAGGGAATGTGATTGCGGAAATTGAATTGAGGAAGACAAAGATTGTTGATGAGTTTTGGTGTTTGTTCTTGAAGTTTGAAGAAATTGAGAGAGAATTGAGAAATTGGAAAGTGATTTTTGAGTGTGAAATTTGACAAATGAATGAAGTCTCTTGAAAATAGTGAGGCAAAATTGATATTCAGTCTCGACAATTGGGCCTTGGTTTGGGTCAAGAGAAAGCCCAATCAATTTCTTCACAAAGCTCAATCTCAACACAAGACCAGCAACAAAATCGTAGATGATGAAACTTGTTACGTCGTGCCAAGAGAACGTACACGATATGATAAAAATAGAGCGAGTTATGAATTTTGTAGTGGCGAGAATATTAGACACTAACGCTGTCTTTTTCAGTAATGCCGAATTTTTCACTGTTCAGCTTGAGAAGTGAGCCATCAAACAAAGTCTTCAGACCTGAATTTGACCTTGAGCTCTGAAGAAAACTTATAGCTAACATCATTTTTTAAATTATTCCAAAAGAATCATCTTTATACAATAAAAATCGAAGAAGTTATGATTTTTACAATATCGAGAAACGGTGAAATAATAATCCGGTTTAGCATAATAATTTCTCTGGTAATTCGCATTTCTGGGGATCTCCCTTAAAGAATTAGTCCTCGACCCGAACATACAGAATAAAGATGACATCAAGTCAGATTTTTCTCCGAAAGACACTCGAAAATGTCAAATCGGGAAAAAGTTATGAATTTTTGAACGTCTGAAAAATAATGGTTCAGCACACCATTTTCACTGTATTTTCACTGAATCTTTTCAAAGTATCTGCATATTCGGAGATCTTCCTTACCGAATCAGCTTACGAGCCGAATATACAAACTGAAGATTATATTAAGAAGGTTTTAACTCCTCAATAACCACTCCAAAACAATATTCCAATCAGAAGTTATGAATTTTTAATTACCCACGAAACGGTGGACCAACAATTAAATTCAGTACAATGTCTTCAAAGAATTAAAATTCTCTGAGATCTTCTTCACAAAATTAGCCTTCGATCCGAACATGAGAAATGATAATAAAATCAAGAAGGTCTCAATAATCGAAGAATCAAATGAAAACACTGAATCAGGTGAAAGTTACGAATTTCCGAACACTCGAGAAACAGATAACAAGTCATTAAATTCAAATACCGTTTTAGAGAAATCAAATTCTTTGGAGACTTTCTTCAAAGAATTGGCTTCCGGTATGAATAGATGAAATGAAGAAAATATCGAGATGGTTCCAATATCTGAGGAACCATTTCAAAACAGTATCTCGATTACAAGTTGCGAATTTCTAAGCTTAAACCAACGAAAATGTTGTTTCTGATTCGCACCGTCTCAAATTCACTGAAACACCTGATTTCTCCGCAATCGAGAATGTGTTGAAATGCATGAGAGCTTGACATGATGATGGCTTGATGGATTATAAATTTGATAGCTTGAGAAACATGCGGAACACATTTAAACCTTGAAAAACAATAGTCTTTCCCTGCTATGATGCCCAACAGAACAATCTTTTTTATGTGTAGCTTCTGAAAAGAAATACCTTGATTCCATGACCACTTATTGATTAATGATGCATGTGATGTTGGATGACCTAATGAGAAGTATGTCCATGAAGGGTTGACATGCATAGGTCAGATGATCCTTATAACATGGTAGGACAAATTTGGGGTATCACAGCTTCCTCTATTTAATCGTCTTAAACCTGAAAGTGTGATTGGCGTGAGCCTTTTGAATGTTCGAGGTAGAAGTTGATTAAATATAAATGCTAAAAATTTGTCCCGAAAGGAAGGTGTGAGCAGGTTATTTATTTTTTGTGGTTTTGTTAGGGAAAGAATTTTCTTTTTTTATGGTGAAAAAGGTTTACGGATGAATTCTGAATAGTGATTACTTGTAACTTGATAATAGTGCCAATACGAGGTTCTCAAAAGTATGTTTGTTATACAACATGGCGATTTACAAAATAGGTATGAAAAGACAATGGATAAGATCTACGGAAGACCTGTGATCCTAAGGAGAAAGACCTACGGGCGATCTGCTTGGGGAACGAGGCCTACGGATGACCTACAAGGAAAACTAGATCTATGAGCGACCTATGATCCTACGAGAGTGAGACCTACAGATGATCTACATGAGAGCAAGATCTACAGACGACCTTCAATCCTAAATAAGCGAGACCTACGGGTGATCTGCTAAGAGAGTTAGGCCTACGGATGACCTACATGGAAGGCTAGATCTACGGTGACCTACGGTCATAAGAGAGTGAGACCTACGGACGATCTGCAAACTGAAATCTAGATTTACGGGCAATCTAAAACCCTGAAGTGAGACTTATGGGCGATCTGCTAGAGGAACTAGGCCTACGGACGACCTATAAGGAAAGTTAGATCTATGGGTGATCTACGATCCTAAGAGAGAGACCTACGGGCGATCTACAGGTGGAAAGATAGATCTACAGGTGACCTACGATCCTAAGGTGAGACCTATGGGTGATCCACCAGAAAACTAGGCCTACGGGCGACCTACAAGGATATATAGATATACGGGCGATCTAAAATCCTAAAAGAGTGAGAATATTGATTACGACAAGATGACTGAAGGTATGGGAACTACTAAGTGCATTGATTTTAGTGGGATTTGAGAAAATATAGACATAAGCGAGTGTTTAACAGCTGACATAGACGAGTGTTTTGGATAACTGACACAGACGAGTGTTTGGAAAATTGACACGGACGAGTGTTTGGAAAACTAACACGAACGAGTGTTTGGAAAACTGAAGGCCGACATGGACGAGTGTTTGGGACTACAAGGTACTAGCACTGTTAGCTGGAGATTATGATGTGGTAAGGGACATCAGCTACGTATTTTGGAGTGACATTCTCTGTGGAGATGTATTGCTATTTTGAATGATTCAGGTCTTTCGTGCAAGGTACCCGATCTGGATTATGCTTCATATTCATGTTTGGATTTTGTATGGCATAATGATCCATTTTAATGGATATGCTACGCGTTTTTAGGATGCAATATGATGCAATAATGATTACTATATGCAAAATGTAGAGAAATAAAAGTTGTGGGGATAAGAATAGGTTCATTGGGAACTGTTGCCCGTTGCTTGGAGATACCAATACAGATTAGTGCTTGAAGGCTTGTAATACCAAAGATTGTTGGCACCTTACTGGGGATTGAATTGTAACTTGTTGGGGAGGAAGTGATCTGATCTGACTTCACTACATCTTGGATTGTTTGGGGATATTAGGATAAACATGTTAAGGAATGGATGTTGAACATCATTTGGATCCCTTCAAATGCCCCGACTCTGCATTGTGTTGGGGAATTACATCTTTGACCACTTGGGGATAAGGAGATGGACATGGACGTCTTCGAGTGCCCCAATTTACTTCTCTGATGGAGATTAGAGGATAATTCTGTGGGGATTATATATTGAACCATGTAAAACCTCTCAAGTTCCCCAAGTTTACTCTACTGGGGAATTGCTCGTGCGGATGCTAAATCACACGAAGACTATGAGTGCCCCAAGTTTTCACTACTACTGGGGAATTATGTTGAATACAAGCGCTTAGCCACATAAAAACCTTGGATGCTCCGATTTAGTTTACTATCGGGGAGTATGCTTGGAACATCTGTCAGGGATGAGGAGGACTTTTCTGATGCTAGATGGGTCAAGGTGACCAACATAGATTGCTAACTGCAGGAAAAATAACACTTGGAATGCTACGACACTCCTTTGGGATGATTTCATATCAATGTAAACTCATGTTTCATTTTAGCTTGAAATTATTATTCCCCGTGTTTTCAGTGCAATTTTCAATAAAAAATTAGACACATTTCGCATACGAAAAATCAATACATCAACGACAATAAAGAAAGCTTTTTGAATGAACACAACTTTATTGATTGAAAATTAGCTCGTAATTAGGCGTTTGTACAAGGAGGCAACTTCTAAATGAGGTAGTTGCAAAAAGAAAAAAAATTAAAATAGGTAAAATGGAAATGAGAAATTCTAAAATTTCCATTAAAACCGGTATTGCTACAGTTCCCGTATCCTTGGTAGTCAAATGCCTTGCCTATGAAAATTAGTGGTTGGATCGATCCATTCACTGCCAAGGTGCAAAAGATGTATATGGTCATCCGTGAAGAGTATTCATACTTCAACCTCTCGCTCATGATCCCTAATTTTTGCCTGGATCTCCCTTTCGGGTTTTTAATCCAGCGGGATACCCATTTTTTCCTAACTCGCCCTTGCGGGTTTTCGACTTAGCGGGTTATTCTCCTTTTTTCATTTTATCCCTAACTTTTTCCTGGACTTTCTCTTCTTTTTTTGTTCCCACCAAGATACCCATTTTTTCCTAAGTCTCCCTTGCAGGTTTTTGACTTAGCTTGTCTTTTATGCGTAGTATTTTTTTATTGATTCTGCATTGATTGGAAGTGGAACGTCTTCCCCATCCATATCTATCAGGATCAGAGCACCTCATGAAAATGATTTCTTCATGATGTATGGTCCCTAATAGTTGGGAGTCCATTTGGCCCTTGGTTTAGAATGGCTTTTCCACAATGATCTTCTTTACGACCAGATCACCAGGATAAAACTTTTGAGGGTGGATTTTCTTGTTGAACGCCTTCTTCGTCGTCTTTTGATACAATTGACCATGATTGATGGTGGCCAAGCATTTCTCCTCGATCATATTGAGTTGGTCAAGTCTTTTCTAAACCCAATCTGCCTCATCAATTTTGGTATCCATTAAAACCCTTAACGAAGGAATCTCTACCTCGATTGGAAGCATTGCGTCTGTATTATAGACAAGAGAAAAGTGGGTTGCCCTAGTTGAAGTACACACAGAAGTCCTGTAGATGTGTAGAGAAAAAGGCAACATTTCATGTCAATCTTTGTACATTCTCACCATCTTCTGGAAAATCTTCTTTATGTTTTTGTTAGCAGCTTCGACTGCACCATTCATCTTCGATAGATAAGGCGATGAATTATGGTGTTCAATCTTTAACTCTTCACACAACTCCTTCATCATTTTATTGTTGAGATTTGAACGATTATCAGTGATGATTCTGTTAGGAATTCCATAATGGCATATGTGATATGATGGGAAGAACTGACTGTTTTTAGAATGCTGGTTCGGATTTTGCGTTTGTGTTTGCAAAATGTCGCGGTAAGCAAGAGTCGCCACCAACTTTTGTTTTATCCAACAAGGAAACGACACAGAAAAATTCCTTTTTCGAGATATTTCTGAGTACGGGGGGTAGATTATAGAAAGGGAAGGTATTAGCATCCTTTCTATCCGTAGTTATCTACGGGCTCTTAGGTACTTGCTCATCATTTTCAAAAATTGTTTTCTTTGTGCTTGTGGGTTTTGAAAAGTTTTTGTTTTAACTTCGATTTAACTCTTGCTTATGTCTTCAAGAGTCTACTGAAGTGTTTTTTGAAAAAAAACTTGTTTGTAAAAGGAGTGTAAGTGTGAGAAAAAAAGTTTGTTCTTGGATGAGAAAGTACTTAAGAACTAATCTACCTACTCGAAAAAGGAATCTTTCTATGCTAATTTCCTTTGGACAATGCTATCCCACTATTAGTGAGTAGGTAGCATCGTTGTTGGAGTTTGAGGGTCAATTTGAAAGAGGGACATACAGTCACAAAAGCAACGTTAGGACGTCTTAGCGGTAACCATAGTGTCTTAGATCATTTGTTCGAGGCAACAATATCCGAGGCAAGCATTTCGAGGCAACTATGATCTTTTAGACAAGAGGGAGACCTCTAAAACAACCTATACTTAATGACCGTTTACGAAGGCAACCAAGTGGGGTGTACCCGAGGAGTGCGCATGTGCGAGTGTATTATTTTCAGTTATTTTTATCTTTGCACATGTTTAGGGTGATCTAATTGATTTTAATTTAAACAGTCATTATTGTCATGCAAACCCTATTATCAACCATCTAACAGTTGTATAATTTGCAGAATTAAAATGCGGAATTTAAACTAAATTAGTACAAGGCGTCGGGTATTTACATCGCCAAAAGCAACCCTTTGAAATTAAAATAAAAGCGGTAAAATAAATATCCTAATTAAATATTACAAACCGGGAGCAGATACATTAATTGGATAAAGAAAAATAAAGTGCGCGATGCGAAATTAAACCGAATGCGAAATTAGGGTTTTGACCCTTTTTAATTAAAGAGAATGTTTTTGTTTTTATTTTTAAGAAAATAAATTAAATCCTAAAGTTAAATGCTAAATTAATTATTAAATGAATTAATTAATGAAAAATATTAAATGACATATTTTTGGAGTTTTTGGTTTTTTTAGGAAAGAAAATAAAATAATTAAGATTAGTATTAAAACCTAATTATTCTAATTGATTTTTAATATTTTCAAAATAAATTTAAGTTACCTAATTAATCTACCCAATTAAATTAATTAATATTTATTAAAGAAAAATAAAGTTCTAAAATTTAATTGGGTAAAAAATATTTGTGATTTTTTGATAAAAAAAAAGAAATTAATTTATTGGTTAGTAATTAAGTTAAATAAAATAAAATAATTAAATGAAATATAGAAAATAAAATAAAAAAGAAAGAGATTGAGAGTGGGCCTGAGAAAGTGTGGTGTGCATAGCAATTTTCTGGCCCATTTGATAGAGGTCCAATTTGACTTTTCTGATCCAATGCGCTGGCGTTGACTTGGTCTTTTGGTACACCCTCAGTGGTGGCCACCAGATCTGGCCATCTGGCGTGCTAGATGGTGAATGTCGATGGTGGGTCTCCAGCTTGGGCGTGCACTAGATTTCCTGCAAGAATTTGGAAAAATAACAAATGCTGGAGGCAGGGATCAAACCCCTGACCTCCAACCTCTAACGCTTTGAATGTACACCTGGTGACCAACTGGGCTACGTTGTTTTGTTGTATGTTAATCAAGCACTGAAGATAATATATGAAACAAAAGAAATATTGGAAAAACAATAAAAATGTGTGCAAATATTTGAGTGGTCCTATGAGGGAGTGCCAACGCATCATCCTGTCCTTGGAAAACTGAAGCTTTTACCTGCGGATTTTATCCGCAGCTAATATCGTAGCCTCACTCCAAATTCTTCCACATGCAACATAAATGGAAGCTAGCGCCATGGTTGAGGTCGCCTTGTTCTCCTGAACATGATAGTACCTTTCACGAATACCAATTATTCCTGTAATTAAAAACCCTAAAAAACTCCAAAAAAACCTAACAATGGTGATCCACGATTCAGTCCATATAAATGAAATTGGCTATTGTAAAAAGCTTTCAAATGATATGGTGATCAAGAATATGCCATTATTTTACACAATAGATGCAAGAATGAAGCTAATCGATTTCAAGAAAGAGATGATACCGTGACGGCCTTACAGTACACTAGAGGTCTGGAAAACGAATGGTCTTGATTTCTTTAGGTTCCTGAGATTTCCAAAAAGTGATTGGAAGAAGTGTCAAGCCTTGAAACTGCCTCTAGGAGTGATTTCGAACTCACTCTTTTTGCTTGATTTTTCAGTTTTTGTTCTTGCTCTATAACTGGTCTCCAACCTTGTTTTTTGTCTGCACGTCACCCTTATGTATTGTACAATGCATTAGGTTTGAATACCTTGTCCAAATCTTCTTCTTTCAATGATTTTGATGTGGATTTGATTTGCTTTGAACAACTTTCCAAAATTGCCTTTTCTCAATCTTTTTGTGCACTCTAAGGCTTGGCACGAATTTGAATGGTGCTAGCTGTATAATGAAGCCTGAAATCATCAAAAAATATTTGGTTTTCAATAATTTTGATTTTATTTGATTTGTTTTGATTTAATTCAAATTAATTCAAATAAAAATCAAAAAAATTAATAAAAATACGATATGGAAACATGGCAAAGGCTAGAGAACGTGGGCTATAATCCCAACTCAAAACAAGTGAAAAATAATGTGCCCATTTGGCAAAATTTGAATTTTTGGGCATAGTTGACTTTTGGCAATTTTGCAAAAAAGTCCAACTTCAACTATGCATAACTTCCTCAATTTTGACTCTTTGGAGGTTTTTTTGGAGTTTTTAGAAACCTTGAGATGTCCTCTAACCAACCCTTTTGGTCTCATCGCAATTTTATATTCCATGCTCAAGTATGAAGCTTTGATAAAAAAGGTGTTTTTGTTGACTTTTCAAAATGACCTATAATGTCCAAATTCATAACTTCTTGTGAGTGCATATTTTGATCTTGGTAGCTGAATATTGATTGTAGGTAATTGCATCCTCTTCAAAATGAGATTTGGATGGGTCATTTCTCATAAAGTAAGAGAAAGTTATACTTGGTCAAAATTGAGTTGACTTTTCCTACAAAACCCTAATTTAGCAACTTTTGAATCTTGATGAATTGTGAGAAATCCTTGATGAATCATGATCAACCCTTGATCAAATGATGAAATATACTTCAAAATGAGAATGTTGGCAAACAATCTTGAAGTTTGACTATATTTGGGTCACAGTTGAGTTTTGCCCTAACATAGTCGATTTTTGGACCTTTGAGCAATTTACTGAGCAAAATTCCTCTGCAAGGCTTGAAATTTGACATGGATGATCTTGAGAACATATTAGGACAATGTTGAGAACTTGGGACCATTTGGACTCAAGGACCTTGATGCAACATGAAACCCTAATTTGAGTAGACTGCCTTAGGAGAGAGCTTGTCTGGCCAATCCTTGAGCAACTTTGAGCAATTTGGAGATCTTTCTTGCAATGATTTGAGAAATATGAGAGGGAAAATTTTGGGGTACAACAACATATGATTTACTTTCTGATGAAGTTGGTAATGACCTACTTGGTTATGTTCTTGTAAGAAACTACGTCCACCCATTTGGTGAAATAGTCAATAGCAACGAGAATGAACCTATGACCATTTGAAGCGATTGGCTTAATCCTGCCAATCATGTCAATGCCCCACATTGCAAAGGGCCAAGGTGAAGTCATAACATTCAAAGGAGTTGGAGGGACATGGATTATGTCTGCATACACTTGGCATTTATGGCACAACTTTGAATATGCATAACAGTCACTTTCCATTTTCATCCAGAAATACCCTGCACGTAGGATTTTCTTAGCCATAGAATGTTCGCTTCAACGAGTCCCGAAAGAACCCTCATAAATTTGCTTTATGATTGACTCTGCTTCATGTCTATCCACGCATCTGAGCAGAACCAAGTCATAATTTCTCTTATACATGACGTCTCTTGATAAGAAGAACTTGGATGCTAACATTCTAAGCGTATGCTTATCATAAATTGTAGCACCTTCGAGATACTCTTGCTTCTCGAGGTACTTCTTTATGTTGTAATACCACGACTTTTCATCAGACACATCCTCTCTTGAGAGACAATGAGTGGGAAAGACATGTGTTGGCTCCTTGTAACGGAGAATATGTATATTAGGAGCATGATTCAGAAATCTCACTTTGAACATTATTGCTAAAGTAGCTAAAGCATCTGTCAACTGATTTTCATATCTAGGAGTATGCCCGAAGGTAATCTCATCAGAAGCAAGTATCAACTGCAGGATATAATCCCTGTATGGAATCAAATTGGGGTGCTTGGCATCCCAATCACCACATACTTGGTGTATGACCAAAGTAAAGTCTCCGAAGAATTAAAGGATTTTGATTTTAATATCAATTGCTGCCTCAAGACCCATCACACGGGCTTCATATTCTGCTACATTGTTCGTACAATCAAAACATAGCCTGGCTGTAAATGGTATGTGAGTATTGCAGGGAGAAGTCAGTATTTCCCCAATGCCATGGCCTACAACATTTGACGCACCATCAGAAGTAAGAGTCCATTGCTCTTTTGGACCAACCCCTTTAACATCATCAAGTCTCATGACATCTTCGTCGCGAAAATCAAATTTCATTGATTGATACTTTTCCAACGGCTGATGGGCGAGATGATCTACAAGAATGCTACCCTTGATAGCCTTTTGTGTAACATACTGAATGTCGTACTCAGACAAAAGCATTTTCCACCGAGAAAGTCTTCCTGTAAGTACTGGTTTCTCAAAATGTACTTTATTGGGTCCATCTTTGATATCATAATTGTAATGTATGTCAGCATGTATTGCCTTAGACGTCGAGCTACCCAAACAAGCGCACAATAATTTTTTTCAACTAAAGAATACCTGGATTCACAATCAGTAAAATTTTTGCTTAGATAATAAATGACATGCTCTTTATGTTCTACTTCATCATGCTGTCGAAGTACACACCCCCATAGATTTATCCAACACTGTCAAGTGCATGATGAGTGGCCTCCCAGGCGCTGTAGGAACAATGATTGGTGGCTCCTGAAGATATTGTTTGATATTTTCAAAGGCCTCTTATCAATTTTTATCCCATTGAACATTTTTATTTTTGCGTAGCAACTTAAAGATGACTTCACAAGTAGCTGTGAGATGAGAGATGAACCTAGCTATGTAGTTCAATCTCCCAAGGAACCCTCTTACTTATTTTTCATTTCTTGGTGCTGGCATATTTTGTATTGCTTTTACTTTGTCAAGATCTACTTTAATTCCTCGTTGACTTACGATGAAACCAAGTAGTTTACCATATCGTGTCCCAAAGGTGCACTTGTTCAGATTAAGCCTTAGCTTAAACTTTTGAAAACGAGAAAACAACTTTTCCAGATGGACTAGATGTTTCTTCTCAGTTTGTGATTTTGCAATCATATCGTCAACATATACTTTGATCTCCTTATGAATATTATCATGAAAGATCCTTACCATAGCACGTTGATAGGTTGCACCATCATTTTTTAGACCAAAGGGAATGACTTTGTAGAAGTAAGTACCCCAAGGAGTAGTGAAGGTTGTCTTTGTCATATCTTCTGGAGCCATCTTTATCTAATTGTACCCCAAAAAACCATCCATGAAAGAGAAAACTGAGGACTGAGCCGTGTTATCAACCATTACATCAATGTGAGGTAATGGGAAGTCATCTTTTGGGCTTGCTTTATTCAGATCCTGGTAGTCCATACATACGCACCTTCCCATCTTTCATAGAAATGGGTACAATATTAGCGATCCAATCTGAATATTCACACACTACCAAGAAACCCGCATAAATCTGTTTTTCAACTTCCTCTTTAATCTTGAGAGACATATCTGGATGAGTTCTATGCGGCTTTTGCTTTATTGGAGGACATTCTAGCTGAAGTGGCAATCGGTGCATAACTATGTCACTATCCAAATCGGGCATGTCTTCGTATGACCAAGCGAAGATATCGATGTACTATTGAAGTAACTCAACCAACCCCTTATTTTCTTCATCTTGCAGGGAAACCACTATCTTGAATTCTCTATTCACTCTATCAGTATCGAGGTTGACGATCTCTATGGCTTCTTGATGAGGCAGGATTACTTTCTCTTCTTGTCTCAAGAGTCTTTCCAATTCCACAGGAATTTCACAATCTTTCCCACTATCTTCATCAGCTCAGTCATTTGGATTCCCAAGGATATTGATGCTAGGAACCGTAGCATTATCATTTCTAATGGAATTTGAGGCGGACCTGCATGATTGATGAATCATGCTCTATTTCAGAATGTGAATGCAAAGGAGAATATTTAGAGCATAAAGGAAAAGCATTGCCATTTTTTTGTAAAAATAAAGAAAAAAGGAAGGGAACAAAAAATTGTATGCGGAAATGAAATTTTATTCAATGTTAAATAGAAATTGAAACACATGGGATCCCTTTCCTACAAGCTGTCAATATTCCTTGGACACAGCATACGACTTATTTGAAACAAAGCATTACATGTCAAAGAAAACAACTTTAGTAATGTCTATAACACTCCAATTATTGAGCTCCTAGTCAGGTGAAATATGATAAATCAACTAAAAGATGTATGTATCATCATCTTCATCCTCTACGGCATGAACCTATCCTTCTGTAACTGTGCCAACACTGGTGAACACTTCTGATATCGGGGGGGACCTGTCTTCCTTTAGGTAAGGCCAAACCAGCTTGAATAGAGGAGGAGGGTTGATATCTGAGACCAAACTTGACTCGCTTCTCACGCACTTTAACCACTTTACCCCAATTCTCATTAGAGACCCCAAAATCCAAATGGCTCTAGCATCATTCAAGGAAGCCATATGAGTTTCAGATTGCTTCTTATTCTCCAAAACAATAGGAACCTTGTCAACTAAAATAATATCTGATGCCTGAAAGGGGGTTTCATGCACTTCCCTATCCACATCGATATAATGAAAAGAGGTAAGATTATGAATCATAACATCTTCTTCACCGCCAATGACAATGACCTTGTCTTTCACAATGAACTTCAAGCATTGGTGAAGAGTCGAGGTGACGGCTCCCGCCACGTGGATCCATGGGCGACCCAAGAGACATGTGTATGAGGGATGGATATCCATAATGTATAAAGATATGTAGAAAACATGAGGAACGATATTGATGGGAAAATTAACTTTGCCTTTAACAGACCTTATCGAACCATCGAATGCTTTGACCGTTAAAGTGTTGGGCTTCATTATAACTCCATCCATATTCAGCTTTGTTATACCCCAATTTTTGCCCCTAAGATCTCTCATTATCTCATATTTCAATGCATCAATATCACACATTAGGGCTGGTTCTCCCTTTCTACTGCATCATATCTTAGTTTGCTCTTGAGGGATCACCAATCACCTTGAATTGTGTATCTTGTGCATGTGTTTTTTAGGTGGATTAATTTTTAACTAACATCAAAATATGTATATATTTTTCTTTGAATGTTCATATTGTAGGTGATTACACAATTGCATCCATCTCACCATCTAACCTAGTATTTTAAGGGATAGTCCTCAATCAAATGGTTCTTCAATGGATTGCAAGAGCTTAAGCTTCAAGGATATATTTATGATATCAAACTTTTTTGGTTCAAAGAGCTCTCTCACCTTATTTAGGTAAAGTTTTCCTCAAGACTGTTGACGATATTTGTGATCGGTGGATCTCGAACTGACTGTTTAACGCTGGTTCGCGAAATGTCGCGGTAGGCAAGAGTCGCCACCGTCTTTTATTTTCTCCAAATGGAAAGGACAAAAGCACAGAAAAATTCCTTATAGAGATTGCTCTCGGTTCGGGAGGTAGATTATAGAAAGGGAAGGTGTTAGCACCCTTTCTATCCATGGTTATCCATGGGCTCTTAGATACTTTCTCATTTGTGTTTTCAAAATGGTTTGTTTGCTTTTCAATTGTGGGTTTTAAAAAGTTTCTTTGAAAATTCCAGTTCGACTCTTGTATCGGTTCTCAAGAGTGTTTGAAAAATTGCTTTCGAAAGCTTTTTGAAAAGGTG
This sequence comes from Vicia faba, assembly GCA_948472305.1. Classification (NCBI taxonomy): domain Eukaryota; kingdom Viridiplantae; phylum Streptophyta; class Magnoliopsida; order Fabales; family Fabaceae; genus Vicia; species Vicia faba. The sequence continues at coordinate 1,555,453,217 of OX451735.1, read as the reverse complement.
TCGGTGTGAAAAGTATTTTTGATTTGTTTTGAAATTAGAGCAAGTATCCATAGTTCTCTACCTACCCTAAGGAATTCGTCTGTGTAAATGTCCTTAAAGTAGTGCCATCCCACCATTGAGAGGTAGGTAGCACCACCGTTGGAGGTGTTTGGGTCAATTCGAGGGTTCGGGACGTGGTGATCACCGGAGCAATAGGAAGACACCTTAGAAGCTACCCTCATGCCAGGTTCCTGGATCATGAGGACTTACTAAAACATCCTCTACTCGACGATCACCTTTCGAGGGGCAAGGCAACAGTGAGGCGTACCCTAGGGGTGGTGTGTGATTTGTGTGTCGTTTTCAAATACTTTTTCTTGTCATGTAATGGTGATCTACGCGTTGCTTTTATCTTTTGACATTCATTCTTTCATGCAGTTTAATTAACAGTTTAAAAGTTGCGAGAATTAAAAGTCCTACGCTATTACAAAGGCGCGGGTCCACATCGCCAAATTTAATCCAGGACCCGATTTGAAATAAAATAAAGTGCGAAGATAAATATCTAATTATTCTATTACACGGCTTTTGGGCAATTACATGAATATTCACAAAAAAAGAAATAAAAATGCGAAGAGAATTAAAATCGGGAATGCGAGGGCGTTGGACCCCTTTTTTAGGAAATTAAATTATAATTAACAAATTAAATTAAGTTAAATGAGAAAAGGAATTATTTTTGAGTTTTTTCATATTTATGGACTTTTATGAGAATTAATGGAATTAAAACCTAATTCTAACTATTTCTTAATTTATTAAAAGAAAATATTAAAATTGAACCTAAAATTAAACCTAATTATTTACATGGCAATTTTTATTTACAAAATAATCATTAATAATTAATAATTAATATGGTGAAAAAAGGAAAAAAAGGATAAAAATGCTTAAAACCCTAATTCTACAATTTTTAAGTTTTTTGAAAAAAAATATTAAAATTAAATCTAGAATTAAGACTAGTTAATTAATAAGACTTTTTTACAAAAAATAACATTAAATAAAATATATTTTAATTTTTATGACTTTCTGATTTTTTTTGCTATTTTTTATATTATTAAAATATTAATTTGATGAATTAAATTAAAATTAAACAAATAAAAATAAAATAAGGAAAAAGAAAAGAAATGCAAACCCTTGGGGGGTGTTGACCCCAATTTGGAGGTTTTGTCCCAGCAATTAGGCCCAATAGACCCTTGGCCTTGTTGACTTTTCATGCTGGCGTGTGGAATGTTAGACCGGTGCCCATGGTGTTCATCAGATCAGGGCCCTTGGATGGACGTTCTGAGACATGTGGCATGCTGGAGTACTGAGTGTATGGTGAACTCTTAGGCTTGAAGCTGCATGAGATTATGCTGAAACAAAATATATGAAGAAAGTAAGGGGACCTGGGAATCGAACCCAGGTCCCAGAGATTACCAAATGCCTTGTCCACCAACTGTGCCAACTGCGCGCGTTGTACATGGAATGAAGAATAAATAATATAAAAGAAAATTAGCGTTAGTGTCCTAGAAATAAAAAAACGCGCGCTGAATTCAAATTGTCCAACCATAGCTTGCCACATGATCTTCTTCTTCGTTGTCCCTGAAACAAAAAAAGAAGTAGCGGGGGTTTTAAACCCCCCTAAAATGCAGTCTTTTCAAAAATAGCGAATAGCCCGTATGGCTATATAAATTAGGCGCGATTAATGTATTAAATTCGTCCAAGCATCCTGATTCTAGCCATGGTACTGGGGTGCCTTGATTTTACAGTATATGCAAATGCCCAATTTGAAGCTTGAGAAACCCTAGCGAGCTTCAATGGTGAATTCGCGTATGATGCACAAAAACTCAATTAAAATACATGGTTAGCTTCAGAATGAATCAACTAACACAAATCAAACATTAAAAATTGCAAACAAAGCATGAATTATGATACATGAATATGAGAAAAAGTATGAACAGGACAAGGTCGTTCTACCAATTCCTTGCGTTAGAAACAATGGTTTTGATCCAGAAACGTTCCTTGAGGCCTTTGCAAGCTAATGGAATCAATGTTTTGCCTTGAAACGCTTTAGAATCCTGTTTTCAGTTTTAAAATTTTCTTCAAAAAGTGCAAAGTTTGATTATGGTTTTGGGCGCAGCTTTCAGGTTCTCCTCATCAGGTCTAGCTTCTGGCTTATGTATGTGATGGATTAGGGTTAAATCTTGAGCCAAAGGATCAATGCATTGATGTATAGAATATTTGATTTTTCATGGCATATTTTCAAATCTTTTTTCATGTGATTTTGGTGTCAATCATGGCCAAACCTTCCAATTTTGGATATGCACGAATCTTGAGCCTTTAAGGAGAGTTTATTCTGCACAAAAAGATTTGAAAACCTTATTTTAGTATTTTTGTCATATTTTATTTTATTAAATGAATTAATAGTAATTAAAAATTCAAATAAATAAGTAAAAATGATGAAATAAATCCCCTTTGGGCCAAATGGTCGTGCATAGTCTTTGGATGATGAATCTTGGAAGAAAATGTGGCCCATTAGCAAATTTGAAGCATTTGAAGTAAAGTTGACTTTTCAAAATTCCCAAACATTTCCCAACTTCCACAAGGCATATCTTGCTCAATATTTAAGCTTTGATCATGTTCTTGGACATTTTGGAAAGGTCTTGAAGTCCTCTAACCAACTCCTTTGGTCCCATGTCATTTTGATTTACCAATCTCAAGTTATGGTCTTTGACTTAAAGTCCCTTTTTGTTGACTTTTGAAAATGACCTATAATGTTGAAATTGATAACTTTTTGTGAGAGCATTTCTTGGACTTGAAGTATGAATAGGAGTTGTATGAAATTTCTTCATATTCAAAATGAGCTTTGGATGGAATTTTTCTGATAAACCATGTGGAAGTTATGCCTTGGTCAAGTTACAGTTGACTTTTTCAACTGTCCCAATATGGAAACTTTTGCATCTTGAGACTTTTTGAGCCATGCCTTGAGAATCATGATCAAGAATTGATACAATGATGTTTATGGCTTGAAAATGAGATGTTGACCAAAAATTTGAACTTTTGACTGTTAAATGACCATTTTGCCCCTGCAGTTGACTGTTGAGCAATTAGGGTTTTTGACTGTGCAATTTTGTGCTGCAAGTCTTGAAACTTGGCATATGGATACTTGACCATATTTATAGGCATGTGGGACTTGATTGGACCCTTGAAAACTTCAATTCCTTTGTCAGAACCAAAACCCTAGTTTTTGACTGTTAAGAGGCCCTTGAACTGTGCAACCCTTGGGGAGATTTTGAACCTTTGACTTGGCAAATTTTGAAGAATATGGGAGGGCAAATTTTGGGTTACAACAGTTGCCCCTGTTCAATCTTCTTAGACCTGAGGATGCAGATTGGCTGACGTGCCTTTCGTAATCCGAAGGTGGAAGATGATTGAACACTAGAGTGCCCAGAAATTTGCGCTCACATAGTAGTGTGATGGTGGGAATGGGCTTATATATGCCATTTGGAGATTGATGAATAGGATGACGGGCTTATAGATGCCATGCTAAGAGATGATGGAAGGGTGGATGGGCTTATAGATGCCATCTGGATGTCGATCGCATAAGAGATTCCTTAGCGAAAAGTCGCGTACCTGAAAAAGAAAATGATTACCTGACCTGTTACAGGAGCTGGTCTTCAAACTTTTTGTATAGATGCGCCCTGACTGATTACAGGAATTGAATCTGGAGCTTCAAACGGTGATGAATGAACCAGGGATGGTTACTACCTCAACGGGACGGTGAGAGAACCTTGGGGCGATTACTACCTCAACAGGAACGCTGAGAGAATCTTGGGCGATTGCTACCTCAACAGGAACGCTGAGAGAATCTTGGGCGATTGCTACCTCAACAGGAACACTGAGAGAATCTGGGGATGATTTCTACCTCAACAGTGACGCTGAGAGAATCATAGGCGACTACAACCTCAACAGTAACGCTGAGAGAATCTTGGATGTCTTCTACTGAGTCTTTATCAGGAAAATCTTTTAGGGATCGATTTAACTGGACTAGAGAAGGCCTTTGACTGGATAAGAAACAGAAAAATCTTAGGGTCGATTTAACTGAACCGGTCTAGGTCTTGAAATCTTCAACTGGATAAGAAACAGGGAGATCTTAGGGTCGATCTGACTGAACCAGAGAAGGCCTTTGACTGGATAAGAAACAGAAAAATCTTAGGGTCGATTTAACTGATCCGGTCAAGGTCTTGAAATGTCTTCAACTGGATAAGAATCAGGGAGATCTTAGGGTCGATCTGACTGAACCAGAGAAGTCCTTTGACTGGATAAGAAACAGAAAAATCTTAGGGTCGATTTAACTGAACCGGTCTAGGTCTTGAAATGTAGCTGAGAACTCAACTGGATCTTTCCTGAAAGGTAAAGGTCAGTCGTATGCAATGCATGATATGGATCAAGCAATGATGTTCTCAACATAAATGAGATTTGTAAGATATGATGCGTATGTGCATGCTATAATGTATGGAAATGTGATGTTTATGAATGTATCTTTTGTCTAGGAAAATAAATCCTTGACGGGTGCCGGGAGGTCGCTCCTGGGCTGATGTTTGAAGAATAGATCTGTTGTTTCCGCTGGGGATGATAGTTGCAAGTATACCGGTAGGAGAAGATAACTCCGTTGGGGAATAAACTTGGCGAATGGATTACTCTGCGGGGAGGAAAGTACTCTAGCGATCTTGCTGGGGAGCAATACTCTGTGGGGAGAGAGGTACTTTGCTGAAATGATGATAACTCCACTGGGGATACCCTTGTTATGTTGGAAGTGTTAATAGACTTCGCTGGGGATAAGAAGACTTTGCCGAGGACGATCTTCTCAAGGCTTTTGGCTGAGGATAACCCAGTTATATCCTGGTAGGGAAATAACTCTTTGAATAAAGTCGGGAGACGCGTTCGTGCTCTGCGAGGATAAGCTTCCAGCATCTACTGGGGATAAGCTTACTGCTTGGGGAGATGGATTCCAACTTTCCTGGGGAACTAGATTTGGACTCTCCTAGGGAAGTTTTGAACTATACTGGGGAAGTGACTCCTTTGAATGTCTGGTATTCCGCCGGGGAACAGTCTTAGACCAAGACTGCCGGGGATGCTTGTTAAGAATATTTGTATGTTGGGGAATGTTGAGATCTGCTGGAGGATACTCAACTTTTTTTAGGTTTGATAATATAGCTTGGGGAGAGTGCACTGACTTGCTGGCTCACTCTCTGGGGAATTAAGATATCTGGTTATGTTCTCCAGCCGAACCTACCTTGGTACCTTGGAAGGCAGAACAATTAGATTGCTTAGACAACTCTTTATTGCCCCTGTTTCTAATGTTACCTGTAATTAATCCTTTGTTTCGTATGCAAATATTCATGAGTTAGCAAATTATTGTCAATGCACATATCACAAATTGAACCTTGAAAGTTCTTCACAAAACAAAACAGAAAAAGGAAAAACAATTGGCAATTTCAGCTGAAAAGTGACAATTAGGCGTTTATGTACAAGAGGCTGACGTCCTAGTAAGAGGACGCCGCCGAACAAAAGAGTTTATACAAATTTGTACAAAGGAAAATAAAACAGTTGTGTGAAATGAATGATCCACTGGGTTTCAACTCTGCTATTGCCTTTATATCTCCGAGCGTCTCATCACTTGATGACCTTAGTTGAAGATGAAGCTGACTGATCGATGCCGTCTGAACTTGATGTAGATACCGGATTCTGGATACAGAGTGATCCAATGAGACATAGTATTATGCTTTATCCCTAACTTTTGCCTGGACCGCCCTTTCGGGTTTTTAGCCCACCGGGATACCCATTTTTGCCCAAGCCGCCTTTTCAGGTTTTCGACTTGCCGGGTGTACAGATTTTTTCATTTCATCCCTTCATTTTGCCCGAACCCTTTTGGTTCTCCGGGAAGCCCTAATTTTTGCCTAGGCATGTCAGCCTAGCGGGTCTTTTTTCATGTGTAGTATCTTTTTACTATGTCTGCATTAGCGGGGTGAGGAAGGTCGTCACCATCCATGTTGGTTAGAATCATGGCTCCTCCTGAGAACACATGTTTCACCACAAATGGCCCTTCGTACGTAGGGGTCCATTTGCCCCTTGGATCACTCTGAGGAAGGATGATTCGCTTGATTACCAGATCCCCAACTTGATACTCTTGTGGTCTGACCTTTTTGTTAAATGCCCTGATCATTCGTTTTTGGTACGTCTGACCATGACAGATAGCAGTGAGTCTCTTTTCATCAATAAGGTTTAACTGATCAAGTCGTGTCTGGATCCAATCATCTTCGTTCAGATCTGCATCCTTCATTATCCGGAGAGAGGGTATTTGCACTTCGATCGGTAAGACTGCCTCCATACCGTAGACCAAGGAGAAAGGAGTTGCCCCGGTTGACGTCCTGGCTGAGGTACGGTACCCGTGTAGAGCGAACAGTAACATCTCGTGCCAATCTTTATAAGTCACTGTCATCTTCTGCACAATTTTTCTTGATATTTTTATTGGTGCTTCTACAGCCCCATTCATCTTCGGCCAGTAAGGAGAAGAGTTATGGTGCTGTATCTTAAACTGCTCGCAGAACTCAGTGATCATCTTGTTATTGAGATTGGTACCGTTGTCTGTAATGATTCTTTCAGGGACGCCGTATCGACAGATCAGATTATGCCGAATGAACCGTGCCACAACAGTCTTGGTTACCGTAGCGTAGGAAGCTGCTTCGACCCACTTTGTGAAGTAATCAATCGCCACTAGGATGAAGCGATGCCCGTTGGATGCCGTAGGTTTAATCTCGCCGATCATATCTATGCCCCACATTGCAAACGGCCAAGGCGCAGTCAGGACATTCAGAGGAATTGGAGGAACATGCACCTTGTCTGCATATATCTGGCATTTGTGGCATGTCCGAGAGTGTTGGTAACAGTCGGCTTCCATTGTGGACCAGAAATACCCTGCCCGAAGGATTTTCTTTTCCATAGTGTGTCCACTGGAATGTGTTCCGAATGTCCCTTCGTGTAGCTCTTCCATGATCCTTTCTGCTTCAGTCTTATCCATACAACGCAGTAAGGTCGAATCATGGTTTCGCTTATACAGGATGCCATTGCTAAGGAAGAACTTTGCTGCGAACCTTCTCAGAAACTTTTTATCGTTGACAGATGCACCTTCAGGGTATTCCTGAGTTTCCAAATATCTCTTCACCTCATGGTACCAAGGCTTCTCAGTCACCAATTCAGTCTCAAGATCACAACAGTATGCCGGTTCGTCCAGTTTCCAGATGATGATCCGGGGAGCCTCATTGTCCCATTTGACCTTGAACATAGAAGACATCGTAGCTAACGCGTCCGCTAATTGATTCTCCTCTCTTGGGAAATGCTCAAAGGTGATCTTTGTGAAGTGGGGGATCAAGGTCAACACACATTCTCTGTAAGGAATAAGATTCGGATGTTTCGTATCCCACTCTCCTTTGATCTGATTGATCACGAGAGCGGAATCTCCAAAGACACTCAGAAACTTGATCCTTAAGTCGATCGCAGCTTGGAGACCCATGATGCACGCCTCATACTCTGCCATGTTGTTGGTACAGTTGAAACATAGCCGGGAAGTGAGTGGAGTATGAGTGCCTTGAGGGGATATGATCACAGCGCCGATACCGTTACCCAAAGCATTGGAGGCTCCGTCAAAGTGCATAGACCATCGGGATCCTTCCTCAGGTCCTTCATCCGGTCCAGGTACTTCACAATCAGTCACAATCATGATGCTCTCGTCTGGAAACTCGAAGTTCATTGACTGATAGTCGTCTACTGCCTGATGTGCCAAGTGGTCTGCCAATACACTTCCCTTGATGGCTTTCTGAGTCGTGTACTGGATGTCGTATTCTGTCAAGATCATTTGCCATCTTGCTATTCTCCCAGACAGAGCGGGCTTTTCAAATATGTACTTTATAGGATCCATCTTTGAGATTAACAAGGTAGTGCGAGTCAGCATATATTGTCTCAGCCGGCGAGCAGCCCATACCAAAGCGCAGCAAGTTTTCTCAAGCACTGAGTATCGGGTCTCACAGTCGGTAAACTTTTTGCTAAGGTAATAAATGGCATGCTCTTTTCGGCCAGACTCGTCATGCTGCCCCAGCACACACCCCATTGAGTTGTCAAGTACTGTCAGGTATAGTATCAGAGGTCTCCCTTCAACCGGTGGCATAAGGATGGGTGGTTCTTGGAGATACTCCTTGATTCTGTCAAAAGCAGCCTGACATTCATCATTCCAACGTACTACCTGATCCTTCTTCAGCAGTTTGAAGATTGGTTCACAAGTAGCAGTTAGGTGTGAGATGAACCGAGCAATGTAATTCAGGCGTCCTAAAAAGCCTCTGACCTCTTTCTCTGTCTTAGGAACTGGCATCTCTTGAATAGCTTTGACCTTGGCAGGATCCACATGAATACCCTTGTCGCTTACAACGAAGCCTAGCAACTTCCCAGATCTTACCCCGAAGGTGCACTTGTTCGGGTTCAACCTCAGCTTGTACAACTTCAGCCGGTCAAACAATTTCTGCAGATGATCTAGGTGCTCTTCCTCAGTCTGGGACCTTGCGATCATGTCGTCAACATACACTTCTATCTCATGATGGATCATATCATGAAATAAAGCAACCATGGCCCGTTGGTAGGTTGCCCCAGCATTTTTCAGTCCAAAAGGCATGACCTTGTAGCAGAAGGTGCCCCACTGAGTAACAAAGGTAGTCTTTTCCATGTATTCAGGTGCCATCTTGATCTGATTATAACCTGAAAAACCATCCATGAAAGAGAACACCTTATGCTGAGCTGTATTGTCAACAAGGACATCAATGTGAGGTAGAGGGAAGTCATCTTTGGGGCTGGCCCTATTCAGATCCCTGTAATCGACACACATTCTGACCTTTCCATCTTTCTTTGGTACCGGCACCACATTAGCAACCCACTGAGGGTAAGAAGTCACTGCAAGGAACACGGCATCAAATTGCTTCATAACCTCGGCTTTGATCTTCTCGGACATCTCTGGACGCATACGGCGGACCTTTTGCTTAACCGGAGGACAGTCTTCCTTAGTAGGCAAATGATGGACCACAATATCGGTATCCAACCCGGGCATGTCTTCGTAGGACCAGGCGAAGATCTCCACATAGTCGTGTAACATTTGAGTCAACCGTTGCTTCACGCTGAGCTTTAGGTTGGCACCAATCTTTACCTCTTTTTTGTCTGTATCAGTACCCAGGTTTATTGTTTCCACTGGCTCTTCGTGTGGTTGAATTGCCCTCTCTTCCTGGAGTAACAGTCTTGCAAGCTCGCCAGGCACTTCGCAATCATCTTCACCTTCGTCTTCGGCTAAGTTGATCGGATTTTCGAAGTCATAACTGGCAGTAGCATAGTCGTTACCAGTGAGATCCAGAGTGGATTGAAACCTGTATGAGTGAGTGTGTGTAAATACAGCTTGTTTTGCAATATAATGAAAGGAAAGAAAGAAAAGGAGCATAAGATTCGAAATGCGAGAAAACGTCCAAGATCTTTATTCATGATATATGAAATGACAATTAATATACCCTCACAAATGAAGCCACGGTGCCCCGGGTAAGACACCGGGCCATAGAGTTTTAATTGTTTATTACAAATAACGAAACAAAGAAGTTTATTACTGCGTAACAAAAGTAACAGGAGTATGGTCCTTAGCAATCTAATTGGTCAATCCGCCATCAGCCGTCGGGTAGATCCAGCTATTGAACTCTGACTCTCCCACTTCATCTTCGTCCCCAACAGCATTCACTCCTGGATTGGTAATGAGCACAGGAGGTCTTCTGGTCTTCGCCTTGCGCATAGTCTTCTGACCCTCTGCAGTAAAACCCAGTCCAAACTTGTCAGTTTTCTGTGTAAAATCAGGGAGCCTGCCCCAGTTAGCACATTCACCTTTCTTGATCACAGCCCGGGCATCCTTCAAGGAAGCCATCTTCAAAGGAACATCCTCTTCGACTACTGTTTCTGCTGCTGCCAAAGTTGGAGGTACCTCTTCGAAATGCTGAAAGGGGGTTTCAATAAACTCCCCGTCCATCTCAATATACCTGAAGGAATTCAAATGGCTCACCATATACTCCTCCTCTCCCTGCACAGTGACAATCTTCCCTCTGGCGGGGTACTTGAGCTTCTGGTGCAAGGTAGAGGTTACTGCCCCAACTTTGTGAATCCAAGGGCGACCCAATAGACAAGAATACGATGGACGGATATCCATCACATAGAAAGTAGAGTTGAATACTTGAGAACCCACCCAAATAGGAATGTTCACCTCTCCATGAACCATCCTCTTAGAACCGTCAAAGGCTCTGACGATGATATTGCTAGGTTTCAGCTCCAGGCCTTCACAATCCAACCGGTCTAAGGCCTTCTTGGGTAGCACATTCAGGGAAGAACCAGTGTCCACAAATACGTGCGCCAGAGTAGTGCCCCTGCATTTAATAGAGACATGCAGGGCGTCATTGTGGTCCTTTCCCTTAGCCGTAAGGTCAGCATCCGAGAAACCCAAACCATTGTCCGCTGTCAGATTGGCTACACAATCAGTAAACTGGACTGCAGATGTCTCCTGTGGCACATGGGCCGTCTTGAGAAATGAAATCAGGGCCTTAGAATGGGCCTCTGAGCACAGTAATAAGGAGTGCATTGAGATCTTGGAGGGGGTATGCCCCAGCTGCTCGACAACATTAAAGTCACTCTTCTTGATTATTTTCAAAATTTCCTCCATCTCTTGTTGGGAGGCCTCGGCATTCACAGATTTTGGCGCCTCCATCCGGGCAGGCTCCTCTTCAATCCCTTTGCCCCGAGCATTAGATGACTCGGCAGCGTGGGACACAACTTGATCAGAACTGGGAACAGGTACATTTGTATGTGTTATAGTGAGGGGTCTTCGAATGGCTGGTGGCACAATGTCAGGCGAGAAGAGCCTGCCACTACGGGTAACTTTTGTTGGACCAGTGATATTGCTAATGCTGGTACCAGTGTTGAACTCTTGCTTGATTCCATGTACATACACATCTGCCCCATAGTGCCAGAGGACAGGCCCCGGAACAGTAATAACAACAGGTGCGACAGTCATGATTTGAACCGGCTTCCTTGGGAGAGCCTTGATTGGATTATTAAAAATTGTAACAACAGAAACTTCTTCTACCGGAACAAACTGAACAGCAGTCTTCTTGAACAGAATCTCTTTGCTGTCCATCAGGCTTTGGATGCCCAACTTCAGCAAAGGACAACCAGAAAGGGAAACAGCACAGAAAAGGCAACCTTCACTACAACCCGGAAATAAACCGGCCAGCAGTAGGTTCCTCTTGACAGTCTTCAAAGGAGTAGCTACATCATTTACGGAAACGGCATACATATCTTCATCAACGGCATTCACTCCATGCTGGGGCATAGGAGCAGTCACCACATTTGGCCTCTCAGGCGCTTCAAACTGTATCTCTTTTGCGTCAATAAGGTCTTGCACCTTATTCCTTAAGGCCCAACAGTCATCAGTGGAATGCCCCGGGCTATCGGAGTGATAAGCACAGCGAGCATTTGGATTGTATTTGGGAGATGCAGTATTCACAACTTTCGGGGCCTCCCGGACAGTCACTAAGTTGGTGGACAGCAACTGCGGCAAGATTTGCGATAAAGTCATACTCAAACGGGTAAACTCTCTTCGGGGTCTTTCAGCCCTTGATGGATTCGTTTGCCGAGTAGCGGCAGCAGGTTTAGCAATCATCACCGTGTTGACAGATTGGCGGCGCTCAGGTTTCTCTTGTCATCTGGACACATATACCGCACTGGCCTCCTTCTTAAAGGGCTTCTTCTCTGAATTCGACGATGCACCCTTCTGAATTTTACCAGACTTCATCCCAGCCTCTATTCTCTCTCCAGTCAGAATAAGATCAGTAAACCCTGCAGATGAGTTACCGATAAGATGGTTGAAAAATGGCCCAGATAGGGTCCCCAAGAACATGTCTACCAACTCCCGGTCAGTTAACGGGGGCTGCACCCTGCCAGCCAGATCCCTCCACTTTTGTGCATACTCCTTAAAACCTTCGCTTGACCCAAGCGACATACCCTGGAGTTGGGTACGTGTAGGGGCAAGGTCGGCATTATACTGATACTTCTTGTAAAAAGCAGTAGCCAACTCCTCCCAGTTACGAACCTTGGTCCCATCCAGCTGATATAACCATTCGAGATGAGTCCCTGAAAGACTCTCCTGGAAGAAGTTGATCCACAAATTCTTATCCACTGAGTACGGTTGAATCTTCCGCACATACGATCTGAGGTGTAGCTTGGGACAAGACGCCCCGTCATACTTGGTAAAAGATGGTGCCTTAAACTTGTGAGGAATAATCACACCAGTAGATAAGCCCAAGTCTCCAAAATCCAGCCCAGGCACTTGTTGGATCTCCATAGCATTCAGTCTGTCCTCCAACTGCTTGTATCTGTCTTCAGCCGGAGGATACTGTTCCTCATCAAAATCAGTCTCGTTGTCAGAGACTACCGGACTAGGACCTTTTCCCCCTTGGGGACTGCTCTTGCCTATAGAAGAACCAACCTTTTCATTCTGCAGAGTGTTGCCGAACCTTCGGCCCGAGTTGAAAAGAACAGTTCTCTTTTTCTTCTTCTTCTCCTTCTTCAGGAGCAGAGCCTTCAGCTCTTCTTGGCCCTGAGCCAAACCCATGATTAGTTCCTGAAATTGCGCGTTCTGCGCCTGAAGAGCCTTGATAGACATCTCAGTTGATGATGAGTCAAGATTCATGATGCTGAAATAAACAGCGAAGAACAATAAGCAACCTGAAAAGAAGAAAACCTGCTATGCACATGATGAATGATATGTGTTTATGCAATGCATTCAAGGGTTCGAAAGTTCAAATTTGTTGTAGACAAAAAGGAACACACTTTATTATTAAGGAAACAATTGTTTGGTACATCAAAGCCTCATGGGCACATATTACAAAGCAAATCAATCCCAAAAGACACTACGCATCCTCTTTGGAGCTATGTAGGTGTTGAGATTCCTCTCCTCATGCAATAAGCGAGTGAGCTCCAAGACCTTCTTTTCACTAGCATGTAGACTGGTCTCAAGAGAATTTCGTTCTTCCTTAAGCTGGATCCAGCTCTTCTGCATCTCTTCCCAGGATGTGGGCATGTCGGGATGCTGAATGGTGTAGGACACTTCTCCTTCCAAGACTGGATCTTTGATCACAGGGAGCACATGAGGGTAAGGCATGATTAACTTCTGGGAGCGGGCTCGTACCCACTTGAGATAAGGTTCCAATGGGATGGAATTCTTGTGCCCCAGTGTCTTACTGTCTATCCTACTGGGCATCCTCCAAGCTCTGATAAATCTCTGGCGAAGTCCTTGTGCATCGTTGTCGAAGTCAAAAACTATGTCAGGAATTAATATGTCATGAGGTCCGTCCCTCCGAGCATAGCCAAACTGTCTCCAAGCCAGGCATGGGTTGTAAGTAATACCTCCTCTGATTCCAAGTAAAGGAACATTAGGGTACTCCCCGCAACGATCAATGATAGTGACATCCTCTCTGGACCGAGGGCACCAATGTATATCTGCATGTGTAAGAGTCATCAACCGTTGTGACCATCTCAAACCCCGCTCGTTCTTCAAAACTGATTGTGGAAGGTGCAAAATAAACCACCTTCCCAGGAGAGGAGTGCAACACATAAGGACACCTCTTTTTCTCATGGTTCGAGTGTAACATGAGTGAAGGATGTCCCCCAGCAATGTAGGTATAGGATTCCTAGACATGAAGATCTGGACAGCACTGATATCTATAAGCTGATCTAGGTTAGGGAACAACACCAAACCATATACAAGGAGGGCCACACTTCTTCAAAAGCTTGTAAGTCAAGGGAGTTCCAACATTCATGGGCCTTTTCAAACAGAAACCTGGCTAAGAACCCTTTGATACCACTTCTAACTTCCCCTTTTCCGTACCGTTGTAGGGTAGTTGATCAAGGATAGGGATCTTCAGGAGCCGGGAGAACTCCTCCAATGTAGGTACCAGCTGATAATCCAAGAAGGTGAAACAGTGATGCAGAGGGTCAAAGAACTGGAACAGGACCTTTATCATGTCCTCCTCAATGTTGGTATTGACCAAGCTGATGAGTCTTCCATGTCTTTCACTGAATGAAGAGCTCTCGAGAATCCTGGATATAAGCTCCTTAAGCTGAGGAGGGATCTTGACAAGGCTGATTTGAATTGTCTTTCTGCGAATAGTTTCCATGTCCTACAAAACAAAGAACAAAGATGAAGATTCGAACCCCTGAAATGGTTAGTCAATGCATATGATGCTGGATGATGTCATGATGCTATGATTAAACACACCACAAATATTTACAAAGGCAAACATGTAAGGCACACAAGTCACACAAGACAAGCCCCTAGAGTTTAGGCCAGCATGGGGTCTGGGTATTACCCTCTTGAAGTGGGTGGGCTCAACCTGTCCTATCAGAAGTAACCGGGTTCTAAGGGTCCCAATATCACCGGATTGCTTTCATTGTTCATCGTTTCGATTTAGCCACTGAACTGACGACCGAAATATTCCAGGAAAGCAACCCTCAATTGAGTGTAGTATCGAGTATCAACCAACCTCGGACTGCACCAAAGTCAGTTATCTCACTACCCTAAAGAGGCCAAGATAGTTCAATTAAGGTTCATAAGGTCTGTTGATGCTTCACGACACCACGCGGAGGCCCCGTACTCTCCTTGACTGAACTCAAGGGTTACCGGTACACACCAAAGTGCCACATCAACGTAGCAGACTGTTTCAACCATGTCGGTATACCCCGCACAGTTCCCTCACAGCCTTGTTGCTACTTTCTAAGAAGGTATCCCCCAGATCCGGGTTAGGATCTATAGAACTCCCAAGACAGTCCCACAATTTAAAGCAAGCAAATCAATACAATTGAAAACACAGTTATGAACTATCCTAAGGTACACCTCACTTTTAAAGTAATCCCCAGCAGAGTCGCCAGTTCTGTGATCGGTGGATCTGGAACTGACTGTTTAACGTTGGTTCGCGAAATGTCGCGGTAGGCAAGATTCGCCACCGTCTTTTATTTTCTCCAAATGGAAAGGACAAAAGCACATAAAAATTCCTTATAGAGATTGCTCTCGGTTCGGGAGGTAGATTATAGAAAGGGAAGGTGTTAGCACCCTTTCTATCCATGGTTATCCATGGGCTCTTAGATACTTACTCATTTGTGTTTTCAAAATGGTTTGTTTGCTTTTCAATTGTGGGTTTTAAAAAGTTTCTTTGAAAATTCCAGTTCGACTCTTGTATCGGTTCTCAAGAGTGTTTGAAAAATTGCTTTCGAAAGCTTTTTGAAAAGGTGTCGGTGTGAAAAGTATTTTTGATTTGTTTTGAAATTAGAGCAAGTATCCAGAGTTCTCTACCTACCCTAAGGAATTCGTCTGTGTAAATGTCCTTAAAGTAGTGTCATCCCACCATTGAGAGGTAGGTAGCACCACCGTTGGAGGTGTTTGGGTCAATTCGAGGGTTCGGGACGTGGTGATCACCGGAGCAATAGGAAGACACCTTATAAGCTACCCTCATGCCAGGTTCCTGGATCATGAGGACTTACTAAAACATCCTCTACTCGACGATCACCTTTCGAGGGGCAAGGCAACAGTGAGGCGTACCCTAGGGGTGGTGTGTGATTTGTGTGTCGTTTTCAAATATTTTGTCTTGTCATGTAATGGTGATCTACGCGTTGCTTTTATCTTTTGACATTCATTCTTTCATGCAGTTTAATTAACAGTTTAAAAGTTGCGAGAATTAAAAGTCCTACGCTATTACAAAGGCGCGGGTCCACATCGCCAAATTTAATCCAGGACCCGATTTGAAATAAAATAAAGTGCGAAGATAAATATCTAATTATTCTATTACATGGCTTTTGGGCAATTACATGAATATTCACAAAAAAAGAAATAAAAATGCGAAGAGAATTAAAATCGGGAATGCGAGGGCGTTGGACCCCTTTTTTAGGAAATTAAATTATAATTAACAAATTAAATTAAGTTAAATGAGAAAAGGAATTATTTTTGAGTTTTTTCGTATTTATGGACTTTTATGAGAATTAATGGAATTAAAACCTAATTCTAACTATTTCTTAATTTATTAAAAGAAAATATTAAAATTGAACCTAAAATTAAACCTAATTATTTACATGGCAATTTTTATTTACAAAATAATCATTAATAATTAATAATTAATATGGTGAAAAAAGGAAAAAAAGGATAAAAGTGCTTAAAACCCTAATTCTACAATTTTTAAGTTTATTGAAAAAAAATATTAAAATTAAATCTAGAATTAAGACTAATTAATTAATAAGACTTTTTTACAAAATAACATTAAATAAAATATATTTTAATTTTTATGACTTTCTGATTTTTTTGCTATTTTTTATATTATTAAAATATTAATTTGATGAATTAAATTAAAATTAAACAAATAAAAATAAAATAAGGAAAAAGAAAAGAAATGCAAACCCTTAGGGGGTGTTGACCCCAAATTGGAGGTTTTGTCCCAGCAATTAGGCCCAATAGACCCTTGGCCTTGTTGACTTTTCATGCTGGCGTGTGGAATGTTTGACCGGTGCCCATGGTGTTCATCAAATCAGGGCCCTTGGATGGACGTTCTGAGACATGTGGCATGCTGGAGTACTGAGTGTATGGTGAACTCTTAGGCTTGAAGCTGCATGAGATTATGCTGAAACAAAATATATGAAGAAAGTAAGGGGACCTGGGAATCGAACCCAGGTCCCAGAGATTACCAAATGCCTTGTCCACCAACTGTGCCAACTGCGCGCGTTGTACATGGAATGAAGAATAAATAATATAAAAGAAAATTAGCGTTAGTGGCCTAGAAATAAAAAAACGCGCGCTGAATTCAAATTGTCCAACCATAGCTTGCCACATGATCTTCTTCTTCGTTGTCCCTGAAACAAAAAAAGAAGTAGCGGGGGTTTTAAACCCCCCCAAAATGCATTCTTTTCAAAAATAGCGAATAGCCCGTATGGCTATATAAATTAGGCGCGATCAGTGTATTAAATTCGTCCAAGCATCCTGATTCTAGCCATGGTACTGGGGTGCCTTATTTTACAGTATATGCAAACACCCAATTTGAAGCTTGAGAAACCCTAGCGAGCTTCAATGGTGAATTCGCGTATGATGCACAAAAACTCAATTAAAATACATGGTTAGCTTCAGAATGAATCAACTAACACAAATCAAACATTAAAAATTGCAAACAAAGCATGAATTATGATACATGAATATGAGAAAAAGTATGAACAGGACAAGGTCGTTCTACCAATTCCTTGCGTTGGAAACAATGGTTTTGATCCAGAAACGTTCCTTGAGGCCTTTGCAAGCTAATGGAATCAATGTTTTGCCTTGAAATGCTTTAGAATCCTGTTTTCAGTTTTGAAATTTTCTTCAAAAAGTGCAAAGTTTGATTATGGTTTTGGGTGCAGCTTTCAGGTTCTCCTCATTAGGTCTAGCTTCTGGCTTATGTATGTGATGGATTAGGGTTAAATCTTGAGCCAAAGGATCAATGCATTGATGTATAGAATATTTGATTTTTCATGGCATATTTTCAAATCCTTTTTCATGTGATTTTGGTGTCAATCATGGCCAAACCTTCCAATTTTGGATATGCACGAATCTTGAGCCTTTAAGGAGAGTTTATTCTGCACAAAAAGATTTGAAAACCTTATTTTAGTATTTTTGTCATATTTTATTTTATTAAATGAATTAATAGTAATTAAAAATTCAAATAAATAAGTAAAAATGATGAAATAAATCCCCTTTGGGCCAAATGGTCGTGCATAGTCTTTGGATGATGAATCTTGGAAGAAAATGTGGCCCATTAGCAAATTTGAAGCATTTGAAGTAAAGTTGACTTTTCAAAATTCCCAAACATTTCCCAACTTCCACAAGGCATATCTTGCTCAATTTTTAAGCTTTGATCATGTTCTTGGACATTTTGGAAAGGTCTTGAAGTCCTCTAACCAATTCCTTTGGTCCCATGTCATTTTGATTTACCAATCTCAAGTTATGGTCTTTGACTTAAAGTCCCTTTTTGTTGACTTTTGAAAATGACCTATAATGTTGAAATTGATAACTTTTTGTGAGAGCATTTCTTGGACTTGAAGTGTGAATAGGAGTTGTAGGAAATGTCTTCATCTTCAAAATGAGCTTTGGATGGAATTTTTCTGATAAACCATGTGGAAGTTATGCCTTGGTCTAGTTACAGTTGACTTTTTCAACTGTCCCAATATGGAAACTTTTGCATCTTGAGACTTTTTGAGCCATGCCTTGAGAATCATGATCAAGAATTGATCAAATGATGTTTATGGCTTGAAAATTAGATGTTGACCAAAAATTTGAACTTTTGACTGTCAAAAGACCATTTTGCCCCTGTAGTTGACTGTTGAGCAATTAGGGTTTTTGACTGTGCAATTTTGTGCTGCAAGTCTTGAAACTTGGCATATGGATACTTGACCATATTTATAGGCATGTGGGACTTGATTGGACCCTTGAAAACTTCAATTCCTTTGTCAGAACCAAAACCCTAGTTTTTGACTGTTAAGAGACCCTTGAACTGTGCAACCCTTGGGGAGATTTTGAACCTTTGACTTGGAAAATTTTGAAGAATATGGGAGGGCAAATTTTGGGGTACAACAGTATTCAACAAGAATATTCATAGGTTCATGTGTTTATTTCCATGCCTTCTTCAACAAGTTTCATTGATACTTAAGCTCCATCTTTGAGTGTGCTTCAAGACGACATCATTTCAAGGTCTAATGTGATCCATCATGCTTTATTTTTCAAAGAAAGTTCAAAATATTCAAGGTTGATTCAACAAGTTTGACCTAATTGAGAGAGTTCTTGATTCACTGATCACAAGTGATAACTCTCCCAATTTTGAGTTGGTTATTTTTTCTTATTGGTTCTTACTATCATCTACAATAGCTTATCTTCACATGACAAGATCCAACTATGCAAGGAAAGTCATCAAAAGTTGAAAGGGCTTACAAGTCATTTTGGCACTCTCTGAATAAGGGTTGGTTGAATTCCAAGGACCATGTATTTCTCATTTTTTGAGATATTAGGTTGATTCCAAACCATGATTCTCTTTAAAGAGTCCTTAACAATTTCTCTTCAAGTATCTAAGGATAATTTTGAATGGAAGATCACTAATAGTTGAAAAAGATTACAAGGGTTTATGGTTTAGGGTTTAGGCTATCAAATTATCTTGTGTGACTTCAGAGGATCATAAATTGGTCATATATTATCTCCTTGAGATCATTCTTTTTTCACAATAAACTTGAGGATGTCTACTACAACTTTGTTTCAAGGTGCTAGGCTTGAAAATGTTTGGAAAGTCATTAAAGAATTGAAAAGATTATAGGTCTTTTGGGAATTTCCCCAAATTTGTTCATCATCTTCCAAAGACCACAACTCTTTAATTTTTTATGATTTTTGAATGATCTCAATTCCATAATTCAATTCAAAATGTCTACTTTATTTCATATTCAAGAATCATGAGCTAATTTTGAGTGGAAAGGAATGTAACTTTGAAGAACATTATAGGTCATTTTGAGGCTTCATACTTAGAATTTTTCTAAGTGTCAAATACCCGTGTGTTTTTCTTGATTACAAACATGAATAAATTTTAGCTCATATCACCAAATGCTACCTTTCTTGGCACATTGTAACAGTTATGATGAGATGTTTACAATGCAAAAGGAATGAGATCATAAAGCCTCTTGAGATGCTTGCCCCATGGTTTTGAAGTGAGCACCATGAAAATTGATTGAATTTTGGTCATAATCCAAACTCCCATTACAAGCCCTTTAAGCGTGTGTTTTTGTTTCTGATCATCATTAGCAAATTTCCAGAAGTTATTATACACATAAAATTCACGATTAGAGTGATTTTGAACATGTGCAAGTCACACATTTCACACCTTGCAGATTAGCTTAGTTTTGACTATTTGAGAATCATTCCTATCTATTCTCATCACCATTCTCTTTCTTATAAATAGAGGGGCACATTCCACTCATTTCCCCAAGCTTTGATAGCCAGAATCACCCTGCCAAGATCCCACACGAACTCTTGAGCTTGAATTTAAATTTCTCATTTCCTCACCTTAATTCACAAAAAGCTCCAATCACTTAGATTCCTTGACACTCGTTGAAGCTAACCATACCATCAGAAAGAAGAATCTTGTACAAAATCGAGTTACAGAAGTTCAGTTGCAGAGCTAATTTGTTGAACTTCGTTCAGGTAGAATTCTTCACTGTTTTACTTCAAATAAATTGCTAAGATGTAGTCTTCTATGAAGCTCGTGCTTCTTCTGGTTTCCATTTTCATGACGAATTGATCATTTAATTTCAAAACATACTTTCCCTTTTTCTTATGATTTTTTCCAAAACGATTGAGCAACAGTTTATATAATTTTTTTGCAAGGGTACAATTGTCTTCGTCTTGATGAGATGAATCAAATGGCACCGATCTGGACCTCCAATTTTCCCATTTGTGAAACCTGCAACTCGCGTGTGGCTGGAGGTTGAAGATGACCAGTGTGTCATCTTCAACCAATGACAAGGCGCCACTTGTTTTAAAAATTTGTTTTAAAAAATAAATGATAAGTGGTTTATTCACTAATGTCCATAGCATGCACAGCGCGCCAGATCTCTTGGATTTTATTACTAACGCGTTTTGACAATGATCAGATAGTTTACATTTTTTGGTTTATTATTTTATTTTCTAATTTTTGTTTTAATTGTTTTAAACTTCAAAAATTCATAAAACAATCATTACAACTTCTAAAATCCTGAAAAAAATTATCAAAAATACTTTTGATTTTTCTCTTTCTGGTTTTTATTTTTTCACAATTTTATTTTATGATTTGGTATTTTTTTATGATTTTTCACTTTATTTAACTTGTTTTAATTATTTAAAAAAAATTGATCTTTTAAAATTCTGAAAAAATTATGGAAGGATCCAATGACCTATTGACAAATATTGGTAACCTCATTTTATTTTTATTTTCTATTTTACTATTTTTCACAAATTTTGGATTATTTTTCTTATTTCTTTATATTTTAAAAAATAGTTTTTGCCTTTAAAAATTCAAAAAAAAAATTGTCAACACTTGTTGAGTCATGTTTGACCTCTGATATTTTTGTAGGATTTTTATTTGGTGTTTTAATACATGTTGTGTATTTTACTAATTATTTCCTTTTTATAAATCATTTAAATTTTGTTTTTATTTTAAATTTATTTTATTATTTTTTGATTGGTCGTGATTTGGAGATACTTGAGTATTACTTTGGGACAAGTTCCTCAACCTCATTGGATCTTCGGTGTTGATAGGTTGAAAAACCAAATCCACCAAAATGGATTAATGATGTTGACGATATTTGAAACCCTAGTTTCATCTAAGACATTGGTTACACTATCATTCTCCTCCCTCTTTATCTTATCCCTTTCTTGTTTTTACTTGGGCTACATGTTATTGGAGAATGATCTACATATCATTTCTCTAACATGTATAGTACATAGATTGTTATTGACCCGCCTCAAAATAGGTGTGGCTTCTACATAAGTCCACTTACGATTGCTTAACACATCGCTAAATTTGTCCCGATTTGAAAAGTGATAATTCGTGGCCCAAACCTATGTTTTCAAGCCCAAGTATGTTTAATTTGAAACCTTGGATCCAATAAATTTTAAGTTCATTGTTAGGAGGCTTTGATTTTATCAATCCTCTAATGAACTTCATGAATTTTGGTCTAAGGGAATCATTTGAACATCTTTGATCATATGTGGTTGTCTTGAGTACTTGAAATTAATGATATACTTGATAAAAATCAAATGAAACTTGTTGTTGAGAGGCTTTGATTTTATTAATATTCTAATGAGTTTTCAAAAGCAAGCTTCAAGATGGTCATTCAACTAACATTTTTTTATACTTAACCTCTAACTTATAATTCATTAATAATTAACTTTACTGTATGCCTTTATTTTGTGCCATTAGTTTTATGTACCATTTACTTTTTTAGCATTTACATCTCATTCTATTTGCCTGTTGCTCACTTAAGCATTTATTTTCTACCTTTTTATCTTTTCTCACTTGAGCTTTCTTTTTTTCATTTTTAATACACTTAATAATCAACTTGAACATTAAAAGATTTAAGGTCACTTGGACTATCTGGTCACTATCCCTAGCACCGTGGAATTGTGGATTCTTGATACTTGGGATTAGAAGCCATGAGATCTTGGAACTCTGTGATCTTTGGTTAATATTTTTGTGAAGACCTTCTGAAATCCTTGGGGTTTACTCCAAGGCATTGGTTTGAATTTTTTCTGTGTGTAGATTATTCTGATTTTCATATTTTTTCCATAATTGAGAATTCCTCTGTATACAGTTGTTACTCTAGCCAATTTTTGTTAATGAAGACTTTTATTGGTTCTTAATTCATCTAAAGCTCGGTATTCCTCAGAGGTTTAGTATTTTTGCTTGCTTAGTTTTAATCCAAAGGATGGGAATTCTACATTGACTTCTTATGTCAAGTGTTGGCTTCTTGTTGGTTAGATCGTTCTTTTCCTAAGCTTTTACCTTATGCTTTAGGATAGTCTCTTCATCTCCTCTATCTTCTTTAATTTCAAAAATCTTCTCTCTCCTTTTCAAAACTCTTCTTGTTTTGTAATTTGAACTGTTTTCATAATAAACTTGGACTTAGGTCCTTGCATTTTCAAAATCTTTTCTTAATCAAACTTTAATCAATTTAACCATACTTTGACATCTTTTTATAAGACTAAAAGTCATTAACCTCATTCAAACTGTTTTTCCACTTTGGATTTTTACTTTAAAACTTTTCTCAAAAGATTAGACTCTTATTGATTCTTGTAGTGACGCAAGCTACTATACTTCTATGATATATAGTGAAGAGAGCTATTTTCCACTTGGGTGTTGAGTGACTTCTTGTTGATTTTAAATATAAAGACTATATCTTCCACTTTGAGATGACGCAAATGCTTCTTTCTCATAATTATGGGTAGTAAGTATGTTTTCCACTTAGATATGATGATGACGTCTCTTCTCTTAAAATTAACCAACACACGTGTGTTTTAAAATTTTTGAGGTGACTAGGAGTACCCTGATCCCCTATTGCACGAAAGTTGGTACGTAGTCACTAAAGGTTCACAACTCCGACAGGTGAAAAATTGTAAATAATGCTTCTTTTCTAATCTTCACCATCTTATTTTGTATACAACTTTTATAGCCAAAATACACAGATTTTCAAAGAGGTTCCTGCGAAGTACCGTAGATGTTTAGTATGCTAATACCTTCCCATTGCATAAACAACCCCCGTACCTAGATTCTCCCCCTCTTTTTGGGTTTATTCTCTCTTTTCCCATTTCCTTTGGAAATGATAAAGCGTGGTGGAGATTTTTATTTGATTTGTACAAGTTAAGTCAATCCAATGGCTTAGTCTCAACATTTCTACCGCTACAGAAAACTGGCGACTTTACTGGGGATAGAAACATCTCTAAAGTGGGTCGTGCCTATCTTTTTTATCGGTGTATGTGCTATTATTTGTTGTATTTTATTTTTTGCATAAATGTTGTCTAGGTTTTTCTAGTTTTCAGGGTGCATGGTGATCTCTTATAAGTCCTATAACCGGACTTGGACAAACTTAAGGTAGGACGGATGGTATAGTTATGTTAATTTTGAGGGAGGAATCCCAAAAAAGGAGACATGAGATCCCCCACTCAGTGGAGGCCTATTTGACTGTAGTATTTGTTTATCGAGCAATCGGAAAGACATGTTGCTTTCGACCTGGGAACCCGTGAAGCTGAGAAGTCGTAGAACCCTTAACTCATCTTGGTCTTTTAGGTGTAGTGTGGAGACTATAACGGATAAATCTAGAAGTAGTTGTCAACGTGATGTTGCACTCAGACGAGTTTATCTTAAGAATATTACTAATTACTGACCAAATCGGGACGTTGGTTATATCTGAAGGAAGATTGTAGACTCTGGGATTTCCTTAGAACCTTGTTCGGCAGGTGATAAATCATTAGTCCTTACCTTGCAGATAGTACCTTTGAATTCATGCTTATGACGTCCAACCTATGAACCCCCTATGTTTGTGATCTTATATGTGATTGTTGCATCACCATGCATTCATGCACGCATGAGCATTCTTTAAACAGTTTTTCAAGGAACTTAAGGTTGACTTTTGCAAATATATCATGTACTCTTTTGACCATGGATTTTGGAAGAAGAAAGACTCGGAAGTACAGTTTCAAGGATCCTAAGATAAATGAAGTGATGAGTTTGATTCTTGAGATTAAGAGTCCTACAGATTTCCGAAAGAAGTATGTAGCCATAGTGCCTCTTATGAAACTCAAGATGAAAGAGGGTATTCTTTCTACATTGGTCTAGTTCTATGATCCGTTATAACTGTGTTTTACTTTTCATGATTATCATCTGATGCCCATATTGAAGGAGTATTCTTATTTACTTGGTTTACTTATTACTAATTTTGTTTCGTTCACTGGCTTAGAAGGAGAGCCCAAGTCTCATGAGGTTGCCACCATAACTCACTTGAGGAAGTCTAAGATTGAGGCTAACATGACTACCAAAGGAGGAATCATAGGTCTACCTTCTCAGTTTCTATTGGAGAGAGCTTGTTACTTCGCCAAGATGAAGAGTACAACTGCTTTTGAGGCTATCTTTGCTTTGCTTACCTATGGGTTGTTCTTGTTTCCTAACGTCGACAAATTTGTGGATGTTAATGCCATTAGGATCTTCCCGATTGGGAACCCAACCCCTACACTGCTAGGAGATACATATTATTCCATCCATCTTTGGAATTTCTATCAGGAAAGGATGATCATCTATTGCACACTTACCTCAGTGACCTCAGTCTGCTATTTTTTAGGATATCAAGAAGGAACCACGCTCGACACTGAAGATTATGGCTCTCACTCATTCTGACATTGATTGATGTCATCAAGCTTATTATGATTTGAAGATTATTGATAGTTGTAGTGTTTTTACAATGTGCCTCTTCTTGGTACATAGGTAGGAATTAACTACAACCCTATTCTTGCACGCTGCCAACTTGGATATCCAATGAGAGACAAGCCAAACAACATTCATCTGAGTATTTTCTTTCTCAAAGAAGGAGAAGATCGCAAGGAAGCTAAGGAAGAGATTGAAAAGGCTTGGCGCCATATTCATGGGAAGGGTAGAAAAGATTTAGGACTAAGAGGAGTTGTTTCCTTAGAGTCTCATCTATGTTGGGTATAAGAAATGGAAATTCAGTTGAAGATGCCGTATTCTCGTGAAAAACCTTTAGATGACATGTTTATGAGGACTTATTCTCCTCTCTTAGATGATGTGGAAGAACTACAACTTGCCTTAGTTAGGATGGAGCAAGAGAAGGAAGCATGGAAGAACAAGTAGAAGACTTTAGAGGTGTCCTACTCAACAAAATTTAAAGAGAATGATGACTTGATTGAGATTCTTGAGAGTCATGCTATGGAGATGATGGAGAAGTAGGAGGACTTATTTTTCTTCTAAAGTTTAGCCAAGTCCCGGTCACCCATTTTCTGATCCTGGTGGATGGAAAGAAGTTGCCAACAAATATGCAGAAGAGAACAAGCAGTTGAAGGCTCAAATTGCAAGACTCAAGGGAAAACTCCAGTGTGTGGAAAGATCGTCATCATCTTTGGCTCCTTAGTATTTTTAAAATTCTATATTTATTCTCTTGTACTTAGGATTATTGAAACTTATACTAAAAGTTGTAATCCATTCCAAAGTTATTATTAAAATGAGATTTTTTTCCAGTATTTCCAAATGTGTTAGTACTTCAATATTTGAAATTGTTTATAATTCTTT
This sequence comes from Vicia faba, assembly GCA_948472305.1. Classification (NCBI taxonomy): domain Eukaryota; kingdom Viridiplantae; phylum Streptophyta; class Magnoliopsida; order Fabales; family Fabaceae; genus Vicia; species Vicia faba. The sequence continues at coordinate 1,555,427,211 of OX451735.1, read as the reverse complement.
GAGTTCCTTGAATAAATACAATAAATCATATGCATTGCATATCATGCATCAATTGTCACATATTTTTTGCATTCCTATCTTTCACAAGTGTCTTACTTGTTTCTCTGCTTCAACAGTCGACAAGTTGTCTCATTGCTACAATACTCAGGGCAATTCTAGAAAGAAGATGGAAAACCTTGAATAAGAGAATCGTGAGTTGTGTGAAGAAGTTACTGCTTTAAGAGTTGGTATGGCTAATCTGACTGCTTTGGTAGACTCATTGGTGGCTGCTCAGAATCCGCCACCACCTCCTCCTCCTTCGTCTCCCCGTGTTACTCAATCACAGTAGATGACCGTTATTTCAGAGGTTATGTCAGTTCCCATCTCTGTTACTCCAGTTGATGCTACTCAATACCATATGCCTCGCGGTTACCCATGGGGAATGCTTGAGAATTTCATGCCAGAAGGTTATAATCATGCTGCTCAAGTTGTTCCATTTGTTCAAACTACTATTGTTTCTGCACCTCACGTGGTACATGTTATCCCTGTTATTAATAATGAGATTCATCATGCTGCACCTCCTGCGGTGAATACTATGCTTGTTATTAATGTTGAAGTTTATCATGCGCATCCTTCACCAAGTAAAAGTTGGGCTTTTATGACCGAATGGATGAATTTCAGGATCAATTCAATGAAATGCAAAAAGAAGTGAAGGCTCTCCGAGGGAAATAGTTATTCGGACAGAATGTCAGTGACCTCTGCTTGGTCCCTAATTTAAAAGTGCCATCAAAGTTTAAAGAACCAGAATTTGAGAAGTACAAGGGCAACTCTTATGCCCGTGACCACCTGGTGATGTATATCAGAAGGATGTCCACTCAAACTGATGACCAACGTTTTCTTATTCTTTTCTTCTAGGATAGTTTAACTGGTATTGACTTGAAATGATATATGTGATTGGACAGTAGCAACATCCATACATTCAATGACTTGGTTGAAGCTTTTCTGAAGCAGTATAAGTATAACATATTTATGGCACCTGACCGTGACCAATTTAGAGCGATGGCTCAAAAAGATAAAGAATAATTTAAGGAGTATATGCAGCATTGGCATGAGGTTACTTCCCAAGTGGTACCCCAAATGCGAGAGAAAGAAATGACTAAGATATTCCTAAAAACCCTTGGTTCATTTTACTATGAGAAAATGGTTGCAAGTGCACTGAGTGATTTCACTAAGATGGTAAGTATGGGTGTCCGTCTAGAAGAAGCCGTCAGGGAAGGACGACTGTCAAAAAATGAAAGTTCTAGTGGAACAAAGAAATTATCATATAGGTTTCTTAAAAAGAAAAAAGGATAAAATAATGTTGTTGTTCAATAAAGAATGACTAGACCTCCAAGAAGACGTCATCCGTATCAACAACAGGTTACTTCAGTAACTTCAATCGTCAATGTAACTCCGATTATTGTTGCCTATAAGAGAGAACCTCAACAAAGTAATCAAGGTCAAGGTCAAAAGAGAGAAGCTTTTGATCCTATTCCGATGAGTTATATTAAATTGTTTTCGGATTTGATTCAGAAGAATCTGGTGCAAACTAGGAATCCTTCTGTTATACCTCTAACTTTCCCATGGTATAATAAAAGCTGGTCAGACTTGTGCTTTCCATCAAGGAGCCCATCGGCACAACATTGATAATTATTATCCGTTGAAGTCTGAAGTGCAGAAGATGGTAAGATTTGGTCTCCTGTCTTTTAAAGACATTGGTCCCAATGTCAAGGATAATCTACTACCTAAACATGGAGGTGAAGGTACTATGAATATGGTTTCTAGTTGTCCAGAAGAATTCAGAATCTTTGACATAAACATAGTAAGAGGGAATTTGGTGAAGATGCATGTTTTCCTATGTCAATACCGTTAATATGAGCATGACCATAAAGCATGTCGGGTATGTAGAAAAAGCACTCGCAGTTATTCTATGGTATAAGGTGATTTACAAGAGGTGTTGGATCAAGGCTTTATCCATATCATAAGGCCAAAGGCATGATATGAGAATGATGTGAATATGGTTTATGAATGTCCCTGTGAATTCCATATTTTTTATGTGAATTATATGGATGATGATCTGGTGCAGTTGCATGCTAATTTTTGTTATATGGATGGTCAGGAGATACATCATTATGGTTCCTGTCAGATTTTCTCTAGAGATTCCCGTGGTTGTTCTATTGTAAGAAGAGGTATTCCACTGTTTTTAGACAAAGGTACTATTAGAGTCACAGGAAACAGAGATGATGGAGCTAACATGATTGAAGACTACCCTGTTGGGGCCATGTTTGATGATGAATATGTTTCTGCTGATGAGTTTTTTTCTTCTAATGAGTCAGAGTCTGTGAATGAGGGTATGTTTTCTGATAATGATTCTACAATTCCTGAGTATTTTGAAGAAATAGGGGTGAATGTCATTGTGCCACATTTTGGTGTTCCCGCTCCTGTAGAGATTACATATCGCAGCAAGCCTGTTATTGCTCCCCTGGTTATTTGTCTGCTTGGTCCTATCCCATATGAATCAGAAAAAGATGTTCCTTATAAGTACAATGCAACTATCCTGGAAGATGTTATGGAAATTCATATCTAACTTTTGTCCCATGTTGAGAATATTGCTGAAGCTAGTCAGGTAACTCGTAGTGGTCGTTTCTTCGCCCCTACCTTTCTAGGAGATGTTAATTCTGGTAAGAAGGTTGTTGAGAATGCTGAACCTAAGAAATTGGTAGGAGAATCTAGTGGCTCCGCCTTGGAAAAGAATGTTGATGATCTGCTAAAAATCATCAAGATGAATGATTACAAGATTGTGGATTAGCTATTGCAAACTCCATCTAAGATTTCCATTTTAGCCTTGTTGATGAACTCTTCTACTCATCAGGAATCTCTGATGGTGGTGTTGGATCAGGCTTTTATTGAAAGGGATGTGTCTCTCAATCTGTTCAACGGTGTTATGGGGAATATTATGTCTTGTAACAATCTGAGTTTTTATGATGAGGAATTTCCTAATGAAGGGAGAAACCACAACCTGGCTCTGCATATACCTATGAATTATAAGAATGACTCTTTATCCAATGTGCTGATAGACAATGGATTTGCTATGAATTTCATACCAATAATCACTCTCATGAAGCTCAAATACTAGGGAAATCCTATGTGCCCTAGTGGAATTATAGTAAAAGCTTTTGATGGTTCGAGAAAATTTGTCATTGGAGAGGTGGATTTACCAATTCACATAGGTCTGCACTTATTCCAAATCACTTTTCAGATTATAGATATTGTCCCAGCCTATAGTTGTTTATTGGGACGTCCCTAGACCCATGAAGCAGGAGCTGTTACATCAACCTTGCATCAAAAACTGAAATTTATCTGTGAAGGAAAGGTAGTTATTGTGAATAGTGAGCATGTTATTGATATCTCATTTGTCTTCCCTTAGCATTGTGGAAGCTGATGAACTGCATGTTGGAACTCAGTTCCAAGCTTTGTCTATTGATAATATAAGGAAGAATGAAGATTTTATCACCTCATTTAAGGATGCACAACAGGTAGTGCAGAAGGGCCCTAGAAAGGTGTGAGGGCGGGTTATTAATCCACATGTGAACAAGAATGGGACTGGCTTAAGTCTCTCTGTGAAGAATGAAGTCGTGAAGCCAAAGTCCACTTTAAGTAAATGTCAAGACATCTTTTATAGTGCAAGATATCTCCATCTGACTTCTCCAAAGATCAACACTATTCTCGAAGATGGGCCAGAGTAAGAGATGCCTAACTTTGTGACACGTGGAGTCAGAATCAAGAATTGGATCACTGTTGATGTTCCTCCTTGCATTCATATTTCAAAGTAATTTGTTTTTTGTTTGTCTTTTCAAAAATTCTTTCACTCTGCCAAAGGTGAAAGTGATGTTGTACGGGCGTGTCTTTTGTTTTGGATTTTCAAATCATTAATAAAACTTGTTTTTGTTTTCCAATTGTGTTTTATTTGTTGCTTTTTATTGGAAAAATGGTAATAAGAAAAAACCTTTAAAAATAAATAATAACCACAAATAAATATGCATAATCACTTGTACATTGGTCAGTGTCTAAAATCAATCATAATCATATGCGCAAATTAATTAAAAACTCGTTGAATGCAATGACCCTGAACCCTATCCCAACTTTGAATATATTTTGTATGTGTGTGAAGAAGAAGAATATGATAAAATCCCAAAAGAGGTTTCACAGTTGCTCGAGCGCGAGGAAAATACCATTCAGCTGTATAAAGAGTCGTTGGAGACGATTAACTTGGGTTCAAAAGAATATTAGAAAGAAGTCAAGATTGGGGCACTGCTTCATCATGATGTGAATAGCTGGTTGATTGAGTTGCTGAAAGAGTATGTGGATATCTTTGCTTGGTCTTACCAAGACATGCCTGGTTTGGACGCCGATATTATGGAACATTATTTACCGATAAAGCCAGAATGTTCACCAACCAAGTAGAAGCTGCGAAGAACTCATCCTGACATGTCAGTGGAGATTAAAGAAGAGTTTTTGAAGCAGATTATTGTACCCCAAAATTTGCCCTCCCATATTTCTCAAGACAAGTCAAGATTAATCTCCAAATGGTTCAAGATTGGCTCAAGAATTGGACAGTCAAATCATCTCCTAAGGCAGTCAATCTCAAATTAGGGTTTTGTGTTGCATCAAGGTCCTTACATCCAAATGACCTCAAGTGTTCCCCAATGCCTTAATATGTTCTCAAGATCATCCATGACAAATTTCAAGCCTTGCAGAGGAAGTTTGGTCAGCCAATTGCTCAAGAGGCCCAAAAATCGACTGTGCTAGGGCAAAAGTCAACTGTGACCTACAAATAGTCAAACCTCAAGATTTTTTGTCAAAATTCTCATTTTGAAGGTTAATTCATCATTTGATCAAGGGTTGATCATGATTCATCAAGGATTGCTCAAAATTCATCAAGATTCAAAAGTTGTTAAATTAAGGTTTTGTAGGAAAAGTCAACTCAACTTTGACCAAGCATAACTTTCTCATACTTTATGATAAATGACCCATCCAAAGCTCATTTTGAAGAGGATGAAATTTCCTACAATCCATCTTCACACCCCAAGATCAAGATATGCTCTCACAAAAAGTTACAAATTTGGACATTATAGGTCATTTTTGAAAGTCAACAAAAACACCCTTTTTGACAAAGCTAATAACTTGATCATGGAATATCAAAATGAGATTAGACCAAAAGGGTTGGTTAGAGGACATCACAAGGTTTTTAAAAAGTCCGAGAACACTTCCAAAAGTTCAAAATTGAAGAAGTTATGCATTGTTGAAGTTGGCCATTTTTCCAAAAGTGCCAAAAGTCAACTATCCTCAAAACTCCAATTTTTGACAAAAGGACCCACTTTTTTCCACTTGATTTGATCTTGTCACACAACACACGTGTCCTATCTTCAATTTCATGACCAATTATTAATTTTTCTATTGTATTTGATTTTTATTGATTTAATTGATTTTTAATCAATTTAAATCAAAATAAAATCCAAATATTAATAGCTTGATATATTTTTTATCATTACAGCTTTCAATTATCATGATACACATAATCAAATTCGTTCCAAGCCATGACATGCACAAAATCTTGGATTTGGAAAGAATTTGGAAGCCTTTAATGGAGGAATCAAATCATATCTCAATTCATCAATTCACATGGATTCAAGGCCCAACTTTTAACCTAATTCATTCCTTATTATTCATACAAGCTAAAGACATCAAGAACACGACCTGAGAGCTGCCCAATTTACATACACAAAACTTGAAAAAAGCTAAAAAAGTGAAAAACTGAAATCCATATTAGAGGCGTTTCCAAGGCAAAAACTCCACACTACTCTCTTGTTGGACGTCCACTGGATCTATTGGAATCAAAATCAAGCCTTGAAACCTCCTAAATAGCGCTGTAAGTTTTCTTGAACGTGGCTCTGAACATGGAATCATGATATTTTATTCTTGCATCCTTTTGACAATATCTTTGCGTAATCATGTTTATCGTGCCATTTAAAACGTTTCTACATTATTTGATTTTGTTTTGGTATCCTGTACAGCCATGCCCGAAGCTAGGGTTTTGGTTCTTATTTTTTAGGCGTTTGATATGCAGGAAAAATTGGGACAAATAATTGGCATAGGTGAACTCGGGAGGAAGAGATGATCACATCCATGTTCTTGGATGGTATTTTTATGGCCTAGAACGAGTTTTAGAAGCAAGCCACGGATCTTGCTGCGGATAAAAATCCGCAGGTAAGAAAACCAGAGATTTGTGAAGAAGACGACCACGCGTCCTCTCCCAATTGGCCAATTCAAACAGCGCGCCATATTTTTTTTTATTTTTTCAGCATACTAATTGTTTTTCACATATAATAATCAGTGTTTATTTTATTAACAATAAAACATCACATCTCAGTTGGTGGAGGCGTTAGTGGAAAGACCTATGGGACCTGAGTTCGAATCCCAGGTCCCCCAAATTGCTTGTTATATTTTTTCAATAGGTATTCTCATACAACGTCCAAAGCGTGGCTTACCATGGACCTCCAGATCCCAAGCGCCAGATGGCCTTCAGGCCAAATCTAATGGCCAAGATTGCAAGTCCACCATACTCTCCAGTCAACCAAGCCACGTGAGATCCTGGAAAGTCAAAGCAGGCTTGCAGTAAATGGGCTTGGAATTGCTATTCTCACATTCAGAATCAGGCCCACACCCCATTGGGTTATTTCTTTCCCTTTTATATTTCTTTTCATTTAATTGTTTTAATTAATTATTATTATTATTATTAACCAATTAATATTTTTTCTCATAAAATCAGAAAACACAAAAAAAATTATTTTTATTAATTTCATTATTTTATTTTATTTTTGTAAATAAACACTAACTTAATTAATTTAGTTTTAAATAGGTTTAACATTTAATATTTTTTTTTGCAATAAATTAAAATCAATTTAGAATATTAGGTTTTAATAACTTTTAACCATTTTATTTTATTCCCTTAAATATTAAAAAACCCAAAAACATTTTAATTAATTAATTAATTAATTTTGACCTAATTTAATTTCTAAATTCAAAAATAACAAAAAAAAAACATGCTTTCTTTCAAAAAGGGTCAAAACCCTAAAAAATGCGCCGTCTTAATTTCTCGCACGCGTATCATTTTTTTCCATATTATTGTAATTGCTTCCGGTATGTAATAGCTTTTAATTAGGACTTTATTTATTTATCGCTTTATCTTACTTTCCGCAATTTAAATTAAAGGGTTTGTTTTTGGCGATGTAAATACCGGACGCCTTGTAATAGTTTAGATTTAATTTCCGTAAATTTAAATTCTGCAACTATACACTGTTAGATGTTTGATAATAGGGAATGCATGACAAGATCCAATGTATGAACTTAAAATCAACATATCTCACCCATGACATGTACAAAAATAATATTAACCGAAATAAAACACTCGCACATGCGCACTCTTAGGGTACACCTCACTTGGTTGCCTTCGAACGTGGTCATTGAGTATAGGAAGTTTTAGAGGTCGCCCTCTTGTCCAAAGATCATAAGTTGCCTCGAAACGGTTGCCTCGGATAAAATGATCTAAGACATTAGGGTTACCGCTAAGGCGTCCTAACATTGCTTTAGTGACCACACGTCCTTTAATCGAATTGACCCGAAAACTCCAACGACGGTGCTACCTACTCCTCGATAGTGGGATAGCATTGTCTAAAGGACATTAGCACAATTTAATTCCCTTTTCGAGTAGGTAGATGGTTCTTAAGTACTTGCTCATTCTAAAACAAAACAAAACTTTTCGCACTTACACCCCTTTCAAACAAAAACTCTTTTCAAACCCACACACACAAAGAAAAGCAAATTTTGAAAACACAATGAGCAAGTACCTAAGAGCCCATGGATAACCACAGATAGAAATGGTGCTAACACCTTCCCTTTCTATAATCTACCTCCCAAACCCGAGAAACATCTCGAAAAAGGAATTTTCTGTGCTTTTTTCCTTTCCTTGTTGGATAAAATAAAAGTCGGTGGTGACTCTTGCTTACCGCGACATTTTGCGAAAACAAACGCAAAACGCAAACCAGCATATCCAAAACAGTCAGTTCTCTTCACACCAATCACAGAACTGGCGACTCTGCTGGGGAATTTATAAGTGAGGTGTACCTTAGGATTAGATCATTGTGTTTTCAATTATATGCTTTGTATGCTTTTATTTTGTGGGCTTGTATCGGAGTTCTATAGATCCTAACCCGGATCTGGGGGATACCCTTTAGGTAAGTAGCAATAAACTGTGAGGGAACTGTCTGGCGTAGACTGACACGGTTGAAGCAGTACCTACGTTGGTATGGCACTTTAGTCTGTACCGATATCCCTTGTGTTGGAATGAGGAGAATATGGGTCTTCTAAGGGGTCATTAAGCACCAACTGATCTTAGAACCTTAAATTGACCAACTTGGCCATAGAACAGTAGCAGTATGCTACACTCATTGAGACTAAACTCTCGCGATGATTTCGGCTGCAAGAAAAGGTTGCTAAACTGGAATTATGACTGATTGAGGGTAGTCAGTGATATTGAGATCCTCTAGAACCCGGTTACTATTTTTAGGACAGGTTTGAACCAACTAAACTGAAAGAGGGTAATACCTAAACTTCATGCCATCCTAAACTCAAGGCTATTTGTGTGACTTGTGTGCCTTCAAACTTGAACTACTTGCACATTCTTGTTATCTGACAACATGAGTTCCTTGCAGGTTTTGTTTATAGTCCTTATCCAATAATTTGGATTTATTGCAGGGTTTACTTATAACACCTCACACTTTTTCTTAAACGCATAGCATACACATCATAACATCATGCCTTAACATTTCCTTAACCATTTCAGGGATCTCAAGGGTTTGTGATGCAGGTTATGGTAAATCAAATGTCTAGCAAGGGGCAAAGGGGATTTATTTTCCTCTAGTCAAGGTTGTCTAGAAATTAAAACACGATAACTTGAGTCAGGGGCTATGACCCACTCGATATGGTGAGCTTGACTCTTAAAGAAGGACTCTTAATAACACGAAGTTTCTTCAATCAAAGCTGCAAAATTCAAATTCTAACAAGTTTCTTATTTACCCCGCGAGATCCTTGAAAACATTGCATACATATATCATATATATCATTGCATAACAGGTCTCCCAGTACTGGTCTCTCATGTTCTCGCTGTTCATTTCAGCAATGGCTTTCCAACAAGAAAACCAAGATCTTCAAACTCGAGAAGCTCAGTTCGGGGACATCTTCCTAAACCTATCCAAGGGGCAGGAAGAGTTGAGAACACTCCTCATGGGGAACTTGGTCAAGAAAAGTCCTGAAGACAATAAGGACGAACGGCTGGAACAACTACAAGCTGAGTTCAGTGCCATGAAAACCCAGATGCTGGGGCAGATGGCTCTTATCCAAGGCTTATCTCGGGAACAAGAAGAGCTGAGAACCATTGTCAACCAGCTTCGTCAAGACAGATACAACGTCATGAAGCAAATAGTCAAGGATGGGGACCAGGTCATTAATCAACTTCCTAGAAGTCAAAGGTTTGGTTTGACGAAGAATAGACCTCTCCAAGTTGTTACTACCTCACAGGTCCAACAACGACCTTGCCAAGAACAATGGTTTGATCAGAGTAAGCCAAATATGCCCAGGAGGCAATTTACCAAGCTCAATATGTCGCTGTCTCAGGCTTTACAACACCTGTTGAGATTGAATCTGGTGACGTTAAGGGACCCTCCTAAGAATCCCAACACAGCCTCCCCAAAGTACAATCCTGATGCAAGATGTACATATCACTCCAACAGCCCGGGGCATGATACTAACAGCTGTTGGATGTTGAGAAAGAAAATTCAAGACCTAATTGATGAAGGAGCATTGGAACTCACGCAAGACGGTCAGATTGAATTCTTTTTCCACCCCCCCAAGGTTCACCATTTGAAGTGACAAGTACTGAGACGAGAAGACTTTTTGTTCATTAGAATTTTCAAGTTGTAATTTTCTTTTAATTGTTCGAACATTTATTCATGTCAAACTTTATTACTTTATCAATGCATTGCATATGTCTGTTTTGAATCAATCCATTCATATTTCACTATATTCAAATTGCATTCATTTTTTGTGATGATCAACTCTCAAAAAAAATTCTAAGCCTTTAGAGGGAGGATGACGAAAATGATATCAAAATCTCTACAGTATGCTTTTAAACAGAGCCCGCTGACGAGGTACATGCATTGTTTCAAATCATAAACAGTGGAGTTATAAGGAAGATAATCCCTAGTCAACCCCTTTGAGCCAAAGAAGTTGGAGTTTTTCTTTTCACAAATTAAAACCCTTAAATATAACCTGGGGCAGGGTAGCTTTCTCAGTTAATCCAGGTGCACAATGAATGGCATCAAATAAGTCCTTCTGAAACAAAAGATGGTGATGGTTCCGTATAATCGTAAGGACAAGCAGTCATTATCTCAGAAATAAAAGTCCATTAAGTCAAAACCTATGAAGGAGACTTACAAAACTGGGGCATCCCGCTGACTGTAATCACAAAAGAAACAGTTCAGGAAAAAGATAGGGATCATAAAGTCAAAAGGAAAGAGATCCAGCAAACTCTCAACAAAATGACTGCCTGTTCAAAATAAATTTTCAGTATCCGAACCATCACTGGAATATCAGAGCAAAGACTCAAACGGGATCTAAATGCACGATTAGCTGAGTTTAGGATCGAAGAACATCACGAAGAGCGGGTGGGTAGAGATACATTTTGAGCCTTTTCCTTTGTTTCTTAAACTGTGAACCAGGCCACGTTATAACCCTTAAAAAGTCCTAGCTGAAGCATGGGTTAGTCTGAAAGCATACTGTTACAAAGGTATCCTGACTACTATAGGGCTTGCTGTAAATCCTGAGTTGACATCACATTTTACAAAAAAAATTCCTGTTTTACTGGAAAAATGCATTTTCAAAAATTTCAAAACAGACATAAGCTTTGCATTCTTAAAATAATATTGTTTGCATATGACTATTTGTTCAACAGCAGAGAAATTCGCACGACGAATATCTAGTGAACAAAAAACCTTATCAATAAAAAGGATCACCTCAAGTGAAAAAACACTTCCAATCAAGGGGCACGACATGATCATTGTCCATCATATGGGGCAGTCAAGTCAATATTCAAGGAATCTCTCAAAATGCCAAATAGCCAGGGGAAAATCTCCATTTGAATCAATTGGGGCATTGGACATGAATTCCAACAACGAATCTTGCATGATCAAATGAAGATCTTCTGGTAGTATGGCAACACAACACTACCGACAGTGACACCTCCCTACATCCTGAGAGCGTGGACATAATCAGAAAATACTACGCATAATCAAAGACCCACTAGGTCAACTGGCCTAGGCAAAAATAAGGGCTTCCCGGCGAACCAAAAGGGTTCGGGCAAAAATAAGGGATGAAAATGAAAAAATATGTACACCCGGCAAGTCGAAAACCTGAAAAGGCGGCTTGGGCAAAAAAGGATATCCCGGTAGATTGAAAACCCAAAAGGGCGGTCCAGGAAAAAATTAGGGATTAAAGCGTAACACTATGTCTCATTGGATCACCTTGCATCCAGACTTCAGTATCAACTATCAAGTTCAGAAGGCACTGATCAATCAGATTCATCTTCAACCAGTAGCAAAGTGATGAGATGCTCGAAGACATGAGGGCAATAGCAGAGTTGGAACCCAGTGGGATCATTCACATAGCTGTTTTGTTTAGTTTTTCACAAATTGTGTAAATTCTATTATTCGGCAGCGTTCTCTTACTAGGACGTCAGCCTCTTGTACAAAAACGCCTATTTACAGGCCAAACTTCAAAATCAATACAAATTCACTTTCAAAGAAATTTCAAACTGTTTTTCTTTTACCTATTTTGTTTTGCAAAGAACGTCCAATGTTCATTTTTGATATATGCATTTGACCGTAATTGTTGATCATAAATATTTACATGCGAAACGAAAGATGAGTTACTGGTAATAGTAGAAACAGGGGCAAATAAGAATTTTCCGAACTGTACAAGTTGCTCTGTCCACCAGGTACCAAGGTACATTCAGTTGAAGAATATGGCTAAGATATCTTTGCTCCCTGCAGAGTAAGACAGTAATGGTAACTCTCCCAGGTGAGACTTGCAGCTATGTATAAATTAGCAATACTCTCCCCAAGCAGAGTTAGTCTACCGTCAGCCCTAAAAAGGTTGGGTATCCCCAGAAGGTCTTAATATTCCCCAACGGAGTATAAAGATATTCCCCAGCAAGTATAAGAGTATTCCCGACAGTCTTAATATTCCTCAACAGAGTATAAGAAGGTTCCCCGGTAGAATACAAGATACCCCTAGTAGAGCCATTTCTCCAGCACGGTCTAAAAAAAAGGGTTTCCCCACAGAGTTGAAGCATCATCCCCAGTAGACTCTGGAAATTTACCCCCAGCGGAGTACAAAAATAAATCTCCCCAGCCAAGTTCAAAGGATCATTCCTAGCAGAATTCAGAGGATTATCCCCACAAGAGTCTAACTGGGTTACCCCTAGCAAGTTGCAATTGAAATATCATCCCCAGCGAAGTTCTTTCCTTTTACAAGCAGGACTTCAATCCTCAATAGATTCAATATCACCAGCAACAACAATCCATCCCCAGTGGAATTTATCCCCAGCGGAGTTTATAATTGAAATCCCCAGTGGAGTTTATCATTGGAATCCCCAATGGAGTTTATCGTTAAAATCCTCAGGAGAATATCTCTCCCCCACAGAGTAATTCCCCTTGAAGTAATCTCTTCATCAGTTTATTCCCCAACGGAGTTCTTTTCTCCTGCAGGTTTATTCTCACAATCATCTTCGTTCATCATCCCCAGCGGAAACGAAGAACTCAACTCTATTCTCCAGCAGCTCCGGGATTTATTTTCCCCAGCTAAAACATTATATTCCCATACATCATGATACATGCATGTACGCATCATACGAATATAATCTCATTTATTTTGAGAACATCATTGCCTGATCCATATCATGCATTGCACATGACTGACCTTTACCTTTCAGGAAAGATACAGTTAAAGTTCTCAGTTACGTTGAAGACCTGACTGAATCTTAAATCTCATTTGAATTATCCTCGATTGAATTTCAGATAAGGTTCTCAATCTCGACAGTTTCCCTATGTCAAAATGTGGATGAGTGCTATAACCTCAACGGTATACTACGTTGAGCACTAGTCAGTTCCTAGATCTTGATGTTTTCCTCCGTCATAGTGTGGACGAGTTCTCTAATTTCAACGGTATACTACGTTGAAGACCAGACAGTTCCTAGATCTTGATGAAGATGTTTCCCTATGTCATAGTGTGGACGAGTGCTATAAGCTCAACGGTATACTATGTTGAGCACTAGTTAGTTCCTAGATCTTGATGTTTTCCTTCGTCATAGTGTGGACGAGTTCTCTAATTTCATCGGTATACTACGTTGAAGACCAGACAGTTCCTAGATCTTGATGAAGATGTTTCCCTACGTCATAGTATGGACGAGTTCTATAACCTCAAAGGTATACTACATTGAGCACTAGTCAGTTCCTAGATCTTGATAATTTCCTCCGTCATAGTGTGCACGAGTTCTCTAATTTCAACGGTATACTATGTTGAAGACCAGACAGTTCCTAGATCTTGATGAAGATGTTTCCCTACGTCATAGTGTGGATGAGTGCTATAACCTCAACGGTATACTACGTTGAGCACCAGATAGTTCCGAGATCTTGATGTTTTCCTCCGTCATAGTTTGGACGAGTTCTCTAACCTCAACGGTATACTACGTTGAGCACCAGACAGTTCCTAGATCTTGATGTTTTCCTCCGTCATAGTGTGGACGAGTTCTCTAGTTTCAACGGTATACTATTTTGAAGACCAGACAGTTCCTAGATCTTGATGAAGATGTTTCCCTACGTCATAGTGTGGACGAGTGTTATAACCTCAACGGTATACTACGTTGAACACTAGTCAGTTCCTAGATCTTGATGTTTTCCTCTGTCATAGTGTAGACGAGTTCTCTAATTTCAACGGTATACTACATTGAAGACTAGACAGTTCCTAGATCTTGATGAAGATGTTTCCCCCCAATTAAATTATGGACAGGTTCTTAAGACTCAGCCGAGGCATTCTCTCAGTTGAAGTATGGGCAAGTTCCTAAATCTCAACAACAGTTAGGCTTCCCCACCAGAATCTTCTACAACAACAGGTATGCAAGTTCTCGCTAAGGTATCTCTTATGCGATCGACACTCCTGCAGATGGCATCTGTAAGCCCATCCTCCTACCAACAATCTCCAAATGGTATCTGTAAGCCTGTGATCGGTGGATCTGGAACTGACTGTTTAAAGCTGGTTTCTCGAAATGTCGCGGTAAGCAAGAGTCGCCACCGTCTTTTATTTTCTCCAACATGGACAGGACAAAAGCACAGCAAAATTCCTTATGAGATAGTTTCTCGGTTCGGGAGGTAGATTTATAGAAAGGGAAGGTGTTAGCACCCTTTCTATCCATGGTTATCCATGGGCTCTTAGGTACTTGCTCATTGTGTTTTCAAAATGTGTTTGCTTTTCAATTGTGAGTGGGTTTGAAAAAGTTTCGTTTAAAGTTTCGGAATAACTCTTGTATCAGTCCTCAAGAGTGTTTGAAAAATTGTTTTGAAAGCTTTTTGAAAAGTGTCGGTGTGAAAAGAGTTTTTGATTTGTTTTTGAATAGAGCAAGTATCTATGAGTCATCTACCTACCCTAAGGAATTAGGCTGTGTAAATGTCCTTAAGATAGTGCCATCCCACCATTGAGAGGTAGGTAGCACCACCGTTGGAGGTGTTCGGGTCAATTCGTGTTTAGGGACAGTGTGGTCACCAGAGCAACAGTAGGACACCTCAGAAGCTACATCTATGCCATGGATCATGGACATAAGGACTTACTAAAACGTCCTATACTCGACGACCACGTTTCGAAGGCAAGGCAACAGTGAGGCGTACCCTAAGAGTGGTGTGTGGATTTGTGTGTTGTTTTCATGTTAATATTTGTCTTTGATCATGCATTTGGTGATCTACGCTTGTTTTTAATTTAGGCCATACATTCTTTCATGCGATTATAATTTAAAAGTGCGGAAATTAAAGTGCGGAAAGATAAATCCTACGCTATTACAAGGCGCGGGTCTATACGTCGCCAAATTAACAAAGACCCGTTTTAATAAAAAATTGCGGAAAATAAATAAATTCCTAATTACTATTACATGGCTTGAGAAATTACATAATATTTACAAAGGAGATAAAATAACGTGCGAAAAGAATTAAAGTTGAATGTTCGAGGGCGTTGGACCCTTTTGAAATTAAATTAAATTAAAAGTTAATTAATTATTTAATAAAAGAAAAGAAATGTTTTTTAGTTTTTTTGTATTTATGAAATAAAGAAAATTAAAATTAAAAGAAACCCTAATTCTAAGTTGCTTTTAATTATTAATGAAAAAAAATATATTAAAGTTTAACCTAATCTATGCTAATTAATTGAATTGCATGTTTATTTACAAAATATTTAGTAGTTAATAATAATAATAATGATGAGAAAATTATTTAAAAAGAAAAGGTAAAAAAAATATCAAAACCCTAATTCTACCTATTTTAATTTATTAAGAAAAACATTAAAGTTTTAAAACCTAAATTAACTAGTTAATTATTAAAGTTTATTTACAAAATAAATAATGGTGAAATTAATATTAACAACAATAAACATTTTTGATTTTTTTGTATTTTATTTTTATTATGAAAATTATTTTAGGAATTTAAAGAAAGCAATTAAAACAATTAATATAATTAAGAAAGAAAACAAATAGAAATTAAAAATTGATGCAAACCATGGGGGGTGTCTGGCCCTTTTAGGAGGTTTCCTGGAAGCAATTTGGCCCACTGAATACAAGCCCTTTTTGACTTTTTGTGCTTGCGTGTGGATCCATTGACTAGCGTGTACCATGGACTGCATGTTATGGCCATTGGATTGATCATCAGGGACACTTGGCAGGCACAAGCATGAACGTGCATGGTGAGCAATGGAATGAGTGCTACACAGGAAAGCATTGAAACAAAAATTATAGATAATATGGGGGGACCTGGGAATCGAACCCAGGTCCCATACCTGCAGGACACCTCAGCCACCAACTGAGCCAACACGTTTCTTTGTTAATATAATGGAACACAAATAATATATATGAAAAACAATATTATGCTGAAACAATCAAAAAACACGCCAACATTCAAATCCTCCAACCACGCTCAGACACCTCAGCGTCTTCTTCATATTTGTGCCTGTAATGTAAATAAATAGCGGGGGTTTTAAACCCCCACTAAACAAGACCTGCAAAAATAGCGAATAGGACATGGCCAAATATAAAAAGGGCGCGAGGTCATGGTTAGCTTCGTCTGGATGTCACAATTTCAATGGCATAGGTTTGGTGGTCCAATTTTTCCATATGGGGAAAGCCCCAATTTGAAGCTCTGAAAAACCTAGCTTTTGACAATGGTGGATTCTGATACACGCATCGTTAGCTCAATCAAATATCACCAATAACTTCAGAACAACATTGTTAGCAAGAATCAACAATTAAAACTCATGGATAATGCATGTAAATTAAAAAACGATTAGGGATATGTTCATGAAGAAGGCGATGTTATTCTACCAATTCTTGGGGTATGGAGACCAGGTTTTGATTGTAATCGACTCCTGGATGCTTTGGAAATGTATTGGAATGCTTTTGGAGCTTTGAAACGCCTTGTAACTAGGTTTTCAGTTTTCAACTTTTAAGGAAATTTTGCAAATTGGTATGCAGCCTGTGTGCAGTTTTTTCGTGTGTAATGGCATTAGGTTTAGTCTTGTATATGTATCTGAACGTGATTAGGTTAAGAAAACAAGCCCAAGGTCCATCCATTCATGTTTTGAAGATTTGATTTTCAATTATATCAATTTCAACCTTTTGGCCATGAAACCATTGCCAATCATGTAGAATCTTTCCTTTTTGAATGAGAAACGATTTGCCACCTTGCCCTAGTTTGATTTGCTGCACAAAAAAGATTTAAAAAGCATGATTTGATATTTTCTCATATTTAAATCTAATTAAATGAATTAATATGATTAAAAATTCAATTAATTAATTAAAAATAGGAAAATAAATCCCTTTGAGCTTAATGGGTCGTGCATATGCTTTTGGTAATGATTCCTGGAAGGATTTGTGGCCCATTAGCATTTTTGAAGCCTTTGGTGCAAAGTTGACTTTTCAAAATTCCCAAAAATTTCCCAACTTCTACAAGGCATATCTTGCTCAATTTTGAAGCTATGATCATGTTCTTGGACATTTTGGGAAGGTCTTGAAGTCCTCTAACCGATGTCTTTGGTCCCATGTCATTTTGATTTACCAATCTCAAGTTATGGTCTTTGACTTAAAGTTCATTTTTGTTGACTTTTAAAAATGACCTATAATGTTGAAATTGATAACTTTTTGTGAGAGCATTTCTTGGACTTGAAATGTGAAGATGAGTTGTAGGAAATGTCATCCCCTTCACAATGAGCTTTGGATGGGATTTTTCTGATAAACCATGAAGAAGTTATGCCTTGGTCAATTTGCAGTTGACTTTTTCAACTGTCCAAAAATAGAAACTTTTGCATCTTGAGACTTTTTGAGCCATGCTTGTGAAATCATGATCAAGAATTGATCAAATGATGTTTGTGGCTTCAAAATAAGATGTTGACCAAAAATTTTGACTTTTGACTGTCAAATGACCATTTTGCCCCTGCAGTTGACTTTGAAGCATTTAGGGTTTTTGATTGTGCAACTTGATGCTGTAAGTCTTGAAACTTGACATATGGATGCTTGACAATATATGTTGGCATGTGGGACTTGATTGGACCCTTGAAAACTTCAACTTCTTTGCCAGAACCAAAACCCTAATTTTGACTGTGTTATGAGGTAATTGGACTGTGCAACCCTTGAGAGATTTTGAACCTTGATCTTGGCAAATCTTGAAGAATATGGGAGGGAAAATTTTGGGGTACAACAGTTGCCCCTGTTCAATCTTCTTAGACCTGAGGATGTAGATTGGCTGGCGTGCCTTTCGTAATCCGAGGGTGGAAGATGATTGAACACTAGAGTGCCCAGAAATTTGCACTCACATAGTAGAATGTCAGTAGTGTGATGATGGGAATGGGCTTACAAATGCCATTTAGAGACTGTGGGGTAGGAAGATGGGCTTATAGATGCCATCCGGAAGTGTGACAGTACCTGGTCGGGAATGGGCTTATAGACGCCATTTGGAGACTGTTGGTATGTGGATGGGCTTATAGATGCCATCTAGGTGTCGATCGCGTAAGAGATTCCTTAACGAGAACTTGCGTACCTGAGAAAGAAAAATAATTACCTGGCTTGTTACAGGAGTTGATCTTCAAACCCTTTATGTAGATGTGCCCTGGCTGGATACAGGTATTGAATCTTTAAACTCTTCAGACGTGCCCTGACAAGATACAGGAATCGAATCCGGAGAATATAGTCGTCAACAGATACACCCTGGCAAGATACAGGAATCGGATCTTCGAACTCTTCAGACGTGCCCTGGCAGGATACAGGAATCGAGTCTGGTAATGTTAGTTGTCAACAGATACACCCTGGCAAGATACAGGAATCGGATCTTCGAACTCTTCAGACGTGCCCTGGCGAGATACAGGAATCGAGTCTGGTAATGTTAGTCGTCAACAGATACACCCTGGCGAGATACAGGAATCGGATCTTCGAACTCTTCAGACGTGCCTTGGTGAGATACAGAAATCGAGTCTGGTAATGTAGTCGTCAACAGATACACCCTGGCAAGATACAGGAATCGGATCTTCGAACTCTTCAGACGTGCCCTGGCAAGATACAGGAATCGAGTCTGGTAATGTTAGTCGTCAACAGATACACCCTGGCAAGATACAGGAATCGGATCTTCGAACTCTTCAGACGTGCCCTGGCGAGATACAGGAATCGAGTCTGGTATTGTTAGTCGTCAACAGATACACCCTCGCGAGATACAGGAATCGGATCTTCGAACTCTTCAGACGTGCCCTGGAGAGATACAGGAATCGAGTCTGGTAATATAGTCGTCAACAGATACACCCTGGCGAGATACAGGAATCGGATCTTCGAACTCTTCAGACGTGCCCTGGCAAGATACAGGAATCGAGTCTGGAATATAGTCGTCAACAGATACACCCTGGCAAGATACAGGAATCGGATCTTCGAACTCTTCAGACGTGTCCTGGCAAGATACAGGAATCGATTCTGGAATATAGCCGTCAACAGATACACCCTGGCAAGATACATGAATCAGATCTTTAGTTGCGACCGTTTATGGTGATCATCTTTGTATTAACCTTTGTCCTGAAAAGACAAAACGTTAGTTGTATGCGATGTCAGGATGTATGACATGCATGATGTTCTCAGAATGAATGAGATTGTATGTTCATGATGCGTATGTGCATGCTATAATGTATGAAAATGTAATGTTTATGAATGTATGTTTTCGTCTAGGAAAGTAAATCCTTGACGGGTGCCGGGAAGTTATCTCCTGGGCTGATGTTGAAGAGTATATCTTTGTTTCCGCTGGGGATGATTGTTGTAAGAATACCGGTAGGTGAGGATGACTCCGTTGGGGAATAAACTTGGCGAATAGAATACTCTGCGGGGAGCGTTCTGTGGGGAAAGAGAGGTTCTTTGCTGAGATTTGATGATAACTCCATTGGGGATACCATTGATGTGTTATAAGTTTTAATAGACTCCGCTGGGGAATAGGAAGACTTCGCCGAGGACGATCTTTCCGTGGCTTTTGGCTGAGGATAACCCAGTTATATCCTGGTGGGGAAATAACCTTTGAATAGAGCCGGGAGACGCGTTCGTGCTCTGCGGGTGACAAGCTTCCAGAATTTACTGGGGATAAGCTTCCTGCTGGGGAGATGGATTCCACTTTCCTGGGGAAATCTTCAGACTGGACTCTCCTGGGGAAATTTTTGAACTGTATTGGGGAAGTGGCCCCGCTGAATGTCTGTATACCGCCGGGGAACAATCTTAGATCAAGACTGTCGGGGATGCTTGTTAAAACTATTTGTGTACTCCGCTGAGGAATGTTGAGATCTGCTGGAGGATACCCAACTTCCTTAAGGCTGACAGGATAACTCTGCTTGGGGAGAGTGTATTGACTTGCTGGCTCACTCTCTGGGGATTTAGGATATCTTGGTTACATTCTTCAGCTGAACTTACCTTGGTACCTTGGTGGACAGAGCAATTAGATCGCTTTAGACAACTCATTATTGCCCCTGTTTCTAATGTTACCTGTAATTAATCCTTTGTTTCGCATGCAAATATTTATGAGTTAGCAGTTAGTGTCAAATGCATATATCACAAATTGAACCTTGGACGTTCTTCGCAAAACAAAACAGGAAAAGGAAAAACAATTGGCAATTTGTCTGAAAAGTGAATTTGTATTGATTTTTGAATGGCCTGTAAATAGGCGTTTTTGTACAAGAGGCTGACGTCTTAGTAAGAGAACGCCGCCGAACAACAGAGTTTATACAATTTTGTGAAAAAGGGAAAACAAAACAGCTATGTGAAAAGAATAATTCCACTGGGTTCCAACTCTACTATCGCCTTTATATCTTCGAGCGTCTCATCACTTTGCTGCTCAGTTGACGATGAAGCTGATTGATCGATGCCGTCTGAACTTGATATTGATAACAGATTCTGGATGCAAGGAGATCCAATGAGACATAGTATTATGCTTTAATCCCTAACTTTTGCCTGGACCTCCCTTTCGGGTTTTCAGTCCACCGGGATACCCATTTTTGCCCAAGCCGCCTTTTCAGGTTTTCGACATGCCGGTGTACAGATTTTTTTCATTTCATCCCTCATTTTTCCCGAACCCTTTTGGTTCGCCGGGAAGCCCTAATTTTTGCCTAGGTATGTCAACCTAGAGGGTCTTTTATCATGCGTAGTATCTTTTTACTATGTCTGCATTGGCGGGGTGAGGAAGGTCGTCACCATCCATGGTGGTTAGAATCATGGCTCCTCCTGAGAACACATGTTTAACCACAAATGGCCCTTCGTACGTAGGGTTCCATTTTCCCCTTGGATCACTTTGAGGAAGAATAATGCGCTTGATAACCAGGTTCCCAACTTGATACTCTTGTGGTCTGAATTTCTTGTTAAATGCCCTGATCATCCGTTTTTGATACGTTTGACCATGACAAATAGCGGTGAGTCTCTTTTCGTCAATTAGGTTTAATTGATCAAGTCGAGTCTGGATCCAGTCATCTTCGCTCAAGTCTGCATCCTTCATTATCCAGAGAGAGGGTATCTGCACTTCAATTGGCAAGACTGCCTCCATGCCATAGACCAATGAAAAAGGAGTTGCCCTGGTTGACGTTCTTGCTGAGGTACGGTACCCATGAAGAGCGAACGGTAACATCTCGTGCCAATCTTTATAGGTCACTATCATCTTCTGCACAATCTTTTTGATATTCTTATTCGCTGCTTCTACAGCCCCATTCATCTTCGGTCGGTAAGGAGAAGAGTTGTGGTGCTGTATCTTGAATTGCTCGCAGAGATCAGTGATCATTTTGTTATTGAGATTGGTACCATTGTCCGTGATGATTCTTTCCGGGACGCCGTATCGACAGATCAGGTTATGCCGAATGAACTATGCCACGACGTTCTTGGTTACTGTAGCATAGGAAGCTGCTTCAACCCACTTTGTAAAGTAATCAATCGCCACCAAGATGAAGCGATGTCCGTTGGATGCCGTAGGTTTAATCTCGCCGATCATATCAATACCCCACATTGCAAAAGGCCATGGTGATGTCAATACATTCAGAGGAACTGGAGGAACGTGCACCTTATCTGCATAAATCTGGCACTTATGACATGTCCGAGAATGTTGGTAGCAATCAGTTTCCATTGTGGACCAAAAATACCCTGCCCGAAGGATTTTCTTTGCCATGGTGTGTCCCATGGAGTGCGTTCCGAAGGTACCTTCATGTAGCTCTGCCATGATCCTTTCTGCTTCAGTTTTATCCACACAACGCAGTAAGGTCGAATCATGGTTTCGCTTGTATAGAATGCCATTGATGAGGAAGAACTTCGCTGCAAACCTTCTCAGAAACTTTTTGTCATTGACGGATGCACCTTCGGGGTATTCTTGAGCTTCCAGGTACCTCTTCACCTCATGGTACCAGGGTTTTTCAGTCCCTACCTCAGCCTCAAGCTCACAACAGTATGCCGGTTCGTCCAGTTTCCAGATAATGATCCGGGGGGCCTCATTGTCCCACTTGACTTTGAACATGGAAGACATCGTAGCTAACGCGTCCGCCAACTGATTCTCCTCTCTCGGGAAGTGTTCAAAAGTTATCTCTGTGAAATGGGGGATCAATGTCAACACACATTCTTTGTAAGGAATAAGGTTTGGGTGTTTCGTATCCCACTCGCCTTTGATCTGATTGATCAAAAGAGCGGAATCTCCAAAGACACTCAGAAACTTGATCCTTAAGTCAATCACAACTTGAAGACCCATGATGCATGCCTCATACTCCGCCATGTTGTTGGTGCAGTTGAAACATAGCCGGGCAGTGAGTGGAGTATGAGAGCCTTGAGGGGATATGATCACGGCGCCGATACCGTTACCCAAAGCGTTGGAGGCTCCGTCAAAGTGCATAGACCATCGGGATCCTTCCTCAGGTCCTTCATCCGGTCCAGGTACTTCATAATCAGTCACAATCATGATGCTCTCGTTAGGAAATTCAAAGTTCATTGACTGGTAGTCGTCCACTGCCTGGTGTGCCAAGTGGTCTGCCAATACACTTCCCTTGATAGCTTTCTGAGTCGTGTACTGGATGTCGTATTCTGTCAGATCATTTGCCATCTTGCTATTCTTCCGGACATAGCAGACTTTTCGAATATATACTTTATCGGATCCATCTTTGAAATTAACAGAGTAGTGTGAGTCAGCATATACTGTCTCAGCCGGCGAGCAGCCCATACTAAAGCGCAGCAAGTTTTCTCGAGCAGTGAGTATCGGGTCTCACAGTCGGTAAACTTTTTGCTAAGTTAATAAATGGCGTGCTCTTTTCGGCCAGACTCGTCATGCTGCCCCAGCACACACCCTATTTAGTTGTCAAGTACTGTCAGGTATAGTATCAGAGGTCTCCCTTCAACCGGTGGCATGAGAATGGGTGGTTCTTGGAGATACTCTTTGATTCTGTCGAAAGCAGCCTGACATTCATCGTTCCAACGTACTACCTGATCTTTCTTCAGCAGTTTGAAGATTGGTTCACAAGTAGCAGTTAGGTGCGAGATGAATCGGGCAATATAATTCAGACGTCCTAGAAAGCCTCTGACTTCTTTCTCTGTCTTAGGAACTGGCATCTCTTGAATGGCTTTAACCTTGGCAGGGTCCACTTGAATACCCTTGTCACTTACAACGAAGCCTAGCAACTTTCCAGATCTTACCCCAAATGTGCACTTGTTTGGGTTCAACCTCAGCTTGTATAACTTCAGACGGTCAAACAGCTTTTGCAGATGGTCAAGGTGTTCCTCCTAAGTTTGGGAACTTGCAATCATATCGTCGACATACACTTCAATCTCATGGTGGATCATGTCATGAAATAAAGCAACCATGGCGCATTGGTAGGTTGCCCCAGCATTTTTCAGTCCAAAAGGCATGACCTTGTAGCAGAAGGTCCCCCACTGAGTAACAAAGGTAGTCTTTTCCATATCTTCAGGAGCCATCTTGATCTGATTGTAACCTGAAAAGCCGTCCATGAAGGAGAACACCTTGTGCTGAGCCGTGTTGTCAACCAGAACGTCGATGTGAGGTAGGGGGAAGTCATCCTTGGGGCTGGCCATGTTCAAATCCCTGTAATCAACGCACATTCTGACCTTACCATCTTTCTTCGGCACCAGAACCACGTTGGCAACCCACTGAGGGTAAGAAGTCACTGCTAGAAATCCGGCATCGAATTGCTTCATAACCTCAGCTTTGATCTTTTCGGACATCTCTGGACGCATACGGCGGACCTTTTGCTTTACCAGAGGGCAGTCTTCTTTGGTAGGCAAGTGATGGACCACAATGTCGGTATCCAACCCAGGCATGTCTTCGTAGGACCAGGAAAATATTTCCACATAATCATGCAACATCTGAATCAACCGTTGTTTCACGCTGAGCTCCAGATTGGCACCAATCTTAACTTCCTTTCTATCTGCCTCGGTACCTAGATTTACCGTTTCCACTGGCTCTTCATGTGGTTGAATGGCCCTTTCTTCCTGGAGTAGCAGTCTTGCAAGCTCGCCAGGCACTTCGCAATCATCTTCACCTTCGTCTTCGGCTAAGTTGATCGGATTTTCGAAGTCATAACTGGCAGTAGCAGAGTCGTTACCAGTGAGATCCAGAGTGGATTGAAACCTGTATAAGTGAGTGTGTGTAAATATAGCTGTTTTGCAATATATAAGGAAAGAAAGAAAGAAAGGGAGCACAAGATTTGAATTGCGAAAAAACGTCCAATGTTTTTATTCATGATATATGAAAATGACAGTTAATAAGCCCTCACAAATCAAGCCACGGTGCCCCGGGTAAGACACCGGGCCATAAAGTTTCAGTTTATTGTTCATTACAAATTAAAAACAAAGGAATTCATTACTGCGTAACAAAAGTAACAGGTATGTGATCTTTTGCGGTCCAATTGTTCAGTCCACCATCAGTCGTCGGGTAGATCCAGCTATCGAACTCAAATTCCTCAGCTTCGTCACCTATAGCATTCACTCCCGGGTTGGTGATGAACACGGGAGGTCTTCCGATCCTAGCTTTGCATACAACCCTCTGAGCCTCTGCAGTAAAACCCAGTCCAAACTTGTCAGTTTTAGGACTGAAATCAGGGAGCCTGCCCCAGTTAGCACATTCACCTATCTAAATTACAACCCGGGCGTCCTTTAAGGAGGCCATCTTCAAAGGAGAACCCTCTTCAGTTACTGCTTCTGCTGCTGCCAATGTTGGAGGTACCTCTTCAAAATGTTGAAAGGGGGTTTCAATAAACTCCCCATCCATCTCAATATACCGGAACGAGTTCAAATGACTAACCATGTACTCTTCCTCCCCCTGCACAGTAACAATCTTCCCTCTGACAGGGTACTTGAGCTTCTGGTGTAGAGTGGAAGTTACAGCCCCAGCTTTGTGAATCCAAGGTCGACCCAGCAAACAGGAATAAGATGGACGAATGTCCATTACATAGAACGTCGAGTCGAAAACTTGAGAACCAACATGAATAGGAATGTCTACCTCACCATGAACCATCCTCTTTGACCCGTCAAAAGCCCGGACAATGATGTTACTAGGCTTCAACTCCAGGCCCTCACAATCCAACCGGTCTAAGGCCTTCTTGGGCAATACATTCAGGGAAGAACCGGTGTCTACCAACACGTGAGCGAGAGTAGTGCCCCTGCATTCAATGGAGACATGCAGGGCATCATTGTGGTTCTTTCCCTTGGCGGTAAGATCAGCATCCGAGAAACCCAAACCATTGTCGGCGGTCAGATTGGCCACACAGTCAGTAAATTGATCCGCAGATGTCTCTTGTGGCACATGGGCTGTCTTCAGAAATGAAATCAGGGCCTTGGCATGGGCCTCTGAGCATAGCAGCAATGATAGCATAGAGATCTTGGAGGGGGTATGCCCCAGTTGTTCAACAACGTTGAAGTCACTCTTCTTGATTATCTTAAGAATTTCCTCCATCTCTTGCTGGGAGGCTTCAACATTCACTGTCTTCGGTGCCTCCATCCGGGCAGGCTCATCATCAATCCCTTTCCCCCAGTATTCGATGACTCGGCAACAGGGGTAGAAACTGGATCAGAAGTGGAAACAGGCGCACTTGCAGGCGTAATTACAAGAGGTCTTCGGATAACTGGTGGCGCAATGTCAGGCGAGAAGAGCCTGGCACTGCGGGTTACTTTAGCTGGACCAGTGATGTTACTGATACCGGTACCGGTGTTGAACTCCTGCTTTACTCCAAGTACATACACATCTGCCCCATAGTGCCATGGGACAGCCTTGTCAGATTCATAAGGGAGGGGCCCCGGAACAGTAATAATGATGGGTGCAACAGACATGATTTTGACTGGCTTCCTCGGGGGAGCCTTGGTAGGATTGTTGAAAATTGTGACGACGGATACTTCTTCAGCGAGAACAAAAGGAACAGCGGTCTTTTTGAACAGAATCTCCTTGCTATCCATCAGGCTTTGGATGCCTGACCTCAGAAACAGACAACCAGTAGGGGAAACAGCACACAGAAGGCAACCCTTGCTACAACCCGGAAATAAACCGGCTAGCAACAGGTTCTTCTTAACAGTAAACAAAGGGGTAGCAACATCCTCCGCAGAAACTGCATACAAGTCTTCCTCAACGGCATTTACTCCATGCTGGGGCATAGGAGCAGTTACAACGTTTGGCCTTTCGGGTGCCTCAAATTGTATTTCCTTCGCATCAATAAGATCTTGAACTTTATTTCTCAGGGCCCAGCAGTCATCAATAGAATACCTCGGGCTATCGGAGTGATAAGCACAACGGGCATTTGGATTATACTTCGGAGAGGTAGTATTCACCACCTTCGGAGCCTCTCTGACGGTTACCAAGTTGGTCGATAGCAGTTGCGGCAAGATTTGTGACAAGGTCATACTAAGCCGAGTATATTCTCTTCTGGGTCTCTCACCCCTTGGTTGGTTAAGTTGCCGAGGAGCGGCAGCAGGCTTAGCAATTACCACCGCGTTGACAGCTTGGTGGCGTTCTGGTTTGTCCTGCCTCCTAGGCCCATACACAGCGCTGGCCTCCTTTTTAAAAGGTTTCTTCTCAGAACTTGAGGACGCACCTTTCTGAATCTTTCCTGATTTCATACCAGCCTCTATCCTTTCCCCAGTCAGAATGAGATCTGTAAACCCTGCAGACGAATTTCCAATGAGATGATTGAAGAAAGGCCCAGATAGGGTCCCCAAGAACATGTCCACAAGCTCACGATCGGTTAATGGTGGCTGCACCCTGCCATCCAGGTCCCTCCACTTCTGCGCATACTCTTTAAAACCTTCTCTCGATCCTAGCGACATACCCTGGAGTTGGGTACGTGTAGGAGCGAGGTCGGCATTATATTGATACTGCTTGTAAAAAGTAGTAGCCAACTCCTCCCAGTTACGAACCTTGGTTCCATCCAGCTGATAGAACCATTCGAGATGAGTCCCTGAAAGACTCTCCTGGAAGAAGTGGATCCACAAGTTCTTGTCCACAGTATACGGCTGAATCTTCCGCACATAAGATCTGAGATGTAGCTTAGGGCAGGACACCCCGTCATACTTTGCGAAAGATGGTGCTTTGAACTTGTGTGGGATGACCACACCAGAAGATAGTCCCAAGTCTTCGAAATCCAAACCAGGCACTTGTTGAATTTCCATGGCATTCAGACGATCTTCCAACTGCTTGTACCTGTCTTCAGCTGTAGGATACTGCTCCTCATTAAAATCAGTCTCGTTCTCAGAGACCACCGGACTAGGAACTCTTCCCCCCTGGGGACTGCCTTTCCCTACAGAAGAACCAGCTTGGTCAACCTCATTCTGTAGTGCGTTACCAAACCTCCGGCCAGTGTTGAATAGAACAGTTCTCTTCTTCTTCTTCTTGACCAGCAGAGCCTTCAGTTCCTCCTGACCTTGGGCCAAAATCATAATCAGCTCTTGGAATTGGGCGTTCTGATCCTGAAGGGCCTTGATGGATTGCTCGGTAGATGATTCAGGGTACATGATGCTGAAATAAACAGCGAAGAACATTAAGCAACCTGAAAAGAAAAGTACCTGCTATGCACATGATGAATGGGAATGCGTATGATTTATGTTTTCAAAGACAATCGGGAATCAACTTTGTAAACAAAAAAGAACACACTTCATTAGATTCAACTTTGAAATTCAATTTGTTCAACAGGTTGCCCTTAGGCGTTACATAAAAATGGAAATACTGAAAAGGGAAATAAAACTGTAAAAGAATGTCCAAAGTTCATCATTGATCCCATGGTCTCCTCTTCTCAGTATGGATGTAGTCATTCAAGGCTCGCTCGTTCTCCAACTGCTTTGTCAGCTTCTGGATCTTCAATTCCTGCTCGTTGAACTTTTCCCGATAAGAATCCCGTTCTTCTCGCAGTTGCACCCAAGACCTCTTTAGTGTATCAATATCAGTAGGTATCTGAGGAGGGAGAACAGTTGGAGGAGCCCCATCTCTATCATTATATTCAAGAATGACGGGTCTGACGGCTTCATATGGCATACCTAACTTCTGAGCACGGATGCGGACCCATTTGTAGTAGGCTTCCATAGGTAGAGAAGTATTTGGTCCCAACTCTTGTGGGTCAGCTTTGTGAATTCTGTCCCAAGCCTTGATGAACCTACGACGCAGCTCGTCACTATCTACCTGAAACTCAAAACTGATGTGAGGTACCAACATCTCATGAGGCCCTGCTCTTCTGGCTCTTCCAAACTGACGGAGGGCTAGACATGGATTATAAGAGATTCCTCCTTGGGTACCAATCAAAGGAACATTAGGATATTCTCCGCAACGATCAATAACAGCTACTTCATCCAAACCCCTGAGAGTCCAAATGATGTCATTATCAGTGAGAGACATTAACCTATGAGCCCAACCTCTTCCTTCTTTATTCTTCAGCACGAACTTAGGGAGATGCGAAATAAACCACGTCACCAACAAAGGAGTACACCACCACAGAGTTCCTCGTCTTCGGGCAGTACGAGCATAAAGTTGTTGCAGGATATCACCCAAGAGAGTGGGCACAGGGTTCCGAGACATGAAGATCCTTATGGCAGTGACGTTAATGAAGTTATCAGGATTAGGAAACAAGATTAGACCATAGATTAAGAGAGCCAGAATGTCTTCATACGCCCTAAAGTCCAGGTCATTCCAGAAACTGTTAGCCTTACCAATCAGAAACTTGGCCAAGAAACCCTTAACTTTGCTTCTAGTCACCCAGTTGTCCATTACCTCCTTGTGAGTCAAGGGAAGAGCTGCAGCAATCTCCTCAAGCCTAAGAGTCTTTTCCCAACCAGTGTAGGGAGTCTGATCCAAGATAGGGATGCCAAGCAAATCAGAGAACTCTTCCAGGGTAGGGACCAGCTGTAAGTCTTGAAAGGTGAAGCACTGGTACAGAGGGTCATAAAACTGTGTCAGGACACTCATCAGTTGTTGGTCCCACTTTGCCGTGACTAAACTGAGAAGAGAACCATGCCTCTGGATGAAGGAAGTAGTATTGGGAATTCTGCTAACCAATTCTTCCAGCAACTCAGGTGGGTGAACAAAGTTGAACCGGATAGTGTTCCTTCGCATAGGCATCATGATGTCCTACAAAACAGAGCAAAGGTGAAACCCTCTTGTCTTTGAAATGGTCAGTCCTTATGCAGGATGCATGCAATGTTTATGATGGCATGATGTTATGATAAAGCACACCACAAATATTCACAAAGGCAAACATGATAAGGCACATAAGTCACACAAGACAAGCCCTTAGAGTTTAGGCCAGCATGGGGTCTAGGTATTACCCTCTTTCAGTTTGTTGGTTAAGACCTGTCCTATCAGAAGTAACCAGGTTCTAGAGGATCCCAATATCACTGACTACCCTCAATCGGTCATAACTCCATCATCGCAATCTTTTCTTGCAGCCAGAACCATCACGAGAGTTTAGCCTCAATGGGCGTAGCATACTGCTACTGTTCTATTGGCCAAGTTGGGTCATTTAAGGTTCTAAGGTCGGTTGGTGCTTAATGACTCCTCAGAAGACCCATATTCTCCTTGTTGCAACACAAGGGATATCAGTATAGACCAAGGTGCCACACCAACGTAGCCACTGCTTCACCCATGTCGGTCTACGCCGGACAGGTCCCTCACAGCTTATGCTACCTAACAGGGTATCCCCAGATCCGGGTTAGGATCTATGTAACTCCGATGCAGCCCACAATAATAAAGAAAACAAGCACAACAATTGAAAACACAAGTGATCTTAGTCCTAAGGTACACCTCACTTGTTAAGATATCCCCAGCAGAGTCGCCAGTTCTGTGATCGGTGGATCTGGAACTGACTGTTTGAAGACCAGACAGTTCCTAGATCTTGATGAAGATGTTTCCCTACGTAATAGTGTGGACGAGTGCTATAACCTCAATGGTATGCTACGTTGAGCACCAGATAGTTCCGAGATCTTGATGTTTTCCTCCGTCATAGTTTGGACGAGTTCTCTAACCTCAACGGTATACTACGTGGAGCACCAGACAGTTCCTAGATCTTGATGTTTTCCTCCGTCATAGTGTGGACGAGTTCTCTAGTTTCAACGGTATACTATTTTGAAGACCAGACAGTTCCTAGATCTTGATGAAGATGTTTCCCTATGTCATAGTGTGGATGAGTGCTATAACCTCAACGGTATACTACGTTGAACACTAGTCAGTTCCTAGATCTTGATGTTTTCCTCTGTCATAGTGTAGACGAGTTCTCTAATTTCAATGGTATACTACATTGAAGACTAGACAGTTCCTAGATCTTGATGAATATGTTTCCCCCCAATTAAATTATAGACAAGTTCTTAAGACTCAGCCGAGGCATTCTCTCAGTTGAAGTACGGGCAAGTTCCTAAATCTCAACAACAGTTAGGCTTCCCTAGCGGAATCTTCTACAACAACAGGTATGCAAGTTCTCACTAAGGTATCTCTTATGCGATCGACACTCCTGCAGATGGCATCTGTAAGCCCATCCTCCTACCAACAATCTCCAAATGGCATCTGTAAGCCTGTGATCGGTGGATCTGGAACTGACTGTTTAAAGCTGGTTTCTCGAAATGTCGCGGTAAGCAAGAGTCGCCACCGTCTTTTATTTTCTCCAACATGGACATGACAAAAGCACAGCAAAATTCCTTATGAGATAGTTTCTCGGTTCGGGAGGTAGATTTATAGAAAGGGAAGGTTTTAGCACCCTTTCTATCCATGGTTATCCATGGGCTCTTAGGTACTTGCTCATTGTGTTTTTAAAATGTGTTTTCTTTTCAATTGTGAGTGGGTTTGAAAAAGTTTCGTTTAAAGTTTCGGAATAACTCTTGTATCAGTCCTCAAGAGTGTTTGAAAAATTGTTTTTAAAGCTTTTTGAAAAGTGTCGGTGTGAAAAGAGTTTTTGATTTGTTTTTGAATAGAGCAAGTATTTATGAGTCATCTACCTACCCTAAGGAATTAGGCTGTGTAAATGTCCTTAAGATAGTGCCATCCCACCATTGAGAGGTAGGTAGCACCACCGTTGGAGGTGTTCGGGTCAATTCGTGTTTAGGGACAGTGTGGTCACCAGAGCAACAGTAGGTCACCTTAGAAGCTACCCCTATGCAATGGATCATGGACATAAGGACTTACTAAAACGTCCTATACTCGACGACCACGTTTCGAAGGCAAGGCAACAGTGAGGCGTACCCTAAGAGTGGTGTGTGGATTTGTGTGTTGTTTTCATGTTAATATTTGTCTTTGATCATGCATTTGGTGATCTACGCTTGTTTTTAATTTAGGCCATACATTCTTTCGTGCGATTATAATTTAAAAGTGCGGAAATTAAAGTGCGGAAAGATAAATCCTACGCTATTACAAGGCGCGGGTCTATACGTCACCAAATTAACAAAGACCCGTTTTAATAAAAAATTGTGGAAAATAAATAAATTCCTAATTACTATTACATGGCTTGAGCAATTACATAATATTTACAAAGGAGATAAAATAACGTGTGAAAAGAATTAAAGTTGAATGTTCGAGGGCGTTGGACCCTTTTGAAATTAAATTAAATTAAAAGTTAATTAATTATTTAATAAAAGAAAAGAAATGTTTTTTAGTTTTTTTGTATTTATGAAATAAAGAAAATTAAAATTAAAAGAAACCCTAATTCTAAGTTGCTTTTAATTATTAATGAAAAAAAATATTAAAGTTTAACCTAATCTATGCTAATTAATTGAATTGCATGTTTATTTACAAAATATTTAGTACTTAATAATAATAATAATAATGATGAGAAAATTATTTAAAAAGAAAAGGTAAAAAAAATATCAAAACCCTAATTCTACCTATTTTAATTTATTAAGAAAAACATTAAAGTTTTAAAACCTAAATTAACTAGTTAATTATTAAAGTTTATTTACAAAATAAATAATGGTGAAATTAATATTAACAACAATAAACATTTTTGATTTTTTTGTATTTTATTTTTATTATGAAAATTATTTTAGGAATTTAAAGAAAGCAATTAAAACAATTAATATAATTAAGAAAGAAAACAAATAGAAATTAAAAATTGATGCAAACCATGGGGGGTGTCTGGCCCTTTTAGGAGGTTTCTTGGAAGCAATTTGGCCCACTGAATACAAGCCCTTTTTGACTTTTTGTGCTTGCGTGTGGATCCATTGACTAGCGTGTACCATGGACTGCACGTTATGGCCATTGGATTGATCATCAGGGACACTTGGCAGGCACAAGCATGAACGTGCATGGTGAGCAATGGAATGAGTGCTACACAGGAAAGCATTGAAACAAAAATTATAGATAATATGGGGGGACCTGGGAATCGAACCCAGGTCCCAGTACCTGCAGGACACCTCAGCCACCAACTGAGCCAACGCGTTTCTTTGTTAATATAATGGAACACAAATAATATATATGAAAAACAATATTATGCTGAAACAATCAAAAAAACGCGCCAACATTCAAATCCTCCAACCACGCTCAGACACCTCAGCGTCTTCTTCATATTTGTGCCTGTAATGTAAACAAATAGCGGGGGTTTTAAACCCCCACTAAACAAGACCTGCAAAAATAGCGAATAGGACATGGCCAAATATAAAAAGGGCGCGAGGTCATGGTTAGCTTCGTCTGGATGTCACGATTTCAATGGCATAGGTTTGGTGGTCCAATTTTTCCATTTGGGGAAAGCCCCAATTTAAAGCTCTGAAAAACCTAGCTTTTGACAATGGTGGATTCTGATACAC
Organism: Vicia faba; assembly: GCA_948472305.1. NCBI lineage: Eukaryota > Viridiplantae > Streptophyta > Magnoliopsida > Fabales > Fabaceae > Vicia > Vicia faba. The sequence goes on along the minus strand of OX451735.1, from coordinate 1,555,394,024 downwards.
GCATCGTTAGCTCAATCAAATATCACCAATAGCTTCAGAACAACATTGTTAGCAAGAATCAACAATTAAAACTCATGGATAATGCATGTAAATTAAAAAACGATTAGGGATATGTTCATGAAGAAGGCGATGCTGTTCTACCAATTCTTGGGGTATGGAGACCAGGTTTTGATTGTAATCGACTCCTGGATGCTTTGGCAATGTATTGGAATGCTTTTGGAGCTTTGAAACGCCTTGTAACTAGGTTTTCAGTTTTCAACTTTTAAGGAAATTTTGCAAATTGGTATGCAGCCTGTGTGCAGTTTTTTCGTGTGTAATGGCATTAGGTTTAGTCTTGTATATGTATCTGAACGTGATTAGGTTAAGAAAACAAGCCCAAGGTCCATCCATTCATGTTTTGAAGATTTGATTTTCAATTATATCAATTTCAATCTTTTTGCCATGAAACCATTGCCAATCATGTAGAATCTTTCCTTTTTGAATGAGAAACGATTTGCCACCTTGCCCTAGTTTGATTTGCTGCACAAAAAAGATTTAAAAAGCATGATTTGATATTTTCTCATATTTAAATATAATTAAATGAATTAATATGATTAAAAATTCAATTAATTAATTAAAAATAGGAAAATAAATCCATTTGAGCTTAATGGGTCGTGCATATGCTTTGGGTAATAATTCATGGAAGGATTTATGGCCCATTAGCATTTTTGAAGCCTTTGGTGCAAAGTTGACTTTTCAAAATTCCCAAAAATTTCCCAACTTCTACAAGGCATATCTTGCTCAATTTTGAAGCTATGATCATGTTCTTGGACATTTTGGAAAGGTCTGGAAGTCCTCTAACCAATGTCTTTGGTCCCATGTCATTTTGATTTACCAATCTCAAGTTATGGTCTTTGACTTAAAGTGCCTTTTTGTTGACTTTTGAAAATGACCTATAATGTTGAAATTGATAACTTTTTGTGAGAGAATTTCTTGGACTTGAAATGTGAAGATGAGTTGTAGGAAATGTCATCCCCTTCACAATGAGCTTTGGATGGGATTTTTATGATAAACCATGAAGAAGTTATGCCTTGGTCAATTTGCAGTTGACTTTTTCAACTGTCCAAAAATAGAAACTTTTGCATCTTGAGACTTTTTGAGCCATGCTTGTGAAATCATGATCAAGAATTGATCAAATGATGTTTGTGGCTTCAAAATAAGATGTTGACCAAAATTTTTGACTTTTGACTGTCAAATGACCATTTTGCCCCTGCAGTTGACTGTGAAGCATTTAGGGTTTTTGACTCTGCAACTTGATGCTGTAAGTCTTGAAACTTGACATATGGATGCTTGACAATATATGTAGGTATGTGGGACTTGATTGGACCCTTGAAAACTTCAACTTCTTTGCCAGAACCAAAACCCTAATTTTGACTGTGTTAGGAGGCAATTGGACTGTGCAACCCTTGAGAGATTTTGAACCTTGATCTTGGCAAATCTTGAAGAATATGGGAGGGAATATTTTGGGGTACAACAAAGCCCATTCCCGACATCACAATGCTGATACTACACCATGCGAGTGCAAATTTCTGGGCACTCTAATGTTCAATTATCTTCCACCTTTGGATCACGAAAGGCTCGAAAGCCAATCTATATCCTCAGGTTTAAGAAAATTGAACAGGGGCAACTGTTGTACCCCAAAATTTTCCCTCCCATATTTCTTAAGACAAGTCAAGATTAATCTCCAAATGGTTCAAGATTGGCTCAAGAATTGGACAGTCAAATCATCTCCTAAGGCAGTCAATCTCAAATTAGGGTTTTGTGTTGCATCAAGGTACTTACATCCAAATGACCTCAAGTGTTCCCCAATGTCCTAATATGTTCTCAAGTTCACCCATGACATGTACAGATAAAATTAACCGAACTAACACACTTGCACATGCCACTCTTAGGGTACACCTCACTCGGTTGCCTTCGAATATGGTCATTAAGTATAGGAAGTTTTAGAGGTCGCTCTCTTATCCAAAGATCATAAGTTGCCTCAAAACGGTGGCCTCGGATAAAATGATCTAAGACATTAGGGTTACCACTAAAGCGTCCTAACATTGCTTTATTGACCACACGTCCCTTAATCGAATTGACCAGAAAACTCCAATGACGGTGCTACTTACTCCTCAATAGTGGGATAGCATTGTCTAAAGGACATTAGCACAGTTTAATTCCCTTTTCAAGTAGGTAGATAGTTCTTAAGTACTTGCTCCTTTTAAAACAAAACAAAACTTTTCGCACTTACACTCCTTACAAACAAAAACTCCTTTCATACCCACAAACACAAAGAAAAGAAAATTTTGAAAACACAATGAGAAAGTACCTAAGAGCCCGTGGATAACCACGGATAGAAAGGGTGCTAACACCTTCCCTTTCTATAATCTACCTCCCGAACCCGAGAAAAATCTCGAAAAAGGAATTTTTCTGTGCTTTTTTCCTTTCCTTGTTGGATAAAATAAAAGTCGGTGGCGACTCTTGCTTACCGCGACATTTTGCGAAAACAAACCCAAAACGCGAACCAGCATATCCAAAACAGTCAGTTCTCTTCCCACTGATCACAGAACTGGCGACTCTGCTGGGGAAATATTAATAAGTGAGGTGTACCTTAGGATTAGATCATTGTGTTTTCAATTGTATGCTTTGTATGATTTATATTTGTGGGCTTGTATCGGAGTTTCTATAGATCCTAACCCAGATATGGGGATACCCTTTAGGTAAGTAGCAATAAACTGTGAGGGAACTGTCCGGCGTAGACCGACACAGTTAAAGCAGTAGCTACGTTGGTGTGGAACTTTAGTCTGTACCGATATCCCTTATATTGGAACGAGGAGAATATGGGCCTTCTAAGGGGTCATTAAGCACAAACTGACCTTAGAACCTTAAATTGACCAACTTGGCCATAGAACAGTAGCAGTATGCTACACTCATTGAGACTAAACTCTCGCGATGATTCTGGCCGCAAGAAAAGGTTGCTAAACTGGAATTATGACCGATTAAGGGTAGTCAGTGATATTGAGATCCTCTAGAACCCGGTTACTATTTTTAGGACAGGTTTAAACCAACTAAACTGAAAGAGGGTAGTACCTAAGCTCCTTGCCAGCTTGAAATCTAAGGGCTCTCTGTGTGACTTGTGTGCCTTTACCATGTTTGCTTTTTGTGGATACTTGTGGTGTGCTTACTATCATGACATCATAGCATTGCATACACCTTGCATAAGACTAACTTATTTCAAAGACAGGAGGGATTCATCTTTGCTTTGTTTTGTAGGTTATCATGATGCCCATGCATAAGAATACCATCCGGATAAACTTTGTCCAAGTCCCTACCTTGCTTAAAGAGTTGGTTGCCAAGATGCCTGACACTACTTCCTTCATCAGGAGGCATGGTTCTCTTCTCAGTTTGGTTACCTCCAAATTGGACGGGCAGATGATGAGTGTCCTGGTCCAATTCTATGATCCGCTGTACCATTGTTTTACTTTTCAAGACTATCAGCTGGTTCCCACCTTAGAAGAGTTCTCTGAGTTGCTCGGTATCTCTGTTCTGGAGCAGACCCCGTTTACTGGTTGGGAAAAGACTCTTAATCCCGAAGAGATTGCTGCAGCCCTTCATTTGACCAAAGAGGAGGTAATGGCTAATTGGGAGACTAGAAGTGGAGCAAAAGGCTTTCTGACTAAGTTCTTGGTTGGTAAGGCTAACTACTTCTGGGATAATCTAGACTTCAAGGCCTTCGAAGATATTCTGGCTCTTTTGATCTATGGCTTGGTATTGTTTCCGAATCCTGACACTTTTGTTGATGTGAATGCCATAAAGATCTTCATCTCTCAGAACCCTGTACCCACTCTCTTGGGTGACATTCTTCATCAGCTCTATGCTCGTACTGCCCGAAAACGGGGAACCTTGATATGATGTGCTCCTTTATTGTCGGGGTGGTTTATTTCACACCTCCCTAAGTAAGTGTTGAAGAACAAAGAAGGAATGGGATGGGATTATAGGGTGATGTCTCTCTCTCATAATGACATTATCTGGACTCTCAAGGGTATGGATGAGGTGACTATCATTGATCGCTGTGGAGAGTATCCTAATGTTCCATCGATAGGAACCCATGGAGGAATTTCTTACAACCCATGCTTAGCTCTTCATCAATTTGGAAGAGCCAGAAGAGAAGGACCTCATGAGATGCTAATGCCTCATATCATCTTTCATTTCCAAGGGGATAGCGACGAACAATGTCGTAGATTCATAAGGGCTTGGGACAGAGTTCACCAATCTGATCCATATGAGCTGGGCCCAAAGACTTCACTTCCAATGGAGCCTTATCTCAGATGGGTCCATATCCGTGCCTAAAAGCTGGGTATGCCATATGAAGTCGTCCGACTTGTCACTCTTGAAGTTGCTAATGAAGAAGGGGTTCTTCCAACCATCCTTCATCCTTATATGGCCACTAACATTGGGGCACTAAAAAGGTATTGGATGCAGCTGAGGGATGAACGGGATTCTTACCGAGAGAAGTTCAACGAGAAATAGCAGAAGATCCAGAAGCTGACTAGGAAGTTAGAGAAAGAGCGGATCCTTAATAACTATGTCCGCACTGAGAAGAAGAAACCATGGGAGCATTGATAGGCCTTTGATGATTTCCTTTCCAGTTTTATTTTAACTTTTCAGTATTTCTTTTCATGTAACGCCTTAATGGAATCAGTTGAACAATTTGAATTCTAAAGTTTATCTAATAAAGTGTGTTTCCTTTCTGGTTTACAAATTTGAATCTCCCGATTGTCTTTGAAATCGTAATCATACGCATTTCATCCCATGCACTTCATAAACATGTACCCATTACAGGTCTCTTATCTTCTTCGATGTTTATTTCAGCACTCATCATGTCTGCTGAACCTTCAACTGAGCAAGCTATCAAGGCCCTCTAGGCCCAAAATGCCCAATTTCAAGAGTTGTTCATGTGTCTAGCTAAGGGTCAGCAAGACCTGAAGACCCTGATTCTGAAGGAGAAGAAGGAGAAGAAGAAGAGGACCATCCTGTTCAACACAGGGCACAGGTTTGGAAACAGGCTACAGAATGAAGTTGATCTGACCACCTCATCTGGAGGGAAAGATAGTCCACAAGAAAGGAGGGCTCCTAGCCCTGTGGTCTTCGACAACGAGACGGACTACGATGAAGAACAATATCCTCCCGCCGAGGATAGATACAAGCAACTGGAAGACCGGTTGAGTGCTATGGAGGTTTAAAAGGTGCCTGGTCTGGACTTCGATGATCTAGGTATATCATCTGGGGTAGTCATTCCCCACAAATTCAAGGCACCAGCCTTTGCTAAGTATGATGGAGTTTCTTGTCCGAAGCTGCACCTCCGATCATATGTGAGGAAGATTCATCCGTACACCGCTGATAAGAACTTATGGATTCACTTCTTCCAAGACAGTCTCTCAGGGACTCAGCTTGAGTGGTTCTATCAGTTGGACGGAGCCAGTATCCGCAGTTGGGAATATTTGGCTACCGCATTCTACAGGCAGTACCAGTACAACTCCGACCTCGCTCCTACGCGTACCCAACTCCAGGGTATGTCAATGGGAACGGGTGAAGGATTCAAAGATTATGCTCAAAAGTGGAGAGACCTCACCGGAAGAGTACAACCACCCTTAGCTGATCGGGAGCTTGTGGACATGTTTCTGGGGACCTTGTCAGGTCCATTCTTCAACCATCCAATTGGAAGCTCTTCATCTGGGTTTACATATCTTATTTTGACCGGTAAGAGGATTGAGGATGGTATTGAGGCTGGTAAGATACAGAAGGGTGCCTCGTCAAGCACCGAGAAGAAGCCATTTAAGAAAGAGTCCAGTGTTGTCTACAGTGCGAGAAGACAAAATAGATCTGAACACCGCCAAGCAGTTAACGTGGTTGTTATTTCAAAACCTGCTGGTGCTCCTCAGCACAACAATCAACAAAAGGATGAGAGACCTCGAAGGAAATTCACTCGTCTCAGCATGACCTTATCTCAGATTCTTCCATAGTTGCTGAAGACCAATCAGTTGATTCTAAAGGAAGCCCCAAAGAATCCAAATACGACGACACCAAGGTAAAACCCTAATGCCCGCTGTGCTTATCACTCTGATAGCCCGGGGCATAATACAGATGATTGTTGGGTTTTGAAGAACAAGGTACAAGACTTGATCGATGCGAAGGAGATTGAGTTCGGAGCACCAGAAAAGCCTAAACAAGATGCAGGGGTAAATGTTATCAGGGATGACGACGATGAAGAGTTTGATATCGACCATTGGATCTACCCAACTTCCAAAGGTGGATTAAGCAATTGGACAACGAAGGATTCTATGCCCGTTTCTGTTATCACCCAGTAATGAAACTTTTTGTTTTAAATTTGTAACAGACAATGTTTAAACTTTATGGCCCGGTGTCTTACCCGGGGCACTGTGGCTTCATTTGTGAGGGCTTTATGTGTGTCATTATCATATATCATTAATAAAAGCGTTGGACGCTTTTTGCATTTCAAATCTTGCGCTCCTTGTTTTTCTTTATTATATATTGCAAAACAGCTATTTTACACACACTCACATATACAGGTCTACATCCACTCTGGATCTCACTGGTGACGACTCTGCTACTTCCAGTTATGACTTTGAAAATCTGATCAACTTAGCCGAAGACGAAGGTGAATATGATTGAGAGATGCCTGGTGAACTTGCAAGACGGTTACTCCAAGAAGAGAGAGCCATTCAGCCGCATGAAGAGCCAGTGGAAACAGTGAATCTGGGTACCGAGACAGATAAGAAAGAGGTCAAGATCGGTGCAAATCTGGAAGCTAGTGTGAAACAACGGTTAATTCAGATGCTGCGTGACTATGTTGAGATCTTTGCCTGGTCTTACGAAGATATGTCTGGTTTGGATACCGATATTGTGTTTCATCGCCTGCCTACCAAGGAAGACTGCCCTCTAGTGAAATAGAAGGTTCGCCGTATGCGCCCAGAGATGTCTAAGAAAATTAAGGCTGAAGTTATGAAACAGTTTGACGCCGGTTTTCTAGCAGTTACTTCTTACCCTCAGTGGGTGGCCAATGTGGTTCCAGTACCGAAGAAGGATGGTAAGGTCCGAATGTGTCTTGACTACAGGGATTTGAACAGGGCGAGCCCCAAGGATGATTTCCCTCTACCTCATATCGACGTTCTGGTTGACAACACCGCTCAGCACAAGGTCTTCTCCTTCATGGATGGCTTCTCCGGTTATAACCAGATTAAAATGGCTCTCGAAGACATGGAGAAGATAACTTTTGTTACTCAGTGGGGTACCTTTTTCTACAAGGTCATGCCTTTTGGGTTGAAGAATGTTAGGGAAACATATCAGTGTGCCATGGTTGCTTTGTTTCATGACATGATCCATCATGAGATTGAAGTATACGTCCACGATATGATTGCAAGGTCCCAAACTAAAGAGGAACACCTTGACCACCTGTAGAAGTTATTTGACAGGTTGAAGTTGTACAAGCTAAGGTTGAACCTGAACAAGTGCACCTTCGGGGTGAGGTTTGGAAAATTATTGGGTTTCGTCGTAAGTGACAAAGGTATTCAAGTGAACCCTGCAAAAGTGAAATCTATACAGGAGATGCCAGCTCCCAGAACAAAGAAAGAAGTCGGAGGCTTCCTGGGACGTCTGAACTACATTGCCCGATTCATCTCGCACCTAACTGCTACTTATGAGCCAATCTTCAAGTTACTGAAGAAAGATCAGGTAGTACGTTGGAACGATGAATGCCAGGACACTTTCGAAAGGATCAAAGAGTATCTCCAAGAGCCACCCATTCTGATTTCGCCAGTCGAAGGGAGACCTCTGATCTTATACTTGACAGTACTCGACAACTCAATGGGGTGTGTGATGGGGCAGCATGACGAGTCTGGCCGAAAAGAGCATGCTATTTATTACCTTAGCAAAAAGTTTACCGACTGTGAGACCTGATACTCACTGCTCGAGAAAACTTGTTGCGCTTTGGCATGGGTTGCTCGCCGGCTAAGATAGTATATGTTGACTCACACTACTTTGTTGATATCAAAGATGGATCCAATCAAGTATATCTTCGAAAAGCCTGCCTTGTCCGGAAGAATAGCAAGATGGCAGATGATCTTGACTAAGTATGACATCCAATATACGACCCAAAAGGCAATCAAGGGAAGTGTGTTGGCAGACCATTTGGCACACCAGGCAGTGGATGATTACCAGTCTATGAACTTTGAATTTCCGGACGAGAACATCATGTTGATAACTGATTGTGAGACACCTGGACCGGATGAAGGACCTGAGGAAGGATCCCGATGGTCTATGTATTTTGATGGAGCTTCAAACGCTTTGGGTAATGGCATTGGCACCGTGATCATATCTCCTAAAGGCTCTCATACTCCGTTTACCGCCCGACTATGTTTCAACTGCACCAACAATATGGCGGAGTATGAAGCATGCATTATGGGTCTTCGAGCAGCAATTGATCTAAGGATTAAGTTTCTAAGTGTCTTTGTAGATTCTGCTCTTGTGATCAGTTAGATCAAAGGCGAGTGGGATACGAAACACCCAAATATTATTCCTTACAAGGAGTATGTATTGACGTTGCTTCCCCATTTCGAGGAGATAACCTTTGAACACTTCCCTAGAGAGGAGAATCAGTTGGCGGACGCGCTGGCTACGATGTCTTCTATGTTCAAAGTCAATTGGGACAATGAGGCTCCTCGGGTTATCATTGAAAGATTGGACGAACATGCACATTGCTGTGATATTGAGATTGAAGAAGTAACAGAAAAAACCCTGGTTTCATGAAGTAAAGAGGTATCTTGAAGCTCAAGAATACCCTGAGGGGGCATCTGTTAATGACAAGAAGTTTCTGAGGAGGTTTGCAGCAAAGTTCTTCATCAGCAATGGCATCCTTTACAAGCGTAATCATGATTCAACCTTACTGCGTTGTATGGATAAGAATGAAGCAGAAAGGATCATGGCAGAGTTACATGAAGGTACCTTCGGAACCCATTCCAGTGGACATACCATGGCAAAGAAAATCCTACGGGCAGGATATTATTGGTCCACAATGGAAGCTGACTGTTATCAGCATTCTCGGACATGTCACAAATGCCAGGTCTATGCTGATAAGGTGCACATACCTCCAGTTCCTCTGAACATCTTGACAGCACCTTGGCCTTTTGCAATGTGGGGCATCGATATGATCGGCGAGATCAGACCTATGGAATCCAACGGGCATCGTTTCATTCTGGTAGCGATTGATTACTTTACGAAGTGGGTTGAAGCGGCTTCCTTTGCTACTGTAACCAAGAACATCATAGCATGGTTTATTCGGCATAATCTGATCGGTCGATACGGTGTACCAGAAAGGATCATTACGGACAATGGTACCAATCTCAACAACAAGATGATCACTGAGCTCTGCGAGCAATTCAAGATACAGCATCACAACTCTTCTCCTTACCGGTCGAAGATGAATGGGGCTGTTGAAGCAGCTAATAAGAACATTAAGAATATTGTGCAGAAGATGACAGTGACATACAAAGACTGGCACGAGATGTTACCGTTCGCTCTTCATGGGTATCGTACCTCAACGCGGACGTCAACAGGGGTAACACCCTATTCCTTGGTTTATGGCATGGAAGGAGGATGACGAAAATGATATCAAAATCTCTACAGTATGCTTTTAAACAGACCCCGCTGATGAGGTACAAGCATTGTTTCAAATCCTAAACAGTGGAGTTATAAGGAAGATAATCCCTAGTCAACCCTTTCATCCGTCATAGTGTGGACGAGTTCTCTAATTTCAACGGTATACCACGTTGAAGACCAGACAGTTCCTAGATCTTGATGAAGATGTTTCCCTACGTCATAGTGTGGACAAGTGCTATAATCTCAACGGTATACTATGTTGAACACTAGTCAGTTCCTAGATCTTGATGTTTTCCTCCGTCATAGTGTGGACGAGTTCTCTAATTTCAACGGTATACCACGTTGAAGACCAGACAGTTCCTAGATCTTGATGAAGATGTTTCCTTACGTCATAGTGTGGACAAGTGCTATAATCTCAACGGTATACTCCGTTGAATACTAGTCAGTTCCTAGATCTTGATGTTTTCCTCTGTCAAAGTGTGGACGAGTTCTACAATCTCAACGGTATACTACGTTGAAGACCAGACAGTTCCTAGATCTTGATGAATATTTTTCCCTACGTCATAGTGTGGACGAGTGCTATAACCTCAACGGTATACTATGTTGAGCACTAGTCAGTTCCTAGATCTTGATGTTTTCCTCCGTCATAGTGTGGACGAGTTCTCTAATTTCAACGGTATACTACGTTGAAGACCAGACAGTTCCTAGATCTTGATGAAGATGTTTCCCTATGTCATAGTGTGGACGAGTGCTATAACGTCAACGGTATACTACGTTGAACACTAGTCAGTTCCTAGATCTTGATGTTTTCCTCCATCATAGTGTGGACGAGTTCTCTAATTTCAACGGTATACTACATTGAAGACTAGGAAGTTCCTAGATCTTGATGAAGATGTTTCCCCCTAATTGAATTATGGACAGGTTCTTAAGACTCAGCTGAGGCATTCTCTCAGTTGAAGTACAGGCAAGTTCCTAAATCTCAACAACAGTTAGGCTTCCCCAGGAGAATCTTCTACAACAACAGGTATGCAAGTTCTCGCTAAGGAATCTCTTATGCAATCGAAACTCCTGCAAATGGCATTTGTAAGCCCATTCCCGACATTACAATGCTGATACTACGTCATGCGAGTGCAAATTTCTGGGCACTCTAGTGTTCAATTATCTTCCACCTTCGGATCACGAAAGGCCCGAAAGCCAATCTATATCCTCAGGTTTAAGAAAATTGAACATGGGCAACTGTTGTACCCAAAAATTTTCCCTCCCATATTTCCCAAGATATGTCAAGAATAAGTCCCAAGTTGCTCAAAGATAGCTCAAGAGTTGGACAGTCAAATCATCTCCTAAGGCAGATAATTCAAAATTAGGGTTTTGTGTTGCATCAAGGTCCTTACATCCAAATGGCCTCAAGTGCTCCCCAAATATCCTAATATGTTCTCAAGTTCACCCATGACACGTATAGATAAAATTAACCGAACTAACACACTTGCACATGCCACTCTTAGGGTACACCTCACTTGGTTGCCTTTGAATGTGGTCATTAAGTATAGGAAGTTTTAGAGGTCGCCCTCTTGTCCAAAGATCATAAGTTGCCTCGAAATGGTTGCCTAGGATAAAATGATCTAAGACATTAGGGTTACCGCTAAAGCGTCCTAACATTGCTTTAGTGACCACATGTCCCTTAATCGAATTGACCCGAAAACTCCAACGACGGTGCTACCTACTCCTCAATAGAGGGATAGCATTGTCTAAAGGACATTAGCACAGTTTAATTCCCTTTTCGAGTAGGTAGATGGTTCTTAAGTACTTGCTCCTTTTAAAACAAAACAAAAATTTTCGCACTTACACTCCTTTCAAACAAAAACTCCTTTCAAACCCACAAACACAAAGAAAAGAAAATTTTGAAAACACAATGAGCAAGTACCTAAGAGCCCGTGGATAACCATGGATAGAAAGGGTGCTAACACCTTCCCTTTCTATAATCTACCTCCCGAACCCGAGAAACATCTCAAAAAAGGAATTTTTCTGTGCTTTTTTCCTTTCCTTGTTGGATAAAATAAAAGTTGCTGGAGACTCTTTCTTACCGCGACATTTTGCGAAAACAAACGCAAAACGTGAACCAGCATATCCAAAACAGTCAGTTCTCTTCCCCCCGATCACACAGATTAATGCTGGTTTTCTTGTGACATCAGTGTACCCTCATTGGATTGCCAATATTGTTCCAGTACCAAAGAAAGACGAAAAACTCCGCATGTGCGTTGATTATAGAGATTTAAATAAATCAAGTCTAAAAGATGATTTCTCATTGCCACATATTGATATGTTGGTTGATAGCACAACAAAATTCAAAGTGTTTGTTAGAACCTATTTTGATTCTACAACCCTTTATTAGAGTTTTGATGATAACAAACACAAAGAACAAATGTGCACCCTAAAAATTGTGTTACTATGTATGCAGAAGTTCTGACCAAAGCAGCATCAGAAGTTAAGCTATAGAAGCTTTCACGCTGAGGTAATCAGAATCTGCACTGAAGAATGATGATCAGAACATGTGCTAAAGTAAAGCATACTCTGATTCTGACCAGAAGGTTCAAATATAATCAGATTCTCACAACTCTAAGTCATCAATATTCTGAAGCAATTGCAGCATACAAGATTGTAAGATTCTGAAGCGTTACTATTCAATAAAGACAGCATCACTTGTAACGGCTTCATTCAGACAGGATCTTCTCAATATGGAAACTGCTTTAATGTCCATTATCACACTTAAAGTTGGACAGGATTCCATTGCCTATATAAAAAAGCTAAGAGATCAAATCGTTTATGATTTTTCCAATGCTACTGCAATTTATCTCAAAAGGCTGCAAGTTTACATACCTATTTTCTACGCTCTAATTTGTGTAAAATATCACAGTTGTGGTAACTGTTTTTGTAACGAAACACAGTCATACACAAAATTCTTGTATCTTGATTAAGACAGTTTTTCCTTGAGATTAACCGGATTGTGGTTGTACTAAAGAGGACTTTGACAATTGTCAAAGTAGTGATTGTAATCGGTTTTTGATTAGTGGATTAAGTCCACGTTGGAGAGAGGTGAAATCACCTTGACGGGTGGACTGGAGTAGTTTGAGATCAAACAAACCAGGATAAAAATACTGTGTCATTGCACATTTGATTTCAAGTTTTCAATTCAACCCCCCCTTCTTGTGTTTTTCACTTCTTTAATTGGCATCAGAGCGCCTGGTTCTGAGTTCATACACTTAACCGTGTCAGTACAAGATCCAAGCTTTAAAAAAACACTATGGTGGGACCAAGCCAAAACATCAGCAATGACTATCATGAAGACAAGGACAGAATCAGTGGCAAACCTCCAGTCTTTGATGGGGAAAATTTTGACTATTGGAAAGACAAAATTGAGAGCTTATTTCTGGCCCATGATGCTGATCTATTGGACATGGTAACTGATGGATACACACATCCATTAGATGGACGTGGACAGAAGATAGACAGAAAAATGATGTCTGACCAGCAAAAGTGTGAATTCAGAAACCATCATAAAGCCAGAACAATACTCATCAGCACTATCTCTTACTCAGAATATGAGAAATATCAAACAGAGAGACATCCAAAAATATGTTTGACTCTCTAAGAATGACGCATGAAGGAAACATACAAGTCAAAGAAACCAAGGCCCTTGCGCTCATTCAGAAGTATGAAGCATTCAAGATGGAAGAAAGTGAATCTATAGAAGCAATGTTCTCAAGATTCCAGATCCTTGTTGTTGGGCTGAAGGTTCTTGACGAAGGATATTCTACTACTAATCACGTAAATAAGATCATCAGAAGTCTACCCAAGCAATGGAGGCCAATGGTCACAGCACTTAAGCTAGCCAAAGATCTCAACAAGATATCTCTGGAGGAACTTGTCAGCTCCCTCAGAAGTCACGAGATAGAGCTAGAAGAAGATGAGCCTAAAAAGCAAGAAGAATATGAATTGTATCTCCTCTTCAAAAGGGTGAATCAATTGTGGAAGCAAAGACAAAGAAAATTCATAAATCCTAGAAGATCAGGGAATCAAAATGAATCCTCCTCCAGATACAGAAAGTCTGAGTCTTCCTCTAGACAAAGAAGATCTGAAGGCTCTTCAGGACATAGAAATTCAAATAACAAGGACATCATCTGCTATGAGTGCAATGAGCAAGGGAACTACAAAAGTGATTGTCCAAAGCTTCAGAAGGAGAAGCCCAAAAAGAAGTTCTTCAAGGAGAAGAAGAAAAGCCTCATGGCTACATGGGACGATTCAGAAACTTCTGATGCTGACTCAGAGTCAAATGATGAAAGAGCAAACATATCTCTCATGGAAAACGTGTCATGAGACAGTGAAGCTTCTGGTTCGAACTCAGAATTAGACACTGAAGAGGTATTCCCTGAAATCACTATTAATTTCATTAAGGCTGAACTTGCTAAAAGTTTAAATGAAACTCTGGAAAGGTATCGGCAAATCAGAGTCAAATTCAAGAACCTGAAAAGGGATCTTGTCTCTGACTCTGAAAAGACTGAGAGTCTCAGATTAGAAAATTCTGAGTTAAAAGAAAAAATTTCAAAATTAGAAAACGATTTGCAAAAATCTCAAAAGGAAGTAATCTTAGAGACTCCCAGTAATGCTGATGAGATCATCAAAGAGTATGATCACAGCTTTCAGAAGTTTCTGGGTAAAAACATAGATAGAAGTAAGATGGCTTCAATGATCTATGGAGTTAGCAGAAATGGCAGAAAAGGGATAGGATATCAAGGTAAGGTATTGTTGTACCCCCAAAATTTTCCCTCTCATTTCTCAAAGGATCAACCTGGACCCTCAGGTTTACTTCCATCCAATTTCAAGCCTTGAATTACAAATTTTGCAAGAAAGTCATTCACAAGGGCAAAATGGTCATTTGCACACTAAAAAAGTCAAATTTTGACTTTTGGATCAAAATCAAGCTTCAAGAATCATATTTCATCAAGACACGTTGAAATATGAAGTTTGTTTCATCAAGAAATTCAAAAAAGGTCAAAATTCTAAATACTTAGAATTTTTCTAAGTGTTTAAGGAATATGCCAAGCTCAGAACTTCTGATCAGATTATCACCATGATGCAAGATGATTCTGGAAGAACTTCTGGCACAGAAGTTATAGATTTCAATAATATCTAAAACATTGTAGAACAGAACTTCTCCTGGAAATGCTGGAATTTCAAGTTAAATGTTCAAAGACACGTCCATGAAACTAAAGCACTCAGCAGATTCTTGACACTTTCAAGACAGAGTTGGGTCAGAACTTTTGGGCCAGTTTTCATGAAGGTTCAGTCAGAGTTTACAAGGTTAATTCAAAGAAGGTTACAAAGCATGATGCAAGCTTCCTGGAAAGTCTGAGATTTCCTTCAGAACATGCTGGAGCAAGGAGATACAAAGATCAAAAGTTGGATGTTTACTCTAAATTATACCGAAGCTGAACCTCTGACCCAGAATCAAGCGATGATGCAAAAAATCACATTGTAGGATTTCTGGTTTGATAAATCTCATCATCATTTAATGCTCACAACTACTTTTGAGTCTTTATCCAAAGGATTTCCCCACGTGTGGCATAGAAGTATCATTGTTGTCCTTGAAAAGCAGATTTTGTACAAAGTTTATGCTGGGCTCATGCTTCGCTTTTGCTTCTGGGGGTAATTTTCCTTAATTCATGCTTACAAACCCAGCTTATGCATGGCTAAAAGCAGCTAACCACCTTACTTTGTGCCTTGAACAATACTTGTTTGAACTTGCTTCAAGAATAAGTCACCGCCTAGCATAGGATGGTTGTGCTTTTGATTTATCCAAGCTAATATATCCTTTCCTATAAATTGAACTACATTAACAACTGTAAAAGGGTCGGAAATTTGAGAAAGAAAAGCCCTGAACCCCTGCTAAAATTCCAAGAGTCCAAAAATTGTAAACACAAAATACAAAACGTGTTAGCTTTTGATTCTTGCATTCAAACTCCATTTTTCCTCAAGTGTTTCTCGATCAAAAATGTCTATACAGTTTCAGATTCACATATTAGAAGCTATCCTAACTTCTGTGTTCAGACTGTAACACACTCTCCATCCATATCCACCTCGAGAACCTGCTGAGTACGTGAAGAAGCTGCTCAAAACGTCACCAAAGTTCAGGACCAACCTCCAGTTCACAGAATCTTTTCCATTTGCAAGGTAAGCTTCTGTTGACTCTCATCACATTACTTAAGCATTACCAGATTTGCATGTTCAAAAATACAATGTAGATATCATGTTTCTGATGTTGTACATATTCTGATGTTTCACGTATTTGTCTGCCTAAGTATGGAGTAAATCAGTTCAGAACTTCTTGAAGAAATTAGAACTCAGAATTAGGATTAGAAAATTCATGCTTGCCTCTGATCTATAGTTCTGATATTTCTTGTTTCTGAAACACTATGAAACCTGCCATAACTGTCATATGCGCATCTTCTGTTTTGTTGAGAAATGACCTAGTTACAGATGTTCTGACTAGCATGGAGAGGGAGAACAAGTTCTGCCAGTGGTATCAGAACTTCTGAAATCTTCTTTGTTCCCAGCGGATCCAAAACTTCTGACTTTACCTATTTTTCACTAATAGGATATCTATTTTGCAGTACGCCAGAGTCAGAACTTCTGATTTCCTTTAGTCAGCAATACGCCGATTCTACTTTCTTTTTCCTCACTATTTTTGTTGTCACTTCTTATTTCATTAATCAAAAAACACCAAAAACATTTTTTTTTCATTTTTTACATGCTTTATTTTATTTCTTAAAACAAAAAGATCAAAAATATTTTCTTAAACCAAACTTATCTCTTTTCTAAAATAAAATAAGTTCATTTCATATTTCCTTGTACATTCTTATCCATTTCAATATGGTTGTAATAGTAACTTAGGATTTAATTTTATTTGTAACCCTCATTCATAAATATGTACCCCCATCCCTAAAATATTGTAATAGCGTAGGAATTTACATTTCTGCAATTTATCGCTTTTGAATGTAAATGCTAGTAATTGGGGTGTGTATTGCAAGACATGAAATAAACAAATAGATCACCCTAATCAAGACTAAAATTCATGCAATCAAATACACTTGCACCCCTAGGGTAAAATCCACTTGGTTGCCTTACAAAATGGCCATATTACGCATGTAAGGTATCTTAGCAAAAACAAACAAATACAAGATCATAGTCCCTCGACGACGCTATAAATGTTGCCTTTCAAAATGATTTTAGTCCCTAAAAAAAAGAAATGCTAAGATACCTCATAACATTGTTAATCATGGCTATACAATGACCCACGCCCATCTCGCTTACATCCAAAGATAGGGTTGCTTACCAAATCAATGGTAAGACAACAATATCAAACGAAAAGAAATGAACAAGAAAGACCTTTGAGTAGGTAGATTGATTTTAGTTACTTGCTCCATTTTAAAACAAAACATCCTTGCTATTTTCAAAACAAACACACACATTTCCAAACATCTTACAAACATTGAAAACATTTTCAAAAGATCAACATCTTTGTATACATTCTTACGAATGAGAATCATTACAAATATTGTCTAAACACTGGCCTCTTTACAAAATACTTTCAAAAACCACACAAAGCACAATTTCAAACAAAATCAAGTGATCTAGCAAATAACTAAGAGCCCATGGAAAACCATGGATGAAAAGGGTGCTAATACCTTCCCTTTTCATAATCTACCCCTCGAACTCAAGAAACAATCTCAAAGATTTTTCCTGTGCTTTTTCACCTTTCCTTTTGGATAAAAGAAAAGTCGGTAGTGAATCTTGCTAACCGCAACATTTGCAATAAAATGCAAAACAATCAAGTCAGTTCTCCCACTGTATCATAGAACTGGCGACTCAGCTGAGGACAAATTCTAAAAATGGGGTTACCTTAGGGATTTGATCACATTTATTTGCTTACATTATTTGACTTGTGTGCTTTACATTTTGGTTCTTTGTTTGGGTTTGAATCCTCTACCCATATTTGGGATACCTTGTAGGTAAGTAGCAATATGTTGTGGAAACTGTATGGGGTTTACCGACATGGTCTAAGCAATAACTACGTTAGTGCGACATATTTGTGGGTACCAGTAGCCCTTGAGTAGTCAAGGAGAACACAGGGCCGCTGAGTGATGTCGTGAAGCACTAGCTTACTTTTAGAACCTTTACTTGACCAACTTGGCCATTAGGACGTAGTGAGATGACCGGCTTTGGTGCAGTCCGAAGTTGGAAGATACTCGATACTACACTCATTGAGGTTGGGTTTTTTGGGATATTTCGGTCGCCATTTAAGAGGCTTGCGCTAAAACAATTCCCGAGAAAACAAACCAGTGATATTGAGCTCCTTAGAACTCGGTTACTATTTCTAGGACAGGTTTGAGCCAACTAAACTTCAAGAGGGTACTTACCTATAAAACTCCATGCAATCCTAAACTAAGGACTTGTTTTCTTTGCTTGTATATGCATACTTGTACATAACATCATGGACATCATGAACATCATATACATCCACTAACCATTTCAAGGATTTTTGGATTCATCTTTGTTCTTGTTTTGTAGGATATGGATTCACTTCGCATGAAAACTATTCAAGTCAACCTTGTGAGAATCCCTCCACAACTTAAGGAGCTAGTTTCAAGGATTCCTGAAAACTCTCCATTCACCGAGAGACATGGTTGTCTACTCAACTTGGTCACCTCCAACACAGATGAGGACATGATGAAGGTGCTCTTTCAGTTCTTTGATCCTTTACACCATCGCTTCACATTTCCCGACTATCAACTTGTGTCTACTTTGGAAGAATTCTCCCAACTCTTGAGGATTCTCATTCTCAATCAACTACCTTTCAACGGTTCAGAAAGAGATCCAAAGTCATAAGAGATTGCTCAAGCTCTACACTTGCGCTCATCTGATGTCACAACCCATTGGGAAACATGGAGTGGTGTCAAAGGTTTCCTAGCAAAGTTCCTGTTTGAGAAAGCCCAAAGCTGTTGGAATTCCTTGGTCTTGCGAGCCTTTGAGGAAATTGTGGCTCTCATCATCTATGGGATTGTCTTGTTTCAAAATCCTGACCAACTCATAGATGTCAACGCCGTCAAAATCTTCATATCCCACAACCCGGTTCCTACATTGCTAGGGGATATCCTACACTCATTTCACACTCGCACGATGATGAAAAGAGATGTCCTTATGTGTTGCACTCCTCTCTTGGAAAGATGGTTTATTTCTCATCTTCCCCAATCAGTATTAAAGAATGAGCAAGGTTCAAGGTGGTCACAAAGGATGATGACGCTCAAACATTCATACATTCATTGGTGCTCTCGATCCAAAGAGAATGTTATCATTGTCAACAATTGTGGAGAATTCCCTAATGTCCCTTTACTTGGCATTAGAGAGGTATCACCTACAACCCATGCTTAGCCTTAAGGTAGTTTGGTTATGCCCGAAGGGATGGTCCGCACGAGATGTTGATTCAAGGTTTGGTATTTGACTACGACAACGATGATTAAGGTCTTCGCAAGAGATTTATCCGAGCTTGGAGGATGTTAAACAAGGTGGATAGAAAGACTTTGGGGCACAAGAATTCCATCCCTCTTAAGCCTTACCTAAAATGGGTAGGAACTCGTGCTCAGAGTCTTATGATGCCTTACCCCTCCATTCTCCCGGTAATCTTTGAGCCTATCATAGAGGGAGACGTTCCATACACTATCCTACATCCTGACATGCCCACATCTCTTGAAGACCTACAAAGGGATTGGATACAACTCAAAGGGGAGCGAGATACTTTCGAAGCCCAATTCTACGCAAGCGAAAAGAAGGTTTTGGAACTCACTAGGCTACTTCATGAGGAACAGACTTTGAATGCCTACATTGCACCAAAGAGGATGCGCACTACTTTTCTATCTTAGAGTTTTGTATTATTTTTCCCAAGGAGCATTGATGTACTCAAACTTTATCTTATTAATATAACGTGTGTTTATTTTTTTTCAAAAAACAAATCTGAATCTTTGAAATCCTTGAAAAAATCGCATATGCATATATCGTTCATCATAACATAAACAGGTCTTTTGCAACAAGCCTCCTCATCTCTCTACTGTTTATTTCAGTAAGATGGATCTCGAGCAAACAGTGAAAGACCTCCAAGCTCAGAATACGCAGTTTCAACAGTTGCTCATGATCCTAGCCAAGGGGCAAGAAGAGTTGAAGACTCTGCTGGCTGAAGAGAGAAAAAAGAAAACAAAAAAGGTAACCAGAGTCTTAAACATGGGAAGAAGATTTCATGGGCAGACAAGAAGGACTTTGGACTTTGCAACAACATCTGGTGAAGGAGAGGGGAAAGGCAAGGAAATAATTGTCCCGTCAGAACCGAAAGAGGAATAGGAAGAAGAGGACTACTCGGAAGAATAATACCCTCTAGTTGATGACAAGTATAAACATCTCGAAGAGCGGTTGAGCGCAATGGAAATCCAAAAGGTGTCAGACTTGGACTTTGAGGAATTGGGGCTAGTGTCAGGGATTATGATTCCTCTGAAATTCAAAGTGCCTATATTTTCCAAATATAATGGAGTATCATGCCCTAAAATGCATCTCCGATCATATGTGAGGAAAATTCAACCCCATACCGCTAATAAAGACTTATGGGTGCATTTCTTCCAAGACAGTCTGTCTGGGACTTAACTTGACTGGTTCTACCAACTAGAAAGGGATAATTTTCACAATTAGGAAGATCTTGTTGTAGCTTTCTACAAGCAATGCCAATATAATGTTGATTTGGCGCCTACCCGTACTCAACTCTAGAGTATGGCTATGGTGTCCAATGAAGGTTTCAAGGACTATGCACAAAAATGGAGAGATTTGGCTGGAAGAGTTCAACCCCCTCTGTCTGAGAGAGAATTGGTAGACATGTTATTAGGTACCTTATCTGGTCCCTTCTTCAATCATTTAATCGGCAGTTCATCCGCTGGCTTTACTGAACTAATATTGAGCAGAGAGAGGATAGAAGCCAGTATAAAGAATGGAAAGATCCAGAAAGACACATCTTCTTCAAAAGCTGTAAGGAAGCCCTTTATCAGAAAGAAAGAGGTGGCCGCAGTATATCCGTAAAGAAACCAAGATAGGGTCGAACGCCGACCAATGGTGGGGGATGTTATGATCCCAAAGCCTACGTCTGATCAGCAAAGAAATAATCAACCAAGGGTAGAAAGGCCAGCCAGGCAGTTTACCAGAATCAACATGACCCCATCTCAAGTATTACCTCATCTACTAAGATCTAACTTGGTGACCTTGAAAGAAGCTCCGAAAAACCCCAATACAACATCCCCTCATTATCATCCAAATGCCCGTTGCGCATATCACTCTGAAAGTCCTGGTCACGATACTAATAACTGTTGGTCCTTGAAGAACAAAATACAAGACCTCACTGAAGCAAAAGAAATTGAGTTTGATGCGCCTGAAAAGTCGTACGTCATTTCTGCCCCTATGCCCAGACATGGTCACAATACCAATGCCATTGAAGAAGATTTGTTTTTTACCTCAGTTGACGAACTCATGACCCCACTTCCGACTATTAAGATAAACTTGTTGAATGTCGGCATGTTCCCCGGATGTGATGAAGATTTCCGTTTCTGTTTATCCTCACCGACTAGCTTTCCTTTGTTGAAAGTAGGCGTTCAGTGCCTAATGGATAACAAAGAGATTTTGTTTGAAAATACTCCTATTACACCTATTTCTTTTGAAGATGTTTCAATCATTACCATTTCCTCCAATTCTTCCAGGGTCTCCACCAAAAGACCCGTTAGAATTACATCCGTTCCGAAAGAAACCCCTTTAATAATCACAATGCATGGGCCAGTCCCATATACATCAAACAAAACCATATCGTGGAATTATGGAGGGGATTACTATTACCATGGTATTAAACAAGACTGGTCGGATGCCGAAGAGATAAATTCTGAGAAAGAAGACTCTGATGTCAGTAATATTGCTGGAACTAGCAAATTACCCGAAGTGGTAGGATCTTTTCTCCAGAAATTGCTCCCTCAAAAGCAGTTTTTGGACCCGTAATTATCCTTGTGTCTGCTCCAAAGGTTACTCCTACACCCATAATCATATCTGCAAATACTCCAATTGACAATGTCGTTACAACTCCTGTAATCATTCTTACTAACACTCCTGCTGCCGAGTTAACAGAGGCACGAGGAAAAGGTGTTATGGTTGAATCTGTCCGGACGAAGGCTCAGTCATTGACTATCCCTGAGACCTCCAAGAAAGAAATGGAGGAGATCTTAAAAATTATAAAGAGAAGTGACTACGATGTAGTTTAATAACTGTGGCAAACTCCCTCTAAGATATCCATGGTAGAATTACTACTGTGTTCCGAAGCGCATGATTAAGCCTTGGTGAAGTTCCTAAAAACAGCCCATGTACCTCAAGAGACATCTGCTGATCAATTTCAAGACTGCATGGCCAGCCTAACTGCGGATAATGGTTTAGGTTTTTCAGATACTGATCTGACACCGAGGGGAAGAAAGCAAAATGAGGTGTTGCATGTCTCAGTAGAATGCAGGGGCACCACTCTGGCGCATGTTTTGGTGGACACTGGCTCATCTTTGAATGTATTACCCCAAAAAGCTCTTGATATACTTGATTGTGAGGGGTTGACTTTGAAGCCCAGCAACATAATGGTAAGGGCTTTTGACGGTTCAAAGAGGGTGGTACATGGGGAGGTGGACAATCCCATAAAGGTTGGAACCCAAACTTTCAATTCAACTTTTTATGTGATGGATATCCTCCCTTCATACTCCTGCTTGCTAGGCCGACCATGGATCCATAATGATGGCGCTGTTACCTCTACATTGCACCAGATGCTGAAGTATCTGGTTCAAGGGAAGGTTATCACCGTCCATGGAGAGGAAGAGTACATGATCAGCCATCTCAATTCCTTCAGATATGTGGAATTGGACGGCGAATTCATTGAAACTCCATTTCAACACTTTGAAGAGGTCCCTTAAGAGGTGGCAGTGACCAAGGTTGTTCCCAAGATTACAAGGCCTCCACTCCGGATGTCGTCACTAAAAGATGCCAAAGCAGTGGTAGAAGAAGGAGGATGCACTATCTGGGGACAACTCCCATATATCCCATATAAGTCTGACAAGTTTAGCCTTGGTTTCACTTCAAGTGCTCAAAAGGTTGTACGTCGTGCCCGTGCTGGAGGGCCACCCTTGAAGATCAGCAACCGCGAAGTCAACGCAGTGGAAGATGGTGAAAATGGTTTCAACCTGGAGGAATGGATCTTCTCGATTGTCAATGGATGGATCAACAATTGGGAGGATAGAGACTTCATCCCAATCACTTTCATCCATCAGTAATTTATCTTTACATTTTTGGATCTGTAATATTCAAAACAATTCGCACTCTTAAAACCTTGTGTCTTACCCGAGGCACAATGGTCCATTTGTAAGGGTTATTATCTCATTTTTCATATGACATCAATGAATCATGGGCGTTTTCGCATTCAAACTTTTGTGCTCATTGTTTTTCTTTTACATTGTACTTTCTTTCAAAGATAGCTATACCCTTACATACACCCACACTCACAATGCAGGTATGCATCCATTCTGGATCCCATGGGTAACGATACTACTATGACCTTTTGTGAATCTGAGAATCTGATCTACCAAGACGGAGACGAAGGTGAGGAAGATTGTGAAGTACCAGGGGAACTTAACAGATTGCTACAACAAGAAGAGAGAACCATTCAGCCTCACGAGGAACCCGTGGATACGATCAACCTAGGTACCGAAGAAGATAAAAAAGAGGTCAAAGTGGGTGCCAATCTGGAACCCAATGTCAAGAAGCGTCTGATTTAGTTGTTGCATGATTATTTCGAAGTCTTCGCCTGGTCATATGAAGACATGCCAGGACTTGATGAAGATATTGTGGTACATCGTCTGCCTACAAGAGAAGATTGTCCGCCAGTAAAGTAAAAGGGACGTCGAATGAGGCCTGATATGTTAGAAAAGATTAAAGCAGATGTCATGAAGCAATTTAACACTAGATTCTTGGTTGTCACCTCTTACCCCCAATGGGTTGCCAATGTTGTTCCCCTGCCTAAAAAGGACGGCAAAGTGCGAATATGTGTAGACTACCGAGATTTGAATAGGGAAAACCCTAAGGATGATTTTCCACTCCCCCACATTGATATTCTAGTTGACAATACGACACAACATAAAGTGTTTTCCTTCATGGACGGTTTCTCAGGTTACAACCAAATCAAAATGGCGCCTGAGGACATGGAGAAAACAACATTTGTCACAGTGGGGCACTTTCTACTATAAGGTGATGCCATTCGGATTGAAGAACGATAGGGCAACCTATCAGCATGCAATGGTAGCTCTATTTCACGACATGATACATCACGAAATAGAAGTCTACGTGGACGATATGATAGCTAGATCTCAAACAGAAGAGGAGCATCTTAATCACTTACAAAAATGGTTTGAGAGACTGAAGAAGTACAAGCTGAGGTTGAATCCAAACAAGTGCACATTCGGGGTACGGTCTAGTAAACTCCTAGGCTTTATCGTCAGCAACAAAGGTATCGAGGTCGATCCTTCTAAAGTTAAAGCGATACAAGAGATGCCTGCTCCTAGAACTGAAAAGGAAGTCAGAGGATTCTTGGGACGTTTGAACTATATTGCTAGATTCATTTCTCACCTGACAGCTACTTGTGAACCAATCTTCAAACTATTGAAGAAAGATCAAGTAGTCAAATGGAATGACAAATGCCAAGTTGCTTTCGAAAATATCAAAGAATACTTACAAGAGCCTCTTGTGTTGATGCCACCAGTCGAGGGAAGACCATTGATCATGCAACTGACTATTTTAGAAAACTAAATGGGGTGTGTATTGGGGCAGCATGACGAGTCTAGCCGAAAAGAGTACGCTATTTACTACCTGAGCAAAAAGTTTACCGACTGTGAAACCAGATATTCACTGCTCGAGAAAACATGTTGTGCTCTGGCATGGGCTGCTCGCCGGCTAAGACAGTATATGTTGACTCATACTACCTTGTTGATATATAAAATGGATCCGATAAAATACATTTTCGAGAAGCCTGCTCTTTCTGGGAGAATCGAGAGATGGCAGATGATCCTGACAGAATATGACATACAATATACTACCCAGAAAGCTATAAAGGGCAGTGTACTAGCCGATCACCTTGCTCACCAAGCTGTGGAAGAGTACCAGTCCATGAATTTCGACTTTTTGGATGAAAAAATCATGACATTAGACAACTGCGAAGAATTCAGACCATATGACGGACTTGAACAAGGATCCCGATGGACCCTGTTCTTTGATGGGGAATCTAACACACTCGGAAATGGTATTGGTGTTGTACTCATATCTCTGGAAGGATGTCATACTCCCTTTACTTCCAGACTTCGCTTCAATTGTACAAACAACATGGCAGAATACGAAGCGTGCATTTTCGGTCTCAAAGCTGCCATAGATTTATGGATCAAATCCTTGGATGT
The DNA here is from genome assembly GCA_948472305.1 of Vicia faba. Lineage (NCBI taxonomy): Eukaryota > Viridiplantae > Streptophyta > Magnoliopsida > Fabales > Fabaceae > Vicia > Vicia faba. The sequence goes on along the minus strand of OX451735.1, from coordinate 1,555,368,729 downwards.
ATTCGGAGACTCGGCTTTGGTTATCAGCCAGATCAAAGGGGAATGGGACACCAAACACCCAAACCTTATCCCTTACAAAGAACATGTTTTGACATTCCTACCACATTTTGAGAAGATTACCTTCGAGCATTTCTCGCGAGAAGAAAATCAGCTAGCAGACGCTCTAGCCACAATGTCATCTACGTTTAAACTTAATTAGGCTAACGAGGCTCCCCAGATCACCATCGAACGAATGGAGGAACCAGCACACTGTCACGAGATTAATACTGAAGAGGTAGTGGACCAGCCTTGGTTTCACGAAGTCAAGAAGTATCTCGAGACTCAAGAATATCCAGAAGGAGCTTCAATCAATGACAAAAAGTTCTTAAGGAGATTTTATGCTAAGTTATTCCTTCGTAATGGCATCCTGTACAAACGCGGTTGAATTACATGAAGGCACTTTTGGCACCCATTCTAGTGGACATACGATGGCAAAGAAAATCCTACGGGCAGGCTATTACTGGTTTACCATGGAAGCAGATTGCTATCAACACTCTCGAACCTGCCATAAGTGTCAAATTTATGATGACAAGGTGCATGTACCTCCGGTTCCTCTGAATGTCTTGACGGCTCCTTGGCCTTTTGCTATGTGGGGAACAAATATGATTGGGGAAGTTAAGCCGACAACCTCCAATGGACACCACTTCATCCTAGTGGCCATTGACTATTTTACAAAGTGGGTGGAAGCAGCCTCATTCGCTTCTGTCACCAAGAACGTTGTTCCTCGTTTCATCAAGAAAAATCTCATTTGCCGGTATGGTATCCCCGAAAAGATCATCACTGACAATGGTACAAGTCTCAACAACACTATGATCACCGCCTTGTGCGAGCAATTAAAGATTCAGCATCACAATTCTTCTCCCTATCGACCAAAGATGAATGTTGTTGTCGAAGCTGCAAATAACAACATTAAAAAGATCGTACAGACAATGACAATCACATACAAAGATTGGCATGAGATGTTACCATTCTCTCTCCACGTATATCATACCACAGCTCACACATCATTCGGGGCAACACCCTATTCTTTGGATTACGACATGGAGGCTGTCTTGCCTATTGAGATTCAGATTCCCTCTCTGAGAATTATGAAAGATGCAAGATTAAACAAAGACGATTGGATCCAGACTCGACTTGATCAACTGAACTTGATTGATGAGAAGAGACTTACTGCTGTTTTCCATGGTCAGATGTATTAAAAATGGATGATCAAGGCTTTCAACAAGAAGGTCAGATGCCAAGTGTATCAAGTTGGGGATCTAGTGATCAAACGCATCATCTTGCCATAAGGTGATCCCAGGGGCAAATGGACTCCTACCTATGAAGGACCATTTGTAATCAAAAACATATTCTTCGGTGGGGCAATGATCTTGACCACCATGGATGGCGACAACCTGCCACACCCTGCGAACGCGGACATAGTCAAAAGATACTACGCATAAGAGACCCGCTAGGTTGACATACCTAGGCAAAACAAGGGCATCCCGGCGAACCAAAAAGGTTCAGGCCAAAATTAGGGATAAAACAAAAAAAAATTGTATACCCGGCAAGTTGAAAACCCGAAAGGGCGACTTGGGCAAATAAGGGTTTCCTGGTGGACTGAAAACTCGAAAGGGCGGTCCAGGAAAAAGTTAGGGAATTAAAGTGTATGACTATGTCCCATTGGATCACTTTACGGACAACCTTTGGCCTCCACTGGCAAACTCAGAGGTTCTGACCGATTCAATTATCTTTGGACAAGGCAACAAATAGACAAGACACTCGGAGATACGAAGGCTATAGCATAATGGAAACCCCATGGGATTTTTGTACACATAGCTATCTTTTCTTTGTATCAAAATTTTCATTTTTTACAAACGGCATTCTCTTACAAGAATGTTTGTCTCCTTGTATAAAAAATACTTATTCAAAGTCAATACAAAATATTCCTTTGAAAGCGCAAAAACTATTTGTCTTTTCTTTACGCTTGTTTCGTTTACAAAAACGTCCAATGATTCATTGTTGAGCATATGCATTTGAACATATTAATGTTTACAAATAAACGAAATGAAAAGAGGCAATTACTGATAGGTTGAAAGGATAGGGAAGTACCTCTGGGATATCCCATAAGTAATCCCATGTAGTACGTCATTTAAATCCCCAACGGAACAAAGTTCCAAATTATTGATCCCCGGTAGAAGTCGTCAAATTTCTCAGGATTCCCCAATAGGATTTTACAAGCACCACATGGCATTTCCCTTACAACAGAGTTTATTTCTCAAAACGGAAATTCATCAACACTTCAACTTCAAAGCATGAAGACTTACATATCCTCAATAGCAGTCAAGGATTTATTTTCCCCAATCCAACTACAATACAGCAAATCAGTTCACATACGCATACATCGCATCCTTATATCATAAACATTGATAAAGCAAATGCATCACATCATACATTTCATGCAACATGACTTTGCATTTTAGCTGACATTTTCCCCTTTTCAGGATAAGATTAACAGCTACCATTAACAATATTCAAAACTAGATACAGTTTCAGATACGCTCCAGACACGGATGCCATTCTGCTACTCATTCAAATTTAACTTCTCAGATACAGTTTCAGATACGCACCAGATACGGATACCATTCTGATACTCATTCAAATTCAACTTCTCATATACAGTTCAGATACGCACCATATACGGATGCCATCCTGATACTCATTCAAAGATAGCTTTTGATATAGTTTCAGATATGCTCCAGACACAGATTCCATCCTGATACTCATTCAAAGACAACTTCAGATACATTTTAGATACGCTCCAAACACGAACACCATTCTGATACTCATTCAGAATCAACTCTCATATACAGTTCAGATACGCTCCAGATACGGATGCCATCTTGACACTCCTTCAGATTCAACTTCAGATACAATTCAGATACGCTCTAGATACGGATGCCATTTTGATACTCATTCAGATTAGCTTTTGATACAATTCAGATACGCTCCAAACACGGATGTCGTTCTGATACTCATTGTTTCAGCTTATAAATTACAAAATCAACAATCACTCTTGAATGGCATCTGCAAGCCCACCTCCGACAACTATCCATAATATCTTTGAATGGAAAATCCGCCAACCCTGCTATCCAGGATTTCATCGTGAAGTAACCCTACTATCCCGTTTCCTTCTCCCTTGTCTCCAGACAACAGTTTACAACATTAAAAGGCCCAGACCTGACCAGATACAGTCAGTTTCATATTTCCCCAGTAAGTCGTTGTACAGCCTAGACCCTAACTAGGTATACATTCTACTTTCACTCCCTCAATCAAGAGTTAATTCCCCAGTAGAGTAATGGACAACCGAAGCTCCTAGATCTTACTTCCCAGGGCGTAAATCAACATCCCTCAGTAAAGTTCTCCTCAACAGCACGTACAGGAATTCTCGCCGAAGAATCTCTTATGCAACTGATCTTTTCTGGATGACATCTTTAAGCCCATCTCCGAAGATTCCCCGTCGCCTTCCAAATGGAATCTGTAAGCCCATTCCCTACACAATCAACCACAACATTAGCGAGTGCAAATTTCTGGGCACTTTAGTGTTCAATCATCTTCCACTTTCAGATCACGAAAGGCAGACCAGCCAATCTACATCCTCAGGCTTAAGAAGATTGAATAGGGGCAGCTGTTGTACCTCAAAATTTTCCCTCTCATTTATCAAAGGATTAACCAGGACCCTCAGGTTTGCTTCCATCCAATTTCAAGCCTTAAATTACAAATTTTCAAAAAAAGTCATTCACAAGGGCAAAATGGTCATTTGCACACTAAAAAAGTCAAACTTTGACTTTTGGATCAAAATCAAGCTTCAAGAATCATATTTCATCAAGACACATTAAAATTTGAAGTTTGTTTCATCAAGAAATTCAAAAAAGGTCAAAATTCTAAATACTTCGAATTTTTCTAAGTGTTTAAGGAATATGCCAAGCTCAGAACTTCTGATAAGATTATCACCATGATGCAAGCTGATTCTGGAAGAAATTCTGGAACATAAATTATAGATTTTAATAAGATCTAAAACATTGCATAACAGAACTTCTCCTGGAAATGCTGGAATTTCAAGTTAAATGTTCAAAGACATGTCCATGAAACTAAAGCACTTAGCAGATTCTGGACACTTTCAAGACAGAGTTGGGTCAGAACTTTTGGGCCAGTTTTCATGAAGGTTCAGTCAGAGTTTACAAGGGCAATTCAAAGAAGGTTACAAAGCATGTTGCAAGCTTCCTGGAAAGTCTGAGAGTTCCTTCAGAACATGCTGGAGCAAGGAGATACAAAGATCAGAAGTTGGATGTTTACTCTAAATTATGTTGAAGCTGAACCTCTGACCCAGAATCAAGCGATGATGCAAAATCTCACATTACAGGATTTCTGGTTTGATAAATCTCATCATCATTTAATGCTCACAACTACTTTTGAGTCTTTATCCAAAGGATTTCCCCACGTGTGGCATAGAAGTATCATTGTTGTCCTTGAAAAGCAGATTTTGTACAAAGTTTATGTTGGGCCCATGCTTCGCTTTTGCTTCTGGGGGTAATTTTCCTTAATTCATGCTTACAAACCCAGCTTAGGCATGGCTAAAAGCAGTTAACCACCTTACTTTGTGCCTTGAACGATACTTGTTTAAACTTGCTTCAAGAACAAGTCAGCAACTAGCATAGGATGGTTGTGCTTTTGATTTCTCCAAGCTACTAAATCCTTGCCTATAAATTAAACTACATTGACAACTGTAAAAGGGTCGGAAATTTGAGAAAGAAAAGCCCTGAACCCCTGCTAAAATTCCAAGAGTCCAAAAACTGTAAACACAAAATACAAAACCTGTTAGATTTTTATTCTTGCATTCAAACTCCATTTTTCCTCAAGTGTTTCTCGATCAAACCGTCCATACAGTTTTTGATTCACATATCAGAAGTTATCCTAACTTTTGTGTTCAGACTGTAACACACTCTCCATCCACATCCACCTCAAGAACCTGCTGAGTACGTGAAGAAGCTACTCAGAACATCACCAAAGTTCAGGACCAACCTCCAGTTCACAGAATCTTTTCCAGCTGCAAGGTAAGCTTCAGCTGACTCTCATCACATTACTTAAGCATTACCGGATTTGCATGTTCAAAAATACAATGTAGACATCATGTTTCTGATGTTGTACATATTCTGAGGTTTCACGTATTTGTCTGCCTAAGTATGGAGTAAATCAGTTCAGAACTTCTTGAAGAAATTAGAACTCAGAATTAGGATTAGAAAATTCATGGTTGCCTCTAATCTATAGTTCTGATATTTCTTGTTTCTGAAACACTATGAAACCTTCCATAACTATCATATGCGCATCTTTTGTTTTGTTGAGAAATGACCAAGTTGTAGATGTTCTGACTAGCATGGAGAGGGAGACCAAGTTCTGCCAGTGGTATCAGAACTTCTGAAATCTTCTTTGTTCCCACCGGATCCAAAACTTCTGACTTTACCTATTTTTCACTAATAGGATATCTGTTTTGCAGTACGCCAGAGTCAGAACTTCTGATCTCCTTTAGTCAGCAATACACTGATTCTACTTTCTTTTTCCTCACTATTTTTTCTATCACTTCTTATTTCATTAATAAAAAACACCAAAAACATTTTTTTCATTTTTTACATGCTTTATTTTATTTCTTAAAACAAAAAGATCAAAAATATTTTCTTAAACCAAACTTATCTCTTTTCTAAAATAAAACCAGTTCATTTCATATTTCCTTGTACATTCTTATCCATTTCAATATGGTTGTAATAGTAACTTAGGATTTAATTTTATTTGTAACCCCCATTCATAAATATGTACCGCCATCCCTAAAATATTGTATTAGCGTAGGACTTTACATTTCTGCAATTTATCGCTTTTGAATGTAAATGCTAGTAATTGGGGTGTGTATGGCAAGACATGAAATCAACAAATAGATCACCCTAATCAAGACTAAAATTCATGCAATCAAACACACTTGCATACAAGCACCCCTAGGGTAAAATCCACTTGGTTGCCTTATAAAATGGCCATATTACGCATGTAAGGTATCTTAGTAAAAACAAACAAATACAAGATCATAGTCCCTCGATGACGCTATAAATGTTGCCTTTCAAAATGATTTTAGTCCCTAAAAAAAAGAAATGCTAAGATACCTCACAACATTGCTAATCATGGCTATACGATGACCCACGCCCGTCCCGTTTACATCCAAAGATAGGGTTGCTTACCAAATCAGTGGTAAGACAACAATGTCAAAGGAAAAGAAATGAACAAGAAAGACCTTTGAGTAGGTAGATTGCTTTTAGTTACTTGCTCCATTTCAAAACAAAACATCCTTGCTATTTTCAAAATAAACACACACATATCCAAACATCTTACAAACATTGAAAACATTTTCAAAAGATCAACATCTTTGTATACATTCTTACGAACGAGAATCATTACAAAGATTGCCTAAACAATGGCCTCTTTACAAAATACTTTCAAAAACCACACAAAGCACAATTTCAAACAAAAGCAAGTGAGCAAATAACTAAGAGCCCATGGAAAACCATGGATGAAAAGGGTGCTAATACCTTCCCTTTTCATAATCTACCCCCCGAACTCAAGAAACAATCTCAAAGGTTTTTCCTGTGCTTTTTCACCTTTCCTTTATGATAAAAGAAAAGTCGGTGGCGACTCTTGCTAACCGCAACATTTGCGATAAAACGCAAAACAATCAAGTCAGTTCTCCCACCGTATCACAGGTATCTACACCTAAGAAAGCCATGGACTTAGTCATAAAACGCATGCCACTTAAATTACACTTCATATATGGGCACACACACGACCTAAAATACACTAGTAATGATTACTCTGTCAAACCAAAATTCAACCAGAATTTTGGTAAAACTAACAAACTAGGACCCAAGAAGATATGGGTACCTAACGACAAAATTATATATGTAGCAGATATCTTTAGCAGCAAGGCTAACACACCAATCATGGTACCTGGACTCTGGACGCTCTCGACACATGACAGGAAGAAAGCATATGTTCCAAAGCCTGGAACTTAAACCTGGAGGCTACGTGGGCTTTGGAGGCATCCAAAGAGGAAAGATCATTGGCTCTGGAACAATAGGTAATAGAAATCTTCCCTCTTTAAATAATGTGCTATTAGTTGATGGATTAATGCATAACCTGTTATCCATAAGCCAATTAAGTGATAACGGTTATGATATAATCTTTAATCAAAATTCATGCAAAGCTGTTAATCAGAAAGATGGAACTATCCTTTTTAATGGAAAGAGGAAAAACAACATTTATAAGATAAAACTTTATGAACTAAAGAGTCAGAATGTGAAATGTCTTCTCTCTGTTAACAACGAGCAATGGGTCTGGCACAAAAGATTGGGGCATGTTAGTATGAGAAGAATATCTCATATTAACAAACTCAATCTGGTCAGAGGACTTCCTAATTTTAAGTTCAGCTCAGATGCTCTGTGTGAAGCATGTCAGAAAGGAAAATTTGCAAAACCTGCATTTAAATCCAAAAATGTTGTTTCCACCTCTAAGCCATTAGAACTTCTTCATATCGACTTATTTGGACCAGTAAAAACTGCGTTTGTTAGTGGAAAGAAGTATGGGTTAGTGGTCGTAGATGACTATAGTAGATGGACATGGAAAGGATCTTAGAATTGTCAAAGTCAGAAGTGATCATGGTGGAGAATTTGAAAATAAATATTTTGAATCATTTTTTAATGAAAAAGGCATCTTGCATGACTTCTCTTGTCCTAGAACTCCCCAACAAAATGGAGTTGTAGAACGAAAGAACAGAACATTGCAAGAAATGGCCAGAACCATGATCAATGAGACTAACATTGCTAAGATCTTCTGGGCAGAAGCAATTAACACAACGTGTTACATTCATAATAGAATCTCTATAAGACCTATTCTGGAAAAGACTCCATATGAACTATAGAAGAACAGAAAGCCCAACATTTCTTATTTCCATCCGTTTGGATGCACTTGTTTCATTCTAAATACTAAAAATTATCTGAACAAGTTTGACTCTAAAGCACAAAAGTGTATTATGTTAGGATACTTTGAATGCTCGAGAGGGTACAGAGTATACAATACAGAAACACAGATTGTTGAAGAGTCAATCAGTGTTAGATTTGATGATAAGCTTGACCCTCAAAAGTCAAAGCAGAATGAATTCTTTGCAAATATAGAAGTTGAATTCACAAGTACTGAAGACAAATCATCAGAAGTTCTCAACAGAGACGCTCCAACAACGTCAGAAAGAAATGCTACAAGCAATCCAGCACCTTCTGTGGATCATCTCCAGAAAAGGTTTTCCAGAAGCAGCATAGCTCACCCAGAAGATAAAATCCTAGGAAAGAAGTATGATCCAATCAGAACAAGATCAACATTCAGAAACTCTGAAGAATCCCTCATGGGACTGGTCTCTCTGATTGAACCAACCACAATTGATGAAGCTCTTCTGGACAATGACTGTATTATGGCAATGCATGAGGAATTAAATCAGTTCACTAGAAATGATGTATGGGATATAGTTCCCAAACCAAAAGGATTCAACGTCATTGGAACAAAGTGGGTGTTAAAAAACAAACTGAACGAGCAAGGAGAAGTCATCAGAAACAAAGCACGACTGGTGGCACAAGGTTATAGTCAGTAAGAGGGGATAGACTATACAGAAACCTTTGATCCCATCGCCAGGTTAGACTCTATCATACTCTTAATCTCATTTGTTGTAAACAATGGCATCACTCTGTATCAGATGGATGTCAAAAGTGCATTCCTAAATGGCTATATAGATGAAGAGGTATATGTGCACCAACCCCCTGAGTTTGAGAATTCCAAACACCCAGAATATGTTTTCAAACTAAAGAAGTCACTCTATGGTCTGAAACAAGCTCCTAGAGCTTGGTATGAAAGACTAAGTAACTTCCTATTAGAAAAGGAATTCACCAGAGGGAAAGTGGACACAACCTTGTTCTGTAAATCATTTAAGAATGACATTTTAGTGTGTCAGATTTATGTAGATGACATCATCTTTGGATCCATTAAACCTTCTCTGGGAAGAGAGTTTGCTAAGTGCATGCAGGAAGAGTTTGAGATGAGCTTAATGGGGGAACTCAAATTCTTTCTGGGCATTCAGATAAACCAAACTCCAGAAGGAACTTACATTCATCAGAGCAAATATGTCAGAGAACTTCTGAAGAAATTTGATCTCTCAGAATGTAAGCCATCAAAGACTCCAATGCACCCCACGTGAATTCTGGAAAAGGAAGAGGTAAGTAAAAAGGTAGAACAGAAAATCTACAGAGTTATGATTGGCTCTCTCCTTTATCTGACGGCTCAAGGCTTGATATTTTATTCAGTGTTTGCTTATGTGATAGATTCCAATCAGATCCTAGAGAATCTCACTTAACAGCAGTTAAGCGAATTTTCAAGTATCTGAAAGGTACTACTAATCTGGGTTTGTTTTATAGAAAATCCAATGAATACAACTTAGTAGGATACTGTGACGCTGATTTTGCTGGAGACAGAGTAGAGTGTAAAAGCACTTCTGGAAGCTGCCAGTTTTTGGGAGACAATCTGATCTCATGGACTAGCAAGAGACAGTCCACAATAGCATTGTCAACAATAGAAGATGAATACATAGAAGCTGCTGGATGTAGCACTCAAATGCTCTGGATGAAAATTCAACTTGAAGACTTCAACATATTTGAGAGTAACATTCATATCTTTTGTGATAACACTTCAGCTAAATGTCTCAATAAGAATCCTATTTTGCATTCTAGGGCTAAGCATATAGAAATAAAGCATCACTTTATTAGGGACTGTGATCGGTGGGAATAGAACTGACTGTTTTGGAATGCTGGTTCGCGTTTTGCGTTTGTGTTTGCAAAATGTCGCGGTAAGCAAGAGTCGCCACCGTCTTTTATTTTATCCAACAAGGAAAGGACAAAAGCACAGAAAAATTCCTTTTCGAGATGTTTCTCAGGTTCGAAAGGTAGATTATAGAAAGGGAAGGTGTTAGAACCCTTTCTATCCGTGGTTATCCATGGGCTCTTAGGTACTTGCTCACTATGTTTTCAAAAGTTTGCTTTTCTTTGTGTTTGTGGGTTTTGAAAAGAGTTTTGTTTTTTGAAGAGAGTGTAAGTGCAAAAATTTTTGTTTTGTTTTTAAAAGGAGTAAGTACTTAAGAACATCTACCTACTCAAAAAGGAATTAGACTGTGCAAGTGTCCTTTAGACAGTGTTATCCCACTATTGAGGAGTAGGTAGCACCGTCGTTGGAGTTTTCGGGTCAATTCGATTTAAGGGACGTGTGGTCACTAAAGCAATGTTAGGACGCTTTAGCGATAACCCTAATGTCTTAGATCATTTTTATCGAGGCAACCAAGTGAGGCAACTTTAATCTTTGGACAGGAGGGCGACCTCTAAGACTTCCTATACTCAATGACCACATTCGAGGCAACCAAGTGAGGGGTACCCTAAGAGTGGCATGTGTGAGTGTATTGTTTTTCAGTTATATTATCTTTGTATATTTAGGTGTTCTACCATTTGTTTTTAGATCTTGTCATGCAATCCTAGTTAGCATACATCTAAGCAGTTAATATATGTACAAGAATTTAAAGTGCGGGAATTGTAAATCCTACGCTATTACAAGGCTTCGGGGAGGGGGATTATTTACATGTCCAAAAATTGGGGGAATAAAGCAGTAAAGTATAAAAGTCTTAGTTAAGCTATTACATCCTCAGAGCAATTACAATATATGGATCAAAAATAATATGCGCGCGAGAAAAATTGAATCAGAGTGTCCTAGGGTTTTGACCCTTTTTTTATTAAATAAAACATATTTTTGGTCTTTTTGAATTAAGAATTAAGTCTAACTAATAATTAACTAATTAAAAGAAAATATTTTTTTTGAGTTTTATTTTGTTTGGAAAATGCTAAATGTTCAATTAAGTCAAATTTAATTAATTAAAAATACTGATTAAAATTAACTCTAAAACATACCTAATATTTTTTGCATTTTTTTGTTTATGAAAAGGATTGAATTCAAATAAGTCCTAAGTCTACTGATTTTAAAATTGAAGAAAATAAGTTAAAATAATTAACTAAATTAAATCCTTAAAAAATAAAACCTAATTCTAAGTTACTTGTTTTTTATGATTTTTATGTTGATTAAAAAAACAAACTAAAAGAAATAAACAAAAAAACAAAGTAAACAAGTATAAATGGGCCAGGCAGGAAAAGTAAACTGGGGGTGGAGCGCAGGCCTGGATCAAAAAGAGGCCCAGGTTGCCTTTCGATCCAATTAAGGAGTCCTTCGAAGGTTCATGGTGAGGCATACATTTGAAGCCTTCATATCTGGATCAGATGGGGATCCATTGGTTATGATCATGTGGTGTATGGTGTACGCGTGGAATCTGCAAGCATTTAATCTGCAAGACAATTGTTAGAAAAATGAAATGCATGACCTGGGTATTGAACCCAGGCCTCTTCCCTTTGATTCTAACCCCTCTAATTCGAACTCCCTGAATCCGAATCTGGGTTGTTTTGGCCTGAAATGGCCTATATCATGAGTTTCGAAAGCAATAAGCTTCGAAGGCCCTAACAATGGTATCCTGTCGTTTGGACACTGCAACTTACATGTATCACATTAAATCATTCACAAACAACAATAATAACGTGAATATGCAATCAAAATGAATTTAAATCAGAGATCGAATGAGTTTGAGATTAGATTTTTTTTACCAAACAGAGGTGCTTTGATCTGTAGTTCTGAGTGTGGGGATGCTCGCTGGATGGCTGTTTTGGCTTGGATGAAAATGCTGATAGCCTTTGGTGGGTTGTGGGCAGCGTATCTCCAAATTCTCCCTGTTTCTTTTCTTTTCTCTATTTTTTCTGTGTTTTTTTCCGTTGTTGTTCTCCTTTGCACTGTATGCTTGCCCTTGTATTTATAGGAGTATGATGGTCTAGTAACGGCAAGAGACAACCTATTAAACAGGCCTTTAAAGCCATGAGACAAGAATCAGACACATTAAATTATTTCCTTTTTTGAAATATTCATGTCTCTTTGGAATCTGGAATGAACCTGGACACTTTTGATTTTCGAATGCCTCCAGGCCATGCTCTTCGATTGGTCTTGAGTTGCCTCCTTCGAATGGACCCTTCGAATGGGCCTTCTGAATGCTTCTTTGAATGGTCTTGAGTTGCCTCCTTCGAATGGACTTTTTATGTACCCTTCGAATGGGCCTTCTGAATGCTTCTTCGAATGGTCTGGAAGGAGTTTTTCAAATGGCCCTTGTCCAAATATCAATCGAAGGGTCCTAATTAAAATTCCAATCGAAAGGCTTTGTTTAAAAGGCCAATCAAAAGGTGTTGTTCATGCTAATCGAAGGATCCCTTAGCATGCCAATCGAAGTACTTGTCCATAATTCCAATCGAAAGGCTCCTTCAGAATACCAATCAAAGGGCCTTTCAGAATACCAATCTAAGTGCTTGTCCATAATGCCAATCAAAAGGCTCCTTCAGAACACCAATCGAAGGGTCTTTCAGAATTCCAATCGAAAGCCTTAACATAATGCCAATCGAAAGGCTCCTTCAGAATACCAATTGAAGGGTCTTTCAGAATGTCAATCGAAAGCCTTGACATAATGCCAATCGAAAGGCTCCTTCAGAATACCAATCGAAGGGTCTTTCAGAATGCCAATCGAAAGCCTTGACATAATGCCAATCGAAAGGCTCCTTCAGAATACCAATCGAAGGGTCTTTCAGAATGCCAATCGAAAGGTACTTAAAGCAACACTCAAAAATTTTCTTTTTTCTTAGGCAAGAGTTTTTGATCAACCATGCAGAGGGAAGACTTTGGAAAACATGAGAGAGCAAATTTTGGGGTACAACAAGGACTATATTCAGAAAGGAATTATTACCTTAAAATTTATTGACACAGACCATCAATGGGCTGATGTATTTACAAAACCTCTTTCTGAAGATAGATTCAATTTCATTCTGAAACATCTCAGCATGAAGTTATGCCCAGAATAAAATGTTTTATTTGCATATCTTAACCCTCTGAACTTTATTGTTTTCTGTGAACATCTGATCAATCTGTCTTCAGAAGTTAAAAGTACAGTTGCCTCAGAATCTATCTATGAAGATATGAACGTTTCATTTCAAGGACAGAGGCGTGCAGTTCACATCATCAAACATATGTCATCCTCTCACAAGCCACCTTCTTAGGCAGAACGCGCGTTCAAATTCTGAAGGGTCCAAGGCTCTGATTGGATGCATTGAGACACTTGTCAGTGGTAACCGTTCAAATATCTTTCTAAATCCCCCAATCTCAGGTTTCATTAATGCATATAATCATTACTTATTTTCTTACTTACTGCTTACGTTTTCAAAAACCTATTTAAACTCAATTCACTATTTCATTCATTCACTTTTACTCTCTTATATATTCTCTCTTGTTTCAAGTTTCGTTTTCAAAAACCCTTTCCATCTTCTTCAACAAACCCGTATGAACAATGGCTTTATCATCAAACCTCAAAAATCTCAGTGCTCCTGAATCTTCATCAACGGAACAATATGAAGAACCCATCAGAACACTTCTCACTCCTGTTGATAACCTTGAAGTTCTATCCGAGTTAATCTTTGATTTTGAGAGTTTACAAGAAAATAGGTTTAATCTCTATGAAGATGTAACTGCACAGGGTTGGAACATGTATTTTGATCGTCTGTTAGGTCCAACGTTTCCCATTCTCGTCAAAGAGTTCTGGATTCACGCTACATCTTCCAACCACCAGGTTACTTCTTATGTTATGGGAAAGAAAATAATGATAACAGAAGATCTTATTGGGAAACTCATTGGTTACAATGGTGGTGGAGTCAGATGCATTGATATGGCAGATAGATGTCCTGACCTAAAATCTATTGCCAAGGAAATTTTCACTTCTGGACAGCCATCCAGCAAGATCAGAGACTTGAAGGATCATCACAGAATCTGGGCCAGAATCATTATGGGATGTATCAATCACAGGATGCCTACAAGCTCTCCTGATTACATCAATATTGATCAGCAGTTTCTGATCTACTTCATCGCAAAGAAGACCAAGATAAATCTTCCACACTTGCTCTTCAACCATCTCAGAACAAGTGTGAAAGATACAAGATAAGAAGAAAGAACTAAGAGGGATCAGATTCCCTTAGGAAGACTGATATCAAATATTCTAACAGAAAACTGGCTGATAGAACATCTGACAGAGGCTCGAGAAATAAGCACTCTGGAAGCAACTGTTGGGAAGCCTTTGAACGCCAAAAATATGAAGAAAATGAAGATCATTGAGAACATTAAGAAGGAACCAACTATTTCTTCTCATGAGACCATTACTTCTTGGAGAATCCCTCTGAAGGATTTTCCACTATTTTCTGAAATAGACGCCAACCAAGAAATCATAGTCAGATACCTTGAAGCTTGCAAGGGTGATGGGACTGTTCCAGAAATCAACATTCAAGATCTGCACAGGAAAGCTCCAGATGTTGTGCTAAAGAAATCCAAAAAGAGGAAAGCAGCAGGAGAAGGATCCTCTCAGAAGGCACCTAAAGTTGCGAAAACAAAAGGTAATCCATCTTTTTTTTTCTGTTATAGAATCAATAGCTGTTACAACATCTGAAACCATTCCCCCTCAAACAATAGAAAATCCCTCACCCCAAAAATTTGAGGATTTTGACATAGAGTTTGATCCATCTGTAACTCTAGGAAATTTTTTGAATGAACCTCACTCCCCTAATTAAAATCCAAATCCATAACATCATCAACCAGAACTTGCCAAAGTTCTATCTGACATTGAACTGTTTGATCCAGACTTTTCCTCTCCAATACCAGAAAATACAAACACTCAATCTCCACTCCCAGAAAATCCAAACTCTCAACAACAACCAGAAAATCCACAACCACACTCTCCTCAATCAGAACATCTGAACCCCAACTCACTACAACCAGAAAATAAACACTCTCTCTCTCTCCACCTTCTGAAAACCCATCCTCTGAAATTCCTGAACCACAAACTCCACACGCTACTGCAAACCAATCTGAAGACTCTCCTTCAGATTCTGATACCACTATTCCAATTCCTGGAATAATAGAACCCCTTTCGGTTCGCTTACCTCTCACTATTCATGATATTCCAGAAATCCCATAACCTTATGAATCCACACCACCTAACACCCCTAACACACCAATTATAATTTCTGACTCTAACACTCCTTCACCCATTAACCATCCAGCTGACAACCTCAAAATTGTCATTGATCCACTAGTGTTGGACATACTAGCTTCCACCTCACACAAAATTGCCATTCCCAAACCTACACCAACCGCAACCAAATCAGATGTTGGTAAGAGTCTGTTGATTTTTGAAACAGAAATGCAGGAATGGATTAGTTATTTGAAGCAAGCAAGCCTAGAGATCTCTAATCCTGTTGCTTCTGATTCTCTGTGGGAAAGATTTAGAAAATGGCTCAACGCTGAAACTTTGAAGCTGAAGGAATTGTGTTATGAAAAGGCTCAGCAGAAATTCAGTGATCAGCTGAAAGCCTTTCAAGATCAAGTTCTGAGCCAATGGTGCAAGAAATAAATTCTTCCGCTGGATAATGCTCCCTGGAAAGTGCACCATCCTTCAGAAGTTGCTGAATCAAATTCAGATAGTCTCTCTCTGACTACTGCTCCAGAAGACATGATTGCAGCAGAAGAAGTGGTTCAATCAAAAGAGGTTGCAGAATGTTTTGAACAACATGCAACCCCTGAAGAGACACCAGCTTCCTCTTTAGTCATGCAAACTCTGGAAGAGTTGAAGAAAGAGAATGCTTTAATTCATGCAAGACTGGATAAGCAAGAGGATACGAACAAAGAGATCAAGGGTATTCTGGATAAACAAGAAGATACTACAAAGGAAATCAAAGATATTCTGGGAAAGCATGAAGAGTCAAGCACTCAGATCAAGAGCTTGTTAGAAGTGTTGTTCACACGTCTTCCCCCTCCTTCTTAGATTTTCTTTAAAACCGTTTATCTGTAATCTTTTATCTTTACCTCCTTGTTTCTGAAACTTGTCATTGAATTATGTTTTTAATATAATTCATCTTTTTGAATCTGATTATATTTCTTTTTGATACCTGACAAAAAGGGGGAGAAAGTAAGACATTTTCAATAACAGTATACCGGGACAAAGTCTCAAACATTTTGAATATTTTAACCTTTACTTTCTGAAAAGCTTGAACAGGAACACATTTTGATAAGAACGGAAGGAGATGCATCAAAAGCTCTAACGAGAAGGAACTTCAGGGAAGTAATCAACTCAGGGGGAGTCTCTCTTAAGTTTTTTGTTCTATATTTTTCATTGAAAATTCTAGTTTTTGTCATCATCAATAAGGGGGAGATTGTTAGAACATAGTTTGATTCTATATCCCTTTATTAGAGTTTTGATGATAACAAACACAAAGAACAAATATGCACCCTAAAAATTGTGTTACTGTGTATGTAGAAGTTCTGACCAAAGCAGCATCAGAAGTTAAGCTATAGAAGCTTTCACGATGAGGTAATTAGAATCTATGCTGAAGAATAATGATCAGAACATGCGCTAAAGTAAAGCATACTCTGATTATGACCAGAAGGTTCAGATACAATCAGATTCTCACAACTCTAAGTCATCAATGTTCTGAAGCAATTGCAGCATACAAGATTGTAAGATTCTGAAGCGTTACTATTCAATAAAGACAACATCACTTGTAACGTCTTCATTCAGACAGGATCTTCTCAATATGGAAACTGCTTTAATATCCATTATCACGCTTAAAGTTGGACAGGATTCCATTGCCTATATAAATAAGCTAAGAGATCAAATCGTTTACGATTTTTCCAATGCTACTACAATTCATCTCAAAAGGCTGCAAGTTTACATACCTATTTTCTACGCTCTAATTTGTGTAAAATATCACAGTTATGGTAAATGTTTTTGTAATGAAAAACAATCATACACAGAATTCTTGTATCTTGATTAAGACAGTTTTTCCTTGAGATTAACCAGATTGTGGTTGTACTCAAGAGGACTTTGACAGTATTCAAAGTAGTGATTGTAATCAGTTTTTGATTAGTGGATTAATTCCTCGTTGGAGAGAGGCAAAATCACCTTGACGGGTGGACTGGAGTAGTTTGAGATCAAACAAACCAGGATAAAAACATTGTGTCATTGCGCATTTGATTTCATGTTTTCAATTCAACCTCCCCTTCTTGTGTTTTTCACTTCTTCAGTGTTCTCGTTCATGGATGGATTTTCTGGATACAATCAAATTAAGATGGCTCCTAGGGACATGGAAAAAAACAACATTTATCACACCCTGGGGAACATTCTGTTACAGAGTGATGCCTTTCGGGTTGAAGAACGCTGGTGCAATGGACTCATCACATTGGCTTGATTCCCTACAAAGCTTATGCAATAAGATTACTACCTTTTTTCAATAAGGTTAAATTCCATCATATTCCCAGAGATGAGAATCAGATGGAAGATGCTTTAGCCACTTTGGCTTCCATGTACCAAGTAAATGCTTTGAACGATGTACCTCAAATTACAGTTAGACGTCTTGATAGACCAGCTCATGTGTTTGCTACAGAGTGGACGTCAGATGAAAAGCCTTGGTATTATGATATCAAGAACTTTCTCTAGACTCAGGAATACCTGTTTGGTGCCTCAAACAAAGATAAAAAGACATTGAGAAGGTTGGCAGGTAGCTTTTTACTCAATGAAGATGTGTTATATAAAAGAAATTACGACATGGTCTTGGTTAGATACATGGATAGACACAAAGCAGACATGTTGATGCATGATATCTATGAAGGTTCCTTTGGTACCCATGCCAATGGACATTCGATGGAAAAGAAGATGCTTAGGGAAGGTTACTATTGGCTAACAACGGAATCTGACTGCTACAAATTTATGAAGAAGTGCCATAAATGTCAGATTTATGTTGACAAGATTCATGTGCCTCCAACGCTTCTCAATGTTATTTCTTCCCCCGTGCCCTTTTTCTATGTGGGGTATTGATATGATTTGAATGATTGAACCCAAGGCGTCAAATGGACATCGTTTCATCTTAGCGGCAATTGACTACTTCACCAAGTTAGTGGAAGCAACTTCTTATGCTAATGTCACCAAGCAGGTGGTAGTACGCTTTATCAAGAACAATCTTATATGTCGGTATGGTATGCCAAGTAGGATTATCACTGATAACGGCTCAAATTTGAATAATAAGATGATGACGGAACTTTGTGAAGAATTCAAGATTATCCATTACAACTCATCTCCTTACAGGCTTAAGATGAATGGGATTATTGAAGCTACTAATAAAAACATTAAGAAGATTATCAAGAAGATGTTTGTTACTTATAAGAATTGGCATGAGACGCTCCCTTTTGCTTTGCATGGGTATCGTATATCTGTCTGCACTTCAACATGGGCAACCCTATTCTCTCTTGTGTACGGTATGGAAGTAGTGCTCCACGTTGAGGTTGAGATTATCTATTTGTGTGTAATAATGGAAACCAAGTTGTCAGAGGCTTAATGGGTCCAGAATAAGTTTGACCAGTTAAATTTAATTAAATAAGAGAATGACAGCCTTGTGTCATGGTCAGTTATATCAGAGAAGAATGAAGAAAGATTTTGATGAGAAGGTCAAGCCTCATGAATTCAGAGAAGGTGACCTCGTGCTCAAAAAGATCATGTATTTTAACGCTGATTCTAGGGGTATTTAGACTCCCAATTATGAAGGCCCATATGTTGTCAAGAAAGCCTTCACTGGCGGTGCATTGATTCTTGAAACTATGGATGATGAGGAGTTCCCAAGTCCCATGAATGCTGACGCAATCAAGAAATACTTTGCCTAAAGAAATAAAAGAACAGCTCGCTAAGTTGAAAATCCGAAAGGGCGGCTTAGGAAAAAAAGAGCGTCTCGATAGGCTGAAAACCCCAAAAGGCAGTCTAGGCAAAAGTTATAGACATAAACAGAATAAATTTTCCCGGTAGGTTGATAACCCGCAAAGGCAACCTAGGCAAAAGTTAGAGATTTCCTGGCAAGTAACTGCATCTGACAAGACCTGATCATTGAAACAACAATCTTCTTGGACTCTCATCACACTTCAACTGAAGCTTATGCTTAAGAGTTCAAAGTTGTTAGGGAGAATAGTGTTCATTGTGTTTCAATGTATCTTTTCCATGTATTTACCATTTTCCAAAACTTTGTAATCATTCATAGAGTCACGCCATTTGCAGACTACCATTCTATTAATAAAGTTGGAGCCTTTATCTAATTCTTTGTAGTTCTCATTTTATTCTATTTACAAAAATTTCATTTATTATTGGTAGTAATTTTCAAAACAAAAAGACTTATTAATAAAAACATTTTTTTGAAAATAATTTTCAAATTACGTTTACTTCAATTCTGTGATTCAAGCATGACAAAAGTAGTGTTTCCAAGGATGGACGAACTCCGAAGTTTTGAAAAGATTCCTCGAGAAGTATGGGAGGTTACTCTTGTTGATATGTGCATAGACCACCTGTGATTGTTCTTTGGATAGTTGGATTTCATACCAATTTATTTGTGGTTTTTGTTTGGGTGGTTTGATACCTCTATCCCATATTCCCCAGTTAGGTCTTGATGTGGATTTCGCTAGCTGAGTTTGATTCTTTCCCCAATTTGGGTTGTGATCAAGTGGAGATTATAAAGTTATGAAGCATTTTCTCATTTGTTGGAGTTCTTCTCCCTTGGTGTTGAGAATTGATGAAGAATCTATTGCAGAGCATTGTTCTCTCCAATTATGATATTGTTTTTGTTGTGTTCTCCATGAGTAGCCAGACAAGGAGAGTGTGTAACACCCTTTTCTAACCCCAAGAAAATATAGCATAAGATATCATGTATAACATTCAAAGGGTTTCTATGATATGGTGGGAGAACTGACTTGAGGTTTTGCGTTTGTGTTCGCAAATGTTTCGGTTTAGCAAGAGTCGCCACCCACTTTTTATTTTATCCTAAGGAAAGGTCAAAAAGCACAGCAAAGACCTTTGAGATGTTTTCTTGGGTTCGGGGAGTAGATTATGAAAAGGGAAGGTACAAGCACCAATTTCATCCATGGTTATCCATGGGCTCTTAGTTACTTGTTTAGATCACTTGCTTTTGCTTTTCAATTGTTTGAAATGGTGCTTTGTGTGTGGTTTTGAAAGATGTTTTGAAAAGAGGCCATCATTGTGGCAACCTTTGTAATGATTCTTGTTTGAATGTATACAAAGATGTTTTTGTCTTTTGAAAAGATTTCAATGTTTGAAAGTTTGATTTGGGAAATGTTTTGAAATTGTGTTGTGAAGTGTGTTTGAAAATAGCAAGGATGTTTTTTGCAGGCTTTGATCAAGTAACTAAGAGCTATCTACCCTATTTTACCCAAAGATCTTTCCTATGTGTTTTTAACCCTTTTAACAGTGTTGTTTTACCATTGCATTTGGTAAACAAACTTGTGTTAGGATGTTAAACGGGACAGGCGCGTGTCATCGTATAGACCATGATAGCAATTGTGTCAAGTATTTTTGGCAAATTTTTGAGGGACTTGATCATTTTTGTTTAGGCAACCAAGATAGCGTCATCGAGGGACTATGATCTTTTGTTTTGTTTTTGTTTTGCCAAAGTACCCAACATGCATAACATGACCCATTTTTAAGGCAACAAGTGGATTGTAACCCTAGGGGTGCAAGTGTGCATTGTGTTTGATTTTCATGCATTTTGTCTTTGATTAGGTCAAGCTACTTGTTGATTTGGATTTTTGCATACAAACCCTAATTCTCTAATCATGGCATAATTAAAGGCGTAAAGTGCGAGAATTTAAAAGTCTAAGCTATTACAACATGATTATGGGGATGGGGGTACAATCTTTGAATGGGGGGGGGGGGGGGGGGGGGGGGGGGTATTTGACAAGAAATATAAACCCTAGTTTACTATTACATCCAAATTGAATCCCAATGCATAAATATTAAATGGACAATATTTAAATGAACAAAATAAATATATCAAATAAAAAATGAATTACGCAAAAAAAGGTTTTTTTGTTTATTTATGCATGTAAAAATATTTAATGTAAAAAATAAAGAAATAAATAAAAGATTAACTTTATTAGGTTAAGGGTAAAACCCTAATTTTTTTTAAGAAAGTAAGTATATTAATTATTTTATTTATATACAATAAAAATAAAATATTATATGTAAATAAAATAAAATATGTTTAGAAAAAGTATTTATTAAGTATATTTAATAATAAAAATAAAAGTGTAATATTTTATATTTTTATTCTAAATATATAATAAAATAAGAGTGTATATATATATATATATATATATATATATATATATATATATATATATATATATATATATATATATATATATATATATATATATATACAATAAATAAAATACATACAAAAATAAATTATGTTTAGAATAATATTTTCAGTGTGAATAAAAATAAAAAAAATAAAAAATTAAAGTATAATTTACATATTATTTTCAAGTTTTAATAAATAAGATAAAAGTAATTAAATTGCTTTTTATGTTTGGAAAATAAAAATAAAATGCAAAACAAATGTGAAAAAATTATGAAAATATTTTTGAGTATTTTTTATATTTGGGAATAAATAAATAAAGTCATAAATGAAAATAAAAATTCAAAAATATAATATAACAAGAAATTGGGCCAGGGGGATGCAAAAAGGGAAAAGGGGGGTGTCAATAGTGAGCCAGGCCAAGCCCAACCCACCACTTCATCTTCAACCTTCAGATTTTTGAAAACGCGCGCGCGCCCTCTACAACCACCAGATCCTGTATACGAGCTCTATTGCAAAAACACATAACATCAAACTTGTAGAGCATTTCAAGACGATTCCAACCATATAAACAACTTGTCTTAACTCTCAAAGACTAGAGCGAATTTCTCTGGCCCTAAAATCTAACCTAGTTTTTTCAGTATGTTCATGGATGAAATTCTCTTAGCATGCTTAATATAAATGAAAATGAGCATAGGTACAGCTTCATGGCAATGAATACTACATTTCTTATTCACAAACCTAAGGCTAAATGTTCCTATATAGAGAGATAGGAAGTTGAAAAAAACCTGTTTCAGCTGACTTCGTGTAGGGCAACGTGGAGCTTTTCAACAAGGCTTGATATGTCTGGGAGCTTGCTTGAACTTCACTTGGCCTTCTCCAATAGCCTGCTTGCCTTGAATATACTTGAATCAGCCTATAGAACTCAACCTGCACAAGCTCAAAATGAAAATGGAAAACTGTGTAAATGGAGTTACAGTTGGTATTTGAGGTTTGGGATAGCTTGGATGAGTTGAATGGAAGGTGTTTGAAGCAACTTGGGGCAAAACGCACGAGCCAATTGAGCTATGGAGCTCAAGTTGCAAGTTCTGCCCTGTTTTACCAATGGAAGGTGATTTCTGGATATGGGGTGTTTAGAGGCTCAAGCAATCGTGTTTCTGGCTCAAAGGGGTGTGAGAAAGATGTTTAAACTATTTGCATAAGTTTATCTTGGCTGGTGTTCAAGTTCTCATGTTTTGGACAAGTTTCTTGTTTTTGAAGCAAAATGTGGAAGTGATATGTAACAGGCATGTACAGGCTATCCAACACCTTGTAACCTCTGCTCTTGGCCCCTATAAATTGTGGATTTGATTAGCTACAAAAGATTTGGACCAATGCTCAAAGATTGTGGTTTGATATAAAGCAAGATTATGGCAAAAATGGAAATGTGCCTTTTTCTACTTAGGGCTTAATTTTGTGTACAATGTCCAAATGACCAAAACAATGGCTTAGACTGATGGATTTGTATTTAATTATTGAGTGTGAAGTGGTTTAGAGGCCTGTAATCTAGTGCAAAGCATGCTGACTTGAAATTGCAACTTGGATGAACATGAATATGCCATGGATGAAAAGTGAGTTTTTGCCAACTTCAAGCCTTCGATTCTCTCTAACCACAAATGTGTTTGGAGAGTTCTTGGACATTTTGGAAAGCTTTCAACATGCTCTACAATCCATATTTGAAATTAAACTTGAGATTCCAAGTGGAACTATGTGAAAAATGGCCAAGAAGATAGGTCAAAATCCTTCCTAAACTAGGGCAAAATTTCACTAAGTTAAAAGTTTTAGGAACCCTTGTTCCAAAAGTCATAACTTGAGATCTAAGCTTCTTTTTGGAAAACTTTGTGAATCAAAGTTGTAGACTTTGTGGAGGACTACAACTTTCATGTTTGGAGTTTTGTTTGAATCCAAATGCATCATGGTGAAAATGTGGGGCAAAGTTAGGTAAAATTAAGAAAATTTCATAACTTTGAAAAATTCTAAGTTATGAAATTTTTCAACTTTAAACCCTAATTTGCAAAAATGGGTTTCCTGATGAACAAGTTTCATGTTTTGACATATCTTGATGAAAAATGACCCTTGGCACTTGATTTTGACCAAAAAGTCAAAGTTTGACTTTTCAGTGTACAGTCAAATTTTGATCAGTTGACTGAAAAATTCATCTGTCAATCCAATGCATTTGAGATCTTTTGAACTTGTTGAATAGGTCAAGATGAATCCATTGAGTCCTTGAGTCCATGCTTGAGCTCAATTTTCCATTAGCTAGGTCAAGAATCAGAAATTGCCTTTGTGTAGTCAAAACCCTAAAAATGACCATTTTACCCTTTTGGTGATCTGATCAAATTTCTTGTGGAGGTGTGCTCCAAACTTGATCAAATGGTTCATATGAGTTCATAATGTTGATGTGAGTCAAAATTCATGAGGTTTGACTGTAAATTGGCCACAGTTGACTTTTTCCCCAATACAGCTGATTTCTAGGTCAACTGTCCAATTGACTGGGCAAAAATTTGATTCAAGGCTTGAAACTTGGTATGGACAAACTTATGAGTCCAACATGAAGTATGAAAGTCACTTTGGGCATTGTAGGTCAAAAAATCCATCTGCAAACTCAAACCCTAATTTAGGTCATCGGTGCAAGGAGATGTCTTGAGCAGGGCAAACCCTAGCTTGATCTTGAGTTCAAAGAGCCTTGTGATGAGAAATGTTGATAAAATGAGAGGGAAAATTTTGGGGTACAACAGTGTCACATGTATTTTTTCAAAACATAGAAAACCAACAAAACAGACATTAACATACACATGGTCATAATACATAACACATATTCAATTTCATGTTTCCACAACTATACATATTACAATGGAATATTTCTTTACTCAACTATTATCAATGATTATATCCCATACTATAATCACGTATCAACATACTATTAATTCCTAACATAAAAGTCATATGAATCCAAAATATTGGGCACTAAGGCCACTCAGCATATTCTCTCAAAATACAAACCAAATAAGAGAATATAACAGTATCTCTTCACAAAAAAACATGAGTTCGAATACCCTCTGTGTTACATGACCAGAGCATTGACTCACTACCTAAGAAAGAGGATAAACAAAGCTACTCATCAACTATCCTCGTGCAAAGCACTACTATCTTCGGTACCTGAGTGGTGTCATATAAAACATCATTCCAACAGAAGAGTGAGAATTCACATCATTAAAAAATATATAATATAAACAGTGTATATAACACACTTCAACTGAAGCTTATGCTTAAGAGTTCAAAGTTGTTAGGGAGAATAGTGTTCATTGTGTTTCAATGTATCTTTTCCATGTATTTACCATTTTCCAAAACTTTGTAATCATTCATGGAGTCACGCCATTTGCAGACTACCATTCTATTAATAAAGTTGGAGCCTTTATCTAATTCTTTGTAGTTCTTATTTTATTCTATTTACAAAAATTTCATTTATTATTGGTAGTAATTTTCAAAACAAAAAGACTTATTAATAAAAACATTTTTTTGAAAATAATTTTCAAATTACGTTTACTTCAATTATGTGATTCAAGCATGACAAAAGTAGTGTTTCCAAGGATGGACGAACTCCGAAGTTTTGAAAAGATTCCTCGAGAAGTATGAGAGGTTACTCTTGTTGATATGTGCATAGACCACCTGTGATTTTTCTTTGGATAGTTGGATTTCATACCAATTTATTTGTGGTTTTTGTTTGGGTGGTTTGATACCTCTATCCCATATTCCCCAGCTAGGTCTTGATGTGGATTTCGCTAGCTGAGTTTGATTATTTCCTCAATTTGGGTTGTGATCAAGTGGAGATTATAAAGTTATGAAGCCTTTTCTCATTTGTTGGAGTCCTTCTCCCTTGGTGTTGAGAATTGATGAAGAATCTATTGCAGAGCATTGTTCTCTCCAATTATGACATTGTTTTTGTTGTGTTCTCCATGAGTAGCCAGACAAGGAGAGTGTGTAACACCCTTTTCTAACCCCAAGAAAATATAGCATAAGATATCATGTATAACATTCAAAGGGTTTCTGTGATACAGTGGGAGAACTGACTTGAGGTTTTGCGTTTGTGTTTGCAAATGTTTCGGTTTAGCAAGAGTCGCCACCGACTTTTTATTTTATCCTAAGGAAAGGTCAAAAAGCACAGCAAAGACCTTTGAGATGTTTTCTTGGGTTCGGGGAGTAGATTATGAAAAGGGAAGGTACAAGCACCCATTTCATCCATCGTTATCCATGGGCTCTTAGTTACTTGTTTAGATCACTTGCTTTTGCTTTTCAATTGTTTGAAATGGTGCTTTGTGTGTGGTTTTGAAAGATGTTTTGAAAAGAGGCCATCGTTGTGGCAACCTTGGTAATGATTCTTGTTTGAATGTATACAAAGATGTTTTTATCTTTTGAAAAGATTTCAATGTTTGAAAGTTTGATTTGGGAAATGTTTTGAAATTGTGTTGTGAAGTGTGTTTGAAAATAGCAAGGATGTTTTTTGCAAGCTTAGATCAAGTAACTAAGAGCTATCTACCCTATTTTACCCAAAGATCTTTCCTATGTGTTTTTAACCCTTTTAACAGTGTTGTTTTACCATTGCATTTGGTAAACAAACTTGTGTTAGGATGTTAAACGGGACAGGCGCGGGTTATCATATAAACCATGATAGCAATTGTGTCAAGTATTTTTGGCAA
Organism: Vicia faba; assembly: GCA_948472305.1. Taxonomy (NCBI): domain Eukaryota; kingdom Viridiplantae; phylum Streptophyta; class Magnoliopsida; order Fabales; family Fabaceae; genus Vicia; species Vicia faba. The sequence continues at coordinate 1,555,342,490 of OX451735.1, read as the reverse complement.
ATTTTTGAGGGACTTGATCATTTTTGTTTAGGCAACCAAGATAGCGTCATCGAGGGACTATGATCTTTTGTTTTGTTTTTGTTTTGCCAAAGTACCCAACATGCATAACATGACCCATTTTTAAGGTAACAAGTGGATTGTAACCTTAGGGGTGCAAGTGTGCATTGTGTTTGATTTTCATGCATTTTGTCTTTGATTAGGTCAAGCTACTTGTTGATTTGGATTTTTGCATACAAACCCTAATTCTCTAATCATGGCATAATTGAAAGCGTAAAGTGCGGGAATTTAAAAGTCTAAGCTATTACAACATGATTATGGGGATGGGGATACAATCTTTGAATAGGGGGGGGGGGGGGGGGGGGTATTTGACAAGAAATATAAACCCTAGTTTACTATTACATCCAAATTGAATCCCAATGCATAAATATTAAATGGACAATATTTAAATGAACAAAATAAATATATCAAATAAAAAATGAATTACGCAAAAAAAGGTTTTTTTGTTTATTTATGCATGTAAAAATATTTAATGTAAAAAATTAAAGAAATAAATAAAAGATTAACTTTATTAGGTTAAGGGTAAAACCCTAATTTTCTTTAAGAAAGTAAGTATATTAATTATTTTATTTATATACAATAAAAATAAAATATTATATGTAAATAAAATAAAATATGTTTAGAAAAAGTATTTATTAAGTATATTTAATAATAAAAATAAAAGTGTAATATTTTATATTTTTATTCTAAATATATAATAAAATAAGAGTATATATATATATATATATATATATATATATATATATATATATATATATATATATATATATATATATATATATATATATATATATATATATATATATATATATATATATATATATATATATATATATATATATATATATATATATATATATATATATATATATATATATATATATATATATATATATATATATATATATATATATATATATATATATATATATATATATATATACAATAAATAAAATACATACAAAAATAAATTATGTTTAGAATAATATTTTCAGTGTGAATAAAAATAAAAAAAATAAAAAATTAAAGTATAATTTATATATTATATTCAAGTTTTAATAAATAAGATAAAAGTAATTAAATTGCTTTTTATGTTTGGAAAATAAAAATAAAATGCAAAATAAATGTGAAAAAATTATGAAAATATTTTTGAGTATTTTTTATATTTGGGAATAAATAAATAAAGTCAGAAATGAAAATAAAAATTCAAAAATATAATATAACAAGATATTGGGTCAGGGGGATGCAAAAAGGGAAAAGGGGGGTGTCAATAGTGAGCCAGGCCAAGCCCAGCCCACCACTTCATCTTCAACCTTCAGATTTTTGAAAACGCGCGCGCGCGCCCTGTACAACCACCAGATCCTGTATACGAGCTCTATTGCAAAAACACATAACATCAAACTTGTAGAGCATTTCAAGACGATTCCAACCATATAAACAACTTGTCTTAACTCTCAAAGACTAGAGAGAATTTCTCTGGCCCTAAAATTTAACCTAGTTTTTTCAGTATGTTCATGGATGAAATTCTCTTAGCATGCTTAATATAAATGAAAATGAGCATAGGTACAGCTTCATGGCAATGAATACTACATTTCTTATTCACAAACCTAAGGCTAAATGTTCCTAAATAGAGAGATAGGAAGTTGAAAAAAACATGTTTCAGCTGACTTCGTGTAGGGCAATGTGGAGCTTTTCAACAAGGCTTGATATGTCTGGGAGCTTTCCTGAACTTCACTTGACCTTCTCCAATAGCCTGCTTGCCTTGAATATACTTGAATCAGCCTATAGAACTCAACCTGCACAAGCTCAAAATGAAAATGGAAAACTGTGTAAATGGAGTTACAGTTGGTATTTGAGGTTTGGGATAGCTTGGATGAGTTGAATGGAAGGTGTTTGAAGCAACTTGGGGCAAAACGCACGAGCCAATTGAGCTATGGAACTCAAGTTGCAAGTTCTGCCCTGTTTTGCCAATGGAAGGTGATTTCTGGCTATGGGGTGTTTAGAGGCTCAAGCAATCGTGTTTCTGGCTCAAAGGGGTGTGAGAAAGATGTTTAAACTATTTGCATAAGTTTATCTTGGCTGGTGTTCAAGTTCTCATGTTTTGGACAAGTTTCTTGTTTTTGAAGCAAAATGTGGAAGTGATATGTAACAGGCCTGTACAGGCTATCCAACACCTTGTAACCTCTGCTCTTGGCCCCTATAATTTTTGGATTTGATTAGCTACAAAAGATTTGGACCAATGCTCAAAGATTGTGGTTTGACATAAAGCAAGATTATGGCAAAAATGGAAATGTGCCTTTTTCTACTTAGGGCTTAATTTTGTGTACAATATCCAAATGACCAAAACAATGGATTAGACTGATGGATTTGCATTTAATTATTGAGTGTGAAGTGGTTTAGAGGCCTTTAATCTAGTGCAAAGCATGCTGCCTTGAAATTGCAACTTGGATGAACATGTATGCCATGGATGAAAAGTGAGTTTTTGCCAACTTCAAGCCTTCGATTCTCTCTAACCACAAATGTGTTTGGAGAGTTCTTGGACATTTTGGAAAGGTTTCAACATGCTCTACAATCCATCTTTGAAATTAAACTTGATATTCCAAGTGGAACTATGTGAAAAATGGCCAAGAAGATAGGTCAAAATCCTCCCTAAATTAGGGCAAAATTTCACCACGTTAAAAGTTTTAGGAACCCTTGTTCCAAACATCATAACTTGATATCTAAGCTTATTTTGGGAAAACTTTGTGAATAAAAGTTGTAGACATTGTGGAGGACTACAAATTTCATGTTGGAAGTTTTGTTTGAATCCAATTTCATCATGGTGAAAATGTGGGGCAAAGTTAGGAAAAATTAAGAAAATTTCATAACTTAGAAAAATTCTAAGTTATGAAATTTTTCAACTTTAAACCCTAATTTGCAAAAATGGGTTTCTTGATGAAAAAGTTTCATGTTTTAACATATCTTGATGAAAAATGACCCTTGGCACTTGATTTTGACCAAAAAGTCAAAGTTTGACTTTTCAGTGTACAGTCAAATTTTGATCAGTTGACTGAAAAATTCATATGTCAATCCAATGCATTTGAGATATTTTGAACTTGTTGAATAGGTCAAGATGATTCCATTGAGTCCTTGAGTCCATGCTTGACCTCATTTAGCCATTGGCTAGGTCAAGAATCAAAAATTGCCTTTGTGCAGTCAAAACCCTAAAAAATACCATTTTGCCCTTTTGGTGATCTGATCAAATTTCTTGTAGAGTTGTGGTCCAAACTTGATCAAATGGTTCATATGAGTTCATAATGTTGATGTGGGTCAAAATTCATGAGGTTTTACTGTAAATTGGCCACAGTTGACTTATTCCCCAATACAGCTGATTTTTAGGTCAACTGTCCAATTGACTGGGCAAAAATTTGATTCAAGGCTTGAAACTTGGTATGGACAAACTTATGAGTCCAACATGAAGTATGAAAGTCACTTTGGGCATTGTAGGTCAAAAAATCCATCTGCAAACTCAAACCCTAATTTAGGTCATCAGTGCAAGGAGATGTCTTGAGCAGGGCAAACCCTAGCTTAATCTTGAGTTCAAAGAGCCTTGTGATGAGAAATGTTGATAAAATGAGAGGGAAAGTTTTGGGGTACAACAGTTGACCCTGTTCAATCTTCTTGAACCTGAAGAGTTAGATTGGCAAGTTTGCCTTTCGTGACTTGAAGGTAAAAGAGGATTGGACACTAGAGTGCCCGTAAATTTGCACTCGTCAAAAATGTAGCTGAGGGAATGGGCTTAAAGGTGCCACTTTGGAGATGAAAGAATATTGCTGGAGATGGGCTTAAAAGATTCCATCCAAAACTTGTTGAATATCAGTAGAATGAACATCAGAATGGTATCCGTATCTAGAATGTATCTGAGTTGTATCTGGAGATTGGATTCGTATGAGTAAAGGAATGGTGTCCGTGTTTGGAGTGTATCCAAGTTGTAACTGTATTTGATTCTTGAACGAATATCAGAATGACTGCCATGTCTGAAGTGTATCCGTATTCTGAATGGGCGACAGAAAATCATCCGTGTATGGAGCATCTCTGAGCTGGGGATAAATTCCAAATGAGTGACAGAATGGCAATCGTGTCTGGAGCGTATCTGGACTGTATCTGAAGTTGAGATCTGTATGAGTAGAAAAATGCCTTCCGTGTCTGGAGTGTATCCATACTATAACTGGGATCTGGATAAGTGACAGAATGACTTCCGTGTCTGGAGTGTATCTGAACTTGAAGTTGATAGTTAAATCTGAATGAGAGATAAAATGGCTTCTGTGTTTGGAGCGTATCTAGTTTGTATCTGATTGCTGAAGTCTGAATGAGTAGTAGAATGACCGTCGTGTCTGGGGTGTATCCATATTGTATCTTGACTTGAAATTCTGAATGAGTAATAGAATGACCGCCGTGTCTGGGGTGTATCCATACTGTATTTGAAATCTTTGAATATTTGTTAAAGATAGCTTTTAAACTTATCCTGAAAAGGGTAAAATGTTAGCTAAAACACAAAGTTATGTTGCATGATATGTATGATGCAATAAAATGTATTCTATCAATGTTTATGGTATATGAAGGTAATGTATGCGCATGTAAGCTGATTAGCTGTCTTGCTGAGGAAAATAAATCCTTGACAAATGGAGATAATGAAATCTTTGACTGCTTCCGAGGAAAATACACCCTTGACTGCTGTTGGAGATTCAAAACCTTTGATTGTTGGGACTGAGAATGTCCTTTGGACTACTGCTGAGGATTGAAAATCCTTGGTAACTTGTGGGGAATTGAGAATCCTTTATGACTTTCCTGGAAAAATAAGGATAACTCCGACGATCTCTACTTGGGAATTAAAACCTGGGAGGCTTCAACCGGAGAAATGGGAACAAGAATCCTCGTTCTGTCGAGAAATAACTCTATGGGAAGAATGTTTATCCTGCTGGGGAAATCAGGAGCTTGGGTTGTATGCCAATCTACTGGGGACTCCTGTTTTGTGGAGAACTCCACTGGGGAATCGGAGGAAGTTGGATAGTATTCCACCAGGGTTTAAGATTTGAAGTTTTGGACTCCGCTGGGGAAGAAAGTTTAGAGTATTATGGCTCCGCTGGGGTATATACTCCAAGGTTTTAGCTCTGTTGAGGATCTGAATGACATATTGTAGGGGATTTCTTCTGGAATAGCCTAAAGACGTCTTCCTATACTTTCAACCTATCATTAATTATCCTTTCTTATTTTTTTTTATTTGTAAGCAGTGATTATATTCAAATGCATATGCTCATTTAACAAACCATTGAACGTTTTCAAATAAAACATAAGTGTAAAAAGAAAGGAAAGGCAAGAAAATTTCTGCACTTTGAAGTATTTTTGTAAGTATTTTTGTACAAAGGAGACAGTCATCCTAGTAAGAGAATGTTGTCGTAAAATTGAGAAAAATTTTATACAAAGAAAGATGGTTATGTGTATCAATTCCATGGGGTTCCCATTCTGCTATAGCCTTCACAACTCTGAATATCTTGTCCATTAGTTGCTTCGTCCGCAGATGATTGGATTGATCAGAAACCTAGAGGTTGTCCGTGAAGAGATTGTCCTTAAAGTGATCCGACGAGACATAGTCATACGCTTTAATTCCATAACTTTTTCCTGGACCGCCCTTTCGGGTTTTCGATCCACCGGGAAACCCCTTTTTACCAAAGTCGCCCTTTCGGGTTTTCAACTTGCCGGGTGTACATATTTTTTTTATTTATCTCTAATTTTTTCCTGAACCACCCTTTTGGGTTTTCGATTCACCGGGATGCCCATTTTTGCCCAAGCCGCCCTTTCGGGTTTTCGACTTGTCAGGTCGTTTTATGCGTAGTATCTTTTGACTATGTCTGCGTTCGCAGGGTGTGGCAGGTCATCGCCGTCCATGGTGGTCAGAATCATTTCCCCACCAGAAAAGATGTTCTTGATCACAAATGGTCCTTCGTAATTAGGAGTCCACTTGCCCCTGGGATCACTTTGCGGCAAGATGATCCGCTTGATTACAAGATCTCTGACTTGATATACCTGACGTCTGACTTTCTTGTTGAAAGCCTTGATCATCCTTTTTTGATACGTCTGACCATGAAAAATAGCAGTAAGTGGCTTCTCGTTGATCAAATTATGTTGATCAAGCTGGGTCTGAATCCAATCGTCTTCACTTAAACCGACATCCTTCATAATCCTCAAGGAAGGAATCTGAACTTCCATAGGTAAAACAGCCTCCATTCCATATACCAAAGAAAAGGGGGTTGCCCCAGTTGAAGTACGCGCCGTGGTACGATATCCATACAGAGCAAACGGTAACATCTCGTGACAGTCCTTGTAGGTGACTGTCATCTTTTGAATGATCTTCTTGATATTTTTGTTCGCAGCTTCAACAGAACCGTTCATCTTTGGCCGATAGGGAGATGAATTGTGATGTTGAATCTTGAACTGCTCGCACAGAGCGGTGATCACATTGTTATTCAGGTTCGTACCATTGTCCGTGATGATCTTGTCGGGGATACCATACCGGCATATGAGGTTCTGCTTGATGAAGCGGGCAACCACATTCTTTGTAACGGAGGCGAAGGAAGCTTCTTCGACCCACTTGGTAAAGTAATCAATATCCACCAGGATGAAACGATGTCCATTGGATGTTGTAGGCTTGATCTCTCCAATCATGTCGATTCCCCACATCGCAAATGGCCAAGGAGCTGTTAAGACATTAAGAGGAACTGGAGGAATATGTACCTTGTAAGCATAGACTTGGCATTTGTGACAAGTACGGGAATATTGATGACAGTCAGCTTCCATGGTAGACCAGTAGTAGCATGCCCTTAGAATTTTCTTAGCCATCGTATGCCCGCTCAAATGGGTGCCAAATGTGTCGCTATGTATTTCAGTCATGATCAATTCGGCTTCAATTTTGTCCACACAACGAAGTAGAACACAATCATGGTTGCGCTTATATAGGATACCATTGCTCAGGAAGAACTTGGCAGCAAATCTCCTTAAGAACTTTTTGTCGTTGACTGAAGCTCCTTCAGGGTACTCTCGAGTCTTGAGATACCTTTTGATTTCATGAAACCAGGGTTGTTCCACTACTTCTTCAGTATTAATCTCATGACAGTGCGCAGGTTCGTCCATTCGCTCGATGGTGATTTGGGGAGCCTCATTATCCCAGTTGAGTTTAAACATGGACGACATTGTAGCTAGAGCATCTGCTAGCTGATTTTCTTCTTGCGGGAAGTGCTCAAAGGTAATCTGCTCGAAATGAGGCAACAATGTCAAGACATGTTCTTTGTATGGGATAAGATTAGGATGTTTAGTGTCCCACTCTCCTTTGATTTGACTGATAACCAAAGTTGAGTCCCCAAATACAATCAGATATTTGATTCCTAGGTCAATTGCAGCCTTGAGACCAAATATACAAGCTTCATACTCGGCCATGTTATTTGTGTAGCTAAAGCAGAGTCTAGCAGTGAAAGGTGTATGGCAACCTTCTGTAGAAATAAGTATCGTGCCGATACCGTTGCCAAGTGCATTTGAAGCACCATCAAAGTATAGGGTCCATCGGGATCCTTGTTCAGGTCCGTCATATGGTCTGTTACCTTCAATGTTGTCCAATGTCATAATGTCCTCGTCAGGGAAGTCGAACCTCATAGATTGGTAATCTTCGACGGCTTGATGAGCTAGATGGTCAGCTAGTACACTCCCCTTTATAGTTTTTTGGGTTGTGTATTGGATATCATACTCAGTCAGGATCATCTGCCATCTAGCGATTCTTCCGGATAAAGCAGGTTTCTCAAAGATGTACTTGATCGGATCCATTTTGGAAATCAGCAAAGTGGTATGTGTCAACATATATTGCCTTAGTCGGCGAGCAGCCCATACCAAAGCGCAGCAAGTTTTCTCGAGCAGTGAGTAGCGAGTCTCACAGTCGGTAAACTTTTTGCTAAGGTAATAAATGGCATGCTCTTTACGGCCAGACTCGTCATGTTGGCCCAATACGCACCCCATTGAATTATCCAAAACGGTCAGATACATGATTAACGGCCTTCCTTCGACGGGTGGCATCAAGATAGGAGGCTCCAGCAAATACTCCTTGATATTATCAAAAGCAACTTGAAAATCACTGTTCCATTCAACCACCTGATCTTTCTTCAGCAACTTGAAGATTGGCTCACAGGTAGATGTTAGGTGAGAGATGAACCTTGCAATATAGTTTAAGCGTCCCAAGAAACTTTTAACCTCCTTCTCAGTGCGGGGGGCAGGCATTTCTTGTATAGCTTTGACTTTGGCAGGATCAACCTCGATGCCTTTGTTACTGACGATGAATCCCAAAAGTTTACCAGACCTAACTCCTAAAGTGCACTTGCTATGGTTCAGTCTGAGCTTATACTCCTTCAATTTGACAAACAGCTTTTGCAGATGGTCGAGGTGTTCTTCTTCTGTCTGTGAATGGGCTATCATGTTATCTACGTAGACTTCGATTTCATGATGTATCATATCATGAAACAAAGCTACCATGGCTCACTGATAGGTTGCCCCGACATTCTTCAGTCCGAATGGCATCACTTTATAGCAGAAGGTACCCCACTGCATAACAAAAGTAGTCTTCTCCATGTCTTCGGGGGCCATTTTGATCTGGTTGTATCCCGAGAATCCATCCATGAAGGAAAATACCTTATGTTGAGCTGTGTTGTCAACCAAGATGTCAATGTGTGGTAGTGGAAAATCATCTTTGGGGATAGCCCTATTTAAGTCCCTATAGTCCACACACATTCTGATTTTGTCGTCCTTCTTAGGCACGAGCACAGTGTTAGCAACCCATTGTTGATAGGAAGTAACATCCAGAAAGCCAGCATTGAACTGCTTCATCACTTCAGCTTTGATCTTTTCAGACATGTCGGGTCTCATTCGGCGGACTTTTTGTTTGATTGGTGGACAGTCTTCTCTTGTAGGGAGACGGTGAACCACAATGTTTGTATCTAGTCCCGGCATATCTTCATAGGACCAGGCGAAGATCTCAACAAATTCATTCAACAACTGAACTAAGCGCTCTTTGACACTTGGCTCCAGGTTGGCACCCACTTTAACCTCTTTTCTGTCTTCCTCTGTTCCCAAATTGATAGTCTCTAACAACTCTTCATGTGGCAGAATAGCCCTTTCTTCTTGTTGCAAAAGTCTAGCTAACTCTCCAGGCACTTCACAGTCTTCATCACCTTCGTACTCGGCATGATTGACCAAATCTTCAGAGTCACTGAAGGCCAAAGTAGAATAGTCACCCATGGAATCTAGAATGGATGGGTACCTACATTTTGTGAGTGTGGGTGTGTGTAAGGGATAGCCATCCTTAAACAAAAGAAAATGTAAAAGGAAAGAAAATGAACACAAAAGTTTATAGATGAAAACGTCCATGATTCATTAAAGATGGCATATGAAAATGAGAAATCAAAACCCTTACAAATGGACCTATGTACCCCGGGAAAGGCACAAGGCAAAAGAGTGTACGAATTGTTTAAAAGTTATTACAGACCAACATAAATGTTTCAAAAGATAAATTACTGATTGATGAAAGTAATGGGAACAAAGTCTTTCGCCTCCCAGTTGGTAGTCCTCCTTCAATGGTTGGAAAGATCCAATCTTCAAAGTTGCCCTCTTCATCATCATCTTCTAAAGCATGAACTTCATGGTGAGTAATATTTATGGGTGGTCCTCCAGCCCAGGAGCGACGCACAGCTTTCTGGCTAGCAGCAGTGAAACCCAATCCGAACTTGTCCGTCTTGTGAGGAAAATCTGGCAGCTGACCCCACACTGTACTTCCTCCTTCCTTGATTACAGCCTCCGCATCTTTAAGGGATGACATCTGAGACACAGGCTTGGTGATGATAGGCACATCAGTCATTGTCTTTGCTAATGCGATCTCAGGAGAAACCTCTTCAAAGTGTTGGAAAGGTATTTCTATGAATTCACCATCTAACTCCACGTAGCGGAAAGAGTTAAGGTGGCTTATCATGTACTCTTCCTCGCCATGAACCGTTATGATTTTACCCTGAACAGGATATTTTAGCATTTGGTGTAGAGAAGAAGTTATTGCCCCAACGTTGTGGATCCATGGCCTTCCTAACAAGCATGAATATGAAGGACGGATGTCCATCACATAAAACGTAGAGTTGAAAATTTCCGTTCCCACCTTGATTGGGATGTCCACTTCTCCGTGAACCATCCGCTTAGAACCGTCGAAGGCTCTAACAATGATATTACTGGGCTTTAGGGTCAAACCTTCACAGTCAAATATGTCCAATGCTTTCTTTGGTAGAACATTTAAAGATGAACCGGTATGAACCAGAACATGAGCAAGTGTGGTCCCCCTGCATTCTACTGAAACATGCAGCGCATCATTATGCTTTCTTCCCTTAGATGTTAGGTCGGCATCAGAGAAACCAAGACCATTGTCGGCGGTTAGGCTGGCTACACACTCTTAAAACTGATCCGTAGAAGTTTCTTAAGGCACGTGCGCCATCTTCAGGAATTTAATCAAGGCTTTGGCATGAGCCTCGGAGCAGAGTAATAGAGCCATCATAGAGATTTTTGAAGGGGTTTTCCCCAGCTGCTCTACGACATCATAGTCGCTCTTCTTAATTATCTTTAAGATTTCCTCCATCTCCTTTTGGGTGGTCCTAGGGATAACCAAAGTCTGAGCCCTCGTCCTGACGGGCACTTCTTTGATCCCCTTACCTTTATCAGCAATAACAACAGAGGGTTCAACCTCGGGAGTAACAATTTCTTCAATTGATGGGCTTTGCACAGATATCTTGACAGGCATAGAAGGACTTGAGGGTCCGAAGACTGCCCATGGAGGAGCAATCTCTGGAGAGAAGATTCTTCCGCTACGAGTTATCTTACTTGTCCCTGCAATATTCCCCACATCGGGAGTTTCTTCATAGGAATTATCTTCGGCTGATTCGATCTGCTTGACACCATGGTAGAAGATCTCTCCTCCATAGTTACATGGTATCAACTTGTTGGACTTATATGGGATAGGCCCCGGCATGGTAATTTTCAGCGGTACAAACTTAGGATCAGGCGTAATCTTAACAGGCCTTTTGCAGGTCTTGGAAAGATTGTCGGAGATGGTGATTATAACAATGTCATTGATTGGAGTAACAAAGGTAACAGTAGTAACATGAGTGATAGTAGCAACGGGAGTTTTTTGAAAGAGGATATCTTGGGTATCCATCAGGCGTTGGATGCCTGATTTCAACAGTGGGCAGTCAGATTGCAGGGTTGAATAGAAGTAACAATCTTTTTCACAGCCTAGGAATATCCCGACTTTCAACAAATTCACTTTAATCATTGGCAACAGATTCAATAGGTCATCAACAGCGGTAACATGAAGATCTTCCACAATTGCATGAACATTATGACCATGCTTTGGCATAGGAGCGGATATCACATTAGATTTTTCGGGAGCATCAAACTCTACCTCCTTGGAATCTATCAAATCTTGGATCTTGTTTTTAAGAGCCCAACAGTTGTTGGTATCATGCCCTACACTGTCCGAGTGGTATGCACATTTTGCATTGGAATGATAATAAGGAGAAGAGGTATTTGGGTTTTTCGGTGCTTCTTTCAAGTTTGTAAGGTTTAACTTTAACATATGAGGGAGTACTTGAGCCGGTGTCATATTGATCCGGGTGAATTGCCGTTGTGGCCTTTCTACCCTTTGCTGGTTAGCTCTAGGTTGATTGCTTAGAGGTTGATCGACTGAGGAGTTATGGATCATCACAGCCCCTACCGTTGGTCGGCGCTCTGTTCTTCCTTGGTTTCTCTGGGAATAAACAGCAGAAGCTTCTTTCTTGGCTGGGAAGGTTTTCTTGACAGCAGTGGAAGCGGAGGCATCCTTCTGAATTTTACCACTCTTAATGCCAGCTTCGACCCTTTCACCGGTCAGAATTAATTCGGTGAACCCTACAGATGAGCTCCCGATCAAGTGATTGAAGAATGGACCTGACAGAGTCCCTAAAAACATGTCAACCAGCTCTCTATCCGACAATGGTGGCTGCACCCTTCCAGCCAAATCCCACCACTTCTGGGCATACTCCTTAAATCCCTCATTAGAGGCCATACCCATACTCTGTAGTTGCGTACGAGTAGGCGCTAAATCTGCATTGTATTGGTATTGTCGGTAGAAAGCAGCAGCTAAATCTTCCCAGTTATGAACATCAGATCTCTCAAGTTGATAGAACCAGTCCAATTGTGTACCCAACAAACTATCTTGAAAGAAGTGGACCCATAGATCCTTATCAGAAGAGTGAGGTTGGATCTTTCTGACGTAGGATCTCAAATGCATCTTCGGACAGGACAAACCGTCGTATTTAGAAAATGTAGGTACTTTGAACTTAGGAGGAATGACGATCCCAACAACCAACCCTAGTTCTTCGAAATCCAACCCAGGTACCCTTTGCAACTCCATGGCTGCCAACCGATCCTCAAGATTTTTATACTTATCATCCGCCGGGGGGTACTGCTGTTCTGAGTAATCTTCATCCTCTTCCTCTTCTTCTTCTTCAGCTTCAGATTCGGAGGGCATTGCAACTCCCTTTCCTTTAGAAACCCCTTCGTCAAACGTCGAGGGGAATTCCAGAACTCTCCTAGCTTGATGCTCAAATCTTCTTCCCATAGTGGCCACACCAATTCTTTTCTTCTTTTTCTCCTTTGGTTCCTTCTCTTTCTCTAACAGTGCTTTAAGATCCTCTTGACCCTTTGCCAAGGTCATGAGGAGTTGTTGGAATTGCGAATTCTGTGCTTGCAGATCTTTAACCGTCTGCTCTATATCGATCTTGCTGAAATAAATAGCAGAAAGATAAGGAAACCTGGTGTGAAGACCTGTTTATGCATATGATGAATGATATGTTATTCATGTAATGCATTCAAGGATTTTAGAAATTCAAATTTGTTGCAAACGAAAAGAACACACGTCATGTTAATAAGAAGAAATTTGTTAGTACATAAATGCCCCATGGGAAAAGTATTACAAAATTCTTAATGTAAAAAGACGTTGCACATCCTCTTCGGCGCGATGTAAGGGTTAAGAGTCTCTTCTTCGTGAAGTCGGCGGGTAAGTTCCAAGACCTTCTTCTCGCTGGCATAGAAACTAGCTTCAAAAGTATTTCGCTCTTCCTTGAGTTGTATCCAACTCCTTTGAAATTCTTCCAATGATGTTGGCATGTCTGGATGTAGGAGGGTGTATGGAACCTCTCCTTCCATAACAGGCTCTTTGATCACGGGGAGAATGTGAGGGTATGGCATCATAAGATTCTGGGCTCGAGTTCGTACCCACTTGAGATAAGGCTCAAGGGGGATGGAATTCTTGAGCCCCATTGTCTTACTATCCACTTTGTTGGGCATCCTCCAAGCTCTGATAAACCTTTGTCAAAATCCTTGAGCATCATTGTCGAAGTCAAAAACCAAGTCAGGAATCAGCATGTCATCAGGGCCATCCCTTCGGGCATTACCCAAGTTGCCTTAGAGCTAAACAGTGGCTGTAGGTAATGCCTCCCTTAATTCCGAGTAGTGGAACATTAGGGAATTCTCCACAACGATCAATGATGATGACATTTTCTCTGGACCGAGAACACCAATGAACATCAGAGTGCGTGAGGGTCATCAACCATTGTGACCACCTTAAACCCTGCTCATTCTTCAAAACAGTCTGGGGAAGGTGAGAAATAAACCACCTTGCTAGAAGAGGAGTACAACACATGAGAACACCTTTTTTCCTCATTGTTCGTGTGTGAAATGAGTGTAGGATATCCCCAAGCAATGTAGGCACAGGATTCCGAGATATGAAAATCTTGACAACATTCACATCTATAAGCTGATCAGGGTTTGGGAACAAAACCAACCCATAGATGAGAAGTGCTACAATCTCCTCAAAAGCTTGTAGATCTAGAGAATTCCAGCAGTCTTGTGCCTTCTCAAACAGAAACTTTGCCAAGAAACCCTTGACACCACTTCTGGTTTCCCAATGACCTTTGATATCAGATGGTTGCAAGTGTAAGGCTTGAGCAACATCTTCAGGCTTTGGTTCTCTTTCTGTACCGTTGTAGGGTAGTTGATGAAGAATAGGAATTCTCAGGAGTTGGGAAAATTCCTCCAAAGTATGTACTAGTTGGTAATCAGGGAATGTGAAACAATGGTGTAGGGGGTCAAAGAACTGGAAGAGAAATTTCACCATGTCTTCTTCAATGTTGGAGTTGACCAAGTTGAGGAGTCTACCATGTCTTTCACTTAAGAGAGAATTCTCTGGAATCTTGGAAGTAAGCTCCTTGAGTTGAGGAGGGATTCTTACAAGGTTGACTTGAATTGTTTTCCTGCGAAGAGACTCCATGACCTACAAAACAAGAACAAAGATGAAGATCCAAACCCTTGAAATGGTTAGTGGATGCATATGATGCTTTATGATGTTCATGATGTATGCACAAGCATATGTACAAACAAGTCACACAAGATCCTAGTTTCAGGCTTGCATGGGGTTTCATAGGTAAGTACCCTCTTGAAGTTAGTTGGCTCAACCTGTCCTATAAATAGTAATCGGGTTCTAAAGAGCTCAATATCACTGAATTATTTTCTGTGTTCATTGTTTCAGTTTAGCCACTTAACTGGCGACTAAAATATTCCAAGAAAACAACCCTCAATGAGTGTAGTATCGAGTATCTACCAACTTCGGACTGCACCAAAGTCGGTCATCTCACTACCCCTAATAAGGCCAAGATGGTCAAGTAAGGTTCTAAGAGTTCATTAGTGCTTCATGACATCACTCAGCGGCCCCGTATTCTCTTTTACTGACTCAAAGGCTACCGGTACTCACAAATATGTCGCACTAATATAGTTATTGCTTCAACCATGTCGGTATACCCCGCACAGTTTCCACAACGTATTGCTATTTACCTATGAATGTTTCCCAAAAATTCGGGAGGAGGATTCAAACCCAAACAATATAACCAAATGTAAAGCAATCAAAGCAAGCAAGACAAGCATGAAAAGGTGATCTAAACCCTAAGGTTACTCCACTCTTAAATTTGTCCCCAGCAGAGTCGCCAATTCTGTGATACGGTGGGAGAACGGACTTGAGGTTTTGCGCTTGTGTTCGCAAATGTTTCAGTTTAGTAAGAGTCGCCACTGACTTTTTATTTTATCCTAAGGAAAGGTCAAAAAGCACATGAAATACCTTTGAGATGTTTTCTTGGGTTCGGGGAGTAGATTATGAAAATGGAAGGTACAAGCACCCTTTTCATCCATGGTTATCCATGGGCTCTTAGTTACTTGTTTAGATCACTTGCTTTTGCTTTTCAATTGTTTGAAATGGTGCTTTGTGTGTGGTTTTGAAATATGTTTTGAAAAGAGGCCATCGTTGTGGCAACCTTTGTAATGATTCTTGTTTGAATGTATACAAAGATTTGTTTGTCTTTTGAAAAGATTTCAATGTTTGAAAGTTTGATTTGGGAAATGTTTTAAAATTGTGTTGTGAAGTGTGTTTGAAAATAGCAAGGATGTTTTTTGCAAGCTTTGATCAAGTAACTAAGAGCTATCTACCCTATTTTACCCAAAGATCTTTCCTATGTGTTTTTAACCCTTTTGATAGTGTTGTTTTACCATTGCATTTGGTAAACAAACTTGTGTTAGGATGTTAAACGGGACAGGCGCGGGTCATCGTATAGACCATGATAGAAATTGTGTCAAGTATTTTTGGCAATTTTTTTAGGGACTTGATCATTTGTTTTGTTTTGTTTTTTGCCAAAGTACCCAACATGCATAACATGGCCCATTTTTAAGGCAACAAGTGGATTGTAACCCTAGGGGTGCAAGTGTGCATTGTGTTTAATTTTCATGCATTTTGTATTTGATTAGGTCAAGCTACTTGTTGATTTGGATTTTTGCATATAAACCCTAATTCTCTAATCATGGCATAATTGAAAGCGTAAAGTGCGAGAATTTAAAAGTCTAAGCTATTACAACATGATTATGGGGATGGGGGTACAATCTTTGAATGGGGAGGGGGGGTATTTGACAAGAAATATAAACCCTAGTTTACTATTACATCCAAATTGAATCCCAATGCATAAATATTAAATGGACAATATTTAAATGAACAAAATAAATATATCAAATAAAAAATTAATTATGCAAAAAAAGGTTTTTTTGTTTATTTATGCATGTAAAAATATTTAATGTAAAAAATAAAGAAATAAATAAAAGATTAACTTTATTAGGTTAAGCGTAAAACCCTGATTTTCTTTAAGAAAGTAAGTATATTAATTATTTTATTTATATAAAATAAAAATAAAATATTATATGTAAAAAAAATAAAATATGTTTAGAAAAAGTATTTACTAAGTATATTTAATAATAAAAATAAAAGTGTAATATTTTATATTTTTATTCTAAATATATAATAAAATAAGAGTATATATATATATATGTGTGTGTGTGTGTGTGTGTGTGTATGTGTGTGTGTGTGTGTGTGCGTGTGTGTACAATAAATAAAATACATACAAAAATAAATTATATTTAGAATAATATTTTCAGTGTGAATAAAAATTAAAAATTAAAGTATAACATCAAACTTGTAGAGCATTTCAAGACGATTCCAACCATATAAACAAGTTGTCTTAACTCTCAAAGACCAGAGCGAATTTCTCTGACCCTAAAATCTAACCGAGTTTTTTCAGTATGTTCATGGATGAAATTCTCTTAGCATTCTTAATATAAATGAAAACTGAGCATAGGTACGGCTACATGGAAATGAATACTAAATTTCTTATTCACAAACCTAAGGCTAAATATTCCTAAATAGAGGGATAGGAATTTGAAAAAAACCAGTTTCAGCTGACTTCGTGTAGGGCAATGTGGAGCTTTTCAACAAGGCTTGAGATGTCTGGGAGCTTGCTTGAACTTCACTTGACCTTCTCCAATAGCCCGCTTTCCTTGAATGTACTTGAATCAGCCTATAGAACTCAACCTGCACAAGCTCAAAATGAAAATGGAAAACTGTGTAAATGGAGTTACAGTTGGTATTTGAGGTTTGGGATAGCTTGGATGAGTTGAATGGAAGGTGTTTGAAGCAACTTGGGGCAAAACGCACGAGCCAATTGAGCTATGGAACTCAAGTTGCAAGTTCTACCCTGTTTTTCCAATGGAAGGTGATTTCTGGCTATGGGGTGTTTAGAGGCTCAAGCAATCGTGTCTCTGGCTCAAAGGGGTGTGAGAAAGATGTTCAAACTGTTTGCATAAGTTTATCTTGGCTGGTGTTCAAGTTCTCATGTTTTGGACAAGTTTCTTGTTTTTGAAGCAAAATGTGGAAGTGATATGTAACAGGCCTGTACAGGCTATCCAACACCTTATAACCTCTGCTCTTGGCCCCTCTAATTTGTGGATTTGATTAGCTACAAAAGATTTGGACCAATGCTCAAAGATTGTGGTTTGACATAAAGCAAGATTATGGCAAAAATGGAAATGTGCCTTTTTCTACTTAGGGCTTAATTTTGTGTACAATGTCCAAATGATCAAAACAATGGCTTAAACTGATGGATTTGCATTTAATTATTGAGTGTGAAGTGTTTAGAGGCCTGTAATCTAGTGCAAAGCATGCTGACTTGAAATTGCAACTTGGATGAACATGAATATGCCATGGATGAAAAGTGAGTTTTTGCCAACTTCAAGCCTTCGATTCTCTCTAACCACAAATGTGTTTGGAGATTTCTTGGACATTTTCGAAAGCTTGCAACATGCTCTACAATCCATCTTTGAAATTAAACTTGAGATTCCAAGTGGAACTATGTGAAAAATGGCCAAGAAGATAGGTCAAATTCCTGCCTAAACTAGGGCAAAATTTCACTAAGTTAAAAGTTTTAGGAACCCTTGTTCCAAAAGTCATAACTTGAGATCTAAGCTTCTTTTGGGAAAACTTTGTGAATAAAAGTTGTAGACTTTGTGGAGGACTACAACGTTCATGTTGGGAGTTTTGTTTGAATCCAATTGCATCATGGTGAAAATGTGGGGCAAAGTTAGGTAAAATTAAGAAAATTTCATAACTTTGAAAAATTCTAAGTTATGAAATTTTTCAACTTTAAACCCTAATTTGCAAAAATGGGTTTCTTGATGAACAAGTTTCATGTTTTGACATATCTTTATGAAAAATGACCCTTGGCACTTGATTTTGACCAAAAAGTCAAAGTTTGACTTTTCAGTGTACAGTCAAATTTTGATCAGTTGATTGAAAAATTCATCTGTCAATCCAATGCATTTGAGATCTTTTGAACTTGTTGAATAGGTCAAGATGATTCCATTGAGTCCTTGAGTCCATTCTTGAGCTCAATTTGCCATTACCTAGGTCAAGAATCAGAAATTGCCTTTGTGCAGTCAAAACCCTAAAAATGACCATTTTACCCTTTTGGTGATCTGATCAAATTTCTTGTGGAGTTGTGGTCCAAACTTGATCAAATGGTTCATATGAGTTCATAATGTTGATGTGGGTCAAAATTCATGAGGTTTGACTGTAAATTGGCCACAGTTGACTTTTTCCCCAATATAGTTGATTTCTAGGTCAACTGTCCAATTGACTGGGCAAAAATTTGATTCAAGGCTTGAAACTTGGTATGGACAAACTTATGAGTCCAACATGAAGTATGAAAGTCACTTTGGGCATTGTAGGTCAAAAAATCCATGTGCAAACTCAAACCCTAATTTAGGTCATCAGTGCAAGGAGATGTCTTGAGCAGGGCAAACCCTAGCTTGATCTTGAGTTCAAAGAGCCTTGTGATGAGAAATGTTGATAAAATGAGAGGGCAAATTTTGGGGTACAACAGTGTCACATGTATTTTTTCAAAACATAGAAAACCAACAAAACAGACATTAACATACACATGGTCATAATACATAACACATATTCAATTTCATGTTTCCACAACTATACATATTACAATGGAATATTTCTTTACTCAACTATTATCAATGATTATATCCCATACTATAATCACGTATCAACATACTATTAATTCCTAACATAAAAGTCATATGAATCCAAAATATTGGGCACTAAGGCCACTCAGCATATTCTCTCAAAATACAAACCAAATAAGAGAATATAGCAGTATCTCTTCACAAAAAAACATGAGTTCGAATACCCTCCGTGTTACATGACCAGAGCATTGACTCACTACCTAAGAAAGCGGATAAACCAAGCTACTCCTCAACTATCCTCGTGCGAAGCACTACTATCTTCAGTATCTGAGTGGTGTCATATAAAACATCATTCCAACAGAAGAGTGAGAATTCACATCATTATAAAATATATAATATAAACAGTGTATATAACACACATACATCCAAGTCATTCATCACACTTCATATAATTATCTATACAACATGGCTTTACCATTCCAAGTACCAAAATAATTATATCCAAACATTACAAGTATACCAAGTAGAACCATTCACACAATCATCACATATAGCATAGTTTCCACCAAAGTAACATCAATGTAACAATTAATTCAATTATCACATATATCACAAACATCACCAATGTCAAAATCAAACCAATTATCACATACATTACGCATCAAAGCAAAACATCTCATAACAACAAATATGACTCCAATGCAACTCAATGAGACTCCTGCATGTGGTACCATCGTGAACATCAAGCTCACCTCGCTCTTGATTCCATATCTAGAATCAGATCCATGCTTCCGATCCAGACAAGATCAAAGCCCATCATTATGAATATATAGTCTACTGCTTCTATTTCCACACAAGGATCAAAGTAACCATCATTATGAACATATAGTCCACCGCTTCTATTCCCACATAAGGATCAAAGCAACCATCATTATAAACATATAGTCCACCGCTTCTATTTCTACACAAGGATCAAAGCAACCAACCGGAGTTCAATCTCCCCATGTATGCATGTGCAAACATAACCAAATATATGCAAATTAAGATTATCACCAAACCTTAATCATACCGCATATCACTATAATCCATCAAAATGAATTATTCCATAATTGAACAAAACATACATTTATCATGTTATCATTACCAACAATGCAATTATTTATCATTCACCAATCACACATATCATGAATACCATTTAGCAACAACACTAACACATGTTATTCATATTTCACCAATTCATGACATACATATACACACATACATGTCACTTTACACAATCACAAAATGATATAATCATCCAATGCCAACAAACATAGTTCTATCTTAAAGGTTATTGTGTTAGCTTCCTAATCTTCGAACGACGCCTATAACAAAATTACAGTTCAAAAGTTATGGCCATTTCAAAAATCTGTCAAAAATAATGGGTGCCACTTGGGTCTGCTCAGATCGACCCATGAGTCAACTCATACTGAGTATGTTGGTCACCTATGCATAGACTCATACCTTTTTGCATCGACACATCGTTGTTTGACAGAGAGACTCTGCTTCGCGGGTATGCTCAGGTCGACCCCCCCCCCCTTCTGCTTGAGTCGACTCAATACTCTCTAACATGAGAGTACACATTCTATTCCATTAAACACATCAAATCTCATCAACTTTATAGATTTCTACACAAATCCTAACATATAAGATTTTAGAAATTGAAATCAACAACACCTATAATGTTACTACCCATTGCATACATCATATGCCCATAATAACATAGATTTTCACCCTTACCTTGAGTGTAGATCTCTCTTAGGGTTTGCCTCTTATCTTCTCTTTTCTCCTCTTCTCTAATCTTCTCTTTCTCATTTTCTCTAGTTTCTCACAAATGAGGTTCTAATCTCTAACCCTTCTCTTTACTACTAGTATATAATTAGAGGGCTTACTAACTCACACCCCCTTATTACTTTCTATTTCATCATAGTTAGGCCTAATAGCTTAATTCTATTATCACACTTAATAACCCAAAAAACCCAATTAACACATAATCACATAATTAAATAATTAAATAATTATCATACCACATAATAATTAAATAAGTAAATAAACTAATGAATTAGTTAATAAAAATCAGGATGTTACAACTCTCCCCCACTTAAAAGATTTGTGTCCTCGAAAATCACCTCAAATGAACAACTCAGGATACGAATCCTTCATTTGACTCTCAAACTCCTAAGTCACATTACAATATGTCGGTCCTCCCGAAACCACTTTCACCAAAGCGATCTCTTTACCTCTAAGTTACTTCACTTCTCTATCCTCTATCCGCATAGGTGATGTCTCAACGGTCAAATTATCTCTTACTTGCACATCATCTAATTGGACAACATGAGACGGATCCATAATGTATTCCCTCAACTGAGATACATAGAACACATCATAGAGATTAGCAAGTGAAAGTGGAAAAGCAATCCTATATTCCACTTCACCTACTTTCTCATAAATTTGATAAGGACCAATAAAATACAGCTTCAACTTATGTGACTTCAAAGCTCTACCAACACTCGTTATCGGAGTAACCCTAAGAAATACATGATCATCCTTCTCAAACTCAAGCACTTTCCTCCTCTTATCATGATAAATCTTCTAACAACTCTGAGAAATATTCATCTTTTCTCGAATCATCTTAATCTTATCTGTAGTTTGTTGAACTATCTCAGCTCCAACCACAACACTCTCACCAAATTCATACCAACACAAAGGTGTCCTACACTTTCTACCATACAAAGCCTTAAACAGTGTAGTTCTAATACTCAAATGGAAACTTTTGTTATAAGTAAACTCAATCAAAGGAAAGTGTCTATCCCAAGCACCTTCATGCTCCAAAACACAAGCTCTAAAAATATTCTCAAGTATCTGAATCATCCTCTAAGTATGGCCATCTGTTTGCGGATGATACACTGAACTCAAATGCAACTTCGTATGCGAAGCACTTTACAAAACTTCCCAAAAATTTGAAGTAAACCTCAGATCTCTATTGCAAACAATACTCGGCAGAATACCATGAAAACTCACAACCTTCTCAATATATAACTTAGCAAACCTTTCCATCGGATAATCCATTTTAATCAGAATAAAGTGAGCAGATTTCGTCAACCTATCCACAATAACCCAAACAACATCAGAGTTACTCGGAGTCCTTGGAAAACCTGAAATGAAATATATAGAAATGATATCTCACTTCCACTCAAGAATGGATAACAATTTCAACAATCCAGGTGGTTTTTGATGTTCAATCTTAGACTTCTAACAGATCAAACAAGAATACACAAACTCAGCAATATCTTTCTTCATACTAGACCACCAAAATAATTTCCTCAAATCTTAATACATCTTAATAGCTCCGGGATGAATACTCAAACCACTATGATGTCCTTCATCAAGAATTCTTTTCTTTAAATATCCCATATCCAGAACACAAACTCTCTGATGACACCTTATGATACCATTCTCATCAATCCAAAAATCACAACCTCGACCTTGATTGATCAACATTAATCGATCAACTAAACTCAAATCAGATTTCTGACTTTCTCAAATCTTATCAAGAATACCACTAGTAATCTTCAACATACCAAGCTTAAAACAAGAAGAAGTATCTTCACAAACCAAACTCAAACCTTGAAATTTCTCAAGCAAATCCAATTCTCGAACCATCAACATCGACATATGCAAAGACTTCCTACTCAAAGCATCAACTACAACATTCGTGGTACCCGGATGGTAGTTCAAACCAAAGTCATAGTCATTCAAGAATTCCAACCATCTTCTTTGCCTCATATTCAACTCTTTCTGATCAAACAAATACTTTAAACTCTTGTGATCACTAATCACATCAAACCTTGATCTAAATAAATAATTCCTCTAAAGTTTCAAAATAAACACAACTACAGCTAGCTCTAAATCACGTGTCAGATAATTCCTCTCATGAACTTTAAGTTGCCTTGAAGCATAGGCCACAAATTACTGATTCTACATCAATACACCTCCTAAACCCATCAATGAAGCATCACAGTACACCACAAATGGTTTTGCCGGATCAGGCAAAATCAAAATAGGAGCAGTTGTCAACCTTCTCTTAAGCTCTTGAAAACTAACTTCACACTACGAAGTCCAAATAAAAGCTTGAACCTTCATAGTCAACTGCGTCAAAGCTAATGCCAACTTAGAAAAACCTTCAATAAACTTTCGATAATAACCATCCAAACCAAGAAAACTTCTAATCTCAGAAACAAATTTTAGAGCTTCCCATTGAGACACGGCCTCAATCTTCGAAGGATCAACAGTAATACCACCACTCAAAATCACATGACTAAGGAAACTCACTTCCTTCAACCAAAACTCACACTTAGAAAGCTTAGCATACAACTTCTTCTCCTTCAACAAAGATAACACAATCCTCAAATGCTCAGCATGATCCTCTTCACTCTTAGAATTAATCAAAATATCATCAATGAACATAATAACAAACTTATCCAAAAACTCATGGAAAATATTATTCATATATTCCATAAATACACCAGGTTCATTGGTCAAACCAAACGGCATCACAGAATACTCATAATGACCATACCTTGTCCTAAAAGTAGTCTTCTGAGTATCTTCAGCCTTCACACGAATCTGATGATACCCAGACCTCAAGTCTATCTTACTAAACACACTTGCACCAACCAACGGATCCATTAAATCATCAATCCTCAGAAGTGGATACTTGTTCTTAATACACTTTGTTCAGTTGTCTATAATTTATACATAACCTTATATAACCTTCCTTCTTCTTAACTAACAAAACATGTGCACCCCACAGCGACACACTTAGACAAATAAACATCTTCTCAAGTAAATTCTCAAGTTGACTCTTCAACTCTTTCAACTCAGAAGCTGACATCTGATATGGAGCAATCGAAACAGGACTAGTTCCAGGAATTAAGTCAATCATAAATTCCACTTCACGCTCTGGCGGCGAATCACTTACATCTTCGAAAAATACCTTAGGAAAATCACGAACAATAGGCAAATCACTCTTAGTTCGCTTCTCACCAAGATCCAACATTACCAACAAAGCAAACTGTGATCGGTGGGAATAGAACTGACTATTTTTTAGCTGGTTTCGCGAAATGTCGCGGTAAGCAAGAGTCGCCACCGTCTTTTATGTTCTCCAACATGGAAAGGACAAAAGCACAGCAAAATTCCTTATTCGAGAATGTTTCTCGGTTCGGGAGGTAGATTTATAGAAAGGGAAGGTGTTAGCACCCTTTCTGTCCGTGGTTATCCACGGGCTCTTAGGTACTTGCTCTTATGTTTTCAAAATGATGTTTGCTTTTCAAATGTGAGTGGGTTTGAAAAAGTTTCTTTGAAAGATTTCTGAATGACGCTTGTATCTGTCCTCAAGAGTGTTTGAAAAATTTGTTTTGAAAGCTTTTGAAAGTGTAAGGTGTGAAAAGTATTTTGTTTGTTTTTGAAAAGAGCAAGTACCCATGAGTCATCTACCTACCCTAAGGAATTAAGCTCTGTAAGAGTCCTTTAGATAGTGCCATCCCATCATTGAGAGGTAGGTAGCACCATCGTTGGAGGTATTCGGGTCAATTCGATTAAGGGACATGTATGGTCACCGAAGTAATGGTAGGACACCTTAGAAGTAACCCTAATGTCCTAGATCCTTTGTATCTGAGGCAACCGTTTCGAGGCAACTGGATCTTTTGGACAGAAGGGCAACCTCTAAGACACCCTATACTTGATGACCACGTTGAGGCAACCAGTGAGGCGTACCCTAGGAGTGGCATGTGCTTTGTGTGTTGTTTTTCAGTTAATGTTTTTGTACATGTTATTTTGTGAGCTACGGGTTAATTTTATTTACCATACATTCTTTCATGCATTTAACAGTTAGGGGGTGCGGAAAGTAAATTGTAGAAATATAAAGTTCTACGCTATTACAAGGCGCGGGTCTATACATCGCCAAAAAAAACAAAGACCCATTTTGTAAAATAAAGTGCGAGAAATAGTAAATAAAGCAGTAAAACCCTAATTACTATTACATCCGGAGACAGTTACAGAAATAATCAAAATAGAGAATTAAAACTAAAATGCGCGCGAAAGAATGAATCGGGAATGTCTTAAGGGTGTTGACCCTTTTTAGAGAAGAAATTGAATTTTTTGTCTTTTTTGAATTAAATGTAATTAATAACTAATAATTTAATCTAATTAATTAATTTCTTAAAAGAAAATATTTTGTGTTTTTTATGTTTTTTTATGAAATAAAATAAAAGAATTAAAATTCTAAGTTAACCTAATTCTAAATTATTTTAATTGTGAAGAAAAAGGAATTAAAGTTGACCTAATTAAACTATTTATTTGTTAATATTTTATTTACAAAATAATAATATGAACTTAATAATAATAATAATGTTAACTCTTTTTTTTATTTTTTTATGAAAATATTAATTAAAATAATAGTTAATAAAAGGGAAAAATAAAATAGGACAAATAAAATATAAAGAAAGAAAAATTGCAAACCCAAGAAGGGGGGGTTTTGGGCCAAATAGAAGGTGTATTGTTGAATTCTGGCCCATTAAGAAGCCACGTTTGACTTTCCTTGATTGTCCAGAGCTCGTTTGACTTGGAACATGGTATTCCTCCCTCTCCTGGCCTTTGGATGGCTGTCTGAGGACACATGGCACGTTGGATGTGTAAGTCTATGGTGGGATATTTGATGAGTGCTGCATACAATTACATGAAACAAAATGTTATGGAAATGATGGGGGACCTGGGATTCGAACCCAGGTCCCAACGCTTGCAAGGCACCTGGCCAACCACTACACCAAGCGCGTTAGTTTGTACACATAATAAACAAAGAAAATTAAATGTGAAAAACAAACGTTATTCTGGAAATCAAAAAATCCGCGCGTTTATTTGAACTGGCCAATCCCATGCTGCCACGGCCTTCGTCTTCAACCTTTCCTGTAAAACATAAAACACATAGCGGGGGTTTTAAACCCCCACAAAATGCAAGCATGTAAAAAATAGCGATTAGACGCTCGTGAAATATAAATTGGGCGGGAGGTGTGTTTTAGATCCGTCTTGTCACGCTGATTTCAACCGTGCATGTTTGGAGGTTCAATTTTGCAGTATAAGAAAAACCCCAAATTGAAAGCTTTGGAACCCTAGCATCCATCCATGGTGGTTTTCAATTTAAGGCACCATTTTCAAATTAAAACATGTTAAAAGCTTCAGTACAATGTTAGAAAGACAAAACAATACTCAAAACATGTTAATGATGCGTGCAAAATGAATTTAGATTATAAGAAAAAATGATGAACCGTGTGATTGTGTAGCACGAGTTCTTGAGGTTTTTGGCTTGTTTGTGCTTGCAAAAGGTTCCTGGCAATGTAAGGAGTGTGTTTGGATCAACAGGGAGGCTTGAATTGTGCTGCAAAGTGGTTTTCAGTTTCACACTTTTCCTTGGAATTTTGGAAATTGCTTTGGCCGTTTTAGGGAGTTCTAGGTCGTGAAATGGATTGGAAAGGCTTGCATATATGTTAGTGAATAAGAATCAAACAATATCATGAGCCTTAAACCAATGCAATTATGATTTGGATTTTGCCATAACCTCCATTGAAGAAACTTGCCTTTCTTGTCAAAATTTGAATTTTTATGCTTGAAATAGGTCTTGCACGAATTTGGAATATGTTTCATGGTGTATCAAAGCTATTCAAACCACAAAATATCCCCTAATTAATTCTCTTGATTTTTATTTGAATTTTAAAGATTTAAAATGAATTTAATCAAATAACATTAAACAAAAATAGAAAAATTAATTTTTATTCTTGAAATAGATCATGGGACACGTGGGAGGCATGGCAAAGCTGAATCAAGTGGAAAAAGTGGGCCCTTTTTGTCAAAAATGAAGTTTCAAGGATGGTTGACTTTGGCCATTTCATAAAAATTTCCCAACTTCTCCAATGCATATCTTGCTCAATTTTGATCATATGAACATGTTCTTGGACATTTTGGAAAGATCTTGAAGTCCTCTAACCAATGTCTTTGGTCCCATGTAATTTTGATTTACCAATCTCAAGTTATGGTCTTTGACTTAAAGTGCCTTTTTGTTGACTTTGGAAAATGACCTATAATGTTGAAATTGATAACTTTTTGTGAGAGCATTTCTTGGACTTGGAATGTGAAGATGAGTTGTAGGAAATGTCTTCCCCTTCAAGATGAGAATTGGATTGGATTTTTCTGATGAACCATGAAAAAGTTATGCATTGGTCAAGTTACAGTTGACTTTTCAGCTGTCCAAAAATAGAAACTTTTGACACCTTGATGATTTTTGAGCCATTCTTGTGAAATCATGGTCAAGATTTGACCAAATTATGATTGTGGCTTCAAAATAAGATGTTGACCAAAAATTTTGACTTTTGACTGCCAAATGACCATTTTGCCCCTGCAGTTGACTGTGGAGCAATTAGGGTTTTTGACTGTGCAACTTAACCTTGTGAGCCTTGAAACTTGACATGTAGGTGCTTGACAATGTGTATGAGCATATGGGACTTGATTGAGCCCTTGAAAACCTCAACTTTCTTGCAAGAACCAAAACCCTAATTTGACTGGCTTAGGAGGATGGTTTGACTGTGCAACCCTTGAGAGATCTTGAAGCATTTGAAGAGGATGTTTGTCAAAACTTTGAAGAATATGGGAGGGAAAATTTTGGGGTACAACACAAACAACAAGGCACCGTCTTTCACAAACTCATCTACTTGCTTAGCAGACAAAAACAAATCCCTCTCGACACCAGGATCAAGAAATATAATCATCTTATCAAAACAATTGATATAAACATGATTGTACTCCAATCAATTCATACCAAGAATCACATCAAGTTGATCTAACATAAGACAAACTAAATCAGTCCAAAATTCTCTATCAAAGATACTCAACGGACAATTCAAACACACAACAGAAGTAGTCACTGAATCCATAGCAGGGGTATCAATAACCATACTTCCATGCATAACATACTTCTTGATCTCAGGTTTCAAACCATCGACCTTACATACTATTAAGTTGGAAAAAGAAGCATATCCCACCCAACACGATCCCGTATACTATCAACAAGAGATTAAGGGTGATCAATTCTTCAATTTTTCAATAGGTAGCCGGAAACGAGAGCATAAACTATTGTTACCAAACTATAATAGCATTTCTCTTGTGCTCAAAGTAACCTAATGCACCATGGTCTAATTCTTCACACCATAAACATCTCAGGGAAGCAAAGCTTCTCCCCCACTTGTTTTAAACCCACTTCTGCAACCAAGTAGCTAGAAAAACAAGCAAGTACTAATAGTAATTCACACACATGTTGTGTACTAAGGAAGAAAACAATATTAGATAACCTGGCTGGACACACTGACCAGGATTTGATACCAATAATGTAACACCCTTTTCTAACCTCGAGCAAATATAGCATAAAATAGAGTAAGACAACATGCATAACATTCAAAGGGTGTCACATGTCATTTTCCAAAACATATAAAACCAACAAAACAGTCATCAATATACACCTAGTCATAATACATAACACCTATTCAACTTCATATTTCCACAACTATGCATATCACAGCAGAATATTTCTTTACTCAACTATTATTGTGATATGGTGGGAGAACTGACTTGAGGTTTTGCGTTTTATCGCAAATGTTGCGGTTAGCAAGAGTTGCCACTGACTTTTCTTTTATCCAAAAGGAAAGGTGAAAAAGCAAAGGAAAGATCTTTGAGATTATTTCTTGAGTTCGGGGGTTAGATTATGAAAAGGGAAGGTATTAGCACCATTTTCATCCATGGTTTTCCATGGGCTCCTAGTTACTTGCTTAGATCACTTGATTTTGTTGTTTGAAATTGTGCTTGGTGTGGTTTTTAAAGTATTTTATAAAAGAGGCCATTCATTTAGGCAATCTTTGTAATGATTCTCGTTCGTAAGAATGTATACAAGGATGTTTGTCTTTTGAAAATGTTTTCAATGTTTGTAAGATGTTTTTGAAATGTGCGTGTGTTTGTTTTGAAAATAGCAAGGATTGTTGTTTGAAATGGAGCAAGTAACTAGAAGCCATCTACCTACTCAAATGTCTTTCTTATGTATTTTTTATTCCTTTGACATGGTTGTCTTACCATTGATTTGGTAAGCAACCCTATCTTTGGATGTGAACGGGACAGGCGTGGGTCATTGTATAACCATGATTAGCAATGTTTGCAAAGTATCTTAGCATTTTGAGGGACCAAGATCATTTTGTAAGGCAACTTTGGAATAGCGTCATCGAGGGACTATGGTCTTATATTTGTTTTGTTTTGCCAAGATACTTCGCATGCGTAACATGGCCATTTTTGTTTTAGGCAACCAAGTGGAGAAACCCTAAGGAAGCTTGTGTGCAAGTGTATCATTTTCATGCCTTTGATTTTGTCTTGTATTTAGGGTTTCCTATTTTGCTTTGTTTTGTTCTTGTAATACAAAACCTATTTATTAATCATGGTATATAAAGCGATAAATTGCGTAATGTAAATATTTCTAAGCTATTACAACAATTTAGGGGAGGGGTAAAATACAAATTTGAATGGGGATTTACAAGAATATAAACCTAAATAAATTATTACAACCAAATCAAATTTGTACGAATTAGGATAAATACAATACAATATTTAAAATGCAATGCAATGTACATGTAAGAAAAGATTTTTTTGGTGTCTTTTTATGTAAAAGAAAATTTTATCTAAACCTAAAAATATAAGGAAAAATAATTAATTTTTTTGAAAAGGGTTTAACCCTAATTATTATTTAAAAGAAAATAAAGTTTTTATAGGTATTATTTTGTGTATTTTTTTGTATAAAAATAATAAATAATATTGTATATAAATATAAAATTAAATATATGCAAAAATAAGTATTTATAAGTATGAAATGAAAAATAAATTGAACTAAATATGTTTAAAAATATTTACAAGTTTATTAAGAAAATAAAGGATATCCTATTAAAATAAAATATATTTTTATGTGAGAAATAAAATAAAAATACAATAAAAGTGCAATATTATTAATTTACATTTTTTTGGGGATTTTAATGCATTAAAGAAAATATTTAAAATATTAAATATGAAAATAAAACAAATAAAAATAAAAATATAAAAGTTGGCAAGGGGGGTAATGTAGCAAAGCAGGTGGTAATGTACTAGCAAAAACTCCTGGCCCAAAAGACCAAGCCCAACCTGCAAAAATGTGAAAATGGAAAAGGGAAAAAATGTGAAAAATACAAAAGTAGCGCGCTGGTTCGAACCCAGGACATGGGTCTCACCAGCGTGCTGTTTTGCCACTAGGGTGGCCATACATCCATTGTCTTATGGAAAGCAAAAATAATATAACCCAAAGCGATTCCTTGCCCTGTATTTCATCTTCTTCCTCAAGCTTGGTCAGACATCCT
Organism: Vicia faba; assembly: GCA_948472305.1. Taxonomy (NCBI): domain Eukaryota; kingdom Viridiplantae; phylum Streptophyta; class Magnoliopsida; order Fabales; family Fabaceae; genus Vicia; species Vicia faba. Next base: position 1,555,311,939 of record OX451735.1, on the reverse strand, counting down.
GTAACTCTCTCATACTTCCATAAAAATGAAAATTCATAACATGAAAGTTGTAGTACTTTAGCACACGATTCCAACCATATAAGTTATGTGAATTATTAATCAAAGAACAAAGAATTTTAACAGCCCTAAATCTTGACCTAATATTTCCAGAAATTTCAAGTTCCAAATTCTCTCAGCACAAGTAAAATCAATGCAAGATAATGGTATGTACAGCTTCGTTATGATGAGGACTACATTTTTTATTCATAAATCATGGCCTATGGTTGCCTGTACAAAGAGATAGAGTTTAAGATTTTACCTCCTTCAGTTGGAATCGTGGATGAAACTGGGATGAGTTTGATGGAGGCCTGATGCTTGCTTGAGCTTCCTTGAACCTCCCTGGATGTATTCCAACCCTTCCTTGCTCTGAAAGTAGCTGGAATTCCTTGGCCAAGTCAAACTGCAAGCTCTGAAGTCAACAATGTCAGATGATGGAAGATTGATTACAGAACAGGGATGAAGGCCTGGATTGCCTAGGTATTAAGTATGTAAGATGTTTGAATGATCAAAGCTCAAAACGCACGAGCCAAATGGAAGATGGATGTGCTTATGCAAAATCTGCAGTTTTAGATAGATTTTTGGTGTTTTTCTGGTTGGGAGTGTTTCAGGCCCTTGTTAAACGTGTATTGTGTTGTATATATCTTTGTATATTAGTATGGAGATGGTTTGATGTCAATCCCCTAACAGATATGCTTGTCTACACCTTTTTGCCACTTTTCTTGTATTTGAAGTAAAGTGATAAGACAAAACCTCATATGCTTGTACTGGCTGGCTTAGGGTTGGTATTTATTCTCTACAACTTTCTTTAGGTCTATGGTACTTGTATGTGCCAAGGGGACAGGTCCAATGCTCAAGATTGTAAAGTTTACAAAAGTTGATCTTTTTCAAAATGGCAATGGAACCTTTTTGCCATAAATGGAATTGCAAGTTGGATAATGGTTCTAAGGCATTTATAGAAGCTTTGTCAACTGAGTAAGAATTTAATTAAGGAGTATGGAACAAGTTTGGGACCTGTAAAGCATGGATTAGGAAGCATAGGTACTGATTGCATCTTTGTTCTTCATGAAATGGCTTGGACAAAAAGTGAGAAAATGCCAACTTCATCTCTTCGATTCTCCCTACTCAAAAATGATCTTGAGGAGTTCTTGGACATTTTGGAAATCTTGCAATGTACTATATAATTCATCTTTGAAATGAATTTTGAGATACCTCCTGGAACTATGTGAAAAATGGCCATGAAGTTGGGTCAAAAACCTGCCTAAAATAGGGCAAAATTTTACTAAATTATTTAGTTCAAGACCATGTATTCAAAATTTTATATCTTGAGATCCAAGCATCTTTAGGGAAAAGAGTGTGAATCAAAGTTATAGATTTCATGGATTTCTACAACTTTCATGTTGGGAACTTTCCTTGAATCATTATGCATCATGGTGAAAAAGTAGCCTAAAGTTGAGAAAAAATAAGAAAATTTTCTATACTTAGAAAATTTCTAAGTTAGGAAAATTTCCAAATTCAAACCCTAATTTTCAAATTTGGTTTTATTGGTGAACAAGTTTCACATTTTGACATGTTTTGATGAATTATGACCCTTGGTACTTGATTTTGACCAAAAAGTCAAAGTTTGACTTTTCAGTGTACAATTGACTTTTGATCAGTTGACTGCAAATTTCATTTGTCAATCCAATGAAATTGAAATGTTTTGAGCCATGTAATAAGGTCAAGATGATTCAATTGAATCCTTGAAATCATGCCTTAACTCAATTGGTCATTTTCTAGGTTAAAAATCAGAAATTGCCCTTCCTCAATCAAAACCCTAATTTTGACCATTTTGCCCTTTTGGTGATTTGATCAAATTTCTTGAGGAATTGTGGTCCAAACTTGATCAAATGATACATATGAGTTTAAAATGTTGACATGGATCAAAAATTATGAAGTTTGACTGTAAACTAGCCATGGTTGACTTTTTCCCAATACAGTTGATTTTTAGGTCAACTGTCCAATTGACTGGTCAAAAATGTGGTTCAAGGCTTGAAACTTGTCATGAGTGATCTTAGGGGTCCATAATGATGTTTGAAAGTCATATGAAGCATTTATAGTCCAAAAATCCTTGTGCAAACTCAAACCCTTTTGGTTTTTCAATGCAAGATGAGATGTCCTGAGCTGACCAAACCCTAATCCAGTCTTGAGTCAAAGAAATCTTGTGAGAAAAGTTTTAATAAATGAGAGGGTAAATTTTGGGGTACAACAGCTGCCCCTGTTCAATCTTCTTAAACATGAAGAGTTAGATTGGCGATTTTTGTCATTCGTGACTCGAAGGTGAAAGATGATTGGACACTAAAGTGCCCATAAATTTGCACTCGGCGATGTGTAGTTGAGGGAATGGGCTTAAAGATGCCATTTGGAGAAGTGATAGAATCTTGTTGGAGATGGGCTTGTAGATGCCATCAAAGAATGTTTGTTGAATTGTAAGTTGTAAGCTGAAAGAATGAGTATCAGAATGGTGTCCGTGTCTGGAACGTATATGAGATGTATCTAAACTTGAAATCTGAATGAGTATCAGAATGGCATCCGTGTCTGGAGTGTATCTGAACTGTATCTGAAAGTTGAAATCTGAATGAGTATCAGAATGGCATCAGTATATGGAGCGTATCTGAACTGTATCTGAAAGTTGAAATCTGAATGAGTATCAGAATGGCATCCATATCTGGAGCGTATCTGAACTGTATCTGAAAGTTGAAATCTGAATGAGTATCAGAATGACATCTGTGTCTGGAGCGTATCTGAACTGTATCTGAACTTGTAATCTGAATGAGTGTTGATGACTTCTACTGGGAGTTAATAATGGGAGTCTTTGTTCCGTTGGGGAGTATCAGAAGTCATCTGCTATCCGAATGGATTTCAGGCTTCAAACAACTTGCTGGGGAATTTGGAGGAGTTGGATGGTTTCCATCGGGGATTTAAATGACGTACTGTAGGGATTGCTCATGGAATAGCCTAAAGACATTTTCCTATTCTTTCAACCTGTTAGTAATTGTCTTTTTTCATTTTGTTTATTTGTAAACAGTAATTATGTTCAAATGCATATGTTCATTAATGCATCATTGGACGTTTTTTCAAATAAAACACAAGTGTAAAGAAAAAAGCAAATAGTTTTCTGTACTTGAAAGAGATATCTTTGTATTTACTTTGAATAAGTATTTTGTACAAAGGAGACAGACATCCTAGTAAGAGGATGGTGCCATAAAAGTAAAAAAAGTTTATACAAAGAAAGATAGCTACGTGTGATAATCCCATGGGGTTCCCATTCTACTATAGCCTCCGTATCTCCGAATATCTTATCTATTTGTTGCTTCGTCCGAAGATGATTGAATTGATCAGAAACTTTGAGTTTGTCATTGGAAGTCAAGAGGTTGTCCACAAAATGATCCGACGGGAAATAGTCATACGCTTTTAATTCCTTAACTTTTTCCTAGACCGCCTTTTCGGGTTTTCAGTCCACCGGGAAACCCTTTTTTGCCCAAGTCGCCCTTTCGGGTTTTCAACTTGTCGGGTGTACAGATTTTTTTTATTTTATCCCTAATTTTTGCCCGAACCTTTTTGGTTCGTCGGGATGCCCTTTTTTGCCTAGGTGTGTCAACCTAGCGGGTCTCTTATGCGTAGTATCTTTTGACTATGTCCGTGTTCGCAGGGTGTGGAAAGTCATCACCGTCTATGGTAGTTAAGATCATAGCCCCACCGGAGAAGATGTTCTTGATTACAAAGGGTCCTTCATAGGTAGGAGTCCATTTGCCCCTGGGATCACTTTGTGGTAAGATAATGTGTTTGATCACAAGATCTCCAACTTGATATACTTGGCGTCTGACTTTCTTGTTGAAAGCTTTGATCATCCGTTTTTGATACATCTGGCCATGGAAAACAGCAGTAAGTCTCTTTTCATCAATTAAGTTTAGTTGATCAAGTCGAGTCTGGATCCAATCGTCCTCATTCAAACCTGCATCCTTCATGATTCTCAAAGAGGGGATCTAAACCTCAATAGGCAAGAGAGCCTCCATGCCATAAACCAAAGAATATGGTGTTGCCCCATTTGATGTGCGAGCCGAGGTACGGTACCCGTGGAGATAAAATGGTAGCATCTCATGCCAGTCCTTGTAGGTGACTATCATTTTTTGTATGATCCTTTTAATGTTTTTATTAGCATCTTCGACTGCACCATTCATCTTTGGCCGATAGGGGGATGAATTGTAATGCTGAATCTTGAACTGCTCGCACAAGGTGGTGATCATAGTATTGTTAAGGTTTGTACCATTATCAGTGATGATCCTTTCTGGGATACCGTACCGGCAAATAAGATTCTGCTTGATGAAACGGGCAACAACATTCTTAGTAACGGATGCGAAGGAAGCTGCTTCGACCCACTTTGTGAAATAATCAATGGCCACTAGAATGAAGCGGTGTCCATTGGAGGCTGTAGGCTTGATCTCCCAAATCATATCGATTCTCCACATAGCAAAGGGCCAAGGAGCCGTCAAGACATTCAGAGGAACCGGAGGTACATGCACCTTGTCAGCATAAATTTGACACTTATGACAGGTCCGGGAGTGTTGATAGTAATTTGCTTCCATGGTAGACCAGTAATAGCCTGCCCGTAGGATTTTCTTTGCCATTGTATGTCTGCTGGAGTGAGTGCCAAAGGTACCTTCATGTAATTCAACCATGATCTTTTCAGCCTCAATCTTATCCACACACCGGAGCAGAACAGAGTCATGATTGCGTTTGTACAGGATGCCATTACTCAGGAAGAACTTAGCGGAGAATCTCCTTAAGAACTTTTTATCATTGATTGAAGCTCCTTCTGGATATTCCTGAGCCTCGAGATACCTCTTGACTTCATGAAACCAAGGTTGGTCCATTACTTCTTCAGTATTAATCTCGTGAAAGTGTGTCGGTTCATCCATTCGTTCAATGGTGATCTGGGGAGCCTCCTTATCCCAATTAAGTTTAAACATAGATGACATTGTGGCTAGAGGATCTGCTAGCTGATTTTCTTCTCACGGGAAATGCTCGAAGGTAATCTGCTCAAAATGTGGTAACAATGTCAAAACATGTTCTTTGTAAGGGATAAGGTTTAGATGCTTAGTGTCTCACTCTCCTTTGATCTGACTGATGCCCAAAGCTGAATCTCCAAACAAATCTAAAGATTTGATTCCCAAGTCTATGGCAGCCTTGAGACCAAAGATGCACGCTTCGTATTCTGCCATGTTGTTCGTACAATTGAAGCGAAGTCTGGCAGTAAAGGGGGTATGACACCCTTCCGGAGATATAAGTACAGCGCCGATACCATTACCAAATGCATTGGATACCCCATCAAAGAACAGGGTCCATCAGGATCCTTGTTCAGGTCCGTCATATGGTCTGATTTCTTCACAATTGTCTAATGTCATGATGTCTTCATCCGGGAATTCAAACTTCATGGACTGATAATCTTCTACAGCTTGATGAGCAAGATGATCAGCTAGCACACTTTCCTTTATAGATTTCTGGGTAGTGTATTGTATGTCATACTCTGTTAGGATCATCTGCCATCTAGTTATCCTCCCAAATAGAGCAGGCTTTTCAAAGATGTATTTTATCGGATCCATCTTAGATATCAACAAAGTGGTATGAGTCAACATATACTGTCTTAGCCAGCGAGAAGCCCATGCCAGAGCGCATCAAGTTTTCTCGAGCAGTGAATATCTGGTTTCACAGTCGGTAAACTTTTTGCTCAGGTAGTAAATAGCATGCTCTTTTTGGCCAGACTCGTCATGCTGCCTCAATACACACCCATTGAGTTCTCTAAAATGGTCAGATACATGATCAGTGGTCTTCCCTCGACTGGTGGCATCAGAATAGTAGGCTCTTGTAAGTACTCTTTGATCTTGTCAAAAGCAATCTGGCATTCATCGTTCCATCTGACTACTTGATCTTTCTTCAATAGTTTAAAGATTTGCTCACAAGTAGCTGTCAGGTGAGAAATGAATCTGACAATATAGTTCAGGAGTCCCAAGAATCCTCTGAATTCCTTCTCAGTGCAGGGGGCAGGCATTTCTTGTATCGCCTTAACCTTGGCAGGATCAACCTTGATGCCTTTGTTGTTGACAACGAAACCTAAGAGTTTACCGGACCGGACTCCGAATGTACACTTGTTCGGATTCAACCTTAGTTTGTACTTCTTCAATCTCACAAACAGCTTTTGCAAGTGATCAAGGTGCTCCTTTTCAGTTTTTGATCGGGCTATCATGTCATCTACATAGACATCTATCTCATGATGTATCATATCATGAAACAAAGCTACCATGGCGCGTTGATAGGTTGCCCCAACATTCTTCAGTCCGAATGGCATCACTTTGTAGCAGAATGTGCCCCACTATGTGACAAATGTAGTTTTCTCCATGTCCTCAGGTGCCATTTTGATTTGGTTATAACCTGAGAATCCGTCCATGAAGGAAAATACTTTGTGTTGGGTTGTATTGTCAACCAGGATGTCAATGTGGGGAAGTGGAAAATCATCTTTAGGGCTGGCCCTGTTTAAATATCTATAATCCATGCACATTCTTACTTTTCCGTCCTTTTTAGGTACGGGAACAATGTTGGCAACCCATTGAGGATAGGAAGTGACAGCCAAGAATCTGGCATTGAACTGCTTCATGACTTCCGCTTTGATCTTCTCTGACATTTCAGGTCTCATGCGGCGGACTTTTTGCTTTACTGGTGGACAGTCTTCTCTTGTGGGTAGACGATGTACCACGATGTCTGTATCGAGTCCTGGCATGTTTTCGTATGACCAGGAAAATATCTCAACATAATCATGTAATAGCTTAATTAGGTGCTCCTTGACACTCGGCTCTAGATTGGCACCCACTTTGATTTCCTTTTTATCTTCCTCGGTACCCAAGTTGATTGTATCCAACGGTTCCTCATGAGGCTGAATAGCTCTTTCCTCTTACTGTAGTAGTCTGGCCAATTCCCCTGGTACTTCACAATCTTCCTCACCTTTGTATTCGGCTTGGTAGATTAGATCTTCAGAGTCACTAAAGGATATAGCAGTATCGTTACCCATGGGATCCGGAATGGAGGGATACCTGCATTCGTGAGTGTGGGTGTGTGTAAGGGTATAGCCATCTTTAAACAATAAAATGTAAAAGAAAGACAATGAGCACAAAAGGTTTGTATGTGAAAAAGCGTCCATGATTCATTGAATGTCATATGAAGATGAAATAAAAACCCTTACAAATGGACCATTGTGCCTCGGGTAAGACACAAGGTTTTTAAAGTGCGGATTGTTTGTGAATATTACAAGTCCAACATAAATGTAAAAGATAAATTACTAAGAGATGAAAGTTATTGGAACAAAGTCTCTGGCTTCCCAGTTGTGAAGTCCTTCGTTGACAGTAGGAAATATCCAATCTTCCAAGCTGCCATCTTCTTCAACATATTCCACTACGTTGACCTCCCGGTTACTAATCTTCAAAGGTGGCCCTCCAGCAGAGGCACGGCACACAGCCTTCTGAGCAGTTGAAGTAAACCCTAAGCCAAACTTATCTGATTTATACGGGATGTCCGGAAGCTTCCCCCAAATGGTGCATCCACCCTCTTCTAATACTGCCTTAGCGTCCTTTAGAGATGACATCCGAAGCGGAGGTCTTGTGATCTTGGGAATCGGGGATACTGCCTTGGTTACCGCTACTTCTTGAGAGACCTCTTAGAAATGTTGAAAAGGAGTTTCAATGAACTCGCCATCCAACTCCACATATCGGAAGGAATTTAGATGACTAATCATGTACTCTTCCTTTCCATGGACAGTTATGATCTTTCCTTGGACCGGGTACTTCAGCATCTGGTGTAGCATGGAAGTGACAGCACCGGAATTATGGATCCAGGGCCGTCCTAATAGACAGGAGTAAGAGGGGCGGATGTCCATCACATAGAAGGTTGAATTGAAAGTCTGAGTTCCCACCTTTACCGGGATGTCCACCTCCCCGTGGACCATCCTCTTCGAGCCATCAAACGCTCTCACAACTATGTTACTGGGTTTTACTGTCAGCCCTTCGCAATCCAATCTATCAAGGGCTTTCTTCGGTAAGACGTTCAAAGATGAACCCGTGTCCACCAAGACATGGGCCACAGTCGTTCCTCTACACTCCACAGAGACATGCAATGCCTCGTTGTGCTTTCTCCCTTTGGGTGTCAAATCAGCATCAGAGAAACCTAGGCCGTTATCAGCTATCAAACTAGCCACACAGTCTTGGAATTGGTCAACAGACGTCTCTTGTGGCACATGGGTTGTCTTCAAAAAATTTACCAAAGCTTTTGCATGTGCCTCAGAGCACAGCAGTAAGGCTAGCATGGAGATCTTGGAGGGAGTTTTCCCTAACTGATCAACCACGTCATAGTCACTCTTCTTTATTATCCTCAGGATCTCTTCCATTTCCTTCTTGGATGTTTCGGGGATAGCTAGTGATTGAGCCTTCGTCCGGACAGGCTCTTCTTAAATTCTTTTTCCTCGATTTTCAGCAGTAGAAGTGTTGGTAGGGATAACAGCAGGGGTCATATCGTCTTTGCCGGTAGGTGCGCTTGCAGGTATGATTATTGGTACAGAGGTAGTCTTCGGAACAGCCACGGGTCCAAAAACTGGCTTTGGAGGGGAAATCTCTAGAGAGAAGATTCTACCGCTACGGGTAATCTTACTAGTTCCGGCAATATTGCTAATGTCGGAATCTTCTTCTTCGGAGCTCACTTCTTTGGTGGTTATCCCATTTGTTTAATACCATGGTAGTAGATTTCTCCACCGTAATTCCACGGTACTGTTTTATCTGATTTGTATGGGACCAGCCCGGGCATTGTAATTATGAGGGGAGTAGTCTTCGGAACTGATGTAATACTAACGGGTCTTTTGGGGACCCTGGAAGGATTGGCGGAGATGGTTATGATTGAAACGTCTTCAATAGGAATGGGTGAAATAGGAGCAATTTCAAACAGAATTTCTTGGTTGTCTATCAGGCGTTGAATGCCTGTCTTCAACAGAGGGCAATCAGTTGGTGAGGATAAACAAAGACGGCAGTCTTTATTGCAACCTGGGAATATACCAGCTTTCAGCAAGTTCATCTTAATGATCGGGAGAAGAGTCAAGAGTTCGTCTACTATAGCAATAAACAAATCTTCCTCAATAGCATTGGCGTTGTGACCATGTCTAGGCATAAGAGCGAAAATGACGTTTGGTTTCTCTAGTGCCTCAAACTCAATCTCTTTTTCATCTATGAGGTCTTGAATCTTGTTTTTTAAAGCCCAGCAGTTGTTGGTGTCGTGGCCCGGACTTTCGGAATGGTATGTGCATCTGGCATTCGGATGATAATGAGGGGACGCCATGTTGGGATTCTTTGGAGCTTCCTTCAAAGTTGCCAAATTATATTTCAGAAGATGGGGTAAGACCTGGGCTAGAGTCATGTTAATTCTGGTGAATTGTCGGTTGGCCTTTCCACCCTTGGTTGGTTACTTCTTGGTTGATCAGATGTAGATTTTGGGATCATAATGGCCTCTACCATTGGTCGGCGTTCAGCTCTCCCTTGGTTCCTTTGTGGATAAACAGCAGATACCTCCTTCTTTCCAGTGAAAGGCTTTCTCACAGCTGTAGAGGCAGATGAATCCTTCTGAATCTTTCCAATTTTTATGCCGGCTTCCACCCTCTCCCCGGTTAATATTAACTCAGTAAACCCAGCAGATGAGTTCCCAATCAAATGGTTGAAGAAAGGGCCCTATAAAGTTCCTAAGAACATATCCACCAACTTCCTTTCAGACAGAGGGGGTTTCACTCTCCCAGCTAGATCTCTCCATTTTTGCGCGTAATCTTTGAAACCTTCATTTGAAGCCATAGCCATACTCTGAAGTTGAGTACGGGTAGGCGCCAAATCTGCATTATACTGGTATTGTTTATAGAAAGTTGCGGCAAGGTCTTCCCACTTGTGGACGTTGGCCCTTTCTAATTGGTAAAACCAATCGAGTTGTGTTCCGGATAAACTATCTTGGAAAAAATGCACCCGCAGGTCTTTATCGGTAGAGTGCGGCTGAATCTTTCTCACGTATGATCGGAGGTGCATTTTAGGACATGACACCCCATCATATTTTGCAAACAATGGCACTTTTAACTTTGGTGGGATTACAATTCCTGACACCAGCCCCAATTCTTCAAAGTCTAGACCTGGTACCCTTTGTATTTCCATAGCGCTTAAACGCTCTTCCAGATGTCTGTACTTATCATCAGTCGGCGGGTATTGTTCCTCAGAGTAGTCTTCCTCTTCTTCCTCCTCTTCAGATTCTGATGGAACCGTTGTTTCTTTTCCTTTCCCTTCTCCTTCCCTGGAAGTGGTTTCAAAATTCAAGGTTCTTCTAGTCTGTCCCTGAAATCTTCTCCCCATATTCAAAACCCTAGTGGCTTTCTTTGGTTTCCTCTTTCTCTCTTCAGCTAACAGAGTCTTCAACTCATCTTGCCCCTTGCTAGGGTCATGAGTAACTGTTGAAACTGCGTGTTTTGAGCTTGAAGATCTTTGACCGTCTGTTCGAGATCCATCTTACTGAAATAAATAGTAGAGAGATGAGGAAACTGGTTGCAAAAGACCTGTTTATGTTATGATGAATGATATGTATACATGCAATGCTTTCAAGGATTTTAAAAAAATTCAAATTTGTTTTAAAAAAAAAAAAACACAAGTTATATTAATAAGATAGAATTTGAGTACATCAATGCCCCTTGGGCAAAATAATACAAAATTCTAAGATAAAAAAGTATTGTGCATCCTCTTTGGTGCTATGTAGGTATTTAGAGTCTGCTCCTCATGAAGTAGCCTAGTGAGTTCCAAAACCTTCTTCTCGCTTGCGTAGAATTGGGATTCGAAAGTATCTCGCTCTCCTTTGAGTTATATCTAATCCCTTCGTAAATCCTCGAGTGATGTGGGCATGTCATGACGTAGGATAATGTATAGAACTTCTCCTTCCTTAACAGGCTCAATAATCACTGGGAGAATGGAAGGGTAAGGCATCATAAGACTTTGAGCGCAGGTTCGTACCCACTTGAGGTAAGACTCAATAGGGATGGAATTCTTGTGTCCCAAAGTCTTGCTATCCACCTTGTTTATCATCCTCCAAGCTCAGATGAATCTCTGGCAAAGACCTTGATCGTCGTTGTCGTGGTCGAAAACCAAGCTTTGAATCAGCATATCATGTGGGACATCCCTTCGGGCATAACCAAACTATCTTAGAGATAAACATGGGTTGTAGGTGATGCCTCCCCTAATGCCAAGTATATGGACATTAGGGAATTCCCCACAACGGTCAACAATGATAACATTCTTTTTGGATCGAGAGCCCCAATGGATATCTGAATGTTTGAGCGTCATTAACCTTTATGACCACCTTAATCCTTGCTCATTCTTTAAGACTGATTGGGGAAGATGAGAAATAAACCATCTTTCCAGGAGGGGAGTGCAACACATAAGGAACCCTATTTTCCTCATTGTACGAGTGTGAAAAGAGTGTAGGATATCCCCTAGTAATGTAGGCACCGGATTGCGTGACATGAAGATTTTGATAGTGGTCACATCTATGAGTTGGTCAGGATTAGGGAACAAGACCATCCCATAGATAAGAAGAGCCACAAACTCCTCAAAAGCTTGCAAGTCTAGGGAATTCCAACAACTTTGGGCTTTCTCAAACAGAAACTTTGCCAAGAAGCCTTTGACACCACTTCTAGTTTCCCAATGAGTTATGACATCAGATGAGTGCAAGTGCAGGGTTTGAGCAATCTCTTCTGGCTTTGGATCTCTTTCTGTACCGTTGAAAGGTAGTTGATTGAGAATAGTAATCCTCAAGAGTTGAGAGAATTCTTCCAAAGTAGGCACAAGCTGATAGTCAGAAAATGTTAAGCAATGATGCAAAGGGTCAAAGAACTGGAAGAGAAACTTCATCATATCCTCCTATATGTTGGAGGTGACCAAGTTGAGTAGACGACCATGCCTCTCGGTGAATGGAGAGTTCTCAGGGATCCTTGAAGCTAGCTCCTTGAGTTGTGGAGGAATTCTTACAAGGTTGATTTGGATAGTTTCCTGCGAAGTGAATCCATATCCTACAAAACAAGAACAAAGATGAATCTCCAAAATCCTTGAAATGGTTAGTGGATGCATATGATGTTCATGATGTCCATGATGTTATGTACAAGTATGCATATACAAGCAAATCAAACAAGTTATTAGTTTAGGCTTGCATGGGGTTTTATAGGTAAGTACCCTCTTGAAGTTTAGTTGGCTCAACCTGTCCTAATAATAGTAACCAGGTTTTAAGGAGCTCAATATCATTGGATTGTTTCCTTGGACATTGTTTCAGCCCAAGCCTCTTTAATGGCGACCGAAATATCCCAAGAAACCAAACCTCAATGAGTGTAGTATCGAGTATCTACCAACTTCGGACTGCACCAAAGCCGGTCATCTCACTATATCCTAAAGGCCAAGTTGGACAAGTAAAGGATTCTAGAAGTTCATTAGTGCTTCATGACATCACACAGCGGCCCCGTATTCTCTTTGATTAACTCAAAGTCTACTGGTACCCACAAATATGTCACACTAATATAGCTATTGCTTAGACCATGTCGGTATACCCTGCACAGTTTCCATAATGTATTGCTATTTACCTATAATGTTTCCCAAATCCGGGTAGAGGATTCAAACCCAAACAAAGAACCATAATGTAAAGCAAACAAGTCAAACAATATAAGCAAATAAATGTGATCTAGCCCTAAGGTAACCCCACTTCTATAAAAGTCCCCAGCAGAGTCACCAGTTCTGTGATATGGTGGGAGAACTGACTTGAGGTTTTGCGTTTTATCGCAAATGTTGCGGTTAGCAAGAGTCACAACCGACTTTTCTTTTATCCAAAAGGAAAGGTGAAAAAGCACAGGAAAGACCTTTGAGATTACTTCTTGAGTTCGGGGGGTAGATTATGAAAAGGGAATGTATTAGCATACTTTTCATCCATGGTTTTCCATGGGCACTTATTTACTTGCTTAGATCACTTGCTTTTGTTGTTTGAAATTGTGCTTGGTGTGGTTTTGAAAGTATTTTGTAAAAGAGGCCATTCATTTAGGCAGACTTTGTAATGATTCTCGTTCGTAAGAATGTATACAAGGATGTTTATCTTTTGAAAATGTTTTCAATGTTTGTAAGATGTTTTTGAAATGTGTGTGTGTTTGTTTTGAAAATAGCAAGGATAGTTGTTTAAAATGGAGCAAGTAACTAGAAGCCATCTACCTACTCAAATGTCTTTCTTATGTATTTTCTATTCCTTTGACATGGTTGTCTTATCATTGATTTGGTAAGCAACCCTATCTTTGGATGTGAACGGGACGGGCGTGGGTCATCATATAACCATGATTAGCAATGTTTGTAAAGTATCTTAGCATTTTGAGGGACCAAGATCATTTTTTAAGGCAACTTTAGAATAGCGTCATCGAGGGACTATGATCTTATATTTTTTTGTTTTGCCAAGATACTTCGCATGCGTAACATGGCCATTTTTGTTTTAGGCAACCAAGTGGAGAAACCCTAAGGGTGCTTGTGTGCAAGTGTATCATTTTCATGCCTTGGATTTTGTCTTGTATTTAGGGTTTTCTATTTTGCTTTGTTTTGTTCTTGTCATACAAAACCTAATTATTAATCATGGTATATAAAGCGATAAATTGCGTAATGTAAATATTTCTAAGCTATTACAACAATTTAGGGGAGGGGAAAATACAAATTTGAATGGGGATTTGCAAGAATATAAACCTAAATAAATTATTACAACCAAATCGAATTTGTACGAATTAGGATAAATACAATACAATATTTAAAATACAATGCAATGTACATGTAAGAAAAGATGTTTTTGGTGTCTTTTTATGTAAAAGAAAATTTTATCTAAACCTAAAAATATAAGGAAAAAGAATTAATTTTTTTGAAAGGGGTTTAACCCTAATTATTATTTAAAAGAAAATAAAGTTTTTATAGGTATTTCTTGTGTATTTTTTTGTATAAAAATAATAAATAATATTGTATATAAATATAAAATTAAATATATGCAAAAGTAAGTATTTATAAGTATGAAATGACAAATAAATTGAACTAAATATGTTTAAATATATTTACAAGTTTATTAAGAAAATAAAGGATATCCTATTAAAATAAAATATATTTTTATGTGAGAAATAAAATAAAAGTACAATAAAAGTGAAATATTATTAATTTACATTTTTTTGGAGATTTTTATGCATTAAAGAAAATATTTAAAATATTAAATATGAAAATAAAACAAATAAAAATAAAAATATAAAAGTTGGCAAGGGGGGGTAATGTAGCAAAGCAGGTGGTAATGTACTAGCAAAAACTCCTTGCTCAAAAGACCGAGCCCAACCTGCAAAAATGTGAAAAGGGAAAAAATGTGAAAAATACAAAAGTAGCGCGCAGGTTCGAACCCAAGACATGGGTCTCACTAGCGCGCTGCTTTGCCACTGGGGTGGCCATACATCCATTGTCTTATGGAAAGCAAAAATAATATAACCCAAAGCGAGTCCTTGCCCTGTATTTCATCTTCTTTCTCAAGCTTGGCCAGACATCCTGTAACTCTCTCATACTTCCATAATAATGAAAATTCATAACATGAAAGTTGTAGTACTTAAGCACACGATTCCAACCATATAAGTTATGTGAATTATTAATCAAAGAACAAAGAGAATTTTAACAGCCCTAAATCTTGACCTAATATTTCCAGAAATTTCAAGTTCCAAATTCTCTCAGCCCAAGTAAAAACAATGCAAGATAATGGTATGTACAGCTTCGTTATGATGAAGACTACATTTTTTATTCACAAATTGTGGCCTATGGTTGCCTGTACAAAGAGATAGAGTTTCAGATTTTACCTCCTTCAGTTGGAATCATGGATGAAACTGGGATGAGTTTGATGGAGGCATGATGCTTGTTTTAGCTTCCTTCAACCTCCCTGGATGTATTCCAACCCTTTCCTTGCTCTGAAAGTAGCTGGAATTCCTTGGCCAAGTCAAACTGCAAGCTCTGAAGTCAACAATGGTAGATGATGGAAGAGTGATTACAGAATAGGGATGAAGGCCTGTATTGACTAGGTATTAAGTATGTAAGATGTTTGAATGATCAAAGCTCAAAACGCACGAGCCAAATGGAAGTTGGATGTGCTTATGCAAAATCTGCAGTTTTAGATAGATGTTTGGTGTTTTTCTGGTTGGGAGTGTTTCAGGCCCTTGTTAAACGTGTATTGTGTTGTATATATCTTTGTATATTAGTATGGATATGGTTTGATGTCAACCCCCTAACAGATATGCTTGTCTTCACCTTTTTGCCACTTTTCTTGTATTTGAAGTAAAGTGATAAGACAAAACCTCACATGCTTGTACTGGCTGGCTTAGGGTTGGTATTCCTTCTCTACAACTTGCCTTAGGTTTGTGGTACTTGTATGTGCCAAGGGGACAGGTTCAATGCTCAAGATTGTAAAGTTTCCAAAAGTTGATCTTTTTCAAAATGGCAATGGAACCTTTTTGCCATAAATGGAATTGCAAGTTGGATAATGGTTCTAAGGCATGGATAGAAGCTTTGTCAACTGATTAAGCATTTAATTAAGGAGTATGGAACAAGTTTGGGACCTGTAAAGCATGGATTAGTCAGCATAGGTACTGATTTCATCTTTGTTCTTCATGAAATGGCTTGGACAAAAAGTGAGAAAATGCCAACTTCATCTCTTCGATTCTCCCTACTCAAAAATGATCTTGAGGAGTTCTTGGACATTTTGGAAATCTTGAAATATACTCTATAATTCATCTTTGAAATGCATTTTGAGATACATCTGGGAACTATGTGAAAAATGGCCATGAAGTTGGGTCCAAAACCTGCCTAAATTAGGGCAAAATTTTACTAAGTTATTTAGTTCATGACCATGTATTCACAAATTTATATCTTGAGATCCAAGCATCTTTATGGAAAAGTGTGTGATGCAAAGTTGTATATTTCATGGAGGTATACAACTTTCATGTTGGGAACTTTCCTTGAATCATTATGCATCATGGTGAAAAAGTGGCCTAAAGTTGAGAAAAAATAAGAAAATTTTCTATACTTAGATAATTTCTAAGTTAAGAAAATTTTCAAATTCAAACCCTAATTTTCAAATTTGGTTTTCTTGGTGAACAAGTTTCACATTTTGACATGTTTTGATGAATTATGACCCTTGGTACTTGATTTTGACCAAAAAGTCAAAGTTTGACTTTTCAGTGTATAGTTGACTTTTGATCAGTTGACTGCAAATTTCATTTGTCAATCCAATGAAATTGAAATGTTTTGAGCCATGTAATAAGGTCAATATGATGCAATTGAATCCTTGAAATCATGCCTTAACTCAATTGGTCATTTGCTAGGTTAAAAATCAGAAATTGCCCTTCCTCAGTCAAAAGCCTAATTTTGACCATTTTGCCCTTTTGGTGATTTGATCAAATTTCTTGAGGAATTATGGTCCAAACTTGATCAAATGATACATATGAGTTTAAAATGTTGACGTGGATCAAAAATTATGAAGTTTGACTGTAAATTGGCCATGGTTGACTTTTTCCCAATATAGCTGATTTTTAGGTCAATCATCCAATTGACTCATCAAAAATGTGGTTCAAGGCTTGAAACTTGTCATGAGTGATCTTAGGGTTCCATAATGATGTTTGAAAGTCATATGAAGCATTGATAGTCCAAAAATCCTTGTGCAAACTCAAACCCTAATTTTGGTTTATCAGTGCAAGATGAGATGTCCTGAGCTGACCAAACCCTAATCCAGTCTTGAGTCAAAGAAATCTTGTGAGAAAAGTTTTGATAAATGAGAGGGTAAATTTTGGGGTACAACAATTATCAATGATTATATCCAATACTATAATTATGTATCAACATACTATCAATTCATAACATAAATGTCATATGAATCCAAAACATTGGGCACTAAGGCCACTCAACATATCATCTCAAAATACAAACCAAATAAGAGAATATAACAATATCTCTTCACAACAAACATGAGTTCAAATACCATCCGTGTTACATGACCATAGCATTGACTCACTACCTAAGAAAGCGGATAAACCAAGCCACTCCTCAACTATCCTCGTGTGAAGCACTACTATCTTTGGTACCTGAGCGATGTCGTATAAAACATCATTCCAACAGAAGGGTGAGAATTCACATAATTAAAAAATATATAATATAAATAATGTACATAACACACATACATGCAAGGAATTCATCACATTTCATATAAATTATCTATACAACATGGCTTTACCATTCCAAGTACCAAAACAATTATATTAAAACATTACAAGTATACCAAGTAGAACCGTTCACACAATCATCGCATATAGAATAATTTCCACAACAGTAACATCAATGTAACAATTAATTCAATTATCACATATATTACAAACATAACCAATGCTACAATCAAACTAATTATCGCATACATTACGTATCAAAGCAAAACATCATATAATAACAATTGTGACTCCAATGCAACTCCATGCGACTCATGCATATGGTACCATCGTGAACATCAAGTTCGCCTCGCTCTCGATTCCATATCTAGAACAAGAGCCATGCTTCCGATCTAGATAAGATCAAATCCCATCATTATGAACATATAGTCCACTGCTTCTATTTCCACACAAGGATCAAAGTAACCATCATTATGAACATTCAATCCACCACTTCTATTTCCACATAAGGATCAAAGCAACCATCATTATAAACATATATTCCATCGCTTCTATTTCCACACAAGTATCAAATAAACTAACTGGAGTTCAATCTCCTCAAGTATGCATGTGAAAACATAACCAAATATATGCAAATTAAAATTATCACCAAACCTCATTCATACTACATATCACAATAATCCATCAAAATGAATTATCCCACCATTGCACAAAACATACATTTATCATGTTATCATTACCAAAATGCAATTGTTTAGCATTCACCCATCATTCATATCACGAATAGCATTTAGCAACAATACTAACACATGTTATTTATATTTGACCAATTCATGATATACATATACACATATACATGTCACTTTACACACTCACATAATGATCCAATCATCCAATGTAAAAAAACCTAGTTCTATATTAAAGGTTATTGCATTAGCTTCCTAATTCTTCAAACAATGCCTAAAACAGAGTTACAGTTCAAAAGTTATAGTCGTTACAAAAATTTGTCAAAAAATATTGGATGTCCCTCAGGACTGCTCAGATCGAATCATACTGAGTCTTTTGGACACCTATGTGTCAACTAATACATTTTTGCATTGACGCAACATTGTTTTACAGAGAGACTCTGCCTCGCGGGTATGCTCAAGTCGACCCCCCCTTCTATTTGAGTCGACTCATATTGCGAAAACATGATTTTTCTGCATTTCTAACTTAATTTCCACACGAATTTTCTTCCTAAAACACCATAAATCACCACAAATTATCATGCTTGTCAATTTTAGCAACAACCTATCATTCTAACATGAGAGTACTCATTCTATTCAATTCAACACATCAATCTCATCAATTTCATAGATTTCTACACAAACCCTAACATATAAGATTTTAGAAATTGAAATCAACAACACCTATCATGTTACTACCCATTGCATACATCATATACCCATAATTGCATACTAGTATATAATTAGTGGGCTTACTAACTCATACCCCCTTATTACTTTCTATTTCATCATAGTTAGGCACAATAGCTTAATTTTATTATCACACTTAATAACCCAAAAAAAAAAACCAATTAAAACATAATCACATAATTAATAATTAAATAATTATTATACCATATAATAATTAATTAAATAAATAACTAATAAAATAGTTAATAAAAATCGGGATGTTAAACGGTATCTTTTCTAAGTAGTGTGGAGACAATTGTCAACTTTTTGGGTTTTCTCTCGCCAAGTGTTGATTTTGATTTAAAATCACCATAATTTTGACTTCTTGTTATGATGTTAACTTCTTAAAACTCCCCAGATGAATCAAGGATGATGTGTCCCTAAAAGTTTGGATATCCCCATAAGGTTTCTTTGACTTCCCTATAGAAGTTTGTGTAACTACTACTCTTGATATTGAAGAATATATTTGGGCTCCCCTCGTCGATGTGGCATTTTCTTCCCTAGTGAAGTAAATACGGTATCCCTAGTTGGAGTCTAGATGATAACGCATTATCTTCCCTAGCGAAGTCTGTATGATATTCCACGGTGAAGCCTGAAGGAGTGTATTGTATCCCTGCAAATGTATTGGTTTATTACTTTCAGATTTTACTTTGAATATTTTTAAGCCATGTTTCTTCTCAGTGAAGTTAAGCCTTGAAGTAGGACTTTGTTTCCTCAGTTGGTGCTTACTCTCTTATGGAATCTTCATCCTAGATATGATTTAGCCGAGTGTTGTCTTCACCCAAGTTGATTTTGCCTGGTTATCCCCAGTACAATATGTCTATTTTGTCAGCATATACATGATAATATTCATACATTCATACATACATCGTGCATAGCTAAATTAAAACTCATGGTTCATTTGCACTCATTGATGTTTTTGTTGGCATATTTTCCTCTTTGCAGAGTTATGTTATCTTCTTTCCAATAGAGTGTAAACCTTAAGCAGAAAGTGTATATCCTTTCAATTTCCCTACTGAGTTATCCCTCGTGGAAGAATTTTTCTTTAGCCTTCCTACCCATCTCATTATCTTGATGGAATTTGATCCCCATTTGAGTTTATTCCACATTGGATGGTGTATTGGTAGACTGGTTCACTCCAGTTTGTTCCTGGTTTGAGTTTTTGGTTCCGACAACAATATTATTTTGATCTCTATAGGTTGTGAGCCCTAGATTGAGAATGTTCATTTATTTTGCACGGGAAGACTTTATCCCCTCAATAGGAATGTGTTGGCATTTCCCCACGAAATTAAAATTCATTTCTCGACAGTGTTATCGCAATCCTTTTTGTAACAGCAAGTGGCGGTCTCTTTATTTGACCAACATGTACTTCCCCTAGTAAGTCTATTAATGCCAGAGAAGATGTTTACTCTGATGGATGGTAGTCTCTACATTATGGTAGATAGTTTGTTGTTGAGATTGGTTGTACTTTGATGATAAAGACAATTTGTTGAAAGATCCTTATAGCAGTTATTACCCTTTTCAAGTGATATCTTGATCAAAGAATAAATTATTATCGTTCTCAGCGAAATCTAGAAGTTGGTAAAATTTGTTACCCTTTCCAAGTGATATCTTGGTTAAAGAAGAAACTCTTACCATTCTCGGTGAAATCCAGAAATTGGTAAAGTTTGTTACCCTTTTCGAGTGATATCTTGGTTAAAGAAGAAGTCGAGACCAGTTCTAGGTGGAATGCCAGAATTTTGGGAAACTTGTTATTGTTCTATGTTTTTTCTACCTTCACCCCTGAGTTGGTAGTTCACCGTCATTCGTTATTCGATGTTTACTTCTTTCTCCTTATTGGACCTCATCCCAATAGAGTTGAGTTGTTTCCAGTCATGAGTACTGATGTCAATTCTTTGTTCTCAGTCATAAGTGTTGATGTCAACCTTTGTTCCTAGTCATAAGTACTGATGTCAACCAATTTGTTCCTAGCCATAAGTGCTAATGTCAACCCCAGACATAAGTATTGATGTTAACCAATTTATTCCCAACCATGAGCGCTGATGTCAACCATTTGTTCCCAGTCATAAGTATTGATGTCAAACTTTTGTTCCCAGTCATAAGTACTGATGTCAACCAATTGTTCTCAGTCATAAGTATTGATGTCAATCCTTTGTTCCCAGTCATAAGTACTAATGTCAATCTCTTTGTTACCAGTCATGAGTATTGATGTCAAACCTTTATTCCTAGTCATGAGCGTTGATGTCAACCAATTGTTCCATGTCATAAGCATTAATGTCGATCATTTGTTCCCAGTCATAAGCGCTAATGTCAATCATTTGTTTCCAGTCATAAGTACTAGGGGTGCTCAAAACCAAACTGGCGCAATAGAAAACCATAAAGCTGAACCAAACCAAACTGAAACTGAAAAAAACCGTATTTGATTCAGATGTGTTTGGATCATTTTCTAACAGAACCACGCGGTTTGGTTTAGTTTGCGGTTTGTATTTTGCAAACTGAACCAAACCAAACCAAACCGCAGTATGTTACAAAGTCTTCCTAACCAATATATATTTCTTTAATTCTTTAGAGAAATCAACATGTATTATGTGTATATTTTATAATATTCTTTATATGATATTTATTTTAATTTACATATCATTAAAACATAAAATATTATTCACTTATAAATACCATTTTCACTAAATATATTTTATCGTATTCTTTTTAAGATATTTATTTCAGAATGCAATTTCATGTATATCATTCTTTAGACTTAAGATATAATTATAAGGCGCAATTTTATCTATCAAATTATAAACTTATTTTAGCATTATAAATTTTTTATGGTAATGTATGAATGATTAAACACAATTATATTTTCCTCTATATGTGTATGTATGGATCAATAATTTTTGTTATCAAAATTCGAACCAGCCCAAACCGCATTATTTTGGTTTAGTTTGGTTCAATTTTATTTTTAAAAGTCAACCGAACCAAACTAAACCACACTTTTTTCTCTTGCGGTTCAGGTGATTTTTAGCTTTAAACCGCCAAACCACACTGTGAACACCCCTAATAAGTACGGATGTCAATCATTCGTTACATACCTAAATACGAATGTTTATCATCATCTCTGAGTCGGTATTATCTTACAGTTTCTACCTGCATCCTTCGGGTTGGTAGTTTATGATCCCATGTGAGTCGATGTTACTCTCTTTTTGCTATCTCCTCTATGAGTGGGTAGTTCGCAGTTATCTATCGGTCATTGTTACCCATTTATTTTTTCCTTATTTTATTGAGTTGATGATACTTTGTCTCCTCTTTGGGATTTACCCCAGTAGAGTTGAGTCTTCTTTTCCCCATCGAGTTGTTTTTTCTCCAACGGAGTTAAGTTTCTTTCCCTAGTTGATTCGATAACCCTTTCTAATGGTTACCTCCTTGTTAGCTTGTTGCTTGCATTGTTAAGAATTTTCGTCGTTGAAATCTTACTACGCATTTGGATTCTTTAATCATGATTTTGGTTTTGCTTATTTATAGTCATTCCCAGAGTCGTGTTGTTCCCTAGTGATTTATTTTCCTGGTTGAATTCTCTTTTTGGTTTGTTGGTTTTATTTTTTGCTTCCCCGGTAGTGTTCTATGTCACCTATGGAGTTGGTCATTTTCATTCATAATCATAAGCATTGCATGGCATATTAGGGACAAAAATAGGGTTTCTTTTGTATTTAAGTATCTTCAATCGCGTCGAGACGAATATTTTAATCTTTGTATCTTCGGATAGAAGACACTTAAATAAGGGAAGTTATTATACCCCAATTTTTTCCCCTAAGATCTCTTATTATCTCATATTATCAATAAATCAAGATCACACATTAGGGTTGGTTCTCCCTTTCTACTTCATCCTATCTTTAAGTTTACTCTTGAGGGATCACCAAGCACATTGAATTATGTATCTTGTACATGTGTTTTTTTAGGTGGATAAATTTTTAACTAACATCAAAATATGTATATATGTTTCTTTGGATGTTCATATTGTAGGTGATGACACAACCGCATCCATCTCACCATCTAACCTAGGGTTTTAAGGGTTAATCCTCAGTCAAATGGTTCTTCAGTAGATTGCAAGAGCTTAAGCTTCAAGGCTATATTTATGATATCAATTTTTTTTGGTTCAAAGAGCTCTCTCACCTTATTTAGGTCAAATTTTCCTCAAGGTTGGTGGTGGTATTCATCAAGAAGATTCATGGTTCATGTGTTTATTTTCATGCCTTCTTCAACAAGTGTCATTGAGACTTAATCTCCATATTTGATTTTGCTTCAATAAAACATCATTTCAAGGTCTAATGTGATCCATCATGCTCTATTTTGCAAAGAAAGTTCAAAAGATTCAAGGTTGATTCAACAAGTTTGACCTAATTGAGCAAATGTTTGATTCAATGATCACAAATGCATAACTCTCTCAATTTTCAATATTTTAAGTTGTTTCTTTTTTATATGGGTTCTTATCATCATCTACAACAGCTTCTCTTCACATGACAAGATCCAATTGTGCAAGGAAAGTCATCAAAAGTTGAAAGGGGTTAAAAGTCATTTTGGCACTCTCTGAGTAAGGGTTGGTTGACTTCCAAAGACCATATCTTGCTCATTTTTTGAGATATTAGGTTGACTCCAAAGCCATTATTCTCTTTGAATAGTCCTTAACAACTTATCTTCAAGGATGTAAGGCTAATTTTGAATGGAAGATCACTAATGGATGAAAAAGATTACAAGTCCTTTGAAAAGGCTATCAAATTCTCTTGTGTGACTTCAAAGGATCATAACTTGGTCATATTTTATCTCCTTGAGCTCATTCTTTTTTCACAATAAACTTGAGGGTGTCTAGTACAACTTTGTTTCAAGGTTCTAGGCTTGAAAATGTTTGGAAAGACATTAAAGAATTGAAAAGATTATAGGTCTTTTGGGAATTTCCCCAAATTTGTTCATCATCTTCCAAAGACCATAACTCTTTCATTTTTTATGATTTTTGAATGATCTCAATTCCACAATTCAATTCAAAGGGTCTAATTCATTTCATCCTCAAGAATCATGAGAAAATTTTGAGTGGAAAGGCATGTAACTTTGAAGAACATTATAGGTTATTTTGAGGCTCCATACTTAGAATTTTTCTAAGTGTCAAATACCTGTGTGTTTTTCTTGATTTCAAACATGAATAACTTTTAGCTCAGATCACCAAATTCTACCTTTCTTGTTACATTGTAAATATTGTGATGAGATCTTTACAATGCAAAAGGAATGAAATCATAAAGCCTCTTAAGCTGCTTGCCCCATGGTTTTGAAGTGAGCACCATGAAAATTGATTTTGAGTTTTGGACAGAATTGAAACTCCCATTGCAAGCCATTTAAGAATTTTTTTTGTTTATAATCATCATTAGCAAGTTTCTAGAAGTTATTAGACATAAACTGCATGATTAGAGTAAGTTTTGAACATGTGCAAGTCACACGTTTCACACCTTGCGGATTAGCTTGATTTGCATGATTTGAGCATGATTCCTCTCAATTCTCATCACCATTCTCTCTTGCTTATAAATAGAAGGACACATTCCACTCATTTCCCCAAGGTTTGATAGCTAGAATCACCCTGCCAAGATCCCACACGAACTCTTGAGCTTGAATTTAAATTTCTCATTTCCTCGCCTTAATTCACAAAAAGCTCCACTCAGTTAGCTTCCTTGACACTCATTGAAGCTAATCAGACCATTAGCAAGAAGAATCATGCACAGAATCGAGTTACATAAGTTCAGTTGCAGAGCCAATTTGTTGAACTTCGTTCAAGTATAATTCTCCACCATTTCACTTCAAATAAATTGCTAAGATATAGTCTCTTCTTCTCTTAAGCTCATGCTTCTTCTAGTTTCCATTTTCATGGCGAATTGATCATTTAATTTCAAAACTCATTTTCACTTTTTCTTCTAGTTTTTTCCAAAACGACTGAGCTACAGTTTATATAAATTTTTCACGAGGGTACAATAGTTTTCGTCTTGATGAGACGAATAGAATGTCATCAGTCTGGACCTCTAATTTTTCCATTTGCGAAACCCGCAACTCGCGTGTGGCTGGAGGTTAAAGATGATCAGCGTGTCATCTTCAACCAATGACAAGGTGCCATTTGTTTTTCAAATTTGTTTTATAAAATAAATGATTCAGTGGTTTATTCACTAATGTCCATATCATGCACAGTGCGCTAGATCCCTTGGATTTGATTACTAACGCGTTTTGACAATGATCATATGGTCCACATTTTTTTGGTTTATTATTTTATTTTCTGATTTTTGTTTTAATTGTTTTAAACTTCAAAAATTCATAAAAAAATTCATTTCAACTTCTAAAATTCCGAAAAAATTATCAAAAATACTTTTGATTTTTCTCTTTCTAATTTTTATTTTTTCACAATTTTAATTTGTGATTTGGTATTTTTATGATTTTTCACTTTAATTGATTTGTTTTAATTGTTTAAATATATTTTTTGATCTTTTAAAATTCTGAAACAATTATGGTAGGATCCAATGACCTCTTGACAAATATTGGTGACCTCATTTTATTCTTATTTTTTATTTTACTATTTTCACAAGTTTTGGCTTATTTTTCTTATTTCTTTATATTTTAAAAAATAATTTCTGACTTTAAAAAATTCTGAAAAAATTTGTTAACACTTGTCGACTCATGTTTGAACATTAAAAGCTTTAAGGTTGTATACAGAGGAATTCTCAATCACAAAAAAGCATGAAAATCAGAATAACTTGCACACAAAAAATTCAAATCAATTCCTTGGAGTAAACCCCAAGAATTTCAGAAGGTCTTCACAAAAATATCAACCAAAGATCACAAAATTTCAAGGTCTCATGGCTTCTAATCCTAAGTCTCAGGATTCCACAACTCCACAATGCTAGGGATAGTGACTAGATAGTCCAAGTAACCGTTACTATAGCCAATTTTTGTCAATAAAGGCTTTTCTTGGTTCTTAATTCATCTGAAGCTTGGTATTCCTCATAGGTTTAGTAATTTTGCTTGCTTGGTTTTAATCCAAAGGATGGGAGTTCAACATTGACTTCTTATGTCAAGTGTTGGCTTCTTGTTGGTTAGATCGCTCTTTTCATTAGCTTTTTCCTTATATTTTATGATAGTCTCTTAATATCCTCCTATCTTCTTTAATTTCAAAAAACTTCTCACTCCTTTTCAAAACTCTTTTTGTTTTCTAACTTGAACCTCTTTCATAATAAACTTGGACTTAGTTACATGCATTTTCAAAATCTTTTCTTACTAGAGGCCAAGGTATATTACTAACCGAACTAAAAAACATTATGTGACTCTTGAGTTGAATGAAAATCCGTCCGAGCTAGCAAGAATAATAAAAGCTAGAAATTATATGATGATATTATTTGGAAGCTTGTTATTTCCCAAAATTACAGAGAATAGTGTAAATTTTATGTATTTAAGTTTTCTTAGGAACTTTGAAAAAACAAGAAAGTATAGTTGGGATTCTGCTGTTTTAGCCTATCTATACAGTTCTTTGTGTAAAAACGCAACAAAGAACAAATGCACTTTTTATGGATGCACTTTCTTACTCCAAGCCTAGGGTTGGTGGAGAATGGAGTCTCTAAACCCCGTCAACAACAATGCATTCATTTACCCATATGCAACAAAGTAAGTCAAGAACTTAATTAATTTATTATTCATCCTTTCGCCAAATAAATGTATAAAATTAACTATTTTTCAATTCCTTTAGGTACTGCGTAACGGGTATGGATTACGGCAAGAATCCAAGATTCAATGTCGCTCTATATCGTAATCTATTGGATCACCTTGGCGCGGATGATGTACGTGGTACCTTTGAAATTTTCTAATTCTATATAACTTATTTTTTATGTTTTCATTTTTCTGATTTAGTTTTATCCACAGTTTATCTGGAGACCATATTTGGGTTTGGACCATGAACCAAACCCCGAGGATGCAGCAGTTTGGACTGCAAAGACTGCAATCATACGGTTCAATGTTATGGAGATACACCACAACGACCGTGTTAAGATGCAGTTCGGAATACATCAAGAGATACCATGCAATCCAACTTGTTTGTCACCCTGGCATCTCAAAAGGGTCGATGCCCAATGGGGTCTTACTAATTGGAAATATTTTTCTACAGAATGGTGTAAGATGTGGCATAGGTGTCACCAATATGTGTTGCAATTCCCTGTTTTCCTCAACCGGAATAATATATGACACATAGATCAATATTTTGATTGGTATATATTAGTTAGTAACCCAAAAATGCATGTGTCGCATGCGAGGTATTTGGTCGACCCACGAACACAATGGGCACAAACCTCAAATTCCCAACAACAAACCCAATGCACATCAACTTTCCACCAAACACCATGATGATACAGATCCACAAACACCCAACCACAATCACCACCTAAATACCAATACACCCATATGCCCCACACCCAACCATAATCACCACCTCAATACCAATAAACCCATATGCCCCACATCCAACCCCAATCTAAATTGCAATACCAATACACCCACATGCCCCATGCACAATTCCAGTCTTCTTCACATCCCAATATGGGCCCCTCATCATCTCACCTTAGCCCAGATCTAGGATTTCCTAAAGAATATGACCCAACCAACCCAACTTACCATCAACCACCACATCACCATAGCATCCAACAATTGCAATACCAAACACCATAAGATTCATTTCCTTTTTACCCCCTTACTCAAATGACTAGTGCTATAGACCATCCATAGAATCCCATCCCCCACCAAGACGACCAAACTTTGAAGGCATGGGTATCCGACTGTACCAAAGCGGATCTTTCAGATATGGTCATCTGACCGATTTCATGGATCATAAACACATTGACTTCATTGGGCCATCGACCCAACCGCAATAGGAAAATTGACGAAACCCACCATAAATAGGCAAGGACGCAGATCCTGAACAACGGATTGTTACCGAGTTCTGGGGGACAACTAAATAATATGCATCTTTTTTTTTCATTACGTAATCGCTCATTTGTTAATGAAAAATTTAAGTTTCATGAAGCTATATCGTTTACTTATTGTCTCGTATTTAAAATAGAAAGCAAAAAAAATTGCCTCTTAAATGCACTTAGGCGCCATCTGAGATAACTTAGGGAAAACATGTCGTACCTAGGATCCATCTCACTTGGCGCCTCCTTCTAAAATTAAAGTGCACGCGCCATCTCACTTGGTGCCTCCATTGTGGTGTTTTCTGAAACATGGTTATTTGCGTAATTTTCTCTGAAACATGGTTATTTGTGTATTTTTTTTAATACTTTGTTATTGTTAAAAAAAATTCCCTTGTGACGACCTTAAATCCATTAAAAGAAAATCCTTTCAAATAGACGAGATTGGAACATTTAATAGAGCGTGCATATAATTCAAATTTCTCTGTATGTTTTTCTTCTGATTCTATCTATTTTAGATTGAGCAGTAACTCAATCAGACTCTACAACTTTGACTATTGAAACTTTTGTATCACTGTGGATTTGAACTCTTGCCATGATGGAAAGGAAGGATTGCCTGCATAGAACACACACAAAAGTTCCAATTTTTTTCACAAAAAAGTGGCAATCGGATTGATATTTGCAGAGGGATTCAAGGATTTTTGACGCTTGCAATCCATTCTTGGGGATGTTTTGAAGCTAAAAACATCATTCCCAAGCATCAAAGCATCCAGAATCATCACGTACATCATCACGGTTTGCATCCTATTTTTTGAAATCGATTTTGATCATACATGCGTTAGAAATAGGTTTTGAGTATGCATTCTTGTTTGTATGAGCATTTAGAACGTGTTTGAATGGTTAATTTCCAGTTTTGATGCATATATGATAACCTGCCATTGTTAGGGTTTAAGCGTTCATTTTAGGATTTTTAGATACAGGTGCAATTGGGCCTAATAAAGGACACCATCATGCTCAAATGATCAAACCGAGTTGATCCATGACCTTGAATTGGATTTATATTTCTTGTGTGAGATTTTTGAGATTTGCAGGTGTTTTAGTGACGGATATAGTCCGTAGGTAAAAGTGCTAGGCTAAAACGACGGATAGTTGCAGAAGATGATGGTGTGGCATGACATAGTTGGGCCAATTGAAATAGCGCACGTTTTTTGCATAAAAGGATTTTTGGCCTGTTGTACCCCAAAATTTTCCCTCTTATTCATCAAGACTTTTCACACAAGATCTCTTTGACTCAAGACTGGATTAGGGTTTGGTCAGCTCAAGACATCTCATCTTATACTGTTGACCCAAAATTAGGGTTTGAGTTTGCACAAGGATTTTTGGACTATCAACGCTTCATATGATTTTCAAACATCATTATGGACCCCTAAGATTGCTCATGACAAGTTTCAAGCTTTGAACCACATTTTTGATCAGTCAATTGGACAGTTGACCTAAAAATCAACTGTATTGGGGGAAAAGTCAACCATGACCAATTTACAGTCAAACTTCATAAATTTTTATCCACATAAACATTGTAGACTCATATGTATCTTTTGATCAAGTTTGGATCACAATTCCTCGAGAAATTTGATCCAATCATCAAAAGGGAAAAATGGTCAAAATTAGGGTTTTAACTGAGAAAGGGCAATTTCTGATTTTTGACCTGACAAATGACTAATTGGTTTGAAGCATGATTTCAAGGGTTCATTTGTATCATCTTGACCTAATTATATGGTTCAAAACATTGCCAATCCATTGGATAGACTGATGAAATTTGCAGTCAACTGATCAAAATTCAACTGTATACTGAAAAGTCAAACTTTGAGTTTTTGGTCAAAATCAAGTGCCAAGGATCATAATTCATAAAAACATGTCAAAATGTGAAACTTTTTCATCAAGGAATCAAATATTGAAGATTTGGTTTTAAAATTTGAAATTTTCTTAACTTAGAAATTTTTCTAAGTATAGAAAATTTCTTATTTTTTCTCAACTTTAAGCCATTTTTTCACCATGAAACAAGGTGATTCAAAGGAAATTCCCAACATGAAAGTTGTAGATCTCCATGAAATCTACAACTTTGCTTCACACATTTTTCCTTAAAGATGCTTGGATCTCAAGATGTAATTTTGTGAATAAATGCCCATGAACTAAAATAACTTAGTGAAATTTTGCCCTAATTTAGGCAGGTTTTTGACCCAACTTCATGGCAATTTTTCACCTATTTCCAAGAGGAATATTGAAATGAATTTCAAATATGAGTTATAGAGAACATTGCAAGCTTTCCAAAATGTCAAAGAACTCCTTGAGATCATTTTTGAGTATGGAGAATCGAAGAGATGAAGTTGGCAATTTCTCACTTTGAATTCAAGCCATTTCATGAAGAACAAAATTCAAATCAGTACCTATGCTTCCTAATCCATGCTTTACAGGTCCCAAACTTGTTTCTCACTTCATAATTTAATGCTTACTCAGTTTACAAAGCATTAATCCAAGCCCAAGAGTCTTTGTCAAAGTTGTAATTCCATAAATGGCACAAAGTTGCCATTGCCATTTTGGAAAAGCTTCACTTTTGCAACTTTTCAATTCTTGAGCATTGGACCTGTCTTCTCTGCATACACAAGTCCTACAGACCTAAAGCAATTTGTATAGAGCTTGTACCAACTCCAAGCAGGTTAGTACAAGCATGTAGAGACTTGTCCCTTCACTTTGCTTCAAAAGCAAGAAAGTGTGCAAAAAGCCTAGGATTGAAAAATCTGTTGAAGAGCTGACTTGAAACCTTTTCCATACTAATACACAAACATATTACAGTTGAGAACACGATTACAAAAGGCCTGAAATACTCCAATACTCCATATCACCAAAAAACTGTCAAAACTTGCAGTTTGTGTCCAAGCATAGCATTCCATCAATTTGCTCGTGCGTTTCAAGTTTTAATCATTCAAACACTTTACCTACCTCATATCTAAGTGATACAGACATTCATCCCTGCACTGTAACTCCTCCTTCTTCATCTGTCATTTTTGTTTTTCAAGCTTGCAGGTTGACTTGGATAGAGAGTTCCAGGCACTCCCAAAGCAAGGCAAGGATTGGAACACATTCAGGGAGGTTCAAGTAAGCTAAATCAACCTTCAGGCCTTCCTAAATCTCACTCAAACTCCATTCACGATCTCAGCTGAAATAAGTAAGAATTCCAACTTCTATCTCTTCATACAGGCATCCATTGGTCACGATTTGTGAAAGAAAAATGTAGATATTATAGTGCTAAAGCCAACTGTAGCGATAAAAAATGTAGCGGGGTAAATCGGAGATCGAGTTATTGATTAATTCGTCTCAAAAAAGCAAGAGTCGCCACCGCGCTTTATTGTTTCCAAGGGAAAAGGGGAAAGAGCGAAATAAAACCCTAAATATGCAATGTAAATAATACTTTTTAAAAGAGTAAAAATACAAGGCATTTTTGAAAAGAGATCTATGGTTCGGGGGTTGGTTATACAGTGGGAAGGTATTAGCACCCAATGTATCTATAGTACTCTATAGGAACCTTTTGAAATATCTGTTTTATTAAAATTGTTCGTTTGATTGAAAAATGAATCGTTTTGGCCGAAAAAGGGGTACGGACGGGTTTTTGAAGATGCGACGACCTAATGTCGAAGTTTTGGCTTGAACGGTATAAGTTTTGAAAAGATTGAGTTTTGAGGAAAAATTATCCTAAGTTTTAATGAAATGCGAATGTTCGCGCGATTAGACTTGAGGACATGAAGTCAACAAATTTAATCGTTTTTTCCCTTGGATTTAGACGTAAACAGAATAATCCAGTAAACAGATAACTATGATAAATAAATGATATACAACAATTCAAATAAAAGACTAAGTGGTGTAAATATGTATTTTTTTGATTTCTGTTTAATATTAATAAAAACAAGAGAATTAATTAAAGAAAAATAAAGTGCTTTAATTCTTAAGTTCTATTTTTTTTTATATTTTTATATTAGTATTAACTAAAACGAGTGAATTAATTAAAAGAAATAAAAAAAAATTTAAGTTTTTATTTTTTATAGGTTTCTAGATTTAATATTAATAAAAGGGTACTATTTAAGAATTATTAAATAACTCTAAACCAAGTTAAAAAAAATTAAAAGGGTTATTAACTTAAATCTAATAAAAAAAGAATACTAAAATTATTAAATTAAACCTAAAATTTAATGAAAAATTGGTCACCTTATTAAAATGTTTAATTAAATCAAACTCTATTTGATTAAGTTAATAATTAAACTAAATTATAATAGTTCTAAAAAGCTAAGGAAATCAAAATGGAAACAAAAATAACAAGAGTCAAAGGGGGGGGGGGGGGGTAAATAATAATGCGCATGGGCTAAAGGTTCCTAAAGGGCCTAATCAAAACTAAAACAAGGGGGTGCACAAGGAGGACGTTGGGCTTTAGGTAGGAAGCAGGGCTAAGTCCAATATGCATTTCATAATTCTTGTTTTAGGGTTAAACGCGTTTGGTTAATTGAATTAGGGATTAGGTTTTGCAACAACGACGCCGCTCGCTTGTACCGTCTTCTTCGTTCTCATCTTTCTTCGCCTTTTGCTTTGCTTCTGTAGCTCTGAGTCTCCCTCTGTCCCAACGGCCACCAGTGCTCTTCACTTTCCTCTTCCCTCCAACAAAACATTAGGGGGCGACGGATTCGGTAAGTTCGTTTTCGTATTCGTGGTGTTTTTGTTACGATTTGCATGTTTGTGATTTTGATTCTGTTTTGATTCTTACTTCGTGTTTCACATGATTATTGAGGTATTATGAAAGAAGAAAAGAGGGTGAAGTACTACCTGGAGAAGGAGGAAGGAAGGTGGGGAAAGCTAGGAGGCTGGGACGGCGAGGAGTGCGCGTGATGCTCGCTAGCTGCCTAGTACTCTGTATTTATCTTTCTTCTCTTCTTCTGTAGCCCTTTCGTATTAACCTAGGATGATTATTTATGAGGTCTTCGTTGTATGCTTGTGTTGGATGCTTCTGATGCCTTCGAAAACTTTTCCTATCTTCTTCTTCACTATGATTATGTTGTCCTTTTTAGTGACTTATGAAGGATACTGAGGCCCTTGATGCTTTGAATATGCTAGTGTTGAAATACTATTTTGACTGGCTTGGCTATGTTGATGTTGGACTGTTTCTTTCTTCTTCTCGCTACTGTTGCTTTCAGTTGCTTTTTTGTTGGCCAGTGATGATATAATCTGAGGCCTGATGGTATTTGGTCGTGTTATTGTTGAAATTTTTGACATGGGTTTGATAAAGAACTTGCATTATTCTGGGTTTTGCTTTGGTTAGATGGACAGGTCTTATGGTTTTAGGTTCTGATATGGTTTAGGCCAATGTTGTGTTTAACAGGTTATGGAACAAGTTGATGGTTTTAGGCCATATTATCTGATGGTTTATGCAGTAGGCTATGGTTTTACTGGTTTTTTATGCAGTAGGCTATGGTTTTACTGGTTTTTAAGGTTGATGGAAATTATGCTGGTTTGGAATGGTTTAGGCCATGTTATTTGATATATGGTTTTGATATTTGTGATGGTTTTATGTATGTTGATGGAAACTGGTTTATGGCGTATGTTTGACAGTAGGTGGAGGGTTTTGATAATGGTTATGTATGGTACTGGTTTTTTGTGGTATTATGCAGTAGGAATGGTTTATGTTGTAGTATTTTTTTTGAGTTTTTTGAACGCCTAGGCAAGTTGAACTCTCTTCTTTTTGAAAGGGGTTTTCTTGTTATGTTATACAGTTTTGCTTGGCATCTTTTTATGGCTCAGGTTTGAATACTTTTACTATATCCTTGGTAATTCTGCACTCTTACTGTTACAGCAGTTTTGTTTGATATCCTATTTCATGCTTCTTTCCTCTTACTGTGTTACTGCTGTAGTTTTGTTTTGTAACTCCTTCTGCCTAAACCAAAACCTGTAAAACCAAACTTCTATCTCTCTTCTCTCTCATAGGTACATTTGATGCATTAAAATGATGTACTGTACTGTATGTTCTGAAATTGCATAGGCTGGAACATGATGTAAATGGAAATATATTATGCTTGCAAAATTGTTTTAGACTGCACATTTCCTTTTGACTTTTGCATGGCACAGTGGAGCCTTATGTATTTTGGCTTCCTCTTACCTCTTGGCATAGTTACGTTGCACTTGTCTTAAAAATGCATATGCTGTTTTGTTTTATGCATTTTGTATTGATTTATGCAATGGCTTTTGAAAATGCATATGCTTTTGAAATGAAATGATTTGAGATTATGCAGTTTACAAATAAAATGCAATTTTGACAAAAGAAATGAATTTGTGCATATTTAAATTTGTGCATTCATTTTTGAAAATAAAAATTCCTCCTTTTTTGTGAACCGGGAGAAATCCCGTGATTTGCAAAAAAGGATAAACTGATTCCAGCCGTTTGCTTTTAATGATGAACGCTTAAGATTAATTTTCTGCTTTTAATTGTTTATTTCTAACTTTTTCTTTTTAATTCTTTGCAGGTAAAAAAAATCAAATGAGAAATTGGATAGAAGATGAAGATTTAGAATATTAGAAAAATAGTTTTTATTTTACTTTAAACTTTTCATGTAATTGTCATTATAAATATTTTGTAAATAATACAATATTTAAATAACAATTTTAATAAATAGAATAAAGTGAATAAAATTCTACTATTTCCCAATTAATTCTTTTTCTTTCTAATTATTTATTTATCGTTTATAATTCTTTTAAATTGTATAATAACTGAAAATCAATTTCAATTACTTAAATTCAGAATAATAAACAAATAAATAAACATCATTGATCAATTAATAACTCCAATTATTTAATTCATTATTCATAATTCTCTAAATTATAATAATTAAAAATAGAATTTCAATTATTTAACTTAGAATGATAAATAATTAAATAATCATTGTTGACCAATTAATAAACCTCTTTCCAAATGTTTATTTCATTATTCATAAATCTTTAAATTATATAATAACCGAAAATAGATTCCAATTATTTAAATTTAAGATAATAAATAATTAATAAACATTGTCTGATCATTGATCGATTAATAAATTTAGCGTTCAAAAATAAATAGCTCTCGACCTGAAAAAGTTATGAATTTTAAAATCAAAAGATCAAAACGCTTGCAATGTAATGATGCAGATGGGAGATGGTATCTTAGGTCAAAATTTGGGGTACAACACCAACCATGTGCGTAGATTTCATTTCTGGTAATTATGTATAGAGAACTTTAGCATTCAAATTTCTGTAAAAATTAGGTTTAAAATTAGGGCTTTCAAAATTCATTTTAATCTTTGATTGTTAGTTTCCATAAGTTACATGTCTGAAATCGTGGGGATGAGTACTATCATTTTCATGTTGGAAGTTTTCATTTTCATGGAGAAATGAGAAAGATACAGGAGGTATGGCCAGCTTGAGGAAGAAGACGAAGTACAAGGCAAGGACATTTCTTGTGTTATGTTTTTATTGTTTCATATAAATCAACGGATGTACAGCCACCCCAGTGGCAAGGTAGCGCGCTGGCCAGGCCCAGGTCATGGGTTCGAACCTTGGCGCTACCTTTTGTTTTTTCATATTTTTCCAAGTTTCATTTTTTTGGTTGTTTGTAGGATGGGCCTCAATATTTGGGCCATAGCGTTTTTGCTAACATATTGTCCCCTGTTTGCTTGCAGCACCCCCTGGCCCAATCTTTTATTATTTATTTTATTTTCATATATGGTTTATTAAAATATTTTCTTTAACACATAAAAATCATAAAAAATATAAATATGATAATATTGCATTTTTATTTTATTTTATTTTATTTTTCACACAAAAAATATATATTTTATCTTAAATATATACTAACTATCTTTCTTAAATAAATTTGTAAAAATAAATTAAACTTAGATATATTCTTATCTTTTCTTTTATATTTATATATATATACTTGTAAATATTTATTTTAACATATAAAAACTAAATATTTTCATAAAATATTATTTATTATTTTTAATACAAAGAATACATAAAAATAATACCTAAAGAACTTTATTTTCTTTTAAATTAGAAATTAGGGTTAACTTTTGTTTTCAAGAATTAATTTCTTTTTCTTAAGATATTAGGTTTAGTTTAAAATTTCTTTTCACATAAGAAACAAAACAAAAATACTTTTCTTGCATGTACATAATATTGCATATTTAAATGTTGTATTTATTTATTCCAATATTCGTACAAATTCGATTTGGTTGTAATAGTTTAATTAGTTCTACATTATTGCAAATCCCCATTTACAATTTGTATTCCCCCTTCCCATAAAATGTTGTAATAGCGTAGTAACCTTTAAATTACACAATTTACCGCTTTTACATACCATGCTAGTAATTAGGGTTTGAATGGCAAGATAAAAACAAGTCAAATAGAAAACCCTAATACAAGACAAACAAAGCATGAAAATAACACACTTGCACACAAGCATCCTTAGGGTTTCTCCACTTGGTTGCCTTATACAAAAAATGGCCATATTACGCATGTGAAGTATCTTGGTAAAACAAACAAGTATAAGATCATAGTCCCTCGATGACGCTATTCAAAGTTGCCTTACAAAATGATCTTAGTCCCTCAAAAAATGCTAAGATACTTTACAAACATTGCTAATCATGGTTATACAATGACCCACGCCTGTCCCGTTTACATCCAAAGATAGGGTTGCTTACCAAATCAATGGTAAGACAACAATGTCAAAGGAATAGAAAATGAACAAGAAAGACATTTAGGTAGGTAGATTACTTCTAGTTACTTGCTCTATTTCCAAACAACTATCCTTGCTATTTTCAAAACAAACACACACATTTCCAAACATCTTATAAACATTGAAAACATTTTCAAAAAGACAAACATCTTTGTATACGTTCTTACGAATGAGAATCATTACAAAGATTTCCGAAACAATGGCCTCTTTTACAAAATACTTTCAAAAAACCACACAAAGCACAATTTCAAAACAAAAGCAAGTGATCTAACAAGTAACTAAGAGCCCGTGGAAAACCATGGATGAAAAGGGTGCTAATACCTTCCCTTTTCATAATCTACCTCCCGAACTCAAGAAACAATCTCAAAGGTCTTTCCTGTGTTTTTTCACTTTTCCTTTTGGAAAAAAGAAAAGTCAGTGGCGACTCTTGCTAACCGCAACATTTGTGATAAAACGCAAAACCCTCAATTCAGTTCTCCCACCGTATCACAGAACTGGCGACTCTGCTGGGGAATTTTATAAAAGTGGGGTTACCTTAGGGCTATATCACATTTACTTGCTTACATTGTTTGACTTGTTTGCTTTACATTATGGTTCTTTGTTTGGGTTTGAAATCCTCTACCCGGATTTGGGATACATTATAGGTAAATAGCAATACGTTGTGGAAACTGTGCGGGGTATACCGACATGGTTTATGCAATAGCTATATTAGTGTGACATATTTGTGGGTACCTGTAGCCTTTGAGTTAATCAAAGAGAATACGGGGCCTCTAAGTGATGTCATGAAGCACTAATGAACTTCTAGAACCCTTTATTTGACCAACTTGTCCTTTAGGATGTAGTGAGATGACCGGCTTTGGTGTAGTCTGAAGTTGGTAGATACTTGATACTACACTCATTGAGGTTTAGTTTCTTGGGATATTTCGGTCACTATTAAAGAGGCTTGAGATGAAACAATGACCAAGGAAACAACTCGGTGATATTGAGCTCCTTAGAACCCGGTTACTATTACTAGGACAGGTTTAAGCCAACTAAACTTCAAGAGGGTACTTACGTTTAAAACCTCATGCAAGCCTAAACTAAGAACTTGTTTGTTTTACTTGTATATGCATACTTGTACATGACATCATGGACATCATAAACATCATATGCATTCACTAACCATTTCAAGGTTTTTGGAGATTCATCTTTGTTCTTGTTTTGTAGGATATGGATTCACTTCGCAGGAAAACTATCCAAGTCAACCTTGTAAGAATTCCTCCACAACTCAAGGAGCTAGCTTCAAGGATCCCTGATAACTCTCCATTCACCGAGAGGCATGGTCGTCTACTCAACTTGGTCACCTCCAACACATATGAGGATATGATGAAGGTGCTCTTTCAGTTCTTTGATCTGTTGCACCATTGCTTCACATTTCCCGACTATCAGCTTGTGCCTACTTTGGAAGAATTCTCTCAACTCTTGAGGATTCCCATTCTCAATCAACTACCTTTCAACAGTACTAAAAGAGACCCAAAGCCAGAAGATATTTCTTAAGCTCTGCACTTGCACTCCTCTGATGTCACAACTCATCGGGAAACTAGAAGTGGTGTCAAAGGCTTCTTAGCAAAGTTCCTGTTTGAGAAAGCCCGAAGTTGTTGGAATTCCTTAGACATGCAAGATTTTGAGGAAATTGTGGCTCTCCTCATCTATGGGATGGTTTTGTTTCCCAATCCTGACCAACTCATAGATGTGAGTGCCGTCAAAGTCTTCATGTCACGCAATCTGGTGCCTACATTGCTAGGGGATATCATACACTCTTTTCACACTCGCACAATGAGGAAAAGAGGTGTACTTATGTGTTGCACTCCTCTTCTTGCAAGATGGTTTATTTCTCATCTTCCCCCAATCAGTTTTAAAGAATGAGCAAGGTTCTAGGTGGTCACAAAGGTTAATGATGCTCAAACATTCAGATATTCACTGGTACTCGCGATCCAAAGAGAATGTTATCATTGTTGACCGTTGTGGGGAATTCCATAATGTCTCTCTACTTGGCATTAGGGGAGGAATCACCTACAACCCATGCTTAGCTCTAAGACAGTTTGGTTATTCCCGAAGGGATAGTCTGCATGAGATGTTGATTCAAGGCTTGGTATTCGACTACGACAACAACGATCAAGGTCTTCGCCAGAGATTCATCCGAGCATGGAGGATGCTAAACAAGGTGGATAGCAAGACTTTAGGACACAAAAATTACATCCCTCTTGAGCCTTACCTCAAATGGGTACGAACCCGCGCTCAAAGTCTTATGATGACTTATCCTTCTATTCTCCCGGTGATCATTGAGCCTGTTAAGGAGGGAGAAGTTCCATACACTATCCTACATTCTGAAATGCCCACATCTATTGAAGACCTACAAAGGGATTGGATACAGTTCAAAGGAGAGCGAGATATTTTTGAAGCCCAATTCTACGCAAGAGAGAAGAAGGTTTTTGAACTCACTAGACTACTTCATGAGGAGCAGACTCTAAATGCCTACATTGCACCAAAGAGGATGCGCACTACTTTTTTAACTTAGAGTGTTGTATTATTTTGCGCAAGGGGCATTGATGTACTCAAACTCTATCTTATTAATATAACGTGGGTTTTCTTTTTGTCTAAAACGAACTTGAATCTTTAAAAATCCTTGAAAACATTGCATACGCACATATCATTCATCATAACATAAACAGGTCTTTTACAACGATTTTCCTCATCTCTCTACTGTTTATTTCAGTAAGATGGATCTCGAACAGACAGTCAAATATCTTCAAGTTCAAAACACGCGGTTTCAACAGTTACTCATGACCCTAGCCAAGGGGCAGGAGGAGTTGAAGACTTTGTTAGCTGAAGAAAGAAAGAAGAAAACAAAGAAGATCACTGTGGTTTTGAACATGGGGAGAAGGTTTCAGGGACAGACTAGAAGAACCTTGAATTTTGCAACCACTTTCGATGAAGGAGAAGGGAAAGGAAAAGAAACAGCGGTTCCGTCAGAATCTAAAGAGGATGAAGAAGAGGAAGACTACTCTGAGGAACAGTATCCTCCAGTGGATGATAAGTACAGACATCTGGAAGAGCGTTTGAGCGCTATGAAAATACAAAAAGTGCCAGGTCTAGAATTTGAAGAATTGGGACTAGTGTCGAGAATTGTGATCCCACCAAAGTTCAAAGTGTCGTTGTTTGCAAAATATGATGGGGTGTCATCTCCTAAGATTCACCTCCGATCATATGTGAGAAAGATCCAGCCGCACTCCAGCGATAAAGATCTGTGGGTGCATTTTTCCAAGATAGCCTATCTGGAACACAACTTGATTGGTTTTACCAACTAGAAAGGGCCAACGTCCACAACTGGGAAGACCTTGCCGCAAATTTCTATAAGCAATATCAATATAATGCTGATTTGGCGCCTACCCATACTCAACTTTAGAGTATGGGCATGGCTTCGAATGAGGGTTTCAAGGATTACACACAGAAATGGAAAGATCTAGCTGGAAGAGTTTAACCCCCTCTGTCTGAAAGGGAGTTGGTGGATATGTTCTTAGGCACTCTATCGGGCCCTTTCTTCAACCATCTGATTGGGAGCTCATCTGCAGGATTTACTGAGTTAATACTAACTGGAGAGAGGGTGGAAGTTGGCATAAAAAGTGGAAAGATTCAGAAGGACTCATCTGCCTCTACAGCTGTGAGA
Source organism: Vicia faba (assembly GCA_948472305.1). Taxonomy (NCBI): domain Eukaryota; kingdom Viridiplantae; phylum Streptophyta; class Magnoliopsida; order Fabales; family Fabaceae; genus Vicia; species Vicia faba. The sequence continues at coordinate 1,555,271,636 of OX451735.1, read as the reverse complement.
AAGCCTTTCATTAGGAAGAAGGAGGTATCTGCTGTTTATCCACAAAGGAACCAAGGGAGAGCCGAACGCCGACCAATGGTAGCGGTTGTTATGATCCCAAAGCCGACATCTGATCAACCAAGAAGTAATCAACCGAGGGTGGAAAGGCCAGTCTGACAATTCACCAGAATTAATATGACTCTAGCCCATGTTTTACCGCATCTTCTGAAATCTAATTTGGCAACTTTGAAAGAAGCTCCCAAAATCCCCAACACAGTGTCCCCTCATTATCACTCAAATTCCCGTTGCGCATATCATTCCGAAAGTCCAGGTCATGACACCAACAACTGTTGGGCCTTGAAAAACAAAATTCAAGATCTTATAGAGGCAAAAGAGATTGAGTTTGATGCGCCCGAGAAGCCAAACGTCATTTCCGCTCCTATGCCTAGACATGGTCACCACACCAATGTTGTTGAAGAAGATTTGTTTGCTACCATAATTGATGAACTCTTGACTCCACTCCCAATCATTAAGATGAACTTGTTGAAAGCCGGTGTATTCCTGGGTTGTAATGAAGACTGCCATCTTTGCTTATCCTCACCAACTGTTTTCCCTTTGTTGAAAACAGTCATTCAACGCTTGATAGACAACAAAGAGATTCTGATTGAAAGTACTCTTATTTCACCTGTTCATGTTGAAGACATTTCAATCATAACCATCTCCAACAATTCTTCCAGGGTCCTCAAAAGACCCGTTAAAATTACATCGGCTCCAAAAACTACTCCTCTTATAATCACAATGCCTGGGCCAGTCCCGTATAAATCAGACAAAACTGTGTCGTGGAATTACGGTGGGGACATCTACTACCATGGCATCAAACAAGATGGGCTGGCCTCCGAAGAAATAAATTCCGAAGAAGAAAATTTTGACATTAGTAATATTGCTAGAACCAGTAAGATTACCCGAAGCGGTAGAATCTTCTCTCCAGAAATTACCCCCCCAAAGGCAGTTTTTGGACCCGTGGCTGCTCCAAAGGTTACCTCCGTACCAATAATCATATCTGCAAGTGCTCCTATTGACAAAGAAGACACAACACCTGTTGTTATCCCTACCAACACTCCTACTGCTGAAACTCGAGTAAAAAGTATTCAAGTAGAGCCTGTCCAAACAAAGGCTCAATCCCTGACTATCCCCGAAGCCTCCAAGAAGGAAATGGAGGAGATCCTGAAAATAATAAAGAGGAGCGACTACGACGTAGTTGAACAGTTGGGGAAAACTCCCTCCAAGATCTCCATGCTAGCATTGTTGCTGTGTTCTGAGGCACATGCGAAAGCCCTGGTGAAGTTTCTAAAGACAGCCCATGTGCCTCAAGAGACGTCTGCTGACTAATTTCAAGATTGCGTGGCCAGCTTGACAGCAGATAACGGCCTAGGCTTCTCAGATGTTGATCTGACACCAAGGGGAAGAAAGCACAACGAGGCATTTTATGTCTCTGTGGAATGTAGAGGCACAACTTTGGCCCATGTCTTGGTGGACACTGGCTCATCTTTGAATGTTTTACCGAAGAAAGCTCTCGACAGACTAGACTACGAAGGACTGACGTTGAAACCCAGTAACATAGTTGTAAGGGAATTTGATGGCTCAAAGAGGATGGTCCACGGAGAGGTGGATATCCCCATGAAGGTTGGGACTCAAAATTTCAACTCAACCTTCTATGTAATGGACATCCGTCCCTCTTACTCATGTCTGCTAGGACGACCGTTGATCCATAATATCGGCGTTGTCACCTCTACACTGCACTAAATGCTGAAATATCCGGTCCAAGGAAAGATTATCACTGTCCACGGAGAGGAAGGGTATATGATTAGCCACCTCAATTCCTTCAGATGTATGGAATTGGACAGCGAGTTCATTGAAACTCCTTTTCAACATTTCGAAGAAGTCCCCCGAGAGATAGCAGTAACCAAGACCGTGTCCTAGATTCCCAATATTACAAGACCTCCACTCCGGATGTCATCTCTGAAGGATGCCAAGGCAGTAGTAAAGGAGGGCGGATGCACCATCTGGGGGAAACTCCCGGATATTTCGTACAAATTTGACAAGTTTGATTTAGGGTTTACTTCAAGTGCTCAGAAGGTTGTGCATCGTGCCCGCGCTGGAGGGCCACCCTTGAAGATTAGCAACAGAGAGGTTAGTGCGTAGAAGACGGTGAAGAGCATTGCAACTTGGAGGATTGGATCTTTCCTACTGTCAACGGAGGACTTCGCAATTGGGAAGCCAGAGACTTTGTCCCAATAACTTTCATCCCTCGGTAATTTATCTTTACATTTTTGTTGGACTTGTAATATTCACAAACAATTTGCACATTTTAAAACCTTGTGTCTTGCCCGAGGAACAATGGTCCATTTGTAAGGGTTTTTATTTCATCTTCATATGACATTTAATGAATCATGGACGTTTTTCTCATACAAACTTTTTGTGCTCATTATTTTTCTTTTACATTTTATTTTTAAGGATGGCTATACCCTTACACACACCCACACTCACAAATGCAGGTACCCCTCCATTCCAGATCCCATGGGTAATGATACTGCTATGGCCTTTTATGAATCTGAGGATCTAATCTACCAAGCCGAAGACGAAGGTGAGGAAGATTGTGAAGTACCAGGGGAACTGGTCAGACTACTACAACAAGAGGAAAGAGCTATTCAGCCTCATGAGGAACCGATGGATACAATCAACTTGGGAACCGAGGAAGATAAAAAAGAAATCAAGGTGGGTGCTAATCTGGAGCCCAGTGTCAAGGAACGTCTGATTCATGTGTTGCATGATTATGTTGAGATCTTTGCCTGGTCATATGAAGACATGCCAGGACTTGATACAGACATCGTGGTACATCATCTCCCTACAAGAGAAGATTGTCCACCAGTAAAACAAAAAGTTTGCCGCATGAGACCTAACATGTCAAAGAAGATCAAAGCGGAAGTCATGAAACAATTCAATGTTGGATCCGTGGTTGTCACTTCCTATCCCCAATGGGTTGCCAACATTGTTCTCGTGCCTAAAAAGGACGGAAAAGTACGAATGTGCGTGGACTATAGAGATTTGAATAGGGCCAGCCCTAAATATGGTTTTCCACTCCCCCGCATAGATATCCTGGTTGATAATACGGCACATCATAAAGTGTTTTCTTTCATGGATGGATTCTCAGGTTACAACCAAATCAAAATGGAACTTGAGGACATGGAGAAAAATACATTTGTCACACAGTGGGGCATATTCTGCTACAAAGTGATGCCATTCGGAATGAAGAACGCTGGGGCAACCTATCAGTGCGCCATGGTAGCTTTGTTTCATGACATGATACATCATGAAATAGAGGTCACATAGATGATATGATAGCTCGATCACAAACAGAAGAAGAGCACCTTGATCACTTTCAAAAGTTGTTTGAGAGATTGAAGAAGTATAAGCTAAGGTTGAACCCAAACAAGTGCACATTCGGAGTACGGTCCGGTAAACTCTTAGGTTTTGTCGTCAGTAACAAAGGTATTGAGGTCGATCCGGCCAAGGTTAAAGAAATACAAGAAATGCCTGCTCCTCGTAGTGAGAAGGAAGTCAGAGGATTCTTGGGGCGCCTGAACTATATTGCCAGATTAATTTCTCACCTAACAGCTACTTGTGAGTCAATCTTCAAATTATTGAAGAAATATCCAATAGTCAGATGGAACGATGAATTCCAGGTTGCTTTTGACAAGATCAAAGAGTACTTACAAGAGCCTCCTGTTTTGATGCCACCAGTCGAGGGGAGACCACTGATCATATATCTGACCATTTTAGAGAACTCAATGGGGTGTGTATTGGGGCAGCATGACGAGTCTGGCCGAAAAGAGCACGCTATTTACTACCAGAGCAAAAAGTTTACCGACTGTGAAACCAGATATTCACTGCTCGAGAAAAATTTATGCGCTCTGGCATGGGCTTCTCGCCGACTAAGACAGTATATGTTGACTCATACTACCTTGTTGATATCTAAGATGGATCTGATAAAATACATCTTCGAGAAGCCTGCTCTGTTTGGGAGGATAGCTAGATGGCAGATGATCCTAACAGAATATGACATACAGTATACTACCTAGAAAGCTATAAAGGGCAGTGTATTGGCTTATCACCTTTCTCACCAAGCTGTAGAAGACTATCAGTCCATGAAGTTTGAATTTCTGGATAAAGACATCATGACATTAGACAACTGTGAAGAAATCAGACCATATGACCGACCTGAACAAGGATCCCGATGGACCCTGTTCTTTGATGGGGAATCCAATGCACTTGGTAATGGTATCGACGTTGTACTCATATCTCCGGAAGGGTATCATACTCCCTTTACTGCCATACTTTGCTTCAACTATACGAAACAACATGGCGGAATACGAAGCATGCATCCTTGGTCTCAGAGCTGCCATAGACTTGGGAATCAAATCTTTAGACGTGTTTGGAGATTCAGCTTTGGTCATCAATCAGATCAAAAGGGAATGGGACACTAAGCACCCAAACCTTATCCCTTACAAAGAACATGTTTTGACATTGCTACCACATTTTGAGAAGATTACCTTCGAGCATTTCCTTCGAGAAGAAAATCAGCTAGCAGACGCTCTAGCCCCAATGTCATCTATGTTTAAACTTAATTGGGATAACGAGGCTCCCTAGATCACCATCGAACGAATGGATGAACCAGCACACTATCACGAGATTAATACTGAAGAGGTAGTGGACCAGCCTTAGTTTCATGAAGTCAAGAGGTATCTCGAGGCTCAAGAATATCCAGAAGGAGCTTCAATCAATGATAAGAAGTTCCTAAGGAGATTCTCTGCTAAGTTCTTCCTTAGTAATGGCATCCTGTACAAACACAATCATGACTCCATTTTTGCTTTGGTGCGTGGATAAGGTTGAAGCTGAAAAGATCATGGTTGAATTACATGAAGGTACTTTTGGCACTCACTCCAGTGGGCATACGATTGCGAAGAAAATCCTACGGGTAGGCTATTATTGGTCTACCATGGAAGCAGATTGCTATCAACGCTCTTGGACCTGTCATAAGTGTCAAATTTATGCTGACAAGGTGCACGTACCTCTGGTTCCTCTGAATGTCTTGACGGCTCCTTGGCGCTTCACTATGTGGGGAATTGATATGATTGGAGAGATCAAGCCTACATCCTCCAATGGACACAGCTTCATCCTGGTGGCCATTGACTATTTAACAAAGTGGGTTGAAGCAGCCTCCTTCGCCTCCGTTACCAAGAATGTTGTGGCTCGCTTCATCAAGCAAAACCTCATTTGTCGATACGGTATCCTGGAAAGGATCATTACTGAAAATGGTACCAATCTCAACAACACTATGATCATCGCCTTGTGCGAGCAATTCAAGATTCAGCATCACAATTCTTCTCCCTATCGGCCAAATATGAATGGTATTGTCGAAGCTGCGAATAAAAACATTAAGAAGAGCATACAAAAGATGACAGTCACGTACAAAGACTGGCATGAGATGCTACCATTCTCTCTCCACGAATATCGTACCATGACTCGCACATCAACTGGGGAAACACCCTATTCTTTGGTTTACGGCATGGAGGTTGTTTTTCCTATTGAGGTTTAAATCCCCTCTCTGAGAATTATGAAGGATGCAGGTTTGAACGAAGACGATTGGATCCAGACTCGACTTGATCAACTGAACTTAATTGATGAAAAGAGGCTTACTGTTGTTTTCCATGGTCAGATGTATCAAAAGCGGATGATCAAGGATTTCAACAAGAAAGTCATGCGCCAAGCATATCACGTCGGGGATCTGGTGATCAAACGTATCATCTTGCCACAAAGTGATCCCAGGGGAAAATGGACTCCTACCTATGAAGGACCATTTGTAATCAAGAACATATTCTCAGATGGGGCAATGATCTTAACCACCATGGATGGCGACGACCTGCCACACCCTGCGAACGCGGACATAGTCAAAAGATGCTATGCATAAGAGACCTGCTAGGTTGACACACCTAGGCAAAACAAGGGCATCCCGGCGAACCAAAAAGGTTCGGGCAAAAATTAGGGATAAAATAAAAAATCTGTACACCCGGCAAGTTGAAAACCCGAAAGGGCGACTTGAGCAAAAAAGGGTTTCTCGGTGGACTGAAAACCCAAAAGGGCGGTCCAGGAAAAAGTTAGGGAATTAAAGCGCATGACTATGTCCCTTCGGATCACTTAACGGACAACATTTGACTTCCACTGACAAAACTAGGAGTTTCTGATCAATTCAATCATCTTCGGACGAAGCAACAAATAGACAAGATATTCAGAGATATGAAGGCTATAGCAGAATGGGAACCCCATGGGATTATTACACATAGCTATCTTTCTTTGTATAAATTTTTCTTGTTTTATGGCACCATTCTCTTACTAGAATGATTGCCTCCTTTTTACAAAATACTTATTCAAAGTCAATACAAAGATATCTCTTTGAAAATACAAAAAACTATTTGTCTTTTTCTTTACACTTGTGTTTTATTTGCAAAAATGTCCAATGATTCATTGATAAACATATGCACTTGAACATAATTACTGTTTACAAATAAGCAAAATGAGAAAGACAATTACTGATATGTTGAAAGGACATGAAAATGTCTCTAGGATATTCCATAAAGTAATCCCCACAGTACGTCATTTAAATCCCCAGCAGAACAAATTTCAATTTATTAATCCCCAGTAGAAATCGTCAAATTTCTCAGGATTCCCCAAACAGATCTTACAAGCAGTACTTGGCATTAGCCTCACGACATAATTTCTTTCTCTCAACAAGAGTTTTTTCAGTACTTCAACTTCAATACATGAAGATTCAACATAGCCTCAGCAGCAGTCAAGGATTTATTTTCCTCAATCATACAGCAATACAGCAAACCAGCTTACATGCACGTACATTACATCCATATATCATAAACATTGATAAAACAAATACATGGCATCATACATTTCATGCAACATAACTTTGTGTTCCAGCTAACATTTTACCCTTTTCAGGATAAGATTAACAATTACCATTAACAATATGCAATCATGATACAGTACGAATACGCTCCACACACGGATGCTATTCTGATACTCATTCAGATTCAACTTTCAGATACAGTACGGATACGCTCCATCCACGGATGCCATTCTGATACTCATTCAGATTTCAAAGTTCAGATACAGTGCGGATATGCACCAGACACGGATTCCATTCTGATACTCATTCAGATTTCAAGTTCAGATACAGTACGGATATGCTCCAGACACGGATGCCATTCTGATACTCATTCAGATGTCAAGTTCAGATACAGTGCAGATACGCTCCATACACGGATGCCATTCTGATGCTTAGTCAAAATCAAATTTCAGATACAGTACGAATACGCTCCAGACACAGATTCCATTCTGATACTCATTCGAATCAACTTTCAGATACAGTTCAGACACGCTCCAGACACGGACTCTATTTTGATACTCATTCTTTCAGCTTACAACTTACAATTCCACAAACATTTTTGGATGGCATCTACAAGCCCATCTCCAACAAGATTCTATCACTTCTCCAAATGGCATCTTTAAGCCCATTCCCTCAACTACACATTTTCGAGTGCAAATTTATGGGCACTCTAGTGTCCAATCATCTTTTACCTTCGAGTCACGAATGGCAAAACTCGCCAATCTAACTCTCCAGGTTTAAGAAGATTGAACAGGGGCAGCTGCTGTACCCCAAAATTTTCCCTCTTATTTATCAAGACTTTTCTCACAAGATCTCTTTGACTCAAGACTAGATTAGGTCTTGGTCAGCTCAAGACATCTCATCTTACACTGTTGACCCAAAATTAGGGTTTGAGTTTGCACAAGGATTTTTGGACTATCAATGCTTCATATGATTTTCAAACATCATTATGGACCCCTAAGATTGCTCATGACAAGTTTCAAGCTTTGAACCACATTTTTGATCAATCAATTGGACTGTTGACCTGAAAATCAACTATATTAGGAAAAAGTCAACCATGACCAATTTATAGTCAAACTACATAATTTTTTATCCACATCAACATTTTAGACTCATATGTATCATTTGATCAAGTTTGGATCATAATTCCTCAAGAAATTTGATCCAATCATCAAAAGGGAAAAATGGTCAAAATAAGGGTTTTGATTGAGAAAGGGCAATTTCTGATTTTTGACCTGACAAATGACCAATTGGTTTGAAGCATGATTTCAAGGGTTCACTTCTATCATCTTGACCTAATTACATGGTTCAAAAAATTGCCAATCCATTGGATAGACAGATGAAATTTGCAGCCAACTGATCAAAAGTCAATTGTATACTGAAAAGTCAAACTTTGACTTTTTGGTCAAAATCAAGTGCCAAGGATCATAATTCATCTAAACATGTCAAAATGTGAAACGTGTTCATCAAGGAATCAAAGATTGAAGATTTTGTTTTAAATTTTGAAATTTTCTTAACTTAGAAATTTCTTTTTTTTTCTCAACTTTAAGCCATTTTTTCACCATGATACAAGGTGATTCAAAGGAAATTCCCAACATGAAAGTTGTAGATCTCCATGAAATCTACAACTTTGCCTCACACATTTTTCCTTAAAGATGCTTGGATCTCAAGATGTAATTTTGTGAATACATGCCCATGAACTAAAATAACTTAGTGAAATTTTGCCCTAATTTAGGCAGGTTTTTGACCCAACTTCATGGCAATTTTTCACCTATTTCCAAGAGGAATATTAAAATGAATTTCAAAGATGAGTTATATAGAACATTGCAAGCTTTCCAAAATGTCCAAGAACTCCTTGAGATCATTTTTGAGTATGGAGAATCGAAGAGATAAAGTTGGCAATTTCTCACTTTGAATTCAAGCCATTTCATGAAGAACAAAATTCAAATCAGTACCTATGTTGCCTAATCCATGCTTTACATGTCCCAAACTTGTTTCTAACTTCATAATTTAATGCTTAATCAGTTGACAAAGCTTTAATCCAAGCCCAAGAGTCTTTGTCCAAGTTGTAATTCCATAAATGGCACAAAGTTGCCATTGCCATTTTGGAAAAGCTTCACTTTTGCAACTTTTCAATTCTTGAGCATTGGACCTGACTTCTCTGCACACACAAGTCCTACAGACCTAAAGCAATTTTTATAGAGCTTGTACACACTCCAATCAGGCCAGTACAAGCATGTAGAGACTTGTCCCTTCACTTTGCTTCAAAAGCAAGAAAGTGTGCAAAAAGCCTAGGATTGAAAAATCTGTTGAAGAGCTGACTTGAAACCTTTTCCATACTAATACACAAACATATTACAGTTGAGAACACGATTGCAAAAGGCCTGAAATACTCCAATACTCCATATCACCAAAAAACTTTCAAAACTTGCAGTTTGTTTCCAAGCATAGCAATCCATCAATTTGCTCGTGCGTTTCAAGTTTTAATCATTCAAACACTTTACCTACCTCATATCTAAGTGATCCAGACCATCATCTCTGCACTGTAACTCCTCCTTCTTCATCTGCCATTTTTGTTTTTCAAGCTTACAAGTTGACTTGGATAGAGAGTTCCAATCACTCCCAAAGCAAGGAAAGGATTGGAATACATTCAGGGAGGTTCAAGCAAGCTAAAGCAACCTTCAGGCCTTCCTAAATCTCACTCAAACTCCATTCATGATCTCAGCTGAAAGAGGTAAGAATTCCAACCTCTATCTCTTCATACAGGCATCCATTGGCCATGATTTGTGAAAGAAAAATGTAGATATTATAGTGCTGAAACCAACCTTGTGAATAGATTTCATTTCTGGTCATTATTTATAGAGAATTTTAGCATTCAAGTTTCTGTAAAAATTAGGTTTAAAATTAGGGCTTTCAAAATTCGTTTTAATCTTTGATTGTTAGTTTCCATAAGTTACATGTTTGAAATCGTGGGGATGAGTACTATCATTTTCATGTTGGAAGTTTTCATTTTCATGGAGAAATGAGAAAGATACAGGAGGTCTGGCCAGCTTGAGGAAGAAGACGAAGTACAGGGCAAGTACATTTCTTGTGTTATGTTTTTATTGTTTCATATAAATCAACGGATGTACAGCCACCCCAGTGGCAAGGTAGTGCGCTGGCAAGGCCCAGGTCATGGGTTTGAACCTTGGCGCTACCTTTTGTTTTTCCATATTTTTCCAAGTTTCATTTTTTGGCTGTTTGCAGGATGTGCCTCAATATTTGGGCCATAGCGTTTTTGCTAACATACTGTCCCATGTTTGCTTGCAGCTCCCCCTGGCCTCAATATAAATATGATAATATTGCTTTTTTATTTTATTTTCTTTTTCACACAAAAAATATATATATTATCTTAAATATATACTAACTATATTTCTTAAATAAATTTGTAAAAATCAATTAAACTTAGATATATTCTTATCTTTTCTTTTATATTTATATATATACTTGTAAATATTTATTTTAACATATAAAAACTAAATATTTTCATAAAATATTATTTATTATTTTTAATACAAAGAATACATAAAAATAATACCTAAAGAACTTTATTTTCTTTTAAATTAGAAATTAGGGTTAACTTTTGTTTTCAAGAATTAATTTCTTTTTCTTAAGATATTAGGTTTAGTTCAAAATTTCTTTTCACATAAGAAACAAAACAAAAATACTTTTATTGCATGTACATAATATTGCATATTTAAATGTTGTATTTATTTATTCCAATATTCGTACAAATTCGATTTGGTTGTAATAGCTTAATTAGATCTACATTATTGCAAATCCCCATTTACAATTTGTATTCCCCCTTCCCATAAAATGTTGTAATAGCGTAGTAACCTTTAAATTATGCAATTTACCGCTTTTATATACCATGCTAGTAATTAGGGTTTGAATGGCAAGATAAAAACAAATCAAATAGAAAACCCTAATACAAGACAAACAAAGCATGAAAATAACACACTTGTACACAAGCATCCTTAGGGTTTCTCCACTTGGTTGCCTTATACAAAAAATGGCCATATTACGCATTCGAAGTATCTTGGTAAAACAAACAAGTATAAGATCATAGTCCCTCGATGACGCTATTCAAAGTTGCCTTACAAAATGATCTTAGTCCCTCAAAAAATGCTAAGATACTTTGCAAACATTGCTAATCATGGTTATACGATGACCCACGCCCGTCCCGTTTACATCCAAAGATAGGGTTGCTTACCAAATCAATGGTAAGACAACAATGTCAAAGGAATATAAAATGAACAAGAAAGACATTTGAGTAGGTAGATTACTTCTAGTTACTTGCTCTATTTCCAAACAACTATCCTTGCTATTTTCAAAACAAACACACACATTTCCAAACATCTTATAAACATTGAAAACATTTTCAAAAAGACAAACATCTTTGTATACATTCTTACGAATGAGAATCATTACAAAGATTGCCAAAACAATGGCCTCTTTTACAAAATACTTTCAAAAAACCACACAAAGCACAATTTCAAAACAAAAGCAAGTGATCTAGCAAGTAACTAAGAGCCCATGGAAAACCATGGATGAAAAGGGTGCTAATACCTTCCCTTTTCATAATCTACCCCCCGAACTCAAGAAACAATCTCAAAGGTCTTTCTTGTGCTTTTTCACCTTTCCTTTTGGATAAAAGAAAAGTCGGTGGCGACTCTTGCTAACCGCAACATTTGCGATAAAGCGCAAAACCTTCAAATCAGTTCTCCCACCGTATCACATGGCCATTTATTTGAATCATATTGTTTTTTGTTAGCTTCATATAACGAATGAACACTTGACTCATACGGTATAGGAAGCACGTTGGAAGGGAGAGGACCTAGGTTCGAGTCCCAGGTCCAACATTTTATGTTTTCTAACTTGTTTATTACAGATCCAATAGGTCTCACCCCCAGGCGTGCATCATGCACCCTCAGATCCAGCCATCTAATCTGCATGGTTCTGGATCTAGCGCCTCTAGCATGCAGGCACACCATGGACCTCCATACCATAACAACATGGGATCAGGCTCAAGGTTGTGCGCCAACCAGACTTGGGCTTTGGCACAATTCAATAACACACCCCTCCAGTTAGGGTTTCACACCCCCTCAGGCCCAATTTTAATTTCTCTATGTTTTTAATTTAGTTTATTTATTTTGTTTATTCTTTTTTTTTTAATCATAAAATATCATAAAAAATCAGAAATCATAAAAAATTAGGATTTAGAGTTTTTTTTAATATAATTAATTTTTTGCAAATTAATTAATTTAATTTAATTTGAACCTTTTTTCCTTAATTTAAAATTAGTTATAAGAATTAGGTTAAAATTCAAATATTTTTTCATAACATACAAAAAATATTTTTAATGAGCAATTAGGGTTTAGAACTTTTTCCCGTCTTAATTTTACGCGCTATTATTTTTTCCATACGATTTATTTTTTTACCACTTATGTAATTGCGCCCGGTTTGTAATAGTTAACTAGGTTTTTATCTTCGAATTTCTTACTTTTTAATCCATTACTTATGTATCTACACCAAAGCCCTGTAATAGCGTAGGACTTTATTTCTCGCTTTTTCTTTACATGCTTGTATATAATTGTTAGTAACTTAGGGGTGCATGACAAAAATCAATTAATCAGTAGATCACTAATTGCAAGATAAACATAACTGAAAAAACACATTGTTGCACACTTGCACACTTAGGGTATACCTCACTTGGTTGCCTCGAAAAATAATGGTCATGTCCCTCGAACGTAGGGATATCTTAGCAAAGACCCTCAATTCTAAAGTCATCAAAAAGATCATGGTCCCTAACATACCTTGAGTTGCCTACGAGAAATGATCTTGTCCCTCGATGTTTCCTATATGATGACAGTCCCTTCGAATGCTAAGATATCATTACATGTTGCCTTCGATGACCATAATGACCCTTTCGATAGTCCCTCAACATCCGACGATAGGGCTACCTACTCACTAATAGTAGGATAGCACTATCTAAAGGGTAGGAGGAAAAGAACACCCTTTTCGATTAAACCTTTTCCTTCTTGTCACCTCCATCCCCTCTATATAAGGAGACCAGACTCAAGCTCAGAGGAGAGATTTTTTTATACACACACGCTGCCTTATAAGCTACCAAAATTGTCAAAAACCTCCTGAATAGTCCAAATCGAAGGAATCTTCAACAATACTCCACTCCTTCCTTGAAGTTTACAGAGAACATACTCAATCACTAGGCATCTCCAACACCACAGATCCATACACCATAATTGGTAAGGAAAAAGCTTGTATTTGTTTCTTTTTGTTTTCTAATACTTGTTGCAGATTCAGCATGAGTAAGGCTAGTGTGCAAGCAATTGAAGGACTTGGGCTTGGAACCCAGGTCATGCTTTTTGCTTGATACCACATCTTTGCAGGCCAGCGTGCACAGGATCAAAGGACCTGGGTTCGACACCCAGGTCTTGCATCTTTATTTGTTCTAATGTTTGTCATACAAATGTGAATCAAAAAGAAGATTGCATCTCCTAGATCGAAAGGAAGCTTTTCCTTCCATCGAAACAGGCAACATCCCTCCTAGATCAAAAATCTCATATTCCTCTGAATCGAAGGCAGCTTTCCCTCTGGATCGAAGAAGCCCCTTTTTTCCTTGCAATCGAAGGATGCTCCTTTATTTTTGTTACTTTTGTTTTCATTTATTTATTGACCTTTTCTTTTATTTATTTTAACATAAAAATCAAAAAAATCACAAAAAAACTTTAGGCTAGTTGTTTTATTAATCAAATTAAAGTTTGTTAATTAATTAAAACTTTAACCTCTTTTTAATTTAAAATAAATTAGAATTTAGGTTTTAATTTAACTTTGATTATTTCCTTTTCATAATACAAATAACCAAAAAGAATTTAGACTATCTTCTTTAAATTAATTTTAATTATTTTCTTAAATAAAAAAAAAGAACAATAAAAAGATTTTCTTATTTCATTTTCACTTATTAGGTTTTAGACGTATTTTTAACTTTCGCGCGTTATTATTTTTTCGCATTTTTACATTATTGTACCTGTATACTAGATGTAATAGTAATTAGGCTTTATTTTTTGCTTTTAATTCTTGCACTCCCCAAATTTTGTACATTGTAAATCCCTCCCCCGAAGCCATGTAGTAGTCTAGGTTTTTACCTTCTACATTTTATATTCTGCAATATATATAACTGCTAGTAACTAGGCGTGTATAAAAAGACTGAAATCAAACATTAGCAAACTTAACAAAAATAAAAAAATAACTGAACATAACACACTTGCACATATATACCTCTAGGGTACCCCACTTTGTTTGCCTTCAAAAATAAAACAGTCATGAGGCAGGAACGCTTTGGCAAAGACCCATAAAATCAAAAGATCATAGTCCCTCAATGACCCTACAGTTGCCTCTCGGTAAATGATCTAGTCCCTAAACAAAATTGCTAAAGCGTCTCCACAAGTTGCTTTCATGATTGTATCGTCCCTTTGAATGTCCCTCATACATCCAATGGTAGGGCTACCTACTTTCTAATAGTAGGATAGCACTGACTACAGGATAGGAGGAAAAGAACTACCCTTTTCGAGTACAACGTAGATAGCTGTTAGAAGTTTGCTTAAAAACATTTTGCACTTACATAAATACTACTTTTCAAAAACAATTTTCAAAAACAATTTTCAAAAACATTTGCTTTGTTAACACTCTTGAGAACTGATACAAGATTTAAACACAAAGAAAATCGCCGCACTAAGGCATTTTCTAAACATTTTCAAACACACAAAGCACAAAGATGTTTCAAAAATGAGAAAACCTCTAAGATCCCGTAGATAACTACGGATGGAAAGGGTGCTAACACCTTCCCTTTCCATAATCTACCCCCTTACTCAGAAAATCTCGAAAAGGTCTTTTTCTGTTCTTTTCACCCTTTCCTTAATTTGGATAAAAGAAAAGTCGGTGGCGACTCTTGCTTATCGCAACATTTGCAAACACAAAATGCAAAAACCAGTATTAAACAATCGGTTCTGCCACCGTATCATAGAACTGGAAACTCTGCTGGGGATAGAATAAAAAGTGGGGTTTACCTTAGAGTTAGTTCATTATTAAACTGCTTTTTTGTGCTTTGTATGCTTTATCCTTGGAGGATTGGGTTGTTACTATAGGTCCTACACCCGGATCTGGGGGCATCATTTTAGGTAAACAGCAATAGATCGTTGAGACTGTATGGCGCAGACCGTTATGCTTAAAACGATAGCTATGTTGGTGTGACACTTTGGTTGGTACCGGTATCCCTTGTGTTGAATCGAGGAGAATACGGGGCCACCGTATGGTGTCGTGAAGCACTAACGGACCTTAGAACCTTAGTTGAACAAAACTTGGCCATTAGAAATTAGTGAGATAGCTGGCCTCGATGTAAAGCTGGGGATTGGTTAATACTCGATGCTACACTCATTGAGATCGGACTTTCGAGATGTTTCGTCCGCAAGAAAAGATTGCTAAGCTGAAATAATGCCCGATAAAGAAAGATCAATGATATTTAGACTCCTTAGAACCCAATTACTATTTCTAGGACAGGTTGAACCCACTAAACTTCAAGAGGGTACTTACCTATAAACTCCATGCAAGCCTGAACCTAAGGTCTTGTGTGTTTTTCTTGTGTGTGATTAATTTTCTTATACATGACACCATGCATCATAACATCCATTTTTTCATTACACTGACCATTTCAAGGACCAAGGGAATTTAACTTTGTTCTGTTTTGCAGATCATGGATTCCGCTCGTAGAAATACTATATGGGTCAGCTTCGTGAGAATACCTCTCCAACTCAAAGAGCTAGTATCAAGGGTTCCCAAGACTTCCTCATTTACCAAGAATTATGGTCAACTTCCCAATCTGGTTACCTCGGGTTTTGATGAGAAGATGATGAGTGTACTCTTTAAATTCTTTGATCCTAAGCACCATTATTTTACCTTTCTAGATTATCAGTTGGTGCCCACCATGGAAGAGTTCTCTCAAATATTGGGTATACCTATTCTTGATCAGACGCCTTTCACTGATTTAGAAGAAGCTCCCAAGTCAGAAGTCATTGCAACAACTTTGCATCTGAAACGGTCCGACATTATATTCAACTGGGAAACAAGAAGTGGTGTTAAGGGTTTTCTAGGTAAGTTTCTGTACGAGAAGGCTTACCAATTTTGGGATGATTTGGATTTCCAAGCTTTTGAGGAGGTTCTAGCCCTTCTAATATATGGTTTAGTGTTGTTCCCTAATACAGACTTTCTCATAGATATGAATGCTATCAAGGTTTTCCTCTTCTCGTAACCCTATGCATACTCTACTCAGAGACATCTTTCATACCCTCCACACTCGCACCATGAAGAGAAAAGGGATTCTTATGTTTTGCATGCCATTGCTGTCAAGGTGGTTTATTTCTCACCTCCATAAATCAGTATTGAAGAATGAAGAAGGTTTGGGTTGGTCGCGAGGGATAATGTCACTTTCTCACTCGGATATTCTCTGGTATTCTCGATCTATAGGAGATATTTCTGTTATTTACCGCTGCAGGGAATTCCCTAATGTCCCACTACTTGGCATTAGGGGAGGCATAACTTATAATCCTTCTCTGGACTTACGACAATTTGGTTATGCTAGAAGGGATGGTCCCCACGATATGCTTATCCAGGACATTGTGTTTAACTACTAGGATGATTCTCAAGGGTATCATCAGAGGTTTATACGAGCTTGGGGTATGGTAAACAGATTTAGTACCAGGACTTTGGGGCCTAAGACTTCCATCCCAATGGAACCTTATCTCAAATGGATACGAGCTCGCGCTCCGAACCTTATAATGTCGTATATAGTCATCTTACCAGTGGTTTTGGAGCCCATTTCTGAAGGGGGTATTCCTTATACAGTTCTCCATCCTGACATGCCCACTGATCTTGAAGAGCTGCAGAAATCCTGGATTCAGTTGAAGAAAGAATGAGATACCTTTAGAGATCATTTATATGTCAATGAGAAGAATATCTTGGAGCTTACGAAGCAATTCTCAAAGAGAAAAGTCTTAATTTCTATCTCGGCACGAACAGGAAGCACCCATGGGAAACCTGATGTTTTAGATTTTAGAATTTTCAATTGTAAGCCTAAAAGGCAATTGTATTTTGAATTCTACTAATAAAATCTTTATTTCATTTTGGTTCACAAATTTAAAATTTCTGGAGTCCTTGAAAACATTGCATACATATACCATACATATCATTGCATAAACAGGTTTCAGGATAGGTTTCTTATCTTCTTCGTTGTTTATTTCAACAATGGCTCTTGAAGAAACAGTTAAGGAGCTTCAGGCACATAATGCCCAATTCCAAGAAATGTTCCTGAATCTGGCTAAGGGACAAGAAGACTTGAAATCTTTGATTCTCAAAGACAAGAAGAAGAAAAAGAGACCAGTGTGTGTTTTGAATTTAGGAAGAAGGTTCAAAGGACCAGTAAAGCACGTTTCAGAACTCGCAACTTCGTCAAGAGAGAGACAATCAGGATGGAGAGCCAAGGGAAGAAGACCACAGCATGAGGGAGTATGAAGAAGATGAACCTGACTATTCTGAGGAGAAGCATCCTCCTGCTGATGATAAATACAAATAACTAGAGGATCAGATCAATTCCATGGAGATCCAAAGGGTGCCCGGGTTAGACTTTGAAGAGCTAGGACTGGTCTCAGGGGTGATCATCACGCGGAATTTCAAGGTCCCTACATTTTCTAAGTACGGCGGTGTCTCCTGCCCTAAGCTACATTTAAGGACATGTGTTAGGAAAATTCAACCCCACACTACTGATAGGGATTTGTGGGTACACTTCTTCTAGGAAAGTTTGGCAAGGACTCAGCTAGAATGGTTCTATCAACTAGAAAGAACCAATGTGTGTAATTGGGAAGATTTGGCTGCTGCTTTCTATAAGCAGTACCAATATAATGCTGACCTCGCCCCGACTCATACGCAGTTGTAAAGCATGTCTATGGGTTCCGGCGGGGGCTTTAAGGATTATGCCCAAAAATGGAGAGACCTTGCAGGAAGAGTCCAGCCTCCATTGTCTGATAGGGAGATGGTGGACATTGTGATCGGTGGATCTGGAACTGACTGTTTAACGCTGGTTCGCGAAATGTCGCGGAAGCAAGAGTCGCCACCGTCTTTTATTTTCTCCAAATGGAAAGGACAAAAGCACAGAAAAATTCCTTATAGAGATTGCTCTCGGTTCGGGAGGTAGGTTATAGAAAGGGAAGGTGTTAGCACCCTTTCTATCCATGGTTATCCATGGGCTCTTAGATACTTGCTCATTGTGTTTTCAAAATTGTTTGTTTGCTTTTCAACTTTGGGTTTTAAAAAGTTTCTTTGAAAATTCCAGTTCGACTCTTGTATCGGTCCTCAAGAGTGTTTGAAAATATGCTTTCGAAAGCTTTTGAAAAGTGTCGGTGTGAAAAGTCTTTTTGAATTTGTTTTGAGATTAGAGCAAGCATCTAGAGTCGTCTACCTACCCTAAGGAATTCGTCTGTGTAGATGTCCTTTAAAGTAGTGCCATCCCACCATTGAGAGGTAGGTAGCACCACCGTTGGAGGTGTTTGGGTCAATTCGAGGTTCGGGACATGGTGATCACCAGAGCAATGGGAAGACACCTTAGAAGCTACCCTCATGCCAGGTTCCCGGATCATGAGGACTTACTAAGACATCCTATACTCGACGATCACCTTTCGAGGCAATGCAACAGTGAGGCGTACCCTAGGGGTGGTGTGTGACTTGTGTGTCGTTTTCATTTATTTTTGTCTTTTGTCATGTTATTGGTGATCTAGCGCTTGTTTTTATTTTTTGTCCATACATTCTTTCATGCCTTGATTAACAGTTAAAAATTGCGAGAAAAGTAAAGTTCTAAGCTATTACAAAAGGCGCGGGTCCACATCGCCAAAATTTCTTGAACCCGATTTGACAGAAAAATAAAGAAAGTAAAGAAAATAAAGTGCGAGGAATTAATTACACGGCCTTGGGAGAGATACATAAATATTAAACGAAATAAAATAAATATGCGAATTAAATAAGAATTAAACGAAACGTGGGCGTTGGACCCTTTTTGCAAAATTAAATTAAATGATGAAATTAATTAATTAACAAAGAATGAGAAATTGTTTTTGGTATTTTTTGGTATTTTATGATTTTAATGAAAAAGAATTAATTAAAATAAATGCTAACCCTAATTCTAGTTGTTTTTAATTGATTAAAAAAGAAGATTAAATTTTAACCTAAAATTAACCCTAATTAATTTACATGCAATTTAATTACAAAAATAAATAATAGTAAATATTTAATTATTATGGAAGAAAAATAAAAAGGAATAAAAATTATCATAAACCCTAATTCTATATTTTTTAGATTTTTATTAAAAGAGTTAAAATTAAAACCTAATTTAAAACTAGTTAATTTATGAATTTATATACAAGAAATATTAAAATAAAAATATTTATTATTTTTTCTCTTTTCTGATTTTTTTGTTTTTTGTGTTTTTTATTGAGAAATTAAATTAAAAGAATTAATTGAAAAGAATAATAATCAAAATAGAAAGAATAAAATAAAAAAAAGGATTTAAGGATAGCAAACCTAGGGGGTCTGCCCCTTAATATGGAGGTTTTCTTTTAGAAATCTGGCCCATTTAAATTCCTGGCCTCTTTGACTTTTCAGGACGCGTGTATACGCGTTGACTAGGGTCCACTATACTCTCCAGTTCATGGCCTTTGATTTGATGCTCTGGGACGCGTGGACGTTTGATTTTGTGGGTGCACGGTAGTCCACTATGTTGAATCTGCATGTGAATATTAAACGAAAAAATACATGGAAAAGGGTGAGGACCTGGGGTTCGAACCCAGGTCATTAACGTTACCAATCACTATGCTTGCCAACCCTTCCAAACGCGCTTTCTGTATATCATATAACCAACAAATATTATAAAAGAAAACAAACACGTTAGTGTTACTTGCGCGCGAAATTTAAACACTCCAATCGTTGGTAGCCACCTAATCATCCTCTTCCTTGGCTTATTTTTTTTTCTGAAACAAGAACAATTTAGCAACGGTTTTCAAACGTTGCTATAGACGCTATATTAGAAAATAGCGAATAGGCCATAAGGCCTCATAAATTAGGCGCGAGGATGGCCTTGTGATCGTCTAAACGCACTGAGTTGAATGGCCCTGGTTTCAAGCTCCAATTTTTCCATATTCAAAAACCCCCAATTCGGAATTCTGCAAACCCTAAGATACGACCATGGTGGATTCTTTGTTTTGGCATGAAACTCAAATCAAACTATGCAGTTAGCTCGCAAATATCATTCTAAACACAAAAACAACAATGAAACATGTTAATAATGCATGAATGATTGAGAACGATTCTGAAATTTTCCTTACCAACTTCAATGGTGATTTCGCGTTTTCTTGAGTATGGGGCTTAGGGAATGATTGGAACACGTTCTATGATCCTTGGGGAAGCTAATGGAACCACTATTTGGCCTTGAATCACCCTAGAACTAAGTTTTCAGAATTGAGTTTTCTTGATAAAATTCCAAGTTTTTGCAAGGGTTTCTGGCGCAGCTTTTTGGTTAATGGCATTAGGGTTGTGTTCTATACTTATGTATGAGTGAATTAGGTCAAAGAAAACAATCAAAATCCTTGGCATTCATGGTTTGGAAGATTTGATTTTTCAAGATCTTTTTTCAATATTTTCCATGCTATTTGGTATCAAATCATGACAAAACTTTCCACAAATGATTATGCACGAATCTTGAGTGTCCAATGAGAGTGTTTTCTGCACAAAAAGATTTTATTTCATTAGTTTTGTATTTTTCATGTATTTTATTTAATTAAATGAATTATTAATAATAAAAAATCCAAATAAATAAATAAAAATGGAGAAAAACTTCCCTTTGGGCCTAATGGTCGTGCACATGCCTTGGATAATGAATTATGGAAGAAAAATAGGCCCATTAGCAATTTTAGGTCATTTGAATCAATGTTGACTTTTCAAAATATCCAAAACTTTCCCAACTTCCACAAGGCATAACTTGCTCAATTTTTAAGCTTTGCTCATGTTCTTTGACATTTTAAAAAGGTCTTTGAGTCCTCTAACCAATTCCTTTGGTCCCATGTCATTTTGATTTACCAATCTCAAGTTATGGCCTTTGACTTAAAGTCCCTTTTTGTTGACTTTTGAAAATTACCTATAATGTTGAAATTGATAACTTTTTGTGAGAGCATTTCTTGGACTTGGAGTATGAAGATGAGTTGTAGGAAATGTCTTTCTCTTCAAAATGAGCTTTGGATGGAATTTTTCTGATAATCCATGTGAAAGTTATGCCCTGGTCAATTTACAGTTGACTTTTTCAACTGTCCAAATAAGGAAACTTTTGCATCTTGATGATTTTTGAGCCAAGCTTTGAGAATCATGATCAAGCATTGATCAAATGATGTTTGTGGCTTCAAAATGAGATGTTGACCAAAAATTTGAACTTTTGACTGTCAAATGACCATTTTGCCCCTACAGTTGATTGTAATGCAATTAGGGTTTTGACTGTGCAATTTTGTGCTGAAAGTCTTGAAACTTTGTATGAGGATGTTTGACCATATTTATAGGCATGTGAGACTTGATTGGACCTTTGGAAACTCCATTTTCTTGATCAGAACCAAAACCCTAATTTTGACTGCTAGGAGGCCCTTGAACTGTGCAACCCTTGGAGAGATTTTGAGGCATGACTTGGCAATTTCTTGAAGAATATGGGAGGGAAAATTTTGGGGTACAACAGTTTCCCCTGTTCAATCTTCTTAGACCTGAGGATGCAGATTGGCTGACGTGCCTTTCGTAATCCGAGGGTAGAAGATGATTGAACACTAGAGTGCCCAGAAATTTGCGCTCACATAGTAGCAGTGTGATGATGGGAATGGGCTTATAGATGCCATTTAGAGATTGGTGAATAGGATGATGGGCTTATAGATGCCATCTGGATGTTGATCGCGTAAGAGATTCCTTAGCGAGAACTTGCGTACCTGCAAAAGAAAAATGAGTACCTGACATGTTGCAGGAGCTGATCTTCAGATGCTTTGTAGATGTGTCCTGACTGGTTACAGGAGCTGAATCTGGAGCTTCAAACGGTGATGAATGAACCAGGGATGGTTACTACCTCAACGGGAACGGTGAGAGAACCTTGGGTGACTTTAAACAACAACAGCAAACGTTGAGAAAATCTTGGTGGGAATTATCATCTCCGCAGGATCGAGGAGAGAACCATAGGAAATTATAATCTCAAAAGCGGACGTTTGAGAAAAACCTGGAATGGAATTATCGTCTCCGCAGGATCGGGGAGAGAACCATAGGAAATTATAATCTCAAAAGCGGACGTTTGAGAAAAACCTGGAATGGAATTATCGTCTCCGCAGGATCGGGGAGAGAACCATAGGCAATTATAATCTCAAAAGCGGACGTTTGAGAAAAACCTGGGATGGAATTATCATCTCCGCAACATTGGGGAGAGAACCATAGGAAATTATAATCTCAAAAGCGGACGTTTGAGAAAAACCTGGGATGGAATTATCGTCTCCGCAACATTGGGGAGAGAACCATAGGAAATTATAATCTCAAAAGCGGACGTTTGAGAAAACCTGGAATGGAATTATCATCTCCGCAACATTGGGGAGAGAACCATAGGAAATTATAATCTCAAAAGCGGACGTTTGAGAAAAACCTGGAATGGAATTATCATCTCCGCAACATTGGGGAGAGAACCATAGGAAATTATAATCTCAAAAGCGGACGTTTGAGAAAAACCTGGGATGGAATTATCATCTCCGCAACATTGGGGAGAGAACCATAGGAAATTATAATCTCAAAAGCGGACGTTTGAGAAAAACCTGGGATGGAATTATCATCTCCGCAACATTGGGGAGAGAACCATAGGAAATTATAATCTCAAAAGCGGACGTTTGAGAAAAACCTGGGATGGAATTATCGTCTCCGCAACATTGGGGAGAGAACCATAGGAAATTATAATCTCAAAAGCGGACGTTTGAGAAAAACCTGGAATGGAATTATCATCTCCGCAACATTGGGGAGAGAACCATAGGAAATTATAACCTCAAAAGCGGACGTTTGAGAAAAACCTGGGATGGAATTATCATCTCCGCAACATTGGGGAGAGAACCATAGGAAATTATAATCTCAAAAGCGGACGTTTGAGAAAAACCTGGGATGGAATTATCGTCTCCGCAACATTGGGGAGAGAACCATAGGAAATTATAATCTCAAAAGCGGACGTTTGAGAAAAACCTGGGATGGAATTATCATCTCCGCAACATTGGGGAGAGAACCATAGGAAATTATAATCTCAAAAGCGGACGTTTGAGAAAAACCTGGGGTAACTTCTACTGAGTCTTCATCAGAAAAATATGTTTAGGGTCGATTTAGCTGGACTAGAGAAGGCCTTGGACTGGATAAGAAATCTTTGGAGTCGATTAACTGAACCGGTCTAGGTCTTGAAGTACGATTGAGAATTTAGCTGAACCTTTCCTGAAAGATAGAGGTCAGTCATATGCAATGCATGATATGGATCAAGTAATGATGTTCTCAACATAAATGAGATTTAAGATATGATGCGTATATGCATGCTATAATGATGTATGTGATGTTTAGGAATGTATGTTTTCGTCTTAGGAAAATAAATCCTTGACGGGTGCCGGGAAGTCATATCCTGGGCTGATGTTGGAGAATAGATTTTGCTTCCGCTGGGGATGATAATTGCAAGAATACCGGTAGGAGAAGATAACTCCGTTGGGGAATAAACTTGGCGAATGGAATAACTCTGCGGGGAGGAAAGTACTCTAATGATCTTGCTGGGAAGCAATACTCTGTGGGGAGAGAGATACTTTGTTGAGTAGTTGATAATAATTTGCTGGGGATACCCTTCTTGTGCTGGAAGTGTTAATAGACTTCACTGGGGATAAGAAAGAACTGTGTTGACGACGACCTTTCTGTGGCTTTTGGCTGAGGATAACCCAGTTATATCCTGTTAAGGAAATAACTCTTTGAATAAAGCCGGACGACGCGTTCGTGCTCTGCGAGGGATAAGCTTCCAGAATCTACTGGGGATAAGCTTACTGCTTGGGGAGATCGGTTCCAATTTTCCTGGGGGAACTGGATTGGACTCTCTTGGGGAAGTTTTGAACTGTATCGGGAAGTGACTCCACTGAATGTTTGATGTACCGCCGGGGAACAATCTTTAGACCAAGACTGCCGGGGATGCTTGTTAAGAATATATATGCTGCCGGGGAATGTTGAGATCTGCTGGAGGATACCCAATTTCCTTAAGGTTGATAACTGCTTTGCTTGAGGAGAGTATACTGCTTGCTGGATCACTCTCTGGGGAATTAAGATACCTGGTTGTGTTCTTCAGTTGAACCTACCTTGATACCTTGGAGGACAGAACAATTAGATCGCTTGGACAACTCTTTATTGCCCCTGTTTCTGAGGTATGAGAGGAAGACCTGTGAGGTGCTGATAGTTGTTGATGGACAAACCTTCTTCTGGTAGGCAGGTGATAAGATGACAGGACATAGTCGTACGCTTTGATCCCTAATTTTTGCCTGGACCGCCCTTTCGGGCTTTCAGTCCACCGGGATACCCTTTTTTGCCCAAGTCGCCTTTTCAGGTTTTCGACTTGCCGGGTGTACAGATTTTTCATTTCATCCCTTCATTTTGCCCGAACCCTTTTGGTTCGCCGGGAAGCCCTTATTTTTTCCTAGGTATGTCAACCTAGCGGGTCTTTGATTTTGCGTAGTATCTTTTCGACTATGTCCACGCTCTCAGAATGTAGGGAGTTGCCCCTGTTTGCAATGTTTTGTCATGCCCCAAAAGGTGTTTAATTAGGCAAGATCCGTTGCTGGAGAGCCCCAAGTGACATAGGCGGAGATTTGCCCCAGGCTATTTGGCCTTTGAGAGATTCTCCGAATCATGATTGGACTGCCCCAGATAATAGACCATGATCATATCGTGCCCCTTGATTGGAGGTACTTCTGTTCATTAGGCATTCGTTGTGCGAACTTCTATGCTGTTCAAACAAAAAGTCATATGCAAACAAAGTTATGTTAAAAATGCAAAGCCTATGTCTGTCTTGAAGATTTTGAAAATGCATTCTTTTTTCATAAAACAAATGAATGTTTGTAAAACGTGATGTCAACTCCTTCTTTATAGTAAGCCTTAAGGAGTCAGGATACCTTTCGTAACAGTATGCTTTCGAACTAACCCATGCTTCAGCTAGGACTTTTAAGGGTTATAACATGGCCTGGTTCACGGTTTAAGAAACAAAGGATAAAGGCTCAAATTTTATTTGTACCCACCCGCTCTTCGTGATGTTCTCCAAACCTAAACTCAGTTGATCATACGTTAGACCTTGTTTGAGTCTTTGCTTTGATATACTAGTGATGATTCGGATATTGAACGTTTATTTGAATAGGCAGTCATCTCCTTTTTTTGCTGAGGGTTTGTAGGACCTCTTTCTTTTTTTGATTTTTGTTATCCCTTTCTTTTTTTGCCTGAACTGTTTCCTTTTTTTTTTGGAATTACAGTCAGCGGGATGCCCCATTTTTGTAAGTCTCCTTCATGGGTTTTGACTTAATTGTTTTTTTTATTTTTTGCGATAATGACTGCCTTTCTTTATTGATTATTCAGAACCATCACTGTCTTTCTTTGTTTTGTAAGGACCTTTTTGGTGCCCTTCGTTATGCACTTGGATCAACTGAGAGACTACCCTGCCCCAGGTTATGATTAAGGGTTTCAATTTTCGAAAAGAAAAACTCCTACTTCTTTGGCTCAGAGGGGTTGACGAGGGATTATCTTCCTTATAACTCCAGTGTTTAGGAATTGAAACAATGCCTGTACCTCATCAGCGGGATCTGTTCAAAAGCATACTGTAGATTATGGTATCGTTTTCGTCATCCTCCCTCAAGAGGCTTAGAATTATTAATTAAGAGTTGATCATCAGAAAAAATATGGAAATAATTTGCATTTAGTGAATACGAATATATTGTTTCAGAACAGACATATGCGATGCATTAATGAAATAACAATGTTTAACATGAGTAAATGTTTGAACAAAAGAAAATTGCAACTTGAACATTCGAATGAACAAAAATTTCTCAATCCTAGCCATGTTTTGGCAAGGGAGCAGTGATCATGTTGGGAGTCTCGGGTACTTCAAACTGAATCTCTCCGACGTCGATCATGTCTTGAATCTTGTTTTTGAGGGGCCAGCAGTTGTCCGTAGTATGCCCCGGGCTATCAGAATGGTATGCGCACCTATCGTTGGGATGATAGTTAGGAGCAGAAGTGTTTGGATTCCGGAGAGGAGCCCTTAAGGTGATCAGCCCTGCCTCCAACATTTGTTGTAGTGCTTGATCCAGCGACATGTTGATCTTGGTGAACTGCCTTTTAGGCTTGTCTGGTTTGCTCTGATCAGCCCGTTGTTCTGGGCGAGGTCGTTGTTGGACCTGAGAAGTAGTAGCAACTCGGAGAGGTCTATTCATTGGACCCGACCTTTGCCCTCTTGGAAGCTGTTCCATGACCTGGTCCCTGATTTGGGCTGGTTGCTTCATGCCTTGAGGAAGTTGGCTGATCATGCCTCTCAGCTCTCCTTGCTCCTGAGCTAAACCTTGAATGAGGGCCCTTTGCCCCAGCATCTGGGTTTTCAATGTGTCTACCTCAGCTTGTAGACGTTTCAGCTGTTCGTCCTTGTCATCTTCGGGACTCTTTCTGATCAAATTCCCCATGAGGAGTGTCCTCAACTCTTCCTGCCCCTTGGATAGGCTTAGGAAGATCTCCTTGAACTAAGTCTCTTGAGTGTGAAGGTCCTGGTTATCTTGTTGTGAAGCCATTGCTGAAATAAACAGCGAGAAAGGTAAGTGACCTGCAACAAGGATACCTGTTATGCAATGATGAGTATGACATGCATGTAATGTTCTCAAGGACCTCGCGGGGTAAACAAGAAAATTTGTTAGAACTAGGTAGCTTAATTGAGGGAACTTCATGTTTGCTGAGATTCCTTCTTCAAGGGTCAAAGGCTCACCATATCCAGTGGGTCATAGCCCCTGACTTTAATCATCATGTCTGGTTTTGATTTCCAAACAACCTTGGTTAGGGGAACCTTCTTCAAGAGTCAGAGCTCACCATATCAAGTGGGTCATAGCCCCTGACAGCTTTGTCTAGAGGAAAATAAATCCTCTTTGCCCCTTGCTGGGATAGTTGATTCACCATGACCTGCATCCCAAGCCCTTGAGATCCTTGAAATGGATTAGTTTTTTATGCAGGATGTATGCAATGGTATGATGTCATGCTATGCATGGGGTAATGTAGGTAAACCCTGTTACGAGTCCCAATTAAGGACTGCAAACCAAAACCTGCAAGAAACTCAAGTAAAACCTGTCATGAGTCCAAATTAAGGACTAAGACAAACCCTGCAAGATACTCGGTAAACCTTGTTATGAGTCCTAATCAAGGACTATAAACAAAACCTGCAAGAAACTCAAGTGTCAGATAACAAGCATGCAAGTAGTCAAGTTGGAAGGCACACAAGTCACACAAGAGAAACCCTTAGAGTTCAGGCCAGCATGGGGTCTGGGTATTACCCTCTTGAAGTTGGTGGGCTCAACCTGTCCTATTAGAAGTAACCGGGTTCTAAGGGTCCCAATATCATTGGATTGCTTTCATTGTTCATCGTTTCGATTTAGCCACTGAACTGGCGACCGAAATATTCCAGGAAAGCAACCCTCAATTGAGTGTAGTATCGAGTATCAACCAACCTCAGACTGCACCAAAGTCAGTTATCTCACTACCCTAAAGAGGCCAAGATAGTTCAATTAAGGTTCCTAAGGTCTGTTGATGCTTCATGACACCACGCGGAGGCCCCGTACTCTCCTTGACTGAACTCAAGGGTTACCGGTACACACCAAAGTGCCACATCAACGTAGCAGACTGTTTCAACCATGTCGGTATACCCCGCACAGTTCCCTCACAGCCTTGTTGCTACTTTCTAAGAAGGTATCCCCCAGATCCGGGTTAGGATCTATAGAACTCCCAAGACAGTCCCACAATTTAAAGCACACAAGGAAAGCAATTGAAAACACAATTATGAACTAACCCTAAGGTACACCTCACTTTATAAAGATCTCCCCAGCAGAGTCGCCAGTTCTGTGATCGGTGGATCTGGAACTGACTGTTTAACGCTGGTTCGCGAAATGTCGCGGAAGCAAGAGTCGCCACCGTCTTTTATTTTCTCCAAATGGAAAGGACAAAAGCACAGAAAAATTCCTTATAGAGATTGCTCTCGGTTCGGGAGGTAGGTTATAGAAAGGGAAGGTGTTAGCACCCTTTCTATCCATGGTTATCCATGGGCTCTTAGATACTTGCTCATTGTGTTTTCAAAATTGTTTGTTTGCTTTTCAACTTTGGGTTTTAAAAAGTTTCTTTGAAAATTCCAGTTCGACTCTTGTATCGGTCCTCAAGAGTGTTTGAAAATTTGCTTTCGAAAGCTTTTGAAAAAGTGTCGTTGTGAAAAGTCTTTTTGAATTTGTTTTGAGATTAGAGCAAGCATCTAGAGTCGTCTACCTACCCTAAGGAATTCGTCTGTGTAGATGTCCTTTAAAGTAGTGCCATCCCACCATTGAGAGGTAGGTAGCACCACCGTTGGAGGTGTTCGGGTCAATTCGAGGTTCGGGACATGGTGATCACCAGAGCAATGGGAAGACACCTTAGAAGCTACCCTCATGCCAGGTTCCCGGATCATGAGGACTTACTAAGACATCCTCTACTCGACGATCACCTTTCGAGGCAAGGCAACAGTGAGGCGTACCCTAGGGGTGGTGTGTGACTTGTGTGTCGTTTTCATTTATTTTTGTCTTTTGTCATGTTATTGGTGATCTAGCGCTTGTTTTTATTTTTTGTCCATACATTCTTTCATGCCTTGATTAACAGTTAAAAATTGCGAGAAAAGTAAAGTTCTAAGCTATTACAAAAGGCGCGGGTCCACATCGCCAAAATTTCTTGAACCCGATTTGACAGAAAAATAAAGAAAGTAAAGAAAATAAAGTGCGAGGAATTAATTACACGGCCTTGGGAGAGATACATAAATATTAAACGAAATAAAATAAATATGCGAATTAAATAAGAATTAAACGAAACGAGGGCGTTGGACCCTTTTTGCAAAATTAAATTAAATGATGAAATTAATTAATTAACAAAGAATGAGAAATTGTTTTTGGTATTTTTTGGTATTTTATGATTTTAATGAAGAAGAATTAATTAAAATAAATGCTAACCCTAATTCTAGTTGTTTTTAATTGATTAAAAAAGAAGATTAAATTTTAACCTAAAATTAACCCTAATTAATTTACATGCAATTTAATTACAAAAATAAATAACAGTAAATATTTAATTATTATGGAAGAAAAATAAAAAGGAATAAAAATTATCATAAACCCTAATTCTATATTTTTTAGATTTTTATTAAAAGAGTTAAAATTAAAACCTAATTTAAAACTAGTTAATTTATGAATTTATATACAAGAAATATTAAAATAAAAATATTTATTATTTTTTCTCTTTTCTGATTTTTTTGTTTTTTGTGTTTTTTATTGAGAAATTAAATTAAAAGAATTAATTGAAAAGAATAATAATCAAAATAGAAAGAATAAAATAAAAAAAAGGATTTAAGGATAGCAAACCTAGGGGGTCTGCCCCTTAATATGGAGGTTTTCTTTTAGAAATCTGGCCCATTTAAATTCCTGGCCTCTTTGACTTTTCAGGACGCGTGTATACGCGTTGACTAGGGTCCACTATACTCTCCAGTTCATGGCCTTTGATTTGATGCTCTGGGACGCGTGGACGTTTGATTTTGTGGGTGCACGGTAGTCCACTATGTTGAATCTGCATGTGAATATTAAACGAAAAAATACATGGAAAAGGGTGAGGACCTGGGGTTCGAACCCAGGTCATTAACGTTACCAATCACTATGCTTGCCAACCCTTCCAAACGCGCTTTCTGTATATCATATAACCAACAAATATTATAAAAGAAAACAAACACGTTAGTGTTACTTGCGCGCGAAATTTAAACACTTCAATCGTTGGTAGCCACCTAATCATCCTCTTCCTTGGCTTTTTTTTTTTCTGAAACAAGAACAATTTAGCAACGGTTTTCAAACGTTGCTATAGACGCTATATTAGAAAATAGCGAATAGGCCATAAGGCCTCATAAATTAGGCGCGAGGATGGCCTTGTGATCGTCTAAACGCACTGAGTTGAATGGCCCTGGTTTCAAGCTCCAATTTTTCCATATTCAAAAACCCCCAATTCGGAATTCTGCAAACCCTAAGATACGACCATGGTGGATTCTTTGTTTTGGCATGAAACTCAAATCAAACTATGCAGTTAGCTCGCAAATATCATTCTAAACACAAAAACAACAATGAAACATGTTAATAATGCATGAATGATTGAGAACGATTCTGAAATTTTCCTTACCAACTTCAATGGTGATTTCGCGTTTTCTTGAGTATGGGGCTTAGGGAATGATTGGAACACGTTCTATGATCCTTGGGGAAGCTAATGGAACCACTATTTGGCCTTGAATCACCCTAGAACTAAGTTTTCAGAATTGAGTTTTCTTGATAAAATTCCAAGTTTTTGCAAGGGTTTCTGGCGCAGCTTTTTGGTTAATGGCATTAGGGTTGTGTTCTATACTTATGTATGAGTGAATTAGGTCAAAGAAAACAATCAAAATCCTTGGCATTCATGGTTTGGAAGATTTCATTTTTCAAGATCTTTTTTCAATATTTTCCATGCTATTTGGTATCAAATCATGACAAAACTTTCCACAAATGATTATGCACGAATCTTGAGTGTCCAATGAGAGTGTTTTCTGCACAAAAAGATTTTATTTCATTAGTTTTGTATTTTTCATGTATTTTATTTAATTAAATGAATTATTAATAATAAAAAATCCAAATAAATAAATAAAAATGGAGAAAAACTTCCCTTTGGGCCTAATGGTCGTGCACATGCCTTGTATAATGAATTATGGAAGAAAAATAGGCCCATTAGCAATTTTAGGTCATTTGAATCAATGTTGACTTTTCAAAATATCCAAAAATTTCCCAACTTCCACAAGGCATAACTTGCTCAATTTTTAAGCTTTGCTCATGTTCTTGGACATTTTAGAAAGGTATTTGAGTCCTATAACCAATGCCTTTGGTCCCATGTCATTTTGATTTACCAATCTCAAGTTATGGCCTTTGACTTAAAGTCCCTTTTTGTTGACTTTTGAAAATGACCTATAATGTTGAAATTGATAACTTTTTGTGAGAGCATTTATTGGACTTGGAGTATGAATATGAGTTGTAGGAAATGTCTTTCTCTTCAAAATGAGCTTTGGATGGAATTTTTCTGATAATCCATGTGAAAGTTATGCCCTGGTCAATTTACAGTTGACTTTTTCAGCTGTCCAAATAAGGAAACTTTTGCATCTTGATGATTTTTGAGCCAAGCTTTGAGAATCATGATCAAGCATTGATCAAATGATGTTTGTGGCTTCAAAAAGAGATGTTGACCAAAAATTTGAACTTTTGACTGTCAAATGACCATTTTGCCCCTATAGTTGACTGTAATGTAATTAGGGTTTTGACTGTGCAATTTTGTGCTGAAAGTCTTGAAACTTTGTATGAGGATGTTTGACCATATTTATAGGCATGTGAGACTTGATTGGACCTTTGGAAACTCCATTTTCTTGATCATAACCAAAACCCTAATTTTGACTGCTAGGAGGCCCTTGAACTGTGCAACCCTTGGAGAGATTTTGAGGCATGACTTGGCAATTTCTTGAAGAATATGGGAGGGCAAATTTTGGGGTATAACAGACATGTTCTTGGGCACATTATCCGGGACATTCTTTAACCACCTGATCAGAAGTTCTTCTGCTTGGTTTATAGAATCTATCTTGACAGGTGAACAAGTAGAGGCTGGCATTAAAAGTGGTAAGATAAAGATGGATGCATCCTCCAGCACTGCAAAGAAACCATTCACATGGAAGAAGGAGGTCAGTGTTGCTTATGGCCAAAGAAATCTTAACAAAACTGAGCGTCGTCTGACGGTACGGGCTGTTATGATTTCCAATTATGCATCAAACCAGCAACAGAATAATCAATCCAGAACAGATAAACCAAGGAGACAGTTTACCCAGATCAACATGACCCTATCTCAGGTTTTACCACACCTGCTGAAATTCAATTTGGTTACCCTGAAAGAGGCTCCCAGGAATCCCAACACTACATCTCCTCACTACAATGCAAATGCTCAGTGTGCTTACCATTCTGAAAGTCCAGACCATGATACAAACGACTGTTGGGCTTTGAAGAATAAGGTGCAGGGTTTGATTGAAGCAAAGGAGATTGAATTTGACGCTCCTGAGACCCCTAATGTTATAACTGCCATATGCCCAAGCACGGCCGTGGTGCCAATGCTATTGATGATGACATGTTTGTTGCTTCTATGGATAAACTGGCTTTTCCACTCCTGACTATTAAGGAGAATCTCTTGCAGGCCGTTTTATTTCCGGGTTGTGGCGAAGGCTGCCACTTATGTTTATCCTTACCTAATGGTTGCCATTTGCTGAAGAAAGGCGTTCAGTGCCTGATGGATAATAAAGAAATCATGTTTGAGAATACTCCAGTTATGAATGCTTCGTGTGAAGATGTTTCTATCATTACCATTTCCGCCAATCCTTCCAAGGTCTCCTCCAAAAGACCTGTCAGGATTACATTTGTTCCTAAAGTTGCTCCGTTGATAATTACTTTCCATGGACCTATCCCATATTCCTCAGATAAAGCTATTCCCTGGAACTATGGGGATGACGTCTATTACCATGGCGTCAGGCAAGATTTTCTAGTTGTTAAAGAAAAAGATGTCGAAGACTCTGATCCTAACATTAGTAATATCGTCGTACCAGTAAGATAACAAGAAGCGGAAGAATTTTCTCTCCCGAGATCTCTCCTCCTAAAACTGTTACTACTCCTGTGATTGTTCCTACTGCTATTCCTGTCAATATTCCCATTGTCACTCCTGCTGTTAGCCCTTCTATTACCCCTGCTACCGAGTCAGCCAAGACTCGGAGCAAAGAGATATCAGTTGAGCATGTCTGGACGAAGGCACATCCAGAAGCCATTCCTGAGGATTCTAAAAAGGAGGTGGAAAAGATATTGAAGATTATAAACAAGAGTGACTACAATATGGTTAAACAACTGGGGTAGACCTATTCCAAAATCTCAATGTTGGCCTTGTTACTGTGCTCTGAAGCCCATGCCAAGGCTTTAGTAAAATTCTTCAAGACTGCTCATGTCCCACAAGAAACCTCCACTGATCAATTTGAAGACTGTGTGGCCAGTTTGACTGCTGAAAACGGGCTAGGTTTCTCTGATGCTGATCTGACTCCCAGAGGAAGGAAACATAATGATTCCCTACATGTCTATATCGAGTGCAGGGGCACTACTTTGGCCCATGTTCTAGTGGATACAGGTTCATCACTAAATGTTCTGCCCAAGAAGGCCCTTGACAGGTTAGATTGCGAAGGAATGACTCTGAAGCCTAGTAACATTGTGGTGAGAGCCTTCCACGGTTCTAAAAGAATGGTGCATGGGGAGGTGGACATCCCTATCAAAGTGGATACTCAGACTTTTAATTCCACTTTCCATGTGATGGACATTCGCCCATCTTACTCCTATTTATTGGGTCGACCCTGGATCCATGGGGTTGGCGCTGTGACTTCCACCCTACATCAAATGCTGAAATACCCAGTAAATGGGAAAATTATCACGGTCCATGGGAAGGAGGTGTACATGGTAATCCACCTGAACTCTTTTAGGTACGTTGAAATGGACGGTGAGTTCATTGAAACCCCCTGTCAGAACTTTGAGGAGGTTCCACAAGTCGTTGCTGCAATCAAAACCCCTGCCAGTATTCCAAAGACTACCAGGCCTCCGCTGAAGATGGCTTCTCTGAAATATTCCAGCGCAGTTGTTGAACAAGGTGGGTGTACAATTTGGGGCCAACTTCCGGATATTCCCTACAAATATGACAAATTTGGTTTGGGTTTTACATCAGGAGATCAAAGGGTTGTTCGTCGTGCTCATGCCGGAGGACCACCCCTATGCATTACCAATCATTGGGTTAATTCTTTGGAGGACAGTGATTGTGACTGTGACATGGACCGGTGGATCTTCCCAACTGTCAGCGGAGGACTCACCAACTGGAAGGCTAAAGACTTTGTGCCGATTAATTTTATTCAGGAGTAATTGTCCTTTTTTTGTTTTTGGATATGTAATAAATGAATAATACAAACTATAAAACCTTGTGTCTTACCCGAGGCGCGATGGTTTATTTGTGAGGGTTATCATGTTTCATTTTCATATGTCATTAATAAAGCATTGGACGTTTTTTCATCCAAATTTTGCGCTCTTTGCCTTTCTTTTCTGCTTTTTACTTTATCAAAACAGCTATGCTCTTACACACACTCACATATCAAACAGAAGATCCATATCCACTCTGGATCCCATTGATAACGGTTCTGCTATTTCTCATTATGACTTTGAAAATCCGATCAACCAAGTCGAGGATGAAGGTGAAGAAGATTGTGAGGTACCTGGAGAGCTTGCCAGACTGTTACAACAGAAAGAAAGGGAAATACAACCTCATGTGGTGCCAGTTGAGACAGTGAACTTGGGTACTGAAGAGGATAGAAAAGAAGTCAAGGTAGGTGCTAACTTAGAGCCTAGTGTCAAACAGAGGTTAATACAAATGCTACTGGATATGTTGAGATTTTTGCCCGGTCATACGAAGACATGCCGGGACTTGACACCGATATTGTGGTTCATCTCCTACCTATAAAAGAGGATTTCCCTCCAGTGAAACAGAAGGTTCGTCGTATGTTGTCAGATATGTCTGAAAAGATCAAGGCTGAAGTTATGAAACAGTTTAATGTTGGTTTCTTAGATGTCACATCCTATCCATAATGGGTCGCTAATGTTGTTCCAGTTCCCAAGAAGGACAAAAAGGTACATATGTGTATGGATTAAAGAGACCTGAACAGGGCAAGCCCCAAGGACGACTTTCCACTTCCCCACATTAATGTTCTGGTTGACAATACCGCACAACATAAGGTATTCTCCTTCATGGATGGTTTCTCCGGGTATAATCATATCAGGATGGCACCTGAGGACATGGAGAATACAACCTTCGTTACACAGTGGGGCACTTTCTGTTACAAGGTTATGCCATTTGGGTTGAAGAACGTTGGGGCAACCTATCAGTGCGTTATGGTAGCTTTGTTCCATGATATGATTCACCATGAGATAGAGGTCTATGTTGATGACATGATAGCCAGGTCTCAAACTAAGAAGGAATACCTTAATCACTTACAGAAACTATTTAACAGGCTGAAGAAATACAAACTGAGGCTAAACCCGAATAAGTGCACTTTCGGTGTAAGATCCAGTAAGCTCTTAGGTTTCTTATTCAGTGGAAAAGGCATTGAAGTAGATCCTGCAAAAGTAAAAGCTATACAAGAAATGCCAAATCCTCGTACTGAGAAGGAAGTTAGAGGATTCTTGGGATGCTTAAACTACATAGCCAGATTCTTTCACATCTGACCGCTACTTGTGAGCCAATCTTCAAATTACGGATGAAAGATCAAGCAGAAAAGTGGAATGACGATTGCCAGTATGCCTTTGACAAAATCAAGGAATATCTCTAAAATCCTCCAATTTTGATGCCACCAGTTGAAGGAAGACCTCTGACCATGAACTTAATAGTATTAGATAATTCAATGGGGTGTGTCCTGGGGCAGCATGACGAGTCTGGTCGAAAAGAGCATGCAATATACTACCTTAGCAAAAAGTTTACCGACTGTGAAACAAGATACTCACTGCTCGAGAAAACTTGATGCGCTTTGGAATGGGCTGCTCGCCGACTAAGACAGTATCTGTTGACCCACACTACTTTGTTGATATCTAAAATGGATCCTATCAAATACATCTTTGAGAAGCCCACTCTCTCCGGAAGAATAGCAAGATGGAAAATGATCCTGACCGAATACGACATTCAAGATACAACCCAGAAATAAATTAAGGGAAGTGTACTAGCTGGTCATTTGGCTCATCAAGCCTAGGATGACTACCAATCCATGAATTTTGAGTTCCCAGATGAGAACATCGTGTTAGTAATTGATTGTGAAAAACTTGGATCGGATGAAGGACCTGAAAAAGGATCCCGATGGACTATGGTTTTTGATGGAGCTTCCAATGCTCTTGGCAATGGCATCAGCATTGTGATCATATCTCCTGAGAGTTTTCATACTCCTTTCTCACAATCTCCAGATGCAGTTTTACACGAATTCATCCTGAGGCAACCCTACCTAGGTTCCTTCTCTTGAATTTCCAGATGCAGTTTTACACGGACTCATCCTGAGGAAACCCTACCCAGGTTCCTTCTCTTGAATTTCCATAGGAAGTTTTACATGGACTCATCCTGAGGCAACCCTGCCCAGGTTCCTTCTCTTGAATTTCCAGATTCATTTTTACACTGACTCATCCAGAAGCAACCCTATCCAGGTTCCTTCTCACAATCTCCAGATGCAGTTTTACACTGACTCATCCTGAGGCAACCCTACCTAGGATCTTTCTCTTGAATTTCAAGATGCAGTTTTACACTGGCTCATCTTGAGGCAACCCTACCCAGGTTCCTTCTCACAATTTCCAGATGTAGTTTTACCCGGACTCATCTTGAAGCTGCCCTACCCAGGATCCCTCTTATATATCTCCTAAAACAGCCCTACCCAGGTTCCTTCTCGTACACTTCCAGATGAAGTCTTACCCGGACTCACCCTGAAACAGCCCTACGTAGGTTTCTTCTGATACATTTCCAAATAGCAGTTAATTTCATTCTCCCCAGCAAATTACTGCGAAGCCTGGATTTCAACCAGAAAACAGCAAACTTTCATCTCTCTAATCCAGAGATAACCCCTCGATAGAGCCATGGACAACTGAAGTTCCTAGACTCTATTCCCTAGAGTTTTCCTCAAACAGGAAAACAACAGAAATCAACATCCCTCAGTGGACTCCTCCTCAGACAACAGGAACAGGAATCCCCACAAAGAGACCTCTAATGAAGTCAGCATCTACTCTGGATGGCATCTTTAAGCCCATCTCCGACGACTCTCCGTCATATTCTCTGGATGGTGGATTTAAGCACGTCTCTGACGACTTTCAGTCATCTTCTCCAAATGGCATATGTAATCCCATTCTCGACGTCATTAACCATCAGTATTACTTCATGCGAGTGAAAATTTATGGGCACTCTAGTGTTCAATCATCTTCCACCTTCAGATCACGAAAGGCAGACAAGCCAATCTAAATCCTCAGGTTTAAGAAGATTGAACAGGGGTATTTGTTGTACCCCAAAATTTTCCCTCCCATTTTCACACAAGACATACTCCTAGAGCCTGAATTGCTCAAGGTTGACCAAGAATTGATCAGATAAATTCTCCTCCTAAGCATTGGCCTTCCAACTAGGGTTTCATTTTTCACCAATATGTGTGAGCTCCAAAGGTATCAAATGTCTTCCATGGTCCTAATATGTCTTCAAGATTATCCATGTCAAATTTCATACCTTGCACTACAAGTTTGCTCAATCAATTGCTCAAATGCTTGAAAATCAACTATACTAGGTCAAAAGTCAACTATGGTCTATATATAGTCAAACTTCAAGATTTTTGGTCAACATAAACATTTTGAAGTGATATCCATCATTTGATCAAGGGTTGATCATGATCCCTCAAGAAATGCTCCTAATTCATCAAAAGTCAAGATTTGCTAATTAGGGTTACTATAGGAAAAGTCAACCAAACTTTGACCAGACATAACTTTCTCATACTTCATCCATTTTTCCCAACCAAAGCTCATTTTTAAGATAATCCAATTCCCTACAACTTCTCTTCAGCCCTCAAGTCCAATAAATCCACCATTTGAAATATACAATCTTATACATTACAGATCATTTTCAGAAAGTCAACAAAAGGCACTTTTTGTCAAGACCATTTACATCAAGATAAAATCTTCAAATTCAAAATTGATCAAAAGAGTGAGTAAAGTAGATAACTTGGGATTTCCAAAAAGTCCAAGATCATCATCATAATATAAATATTGAGCAAGTTATGGCTTTCCCAAGTTGGGAAAATTTGGGAATTTTCAAGAATTATGCATTGAGCAAACTTGAAGTTTTAGTTCAATGGCTTAATTTCTTAGACTTCAAAAATCTTCCTAACCCTATATAGGACCTCTAAAATTATTCTTGCCATGCCTTGCATTTTCTAACTATTTTATTCATATTTATTTTAATTTATTTCAAATAAATATAAATTAAAATGTATAAAATAATTGGAAATGGGCTTTGAGCTCTGGGTTGATGTTTTGGACAGCCTAGGCCCATAAAATTTATGCAAGCAATGTCCAAATTCATTCAAATTCAAAAAGGACAAGATTCCATGTCTTTGGTAAAGTTACAAAACATCATTCATGGCTTTAAAAACACATGTTTATGGTTGTTATTACCTTTGTTCTCTTGTCTCCTCCCTCCTCTCTATATAAAGGACACATTAGCAAGCTTCAACACACATGATATACAGCCTGGAAAAGCTCTACAAATTTTGAAAAAATTATCAAAGTTGTAAAATTCGCATTTTAGGTTCCAACATTCCTCAGTCCAAATAAAAGATCCAAATACATTCCTGGAGGCTTCCTGAAGCTTTTGCAATCATTACCAAGTCCTGAAACATCACAAAACTTCTCAGCAAGCTCCATTTTTATATTTTCTAACTTATTACAAGTGGATTTGATGCACTACATGGCCAGAAGTGTATCAAACACCATCAGATCTAGCCTTCAAATCATAAGGGGTCTAGATCTAAAGGCTTCAATTTGAGATCCACCATGCACCCTCAAGGCCTCATCTCACTTGATCCAGCGTGGCATGGGCTTAACATTCACTTGGGTCTAGCAAAATTCAATTTCATCACCCCCCCAATTTCTAATTATCCTGGCCCATTTCGCATTGTTTTTGTCGCTTTGCTTTATATTTTTTTTTTTTTAATTTGTTTTCTTCATTTATTTAATTAGTATAATATAATAATAAAATCCATAAAAATATAGTTGTAGTTTTTTAATTAAATTAATTTTGTGAATTAATTAATAACTATTTTTCTTTAATTAAAAATAAATTAGAACTTAGGACTTAATTTATGTTTAATTATTTTCTTTAAATAATAAAAAAAAACTAAAAAAGAATTTAGACTATTTTTCTTGATTAATTTTATTTTCTAAATAGATTTTTAGGTTATTTACTTTCTTAAATAAAAAAAATAATCAAAAAGATTTTTTTACTCAACATTTTCTTAGTTTTCTTTTAGATGTACTATTCATTTCACGCGCATTATTTTCACTCTCACAATTTTTATAATAATGTAACTGTATACTGGTATGTAATAGACTAAGTTGGACTTTTTTATCGCTTTCTTTATTTTACTTTTCCCCAAGTTTAGACATGTAAATATCCCCCTCCCTAAAGCATCGTAATAGCGTAGATTTAAATTCTTGCACTTTAAATTTCTACAAAATATTAACTGCTAGTAACTAGGTGTGATACGGTGGCAGAACCGAACTGTTTAATACTGGTTTGCGTTTCGCGATTGTGTTCGCAAAATGTCGCGGTATAAAAGAGTCGCCACCGACTTTTATTTTATCCAACTGGAAAGGAAAAAGCACAGAAAAATTCCTTTTTCGAGATTTTGAGTACGGGGGGGTAGATTATATAAAGGGAAGGTATTAGCACCCTTTCTATCTGTGGTTTTCCACAGGCTCTTAGGTACTTGCTCATCATTTTCAAAATTGCTTGTGTGTGTTTGATTTGAAAAAGTTTTTGTTTTACTTCGATTTAACCCTTGCTTCTGTCTTCAAGAGTGTTACGAAGTTGTTTTGAAAACTTTGTTTGAAAAGAGTGTAAGTGTGGAAAAGAGTTTGATTTTGAGCAAGTACCTACTAGCATCTTCCTACTCGAAAAAGGAATGTTTTTGTTCTTGTTTCCTTTAGACAGCGCTATCCCACTATTAGTGAGTAGGTAGCACCGTCGTTGGAGTTTTAAGGGTCAATTTGAAAGGGACGTACGATCACTAAAGCAATGTTAGGACGTCTTAGTAATAACCCTAATGTCTTAAGATCATACTCGAGGCAACATTTCCGAGGCAACCTTTCCGGGGCAACCTTTCCGAACGGGAAATTTGATCTTTGTTTAGACAAGAGGGCGACCACTAAAATATCCTATACTTAATGATCGTTTACCGAAGGCAACCGAAGTGAGAGTATACCCTAGGAGTGCGCATGTACGAGTGATTCAATTTCAAGTTATTATCTTTGCACATTTAGGGTTTGCTAACCATTTTAAATTTTGCATACATTCTTGTCATGCAACCCTATTACCATACATCTAACAGTTAATATTTGCGAGAATTAAAGTGCGAGAAAATAAAGCTACGCTATTACAAGCCTTCGGGTATTAATTACATAGCCAAAAAACCCGCAAAAATGATAAATAAATGGAAAAAGTCCTAATTAATCTATTACATCCTATGAGCAATTACATTAATATTGTAAAAAATAAATAAACACGCGCGACGAATCGAGGATGAGTAAAATTAGGGTTTTGACCATTTCTAACCTAATTAAAAGAAAAATCATTTTTTTGTTGTTTTTGATTATTTTAAGAAAATAAGGTTTTAAATTAAATAAATACAAACCTAATTGCTAATTAAATTAAATTAATAGAAATTAATTAAATTTGACCTAATTTTATGTTTTGGTTATTTTTAAGAAAAGAAAATAGAAATTAAATTAAGCAAAAAAAAACCCTAATTTATAATTTATTTTAGTTTATTTACAAAGAAAAATTAAAGTTATCCTAAAATTAAATAAACTAATTAAATTATTTTTTGATAAAAAAATAAAACCTAACTCTAATTTGGGTGAAAATTGATTTTATGATTTTTTTGATAAAAAAAATTAATTTTATGTGTTAATAGAATAATTAAATGAATTAAATAAAAGAGAAAATATAAAAGCAAAAGAGAGAATATGGGCCTGATAAACAGCAATTTGGGGAGTGCCAATAGCAAGCTTTTGGGCCCAAAAATCTGACCCACGTTTGACCTCTATGCTTCCATGTTATACGTTGACCAAGGTGCACTATGGTCCTCCAATGATGCCCTTCAGATCTAGCCTTTTGGGATTCGAACCCAGGTCCT
Source organism: Vicia faba (assembly GCA_948472305.1). NCBI lineage: Eukaryota > Viridiplantae > Streptophyta > Magnoliopsida > Fabales > Fabaceae > Vicia > Vicia faba. Next base: position 1,555,230,138 of record OX451735.1, on the reverse strand, counting down.
ATGGCCTTTTCCATCTGCCTCACTACCAACTGAGCCACGCGCTTTTGTTGTATATCCAATAACAATTAATCAATATATTAAAAACAAACAAAATAAAAAGCATCAACGCACAAAAATTCAAATGGAGCAATCAAGGCTTGTCACACCATCGTCCCCAACCTCTCTCCGTTTCTAAAAGGTCTGTGACTTTTACCTACGGACCAGAAGCGTAGGTACAGACCAACGACTTTCCAAAATCATCCATAGGCACAATAAATGGAATCTAATGATGTGGACCAATTCGCCTTGGCTTGCTGAGCATCATGGTGCCCTTCTTGTGGACCAATTTTGCCTATATAAAAAGATCCCAAAACGCAACAGAAAACCCTGGCAATGGTGTTTCTCTATAGGGTTAGCAAAAATGCAATTAACTGTTATGAATAGCTTGCAAACACTTCCAGGATTTAGAATATATACATGATTCATGCTACAAATTCTTAAACAATGGTATTCTATTTCAAAAATATGTCCAATCCGTAAACCACTTACAGTGAGTTCTAGCACGCGAGAAGGCTTGCTTTTGATTGCTATGGCTTCCTTGAGTGCCCAGTAAACGAAAGAGATGGCTTGGGAGTCTTGAAACTGCCTGGAAATATGAAAACAGTTCACCACTTTTCTTGAATTTTTTCAAGTTTGTTCTTCCTCTTACACGCCTCAAAACCTTGTGTTTTTGGTCTGCACTTGTCCACTATATACCACTGATTGAATTAGGGTTACAATTGTGCTTTCAATCTTTGTCAGTTATGGTCTTTGATTATCATGAAGATCTTTCCTAAATAGGCCAAAAATCAATCTTTTCATTCACAAACATGCCTTGCACGATTTGATTTTGTTGCTAGTTGTACAAGGGACCTGAAATATGCACCAAATCTCAAGACTTAAATGATTTTGATTTTTACATGATTTATTTTGATTTAAATTGATTTAATTGAAATAAAAAAATCAAAATAAATGGAAAAAATAAAATAATGGCAAGTGGGAAGAGTTAGGGCTCGTGGACCATGTTACAAACTCAAAACAAAAGCAAAAAGTTGGGCTCATTTGACAAAAATTGCAATTTGAGGCAATTTTGACTTTTGGCAATTTTGCAAAAAAGGTCAACTTCACCAATGCATAACTTCTTCAATTTTGACTCTACGAAGGTGTTCTTGGACTTTTTAGAAAGCTAAAGATGTCCTCTAAGAAAAATGTTTGGTCGCATATCAATTGAGTCTTCCATGTTCATGTATGAAGCTTTGACAAAAAAGGTGTTTTTGTTGACTTTTCAAAGTGACCTATAATGTCCAAATTCATAACTTCTTGTGAGTGCATATTTTGAACTTGGGAGCTGAAGATGAATTGTAGGGCATTGCATCCTCTTCAAAATTAGCTTTGTATAGGTCATTTCTCATAAAGTATGAGAAAGTTATGCTTGATCAAAGTTGAGTTTACTTTTCCTGCAAAACCCTAATTTAGCAACTTTTGGGTTTTGATGAATTGTGAGCAATCTTTGAGGAATCATGATAAACCCTTGATAAAATGATGAATAATGCTTAAAAATGAGGATGTTGACCAAAAATATTGAAGTTTGACTGTATGTGGGCCACATTTGACTTTTGCCCTAACACAGTCAATTTTCAGGCCTTAGAGCAATTGACTGAGCAAACTTCCTCTGCAAGGCTTGAAACTTGACATGGATGATCTTGAGAACATATTAGGACAATGGTGAGAATTTGGGATCCCTTGAGCTCAAGTATCTTGATGCAACATGAAACCCAAATTTGATGTAGACTGCCCTATGAGAGAGTTTGTCTGGTCAACCCTTGGACTTCCTTGAGCAACTTGAGGATCTTTCTTGAATTGTTTTGAGAAATATGGGAGGGCAAATTTTGGGGTACAACAGCTGCCCCTGTTCAATCTTCTTAAACCTGAGGATGTAGATTGGCTTGCTTGCCTTTCGTGATCCGAAGGTGGAAGATGATTGAACACTAGAGTGCCCAGAAATTTGCACTCGCATGAAGTGGTATTTGTCTTGTGATGTTGGGAATGGGATTACAGATGCCATTTTGAAACTGATGATGGAAGATGGGCTTAAAGATGCCATCTGAAGGAGTGTCGATCGCATAAAAGATTTCTTAGCGAGAGTCTGCATACCTGTTGTTGAGGAAGACTACGATGGGGAATGCTGGTCTCTATCTTGGTAAAAAGTTGAACTTTAGGATCTTCAGTCGTCCGTTATTCTACTGGGAATCGTCTCTTAGTCGAAGAGGTGAAAATGAACTACTATCTGGTCGTAATCCAGGCTTCATAGTGATAAGACCGACTGCTATCTGGTCATAATCCAGGCTTTACAGTGACTTACTGGGGAGATGAGATTAATCTTGCTATTCGGTCGTAATCCCGGCTTCACAGTTTCTCGATTCTTATATGGTCGTAATCCAGGCTTCAGAAGGAATTAAGTTGTTATCCGGTCGCATCTGGGCTTTAACTTGAATTTAGGGCACACTAACATTCGGTCGACTCCGGGCTTCTTAGTATTTGTCCAGGTAAACTTCTATTTGGTTGAAATCCAAGCTTTGCGGTGTCTTGTACTGTTATCTAATCGTAATCCAGGCTTCAGTCCTTTTATCGTTATTTGGTCATAATCTAGGCTTCATGATGTTTTATACCACTATCTGGTCGAATCCAGGCTTCATGGTGTCCTGTACTGCTATTTGGTCGTAATCCAAGCTTCAGAATACCTTACTTCTTATCTGGTCGTAATCCAGGCTTCAGAACAAATCAAGTGGTTATCCAGTCGCCTCCGGGCTTCCATTTGATTTTTAGGCCTACTAATATCCGGCCGAATCCGGGCTTCATAGTAATTGGCCGCGTAAACTGCTATTTGGTCGTAATCCAAGCTTCACAGTGTCCCTCACTGTTATCTGGTTGTAATCCAGGCTTCAGTGTCTTTTACCGCTATCTGGTCATAATCCAGGCTTCGCGGTGTCTTTGGCTACTATCTGGTCGTAATCCAGGCTTCACAGAAACTTGTATTGCTATCTGGTCGTAATCCAGGCTTCACAATAACTTGCTGGGGATTAAACTATTATACGGTTGCATCCGGGCTTCATAGCTTAGAGATAAACCATTATTTGGTTGATTCCAGGCTTCGCGGTGTTTAATAATGTTATCCGGTCGTTCTCTGGGCTTCACAATATGATGTAAAAAATCAAGATACTATCCGGTCGGATCTGCGCTTCATAGCTTGAACTTGGTGAGAATTTGATTGTATTTTTCCTAAAAGGTAAGGGGTTAGTCGTATGTAATGCATGACATGTATCAAGCAATGATGTTCTCAAAATAAATGAGACTGTGTTGTATGATGCTTATGCGTATGTCATGATGTATGGATTATGCGATGTTTTTATGATATTCTCTAACTGGGGAAAATAAATCCTGACTGCTGCTGGAGAATGCAAGGAGTTGAATTCTTCGTTCTCGCTGGGGATAATGTCCGAAGATGATTGTGAGAATAATCATGTTGGAGAATAAACTGACGAGAAAATGACTCTTTGGGGAAGAGATACTATGTCTGAAGATCCGCTGATTTGGAGAAATAACCTTGGCTGGGGATGAATTACTATTGCTGGCGAGAATGAACCCTGTTGGGGATTGAGTTTCTGCTTGTGGAAGACCACTGATAATCTTCTAGTGTTGGTGATAGATAAACTCTGCTTGGGGAGAATCAATGTTTTTAGATACCTTTTGCTCTGCGAGGAGTGAATGTACCTTTGGTCGTATTCTCCAGCTAGGTCTATCCCTATACCTGGTGGACAGAGCAACTGTAAGGTTTGGACATTTCTTATTTTCCCCTGTTCCTGATATTACGAGTAATTGTCTTTTGTTTCGCATGTAAATATTTATGAGCAGCAATTATTGTCAAATGCATATATCAAAAATGAACCATTGGACGTTCTTGCAAAACAAAACAGAGAAACGAAAAACAATTTGAAATTTCTTTATGAAAATGAATTGTATTGATTTTGAAGTTGGCCTGTAAATAGGTGTTTTTGTACAAGAGGCTGGCGTCCTAGTAAGAGAACACCGCCGAAAGATAGAATTTATACAATTCATGAAAAACAAAGAAAAACAGCTATGTGAACGATCCCACTGGGCTCCAACTCTGCTATTTCCTTTATATCTTCGAGAGTCTCATCACTTTGCTACTTGGTTGTAGGTAGATCAGATTGATTAGTGTCGTCCGAGCTTGATAGTCGATACCGAAGTCTGGTTGCAAGATGATCCAATGAGACATAGTGTTACGCTTTGATCCCTAATTTTTTCCTGGACCGCCCTTTCGGGTTTTCGGTCCACTGGGATACCCTTTTTTGCCCAAGCCGCCTTTTCAGGTTTTCGACTTGCCGGGTGTACCGATTTTTTTCATTTTCATCCCTTATTTTTTCCCGAACCCCTTTGGTTCTCCGGGAAGCCCTTATTTTTTCCTAGGCCAGTCAACCTAGCGGGTTTTTGATTATGTGTAGTATTTTTTCACTATGTCTGCATTGACGGGGTAAGGAAGGTCGTCACCATCCATGGTGGTTAGAATCATAGCTCCACCTGAGAAAATGTTCTTAACCACAAATGGCCCTTCATACATAGGGGTCCATTTGCCCCTGAGATCACCTTGCGGCAGTATGATGCGCTTGATCACAAGATCCCCTACTTGATACTCTTGTCGTCTAACTTTCTTGTTAAATGCCTTGATCATTCGCTTTTGATACGTCTGACCATGACAAATAGCAGTAAGTCTCTTTTCGTCGATTAAATTCAGCTGATCTAGCCGAGTCTGGATCCAGTCATCCTCGCTTAAACCTGCATCCTTCATAATCCAAAGAGAGGGTATCTAGACTTCAATGGGTAAGACATCCTCTATACCATACACCAAAGAGTAGGGTGTTGCCCCTGTTGAAGTTTGCGCTGAGGTTCGGTACCCATGAAGAGTAAATGGTAACATCTCGTGTCAATCTTTGTATGTCACCGTCATCTTCTGCACAATCTTCTTGATGTTCTTATTAGCTGCTTCAACAGCTCCATTCATCTACGGCCGGTAAGGAGAAGAGTTGTGATTCTGTATCTTGAACTATTTGCAGAGCTCGGTGATCATCGTATTGTTGAGATTTGTACTATTGTATGTAATGATCCTCTCTGGTACACCATATCGATAGATCAGATTGTGCCGAATAAAGGAAGCTTCTTCAACCCACTTTGGAAAGTAATCAATAGCCACCAGAATGAAACAATGCCCGTTGGACGTAGTTTGTCTGATCTCGCGGTGATACAGTTAGAAGAACTGACTGTTTTTGGAATGTTGGTTTGCGTTTTGTGTTTGTTTTTGCAAAATGTCGCGGTAAGCAAGAGTCGCCACCAACTTTTATTTTATCCAACAAGGAAAGGAAAAAAGCACAGAAAAATTTCTTTTTCGAGATATTTCTCGGGTTCGGGGGGTAGATTATAGAAAGGGAAGGTATTAGCACCCTTTCTATCTGTGGTTATCCACTGGCTCTTAGGTACTTGCTCATATTGTTTTCAAAATTGCTTTCTTTGTGATTGTGGGTTTGAAAAAAGTTTTTGTTTTGAAACTTCGATTTAACTCTTGCTTCTGTCCTCAAGAGCGTATGAAGTGTTTTTGAAAACTTTGTTCGAAAAGTGTAAGTGTGAAAAGTTTTTGTTTTTTGAAAGAGCAAGTATCTAAGAACCATCTACCTACTCGAAAAAGGAATCGTTCTATGCTAATGTCCTTTAGACAATTCTATCCTACTACTGATGAGTAGGTAGCACCGTCGTTGGAGTTTGAGGGTCAAATCGATTGAGGGACTTACAGTCACCAAAGCAATGTTAGGACGCCTTAGCGGTAACCCTAATGTGTTAGATCATTTGTTTGAGGCAACATTATCCGAGGCAACCATTTCGAGGAGACTATGATCTTTTAGACAGGAGGGCGACCTCTAAAACTACCTATACTGAATGACCGTGTACAAAGGCAACCAAGTGGAGTGTACCCTAAGAGTGTGCATGTGCGAGTGTGTTGTTTTCAGTTAATTTTATCTTTGTACATGTTAATGGTGATCTATGTTGATTTTAGGTTAAAACATTCAATCTTGTCATGCATCCCTGTTATTAAACATCTAACAGTTATAATTTGCGGAAAATAAAAGTGCGGAATTTAAATTACAAGGCGTCGGGTATTTACATCGCCAAAAGCAACCCTTTGAAATTTAAATGCGGAAAAATAAATAAAGCGATAAAAATAATTAAATGGTCCTATTAACTATTACAAACCGGGAACAAATACATTATGATATAAAAGAAAATAAATCGCGTGCGAGAAATTAAATCGAGCGCAAATAGGGTTTTGACCCTTTTTGAGAGAAAGTATCTTTTTTTGTTATTTTTTTTAATTTTAAGAAAGAAATAAATCTAAATTAATTACTAAATTAAATAAATTAATTAATTAATAGAAATAAATATTTTTGGATTTTTTTGTATTTTAGGAATGAAATAAAAATTAATTAATGTTAGTAAAAACCCTAATTAAATCTAATTGAATTTTAATTATTTACAAAAATGTGAAAGTTATTCTAATTAAAATTCTAAATCAATTAATTAATGTTTATCAACAAAAATAGAAGTTAGAATTTAATTTGATAAAGAAAATGTTTTGTGGTTTTTTTATATTTTAAGAAAGAAATAAATCTAAATTAATCACTACATTAAATTAAATTAATTAATTAAATGAAGAAAAAAAGTTACTTTTGAATTTTTGGTTATTTAAAGAAAGAAAATAAAAATTAATTGAATTAGTAAAACCTAATTAAGTCTAGTTAATTTTAATTATTTGCACAAAGGGTTAAAATTATTCTAACATTAAAACCTAAATTAATTTAATTAATGTTTCTTAATAAAAATAAAAGTTAGAATTTGATTAAATAAAAATATTTTGGTGTGATTTTATTTTAAAGAAAAAGAATTTTAATGATTGGTTAGAATTAAAAACAAAAATAATAAAAACAATTAATAAACAAAATAAAGAGAGAGAGAGAGAGAGAGAGAGAGAGAGAGAGAGAGAGAGAGGTTCGGACTTGACTCCATGGTGGACTCTCAGCCTGGATCACCAGATCTGGCCTTTGGCCATCTGGCTGTTGGATGTGTGAAGGCGTATGGTGCGCTGCATTCTTGGACGTACATGTGATTACCTGAAGAAGGAAAATAACAAAGAAAATGGGGGACCTGGGATTCGAACCCAGGTCCTGAAAGTGATATGCTTGCACGCTTGCCACTGCACTGTTTTGATTCTATTGTTAGTAAAATACAAAGAAATTATAATATAAACAAAACAAATTATATACCAGAAAATAAAAATGCGCGAAAGTTAATTTGAATTGGCCAATGGGAGAACGACAGCTCGTCGTCTTCTACCTCCAAATCCTACAAATATTACATGCAGATTTGGATCCGCAGCTAAATACGCAAGCTTGCTCTAAAATCTTCCCTAGGCCACATAAATCAATTCCAAAAACATGGTTGAGTTCGTCTTGACTTCCTGATTAACATTATGTCCTTCTTGAGTCCTGATTTTTCCTGAAAAAGAAATCCCTAAAAACAAACACGCAACCTTAGCTATGGTGTTTTGGGGTTACAGCGTCTATAAACCAAATGGAATAATGCAAAAAGTTTAAAAATGTCATGAGGGTTATGAATATGCAAGCAATTTGTTCAACTGATGCAAGAATAATGAATCACAAATTCAAGAACCAAGGTGATTTTCGTGATACTTACAGTGCTTTGTGGTATGTGAGAACGCTTGCTCTTGATCCCGGAAGGTTGAGTGAACACCCAAGAAGCGATTGGGATAGCTGTTGGCTTCTGAAAACGCCTTTTGTTATGATCTCTAATTCAAGCTTTTTACCACTTTTTCAAACTTTTGTTCTGCCTCTTCTTGTAACCTCCCACCCATATTTTCGTGCCTTTGCCTTCCTTAGGTAATGTATATTGCATTAGGGTAAGAAACTTGGTACAAATCTCTCCATATCAATGCTCATGAATTGGATTAGATTCCACCATTACAACCTTCCAAATTTGGCCTAAATCATATCTTCTTGTAACCAATGCACTTGATGCGAATTTGACTCACATAATAGTTGTATTCAAAGCCTAAATCAACAAAAAAATCATGAGTTATAAATACTTTTGATTTTATATGATTTTATTTGATTTAAAGTGAATAAATTCAATTAAAAATAAAATTAAATAATAAAAATAAGATATGGGCTCATGGCTGAAGCTAGAACACGTGGACAATGACGCAAGCTCAAATCAAGTGGAAAACCATGGGCCCATTTGACAAAATTTGAAGTTTTGGGGATAGTTGACTTTTGGCAATTTTGCAAAAATGTCCAACTTCAACAATGCATAACTTCTTCAATTTTGAACTTTTGGAAGTGTTCTTTGCCTTTTTAGAAATCTTGAGATGTCCTATAACCAACCCTGTTGGTCTCATCTAATTTTAATATTCCATGCTCAAGTTATAAGCTTTGGCAAAAAAGGTGTTTTTGTTGACTTTCAAAAATGACCTATAATGTCCAAATTTATAACTTCTTGTGAGTGAATTTTATGATCTTGGGGTATGAAGATGGATTGTACAAAATTGCATCCTATTCAAAATGAGCTTTGGATGGGTCATTTCTCATAAAGTATGAGAAAGTTATGCTTGGTCAAAGTTGAGTTGACTTTTCCTAAAAAACCCTAATTTAGCAACTTTTGAGTCTTGATGAATTTTGAGAAATCCTTGATGAATCATGATAAACCCTTGATCAAATGATGAAATATCCTTCAAAATTAGAATGTTGGCAAAAAATCTTGAGGTTTGACTGTTTGTAGGTCACAGTTGACTTTGGCCCTAGCACAGTCGATTTTTGGACCCTTTGAGCAATTGGCTGGCCAAACTTCCTCTACAAGGCTTGAAATTTGACATGGATGACCTTAAGAACATATTAGGACATTGGGGAGCACTTGAGGTCATTTGGACTCAAGGATCTTGATGCAACACAAAATCCTAATTTGGGGTTGACTGCCTTAGGAGATGACTTGTCTGACCAACTCTTGAGCAACCTTGAGCCACTTGGAGATTTTTCTTGCAATTTTTTGAGAAATATGAGAGGGAAAATTTTGGGGTACAACAGCTGCCCCTGTTCAATCTTCTTAAACCTGAGGATGTAGATTGGCTTTCGTGCCTTTCGTGATCCGAAGGTGGAAGATGATTGAACACCAGAGTGTCCAGAAATTTGCACTCGCATGAAATGGTATCAGCCTTGTGATGTCAGGAATGGGCTTATAGATGCCATTTGGAGATTGTTGGTAGGAGGATGGGCTTACAGATGCCATCTGCAGGAGTGTCGATCGCGTAAGAAATTCCTTAGCGAGAACTTGCATACCTGTTGTTGTAGAAGATTCCGCTGGGGAAGCCTGGTTTTTGTTAAGATTTAGGAACTTGCATGTACTTCAACTGAGAGAATGCCTCACCTGAGTCTTAAGAACCTGTCCATAATTCAATTGGGGGGAAACACCTACATCAAGATCTAGGAACTGTCTGGTCTTCAACGGAGTATATCATTGAGATTGTAGAACTCGTCCACACTATGACGGAGGAAAATTGTCGAGATTGAGAACCTTATCTGAAATTCAACCGAGGATAATTCAGTTGAGATTTAAGAATCGGTCAAGTCTTCGACTGAGGGAAACATCTTCATCAAGATCTAGGAACTGTTTGGTCTTCAACGAAGTATACCATTGAGATTGTAGAACTCGTCCACACTATGACGGAGGTAAACATCAAGATCAAGGAATTGTCTGGTCTTCAACATAGTATACCGTTGAGATTGTAGAACTCGTCCATACTATGACAGAGGAAAACATCTTCATCATGATCTAGGAACTGTCTGGTCTTCAACATAGTATACCGTAAAGATTGTAGAACTCGTCCACACTATGACAGAGGAAAACATCAAGATCTAGGAATTGTCTGGTCTTCAACGTAGTATACCGTTGAGATTGTAGAACTCGCCACACTATGACGGAGGAAAACATCAAGATCTAGGAACTGTATGGTCTTCAATGGAGTATACCATTGAGATTTTAGAACTTGTCCACACTATCATGGAGGGAAACATCTTCATCAAGATCTAGGAACTGTCTGGTCTTCAACGTAGTATACCGTTGAGATTGTAGAACTCGTCCACACTATGACGGAGGGAAACATCTTCATAAAGATTTAGGAACTGTCTGGTCTTCAACGTAGTATATCGTTAAGATTGTAGAACTCATCCATACTATGACGGAGGAAAACATCAAGATCTAGGAACTGTCTGGTCTTCAACAGAGTATACCATTGAGATTGTAGAACTCGTCCACACTATGATGGAGGGAAACATCTTCATCAAGATCTAGGAACTTGCTGGTCTTCAACGTAGTATACCATTGAGATTGTAGAACTCGTCCACACTATGACGGAGGAAAACATCAAGATCTAGGAATTGTCTGGTCTTCAACGGAGTATACCATTGAGATTGTAGAACTCGTCCACACTATGACGTAGGGAAACATCTTCATCAAGATCTAGGAACTGTCTGGTCTTCAACGTAGTATACTGTTGAGATTGTAGAACTCGTCCACACTATGACGGAGGAAAAAATCAAGATCTAGGAACTGTCTGGTCTTCAACGGAGTATACCATTGAGATTGTAGAACTCGTCCACACTATGACGGGGGGAAACATCTTCATCAAGATCTAGGAACTGTCTGGTCTTCAACGTAGTATACCGTTGAGATTGTAGAACTCGTCCACACTATGACGGAGGAAAACATAAAGATCTAGGAACTGTCTGGTCTTCAACGAATTATACCATTGAGATTGTAGAACTCGGCCACACTATAACCGAGGGAAACATCTTCATCAAGATCTAGGAACTGTCTGGTCTTCAACGTAGCATACCGTTGAGATTGTAGAACTCGTCCACACTATGACGGAGGAAAACATCAAGATCTAGGAACTGTCTGGTCTTCAACGGAGTATACCATTGAGATTGTAGAACTCGTCCACACTATTACGGAAGGAAACATCTTCATCAAGATCTAGTAACTGTCTGGTCTTCAACGTAGTATACCGTTGAGATTGTAGAACTCGTCCACACTATGACAGAGGGAAAGATCTTCATCAAGATCTAGGAACTGTCTAGTCTTCAACGTAGTATACCGTTGAGATTGTAGAACTCGTCCACACTATGACGGAGGAAAACATCAAGATCTAGGAACTGTCTGGTCTTAAACATAGTATACCGTTGAGATTGTAGAACTCGTCCACACTATATCAGAGGAAAACATCTTCATCAAGATCTAGGAACTGTCTGGTCTTCAACGTAGTATACCGTTGAGATTGTAGAACTCGTTCACACTATGACGGAGGAAAACATCAAGATCTAGGAACTGTCTGGTCTTCAACGTAGTATACCGTTGAGATTGTAGAACTCGTCCACACTATGACGGAGGGAAACATCTTCATCAAGATCTAGGAACTATCTGGTCTTCAACATAGTATACCATTGAGATTGTAGAACTCGTCCACACTACGACGGAGGAAAATTGTCGAGATTGAGAACCTTATCTGAAATTCAACCGAGGATAATTTAGTTGAGATTCAAGAACCAGTTAGGTCTTCGACATATCTGAGAACTTTAACTGTATCTTTCCTGAAAGGTAAAGGTCAGTCGTACGCAATGCATGATATATATCAAGCAATGATGTTCTCAAAATACATGAGATTGTTTTGTATGATGCATATATGCATGTATCATGATGTATGGAAATGTAATGTTTTAGCTGGGGAAAATAAATCCTGGATAGCTGATGGAGAAGAGAGTTGAATTCTTCACTTCCGCTGAGGGTGGCGAACGAAGATGATTGTGAGAATAGACCTGCAGGAGAGGATAACTCCGTTGGGGTATAAACTGATGAGGAGATTACTCTGTGGGGAAGAGATGCTCTGCTGAGGATTCCACCGATAAATTCCGTTGGGGACGAATTACCGTTACTGGTGATACTGAATCCTGTTGGGGATTGAATTCCTGTTTGTGAAAGGAAAGAACTCCGCTGGGGATGATCTTTCAGTTGCGACTTCACCGGGGATACCCTTCTAGACTCTAATGGAGATAATCCTTTGAGGTTTGCTGGGGACAATCTTCCTTGGAACTCGGCTGGGGATATTTATTTTTATACTCCGTCGGGGACGAACTTCCAGAGTCTACTGGGGATGATTCTTCAACTCCATTGGGGAAGCTTTTTCAGACTGCGCTGGGAAAATTTTAACTCCACTGGGGATATCTTGTATTCTACCGGGGAATATTCTTATACTCTACTGGGGAATATTAAGACTGCCGGGGATATTAAGCCTTTTCAGTGTTGATAGTAGATAAACTCTGCTTGGGGAGAATATTACCGACTCATTCACAGTTGCAAGCCTCACCTGGGGAGAGCTATCTTTACTGTCTTACTCTGCGGGGAGTGAATGTTACTGGGACGCGTGCTAAGGATATGACGATGGCTTGTATCGAGACTTTTTTTCCCCTGTTTCTGCGGGAGAAGGTGCTTGCGGAGGCCCTGTGGATCGAGTATTATCCCCACCTATGAGGTGCTTGGTATCTTTCGGTCAAAATGACAAGTCTTCTTCTGGTAGGCCAGTGACGAGATGACGAGACATAGTCGTACGCTTTGATCCCTAATTTTTTACTGGACCGCCCTTTCGGGTTTTCAGTCCACCGGGATACCCTTTTTTGCCCAAGCCGCCTTTTCAAGTTTTCGAATTGCCAGGTGTAAAAATTTTCATTCTCATCCCTAATTTTTGCCCGAACCCTTTTGGTTCGCCGGGAAGCCCTTATTTTTGCCTAGGCCAGTCAACCTAGCGGGTTTTTATTCATGCGCGGTATTTTTTGACTATGTCCACGCTCTTAGGATGTAGAGAGGTGACACTGTCGGTGGTGTTGTGTTGCCATACTACCAGAAGATCTTCGTTCGATCATGCAAGATTCGTTGTTGGAATTCATGTCCAATGCCCCAATTGATTCAGATGGAGATTTGCCCCTGGCTATTTGGCATTTTGAGAGATTCCTTGAATCTTGACTTAACTGCCCCAGATGATGGACAATGCTCATGCCGTGCCCCTTGGTTGGAAGTGTTTTTCCACTTGAGGTGACCCTTTTATTGAGAAGGTTTTTTTTGTTCACTAGATATTCGTCGTGCGAATTTCTCTGCTGTTTGAACAAATAGTCATATGCAAACAATGTTATTTTAAGAATGCAAAGCTTATGTCTGTTTTAAAGTTCTTGAAAATGCATTTTTTCAGTAAGATAGGAAAATTTTGTAAAATGTGACGTCAACTCAGGATTTACAGCAAGCCCTACAAGAGTCAGGATACCTTTTGTAACAGTATGCTTTCGGACTAACCCATGCTTCAGCTAGGACTTTTTAAGGGTTATAACGTGGCCTGGTTCACGGTTTAAGAAACAAAGGATAAAGGCTCAAATTTTATTTGTACCCACCCGTTCTTCGTGATGTTCTTCGATCCTAAACTCAGCTAATCGTGCATTAGATCTTGTTTGAGTCTTTGCTCTGATATACCAGTGATGGTTCGGATACTGACAATTTATTTTGAACAGGCAGTCATTTTGTTGAGAGTTTGCAGGATCTCTTCCCTTTTGGTTTTTATTATCCCTTTTTTTTGCATGAACTGTTTCTTTTTGTGATTACAGTCAGCGTGGTGCCCCCGTTTTTCTTAAGTCTCCTTCACAGGTTTTGACTTATTGGGCTTTTATTTTGAGAGATAATGACTGCATGTCCTTACGATTATACGGAACCAACACCGTCTTTTGTTTCGGAAGGACTTCTTTGATGCCATTCATTGTGCACCTGGATCAACTGAGAAAACTACCCTGCCCCAGGTTATAATTAAGAGTTTTAATTTGTGAAAAGAAAAACTCCAAATTCTTTGGCTCAAAGGGGTTGACTAGGGACTATCTTCCTTATAACTCCACTGTTTAGGATTTGAAACAATGTCTGTACCTCGTCAGTGGGGTCTGTTCAAAAGCATACTGTAGAGATTTTGATATCATTTTCGTCATCCTCCCTCTAAAGGCTTAGAATTTTTTAATCGAGAGTTGATCATCACAAAAAATGAAAGCAATTTGAATATAGTGAAATACGAATGGATTGATTCAAAACAGACATATGCAATGCATTGATAAAGTAATAAAGTTTGACATGAATAAATGTTCGAACAATCAAAAGAAAATTACAACTTGAAAATTCTAATGAACAAAAAGTCTTCTCGTCTCAGTACTTGTCACTTAAAATGGTGAACCTTGGGGGGATGGCAAAATAATTCAATCTGACCGTCTTGTGTGAGTTCCAATGCTCCTTCATCAATCAGGTCTTGAATTTTGTTGCTCAACGCCCAACAGATGTTAGTATCATGCCCCGGGCTGTTGGAGTGATATGCACACGTTGCATCAGGATTGTACCTTGGGGAGGCTATGTTGGGATTCTTAGGAGGGTCCCTTAACGTCACCAGATTCAATCTCAACAGGTGTTGTAAAGCCTGAGACAGCAACATGTTGAGCTTGGTAAATTGCCTCTTGGGAATCTTTGGCTTACTCTGATCAACCCGTTGTTTATGGCAAGGTTGTTGTTGGACCCGTGAGGTAGTAGCAACTTGGAGAGGTCTATTCTTCATCAAACCAAACCTTTGACTTCTCGGAAGTTGATTAATGACTTGGTCCCCGGCCTTGACTGTTTGCTTCATGTTATTGTATCTGTCTTGATGAAGCTGGTTGATAATGGTTCTCAGCTATTCTTGTTCCCGAGCTAAGCCTTGGATAAGAGCCATCTGCCCCAGCATCTGGGTTTTCATGGCACTAAACTCAACTTGCAGTTGTTCCTGCCGTTCGTCCTTATTGTCTTCAGGACTTTTCTTGACCAAGTTCCCCATGAGGAGTGTTTTCAACTCTTCCTGCCCCTTGGATAGGTTTAGGAATACGTCCCTGAACTGAGCTTCTCGAGTTTGAAGATCTTGGTTGTCTGGTTGGAAAGCCATTGCTGAAATAAACAGCGAGAACATGAGAGACCTGTATTGGGAGACCTTTTATGCAGTGATATGTATGATATATGTATGCAATGCTTTTCAAGGATCTCGCGGGGTAAATAAGAAACTTGTTAGAATTTGAATTTCGCAGCTTTGATTGAAGAAACTTTGTGTTGTTAAGAGTCCTTCTTCAAGAGTCAAGCTCACCATATCGAGTGGGTCATAGCCACTGACTCAAGTTATCGTGTTTTGATCTCTTGATGACATTGTCTAGAGGAAAATAAATCCCTTTTGTCCCTTGCTAGACATTTGATTTACCATGACCTGCATCACAAACCTTTGAGATCCTTGAAATGGTTAAGGAAATGTAAAGGCATGATGTTATGATGTGTATGCTATGCGTTTAAGCAAAAATGTGAGGGGATGTAAGTAAACCCTGCAATAAATCCAAATTATTGGATAAGGACTGTAAACAAAACCTGCAAGGAACTCATGTTGTCAGATAACAAGAATGTGCAAGTAGTTTAAGTTTGAAGGCACACAAGTCACACAAACAGCCTTAAGTTTAGGCTGGCATGGAGTTTAGGTATTACCCTCTTTCAGTTTAGTTGGTTCAACCTGTCCTTGAAATAGTAATCAGGTTCTAGAGGATCTCAATATCACTGACTACCCTCGATCGGTCATAATTCCAGTTTAGCAACCTTTTCTTGCAGCCGGAATCATCGCGAGAGTTTAGTCTCAATGAGTGTAGCATATTGCTACTGTTTTATGGCCAAGTTGGTCAATTTAAAGGTTCTAAGGTCAGTTGGTGCTTAATGACCCCTTAGTAGACCCATATTCTCCTCGTTGCACCATAAGGGATATCGGTACATACTAAAGTGCCACACCAACGTAGCTACTGCTTCAACCGTATCGGTCTACGCCGTATACTTCCCTCACAGTTTATTGCTACTTACCTAAAGGGTATCCCCAGATCTGGGTTAGGATCTATAGTAACTCCGATACAAGCCCACAAAAGTAAAGCATACAAGTCAATGAATTGAAAACATTATGAACTATTCCTAAGGTACACCCCACTTATTAAGTGTCCCCAGCAGATTCGCCAGTTCTGTGATACGGTGGGAAGAACTGACTGTTTTTGGAATGTTGGTTTGCGTTTTGTGTTTGTTTTTGCAAAATGTCGCGGTAAGCAAGAGTCGCCACCAACTTTTATTTTATCCAACAAGGAAAGGAAAAAAGCACAGAAAAATTTCTTTTTCAAGATATTTCTCGGGTTCGGGGGGTAGATTATAGAAAGGGAAGGTATTAGCACCCTTTCTATCTGTGGTTATCCACTGGCTCTTAGGTACTTGCTCATATTGTTTTCAAAATTGCTTTCTTTGTGATTGTGGGTTTGAAAAAAGTTTTTGTTTTGAAACTTCGATTTAACTCTTGCTTCTGTCCTCAAGAGCGTATGAAGTGTTTTTGAAAACTTTGTTCGAAAAGTGTAAGTGTGAAAAGTTTTTGTTTTTTGAAAGAGCAAGTATCTAAGAACCATCTACCTACTCTAAAAAGGAATCGTTCTATGCTAATGTCCTTTAGACAATTCTATCCTACTATTGATGAGTAGGTAGCACCGTCGTTGGAGTTTGAGGGTCAAATCGATTGAGGGACTTACAGTCACCAAAGCAATGTTAGGACGCCTTAGCGGTAACCCTAATGTGTTAGATCATTTGTTTGAGGCAACAATATCCGAGGCAACCATTTCGAGGCGACTATGATCTTTTAGACAGGAGGGCGACCTCTAAAACTACCTATATTGAATGACCGTGTACGAAGGCAACCAAGTGGGGTGTACCCTAAGAGTGCGCATGTGCGAGTGTGTTGTTTTCAGTTAATTTTATCTTTGTACATGTTAATGGTGATCTATGTTGATTTTAGGTTAAAACATTCAATCTTGTCATGCATCCCTATTATCAAACATCTAACAGTTATAATTTGCAGAAAATAAAAGTGCGGAATTTAAATTACAAGGCGTCGGGTATTTACATCGCCAAAAGCAACCCTTTGAAATTTAAATATGGAAAAATAAATAAAGCGATAAAAATAATTAAATGGTCCTATTAACTATTACAAACCGGGAACAAATACATTATGATATAAAAGAAAATAAATCGCGTGCGAGAAATTAAATCGAGCGCAAATAGGGTTTTGACCCTTTTTGAGAGAAAGTATCTTTTTTTGTTTTTTTTTTTATTTTAAGAAAGAAATAAATCTAAATTAATTACTAAATTAAATAAATTAATTAATTAATAAAAATAAATATTTTAGGGTTTTTTTGTATTTTAGGAATGAAATAAAAATTAATTAATGTTAGTAAAAAACCTAATTAAATCTAATTGAATTTTAATTATTTACAAAAATGTGAAAGTTATTCTAATTAAAATTCTAAATCAATTAATTAATGTTTATCAACAAAAATAGAAGTTAGAATTTAATTTGATAAAGAAAATGTTGTGGTTTTTTTATATTTTAAGAAAGAAATAAATCTAAATTAATCACTACATTAAATTAAATTAATTAATTAAATGAAAAAAAAAGAAGTTATTTTTGGATTTTTGGTTATTTAAAGAAAGAAAATAAAAATTAATTGAATTAGTAAAACCTAATTAAGTCTAGTTAATTTTAATTATTTGCACAAAGGGTTAAAATTATTCTAACATTAAAACCTAAATTAATTTAATTAATGTTTATTAATAAAAATAAAAGTTAGAATTTGATTAAATAAAAATATTTTGGTGTGATTTTATTTTAAAGAAAAAGAATTTTAATGATTGGTTAGAATTAAAAACAAAAATAATAAAAACAATTAATAAACAATATAAATAAAATAGAGAGAGAGAGAGAGAGACAGGTTCGGGCCTGAATTTCGTGGTGCATATAGGCCCATTAAGCGCTGGCCTGGTTTGACTTTTAGGATTTCGTGTGCGCACTTGGACTTGACTCCATGGTGGACTCTCATCCTGGATCACTAGATCTGGCCTTTGGCCATCTGGCTGTTGGATGTGTGAAGGCGTATGGTGCGCTGCATGCTTGGACGTACATGTGATTACCTGAAGAAGGAAAATAACAAAGAAAGTGGGGGACATGGGATTCAAACCAAGTTCCTTATAGTGATATGCTTGCACGCTTGCCACTGCACTGCTTTGATTCTATTGTTAGTAAAATACAAAGAAATTATAATATAAATAAAACAAATTATATGCCAGAAAATAAAAATACGCGAAAATTAATTTGAATTGGCCAATGGAAGAACGACAGCTCGTCGTCTTCTACCTCCAAATCCTGCAAATATTACCTTCGGATTTGGATCCGCAGCTAAATACGCAAGCTTGCTCTAAAATCTTCCCTAGGCCACATAAATCAATTCCAAAAACATGGCTGAGTTCGTCTTGACTTCCTGATTAACATTGTGTCCTTCTTGAGTCCTGATTTTTCCTGAAAAAGAAAGCCCTAAAAACAAACACGCAACCCTAGTTATGGTGTTTTGGGGTTACAGCACCTATAAACCAAATTGAATAATGCAAAAAGATTACAAATGTCATGAGGGTTATGAATATGCAAGCAATTTGTTCAACTGATGCAAGAATAATGAATCATGAATTCAAGAACCAAGGTGATTTTCGTGATACTTACAGTGCTTTGTGGTATGTGAGAATGCTTTCCCTTGATCCAGGAAGGTTTAGTGAACACCCAGGAAGCGATTGGGATAGCTTTTGGCTTCTGAAAACGCCTCTTGTTATGATCTCGAATTCAAGCTTTTTACCACTTTTTCAAACTTTTGTTCTGCCTCTTCTTGCAGCCTCCCACCCATATTTTCGTGCCTTTGCCTTCCTTATGTAATGTATATTGCATTAGGGTAAGAAACTTGGTACAAATCTCTCCATATCAATGCTCATGAATTGGATTTGATTCCACCATTACAACCTTCCAAATTTGGCCTAAATCATATCTTCTTGTAACCAATGCACTTGATGCGAATTTGACTCACATAACAGTTGTATTCAAAGCCTAAATCAACCAAAAAATCATGAGTTATAAATACTTTTGATTTTATATGATTTTATTTGATTTAAAGTGAATAAATTCAATTAAAAATCAAATTAAATAATAAAAATAATATATGGGCTCATGGCTGAAGCTAGGACTTGTGGACAATGATGCAAGCTCAAATCAAGTTGAAATAAATGGGCCCATTTGACAAAATTTGAAGTTTTGGGGATAGTTGACTTTTGGCAATTTTGCAAAAATGTCCAACTTCTTCAATTTTGAACTTTTGGAAGTGTTCTTGGACTTTTTAGAAAGCTTGAGATGTCCTATAACCAACCTGTTTGGTCTCATCGCATTTGGATATTTCATGCTCAAGTTATAAGCTTTGGAAAAAAAGGTGTTTTTGTTGACTTTCAAAAATGACCTATAATGTCCAAATTTATAACTTCTTGTGAGTGCATTTTATGATCTTTGGGTATGAAGATGGATTGTAGTAAATTGCATCCTATTAAAAATGAGCTTTGGATGGGTAATTTCTCATAAAGTATGATAAAGTTATGCGTGGTCAAAGTTGAGTTGACTTTTCCTACAAAACCCTAATTTAGCAACTTTTGGGTCTTGATGAATTTTGAGAAATCCTTGATGAATCATGATCAACCCTTGATCAAATGATGAAATATCCTTAAAAATGAGAATGTTGGCAAAAAAATCTTGAGGTTTGACTGTTTGTAGGTCACAGTTGACTTTGGCCCTAGCATAGTCGATTTTTGGACCCTTTGAGCAATTGACTGGCCAAACTTCCTCTACAAGGCTTGAAATTTAACATGGATGACCTTGAGAACATATTAGGACATTGGGGAGAAATTGAGGTCATTTGGACTCAAGGATCTTGATGCAACACAAAACCCTAATTTGGGGTTGACTGCCTTAGGAGATGACTTGTCTGACCAACTCTTGAGCAACCTTGAGCCACTTGGAGATTTTTCTTGCAATGTTTTGAGAAATATGAGAGGGAAAATTTTGGGGTACAACAGCTGCCCCTGTTCAATCTTCTTAAACCTGAGGATGTAGATTGGCTTTCGTGCCTTTCGTGATCCGAAGGTGGAAGATTATTGAACACTAGAGTGCCCAGAAATTTGCACTCGCATGAAGTGGTATCAGCCTTGTGATGTCGGGAATGGGCTTATAGATACCATTTGGAGATTGTTGGTAGGAGGATGGGCTTACAGATGCCATCTGCAGGAGCGTCGATCGCGTAAGAAATTCCTTAGCGAGAACTTGCATACCTGTTGTTGTAGAAGATTCCGCTGGGGAAGCCTGGTTTTTGTTGAGATTTAGGAACTTGGATGTAATTCAACTGACAGAATACCTCGGCTAAGTATTAAGAACCTGTCCATAATTGAACTAGGGGGAAACATCTTCATCAAGATCTAGGAACTGTTTGGTCTTCAACGGAGTATACCGTTGAGATTGTAGAACTCATACACACTATAATAGAGGAAAATTGTCAAGATTAAGAACCTTATCTGAAATTCAACCGAGGATAATTCAGTTGAGATTTAAGAACCGGTCAGGTCTTCGACTGAGGGAAACATCTTCATCAAGATCTAGGAACTGTCTGGTCTTCAACCGAGTATACCATTGAGATTGTAGAACTCGTCCACACTATGACGGAGGAAAACATCAAGATCTAGGAACTGTCTGGTCTTCAACGTAGTATACCGTTGAGATTGTAGAACTCGTCCATACTATGACGGAGGAAAACATCTTCGTCAAGATCTAGGAACTGTCTAGTCTTCAACGTAGTATACCGTTGAGATTGTAGAACTCGTCCACACTATGACGGAGGAAAACATCAAGATCTAGGAACTGTCTGGTCTTCAAAGTAGTATACCGTTGAGATTGTAGAACTCGTCCACACTATGACGGAGAAAAACATCAAGATCTAGGAACTGTCTGGTCTTTAATGGAGTATACCATTGAGATTGTAGAACTCCTCCACACTATGACGAAGGGAAACATCTTCATCAAGATCTAGGAACTGTCTGGTCTTCAACGTAGTATACCGTTGAGATTGTAGAACTCGTCCACACTATGACGGAGGGAAACATCTTCAGCAAGATCTAGGAACTGTCTGGTCTTCAACGTAGTATACCTTTGAGATTGTAGAACTCGTCCATACTATGACGGAGGAAAACATCAAGATCTAGGAACTGTTTGGTCTTCAACGGAGTATACCATTGAGATTGTAGAACTCGTCCACACTATGAAGGAGGGAAAAATCTTCATCAAGATCTAGGAACTGTCTGGTCTTCAACGTAGTATACCGTTGAGATTGTAGAACTCGTCCATACTATGACAGAGGAAAACATCAAGATCTAGGAACTGTCTGGTCTTCAACGGAGTATACCATTGAGATTGTAGAACTTATCCACACTATGACGGAGGGAAACATTTTCATCAAGATCTAGGAACTGTCTGGTCTTCAACGTAGTATACCGTTGAGATTGTAGAACTCGTCCACACTATGACGGAGGAAAAAATCAAGATCTAGGAACTGTCTTGTTTTCAACGGAGTATACCATTGATATTGTAGAACTCGTCCACACTATGACGGAGGGAAACATCTTCATCAAGATCTCGGAACTGTCTGGTCTTCAACATAGTATACCGTTGAGATTGTAGAACTCGTCTACACTATGACGGAGGAAAACATTAAGATCTAGGAACTGTCTGGTCTTCAATGGAGTATACCATTGAGATTGTAGAACTCGTTCATACTGTGACGGAGGGAAACATCTTCATCAAGATCTAGGAATTGTCTGGTCTTCAACATAGTATACCGTTGAGATTGTAGAACTCGTCCACACTATGACGGAGGAAAACATCAAGATCTAGGAACTGTCTGTCTTCAACGGAGTATACCATTGAGATTGTAGAACTCGTCCACACTATGACAGAGGGAAACATCTTCATCAAGATCTAGGAATTGTCTGGTCTTCAACGTAGTATACCGTTGAGATTGTAGAATTCGTCCACACTATGACGGAGGGAAACATCTTCATCAAGATCTAGGAACTGTCTGGTCTTCAACGTAGTATACCGTTAAGATTGTAGAACTCGTCCACACTATGACGGAGGAAAAAATCAAGATCTAGGAATTGTTTGGTCTTCAACATAGTATACCGTTGAGATTATAGAACTCGTCCACACTATGACGGAGGAAAACATCTTCATCAAGATCTAGGAACTGTTTGGTCTTCAACATAGTATACTGTTGAGATTGTAGAACTAGTCCACACTGTGACGGAGGAAAACATCAAGATCTAGGAAATGTCTGGTCTTCAACGTAGTATACCGTTGAGATTGTAGAACTCTTCCACACTATGACGGAGGGAAACATCTTCACAAGATCTAGGAACTGTCTGGTCTTCAACGTATTATACCGTTGAGATTGTAGAACTCGTCCACACTATGACGGAGGAAAATTGTCGAGATTGAGTACCTTATCTGAAATTCAACCGAGGATAATTCAGTTGAGATTCAAGAACCAGTCAGGTCTTCGACGTAGCTGAGAACTTTAACTGTATCTTTCCTGAAAGGTAAAGGTCAGTCGTATGCAATGCATGATATATATCAAGCAATGATGTTCTCAAAATACATGAGATTGTTTTGTATGATGCGTATATGCATGTATCATGATGTATGGAAATGTAATGTTTTAGCTGGGGAAAATAAATCCCGGATAGCTGCTGGAGAAGAGAGTTGAATTCTTCACTTCCGCTAAGGGTGGAGAACGAAGATGATTGTGAGAATAGACCTGCAGGAGAGGATAACTCTGTTGGGGGATAAACTGATGAGGATATTACTCTATGGGGAAGAGATGCTCTGTTGAGGATTCCATCGATAAATTCCGCTGGGGACGAATTACCGTTGCTGGTGATACTGAATCCTGTTGGGGATTGAATTCCTATTTGTGAAAGGAAAGAACTCCGCTGGGGATGATCTTTCAATTGCGACTTCACCGGGGATACCCTTCTAGACTCTAATGTAGATAATCCTTTGAGCTTTGCTGGGGACAATCTTCCTCTGACCTTGAACATAGAATACATGGTAGCTAGCACGTCCGCTAACTGATTCTCCTCTCTCGGGAAGTGTTCAAAGGTTATCTCCTCAAAATATGGAAGCAATGTCATTACATACTCCTTGTAAGGAATAAGATTTGGGTGCTTCATATCCCACTCGCCTTTGATATGACTGATCACTAGATCGGAATCTCTGAATACACTCAAGAACTTAATCCTTAGGTCAATAGTTGCTCGAAGGCCCATGATGCACGCTTCATACTCCGCCATGTTGTTGGTGCAGTTAAAACATAATCGGGCAGTGAACGGAGTATGACAGCCTTCAAGAGATATGATCACGGTGCCAATGCCATTACCCAATGCGTTTGAAACTCCATCAAAATACATAAACCATCGGGATCCCTCCTCAGGTCCTTCATCCGGTCCAGGTTTTTCACAGTCGGTCACCAACATGATGCTTTCATCCGGAAACTCGAAATTCATAGACTGGTAATCATCCACGGCCTGATGCGCTAAATGATCTGCCAACACACTCCCCTTGATTTCTTTTTGGGTTGTGTATTGGATGTCGTACTCAGTTAAGATCATATGCCATCTTGCTATTCTTCCGGACAAGGTAGGCTTTTCGAAGATATACTTGATTGGGTCCATCTTTGATATCAATAGGGTAGTGTGAGTCAGCATATACTATCTCAGCCGGCGAGCAGCCCATGCCAAAGTGCAGCAAGTTTTCTCAAGTAGTGAGTATCGGGTCTCACATTCGGTAAAAATTTTGTTAAAGTAGTAAACAGCATGCTCTTTTCGGCCAGACTCGTCATGTTGCCCCAGCACGCACCCCATTTAATTGTCGAGTACTGTCAAGTATAAGCTCAAAGGTCTTCCTTCAACTTGAGGCACCAGAATATGGGGCTCTTGGAGATATTCCTTGATCCTTTCGAAAGCGGCCTGACATTCATCATTCCATCTTACCACTTGATCTTTCTTCAACAGCTTGAAGATTGGTTCACAAGTAGCAGTCAGGTGCGAAATGAATCGGGCAATGTAGTTCAGACGTCCCAAAAAGCCTCTGACTTCTTTTTTTGTTCGGGGAGCTGGAATCTCCTGTATAGCCTTCACCTTGGCAGGATCCACTTGAATACCCTTATTATTAACGACGAAACCCAACAGCTTACCAGACCTTACCCCGAAGGTGCACTTGTTCGGGTTTAACCTCAACTTGTACATCTTCAACCTGTCAAATAGCTTCTGGAGATGGTCGAGATGTTCTTCTTCAGTTTGGGACCTTGCAATCATGTCGTCAACGTAGACCTCAATCTCATGGTGAATCATGTCGTGGAACAAAGCAACCATGGCGCACTGATACGTTGCCCCAGCATTCTTCAATCTGAACGACATGACTTTGTAGCAAAAGGTGCCCCACTGCATAACGAAGGTCGTCTTCTCCATGTCTTCGGGAGCCATCTTAATCTGATTGTAACTGGAGAAACCATCCATAAAGGAGAAGATCTTATGATGCGCGGTGTTGTCAACTAGAACATCAATGTGAGGCAGTGGGAAATCATCTTTGGGGCTCGCCCTGTTCAGATCCCTATAGTCCACACACATCTGTACCTTACCATGTTTCTTCGGCACCGAAACCACGTTGGCAACCCACTGCGGGTAAGAAGTAACTTCCAGGAAACCGGCATCAAATTGTTTCATGACCTCAGCTTTGATTTTCTTAGACATCTCTGGGCGCATGCGGCGAACTTTCTGTTTTACTGGTGGACAGTCTTCTTTGGTTGGCAAGTGGTGTACCATAATATCAGTATCCAACCCAGGCATATCTTCATAAGACCAAGCGAAGATCTCAACATAATCGCGCAACATCTATATCAACCGTTGCTTGACACTAGGCTCCAGATTCGCACCGATCTTGACCTCTTTCTTGTCTTCTTCTGTACCCAAATTCACTTATTCCACTGGCTCTTCATGGGGCTGTATGGTCCTCTCTTCCTGTAGTAACAGTCTAGCAAGTTCTCCAGGCACTTCACAATCATCCTCACCTTCGTCCTCGGCTTGGTTGATCGGATTTTCGAAGTCATAACCGGCAGTAGTAGAGTCATTATCAGTGGGATCCAGAGTGGATGTGGATCTACATTATGATATGTGAGTGTGTGTAAGACAATAGTCGTTTTGATAAAGTGCAAGATAGAAAAGAAAAACAAGGAGCGTAAAATTTGTAATGCAAGAAACGTCCAATGCTTTATTGATGATATATGAAAATGACAAATAATAAGCCCTCACAAACAAAGCCAAGATGTCTCGGGCAAGGCACCGGGCTGTAAAGTTTCAAATTGTCTGTTACAAATCTCAAAACAAAAGTCTATTACTGTTTAATAAAAGAAATGGGCACGAAGTCCTTCACCGTCCAATTGTTCAATCCACCTTCGGTAGTCGGGTAAATCCATCTGTCAATATCTGACTCTTCTTCATCATCCTCAATTGCATTCACTCCCTGATTAATGAGGTGCAGGGGAGGTCTTCCAATCCGCGCACGCCGAACAGCCCTTTGAGCCTCTGCAGTAAAGCCCAAAGCAAACTTGTCAATTTTGTGTGCAAAGTTAGGGAGCTGACCCCAATTTGCACACCCACATTTTTCAATTACAGCCCTGGCATCCTTAAGGGAAGCCATCCTCCTCGGAGGTTCTTCAACAGCAACTTCAGTCGACGCCAGAGTCTGGGGGACCTCTTCAAAGTTCTGACACGGGGTTTCGATGAACTCTCCATCCATCTCCACATAGAGAAAGGAGTTAAGATGACTTACCATGTACTCCTCCTCACCTTGCACCGTAACAATCTTCCCCTTTACTGGATATTTCAACATCTGATGGAGTGTAGAAGTCACTGCCCCAGCCTTATGAATCCACGGGCAACCTAGCAAGCAAGAATAAGACGGTCGAATATCCATCACATAGATCGTAGATGCAAAAGTCTGAGAGCCAACTTTAACAGGGACGTCCACTTCCCTGTGCACCAACCTTTTTGGCCCGTCAAAGGCCCTAACTACAATATTACTCGGCTTCATAACCAAACCTTCACAGTCTAGCCGGTCTAATGCTTTCTTGGGTAAAACATTCAATGAGGAGCCAGTATCCACCAGTACATGGGCCAGAGTAGTGCCCCTGCACTCGATCAAGACATGCAGAGCATCATTGTGATTCCTTCCTTTGGCAGTCATATCTTCATCGGAGAAACCCAACCCGTTGTCAGCGGTCAAACTAGCCACACAGTCTTGGAATTGATCAGCAGAAGTTTCCTGCGGCACATGCGCAGTTTTAAGGAAAGCAATTAAAGCCTTTGCATGGGCTTCCGAACACAACAATAAGGATAACATGGAGATCTTCGACGGGGTTTTCCCCAGATACTCGACTACGTTGTAGTCGCTCTTCTTGATAATCTTCAGAATTTCCTCTATCTCCTGCCTAGAGGTTTCTACAATGACCTTCTTAGGTGCCTTCATTTGGGCAGGCTCACCTGTAACTTCTTTGCCCCGAGTGTCAGATGACTCGGCGACAGGGGTGATAACTGGAGTAAGAATTGGAACAGTAGCTGATGTACTAGCAGATGGAATGACAACAGGCTTTTGAACAGTTGGAGGGGAAATCTCGGGAGAGAAGAGCCTTCCACTTCTAGTGACCTTGCTAGCCCCAACAATATTATTGATATCAGCGTCAGTTTCTTCAACCTTCAAGTCTTGTTTGATCCCATGACAATACACATCGGCCCCATAGTGCCACGGGACAGCCTTATCCGAAGTGTATGGGATAGGACCAGGAATAGTAATGATTAATGGAGCAACTCTTGGAACGGATGTAATCCTAACAGGCTTTCTCGAGGAAGCCTTAGAAGGATTGGCGGAAATGGTTATGATGGAAACATCTTCAACAGGAATCAACAGAATCAAAGTTTTCTCGAACATGATCTCTTGGTTATCCATCAGGCGTTGAACACCTAATTTCAATAAATGGCAACCAGCAGGCAGGATTGAACATAGGTGGTAACCTTCGCCACAGCCCGGAAATAAACTGGCCGATAATAGGTTCTTCTTAACTGTCATCAATGGATTAGAAATGTCTTCCACAAAGGTCACAAATGAATCATCATCCACAGCATTTACTCCATGACCATGTTTGGGCATAGGAGCAGTCATGACGTTGGGCTTCTCCGGAGCGTCAAACTCGATTTCTTTAGCTTCAATCAAATCTTGCGCCTTATTTCTCAAGGCCCAACAGTTCTTTGTATTATTCCCTGGGCTATCAGAGTGATAGGCGCAGCGGGCATTCGGATTATATAACGGAGATGTGGTGTTGGGATTCTTTGGGGCTTCCCTCGGAGTTACCAGGTTGGTCTTCAACAATTTCGGTAGAATTTGAGATAAGGTCATACTGAGCCGAGTGTACTGTCTTTGCGGTCTCTCTATTCTTTGTTGATTGTTACATTGTGGGGCAACGGTGGGTCTTGATATTACTACCGCATTTACTGCTTGGCGGCGTTCAGGTTGGTTTTGGCTCCTCGAGCTGTAAACTGCACTAGCTTCTTTATTGAAAGGCTTCTTTTCTGTACTTGATGAAGCACCTTTCTGTATCTTACCATTTATGATACCAGCTTCTACTCTCTCCCCAGTCAAAATCAATTCAGTAAACCCAGATGATGAATTACCGATTAAATGATTGAAAAATGGACCAGACAAAGTCCCAAGAAACATATCCACCAACTCCCTATCAGAAAGAGTGGGTTGGACTCTTCCATCCAGATCTCTCCATTTCTGAGCATAGTCCTTAAAGCCTTCACTTGCACCCATAGACATACCCTGAAGTTGAGTACGCGTGGGAGCAAGGTCAGCGTTATACTGGTATTGCTTGTAAAAATCAGCAGCAAGGTCCTCCCAGTTGCGGGCATTAGCTCCTTCCAATTGATAAAACCATTCAAGGTGAGTCCCTGACAGGCTATCTTGAAAGAAATGAACCCAAAGATTTCTATCAGCAGTGTAGGGTTGGATTTTTCTGACATACGAGCGGAGATGGAGCTTTGGACAGGATACTCCATCGTATTTAGCAAAAACAGGAGCTTTAAACTTGTGAGGGATCACCACCCCAGATGCTAGTCCCAGCTTCCCGAAGTCCAAACCAGGTATCTTCTGAATCTCCATGGCACTCAGACGGTCTTCAAGTTTTTTGTACCTATCCTCAACAGGAGGATATTGTTCTTCATCAAAATCGGTGTCATTATCAGAGACTACAGGACTAGGCCCCTTTTCTTCCTCTTGATTCTCTCCTTCTTTAGATGAATGAGACATATCAGCTTCCTATCGTAACCTATTCCCAAATCTGTGACCCATATTCAGAATAACAACCTTCTTCTTCTTCTTCTTCTCCTTTAGGATGAGAGTCTTCAAATCCTCTTGCCCTTTATCCAAGTTCAAGAACATCTCTTTGAATTGAGCATTCTGTGCTTGAAGAGCTTTGATGGCTTGATCGGTAGGTATTTCAGAAGACATTCTGTGCTGAAATAAACAGCAAAGAAGATGAGAAACCTGTAATGATACATGTAATGAGGTGCATGATAATGGAATGCGTATGAAATGATTTCAAAGACTTTGGGAGATTTAAATTTGCGAACCAAGAAATAAACAAACTTTATTAGATTTAAACTTGTAAGAATGTTTAACAATTCCTTTAAGGCGTTGCAAAAGAAATAGACTGAAAACAAATCTAAACTATAAAAAGCAACAAAAAATCAGAAATTCCATGGATGCTTTCCCTTGGTGCTGACGTAGTCATTGATCATCCTTTCATTCTCAAGTTGCCTCGTGAGCTTCAAGATCTTCCTCTCTTGCTCATGATACTTCTCCCGGTAAGTATCCCTCTCCTATTTTAGCTGAATCCAGGATCTCTTCAATGCCCCAAGATCAGTAGGCATGTAGGGATAAAGGACTGCATAAGGAACATCTTCTTCATTAGTATGCTCCACAATCACTGGCAGCACAGCTTCATAAGGCATCCCAAGCTTCTGAGCTTGAGCTCGGACCCACTGGAGGTAGGGTTGCATAGGGAGAGAAGTCTTTGGTCCTATCTCTTGAGGGTCATACCTGTTCACCATGCCCCAGGCTCGTATAAACCTTCGGCGATGCTCTTCAACGTCCTCCTTATAATCAAAGACAATATCTGTAAGAAGTAGCTCATGAGGACCGTCTCTCCGAGCGCGACCAAACTGTCGTAAAGCCAAACAAGAACTGTAAGTTATTCCCCCCTTGAATTCCAAGCAACGGGACATTAGGGTATTCCCCACATCGATCAATAACAGCAACACCTTCCATATCCTTAGAACTCCAAAGAATGTCTGTATGAGCAAGGGACATTATCCTGTAAGACCATCCTAAACCTTCCTCATTTTTCAACACGGACTTGGGAAGGTGCGAAATAAAACACTTCGCCAACAGCGGCATGCAACACATGAGGGTCCCTCTTCTTCGCACAGTACGAGTGTAGAGGGCATGCAAGATATCACCCAAAAGAGTAGGCATTGGATTGCGAGACAGGAAGATCTTAACCGCATTCACATCTATGAAGGAATCTGGATTCGGGAAAAGAACCAAACCATAGATAAGGAGAGCCAAGATGTCTTCAAAAGCCTGAAAGTCCAAGTTATCCCAGAATAGTTGAGCTTGATCCATTAGAAACTTGGCTAAGAAACCTTTAACCCTGCTTCGTGTCTCCCAATTGGATACTACATCAGCCTTTTTCAAGTGTAAAGCTGAAGCAATGTCTTCTGGCCTAGGAGTCTCTTCCAAGCCTGTGAAGGGCGTCTGCTCGAGGATGGATATTCCTAATAAGTGAGAAAACTCTTCCATAGTGGGAACTAGCTGATAATCCGGGAAGGTGAAGCAATGATGCACCAGATCGAAGAACTGTAAAAGCACACTCATCATTTGCTCATCAAACCTGGAGGTAACCAAACTAAGAAGATGACCATGTTTCCTAATGAATGAAGAAGTATAATAAACTCTCGAGGCTAAATCTTTGAGTTGAGCAGGTATTTGCACAAAGTTAACTCGAAAGGTGTTTCTGCGCATGGAAGCCATAATCTGCAAAACAGAACAAAGATAAATCCCCTCGGTCTTTGAAATGGTTAGTCTAATGAAGTATGCATGCTATGTTATGATGCATGATGTCATGATAAAACACACAACAGGTATGGCAGATAGCAGACATGGTAAAGGCAAACAAGTCACACAATAGCCCTTAAGTTTCAGGCTTGCATGGGGTTTAGGTATTACCCTCTTAAAGTTCATTTGGTTTCAACCTGTCCTAGTAATAGTAACCGGGTTCTAAAGGTTCTCAATATCACTGACCATCCTCCATCGGTCATGGTTTCAGCTCACGCAATCTTTTCTGGCGGTCGGAACTATCTCGAGAGTATGGTCTCAATGAGTGTAGTATCGAGTATCAACCAGTTCCCAGCTTTACACCGAGACCGGCTATCTCACTACTTCCTATGGCCGAGTTGGTCAATTATAGGTTCTAAGGTTAGTTGATGCTTAACGACCCATATAGCAGCCCCGTATTCTCCTCGTTTCTCCACAATGGATACCGGTACCAACCAATGTGCCACATCAATGTAGCTACTGCTTCAACCGTATCAGTCTACGCCGTACAGTTCCCTCACAGTTTATTGCTACTTACCTAAAAGGTGTTCCCCCGATCCGGGTTAGGATCTATAGTAACTCCCAATACAAAGCCCTCAAAGATAAAGCAATCAAATTAAACAATAGAAGCAAATATGATGAACTAATCCTAAGGTATACCCCACTTATCCAATCCCCAACAGAGTCGCCAGTTCTGTGATACGGTGGCAGAATCGAACTGTTTAATACTGGTTTGTGTTTTGCATTTGTGTTTGCAAAATGTCGCGGTAAGCAAGAGTCGCCACCGACTTTTATTTTATCCAACTAGAAAGGAAAAAAGCACAGAAAAATTCCTTTTTCGAGATTTTGAGTACGGGGGGTAGATTATAGAAAGGGAAGGTATTAGCACCCTTTCTATCTGTGGTTTTCCACAGGCTCTTAGGTACTTGCTCATCATTTTCAAAATTGCTTGTGTGTGTTTGATTTGAAAAAAATTTATTTTAATTCGATTTAACCCTTGGTTCTGTCTTCAAGAGTGTTACGAAGTTGTTTTGAAAACTTTGTTTGAAAAGAGTGTAAGTGTGGAAAAAAGTTTGATTTTGAGCAAGTACCTACTAGCATCTACCTACTCGAAAAAGGAATGTTTTTGTTCTTGTTTCCTTTAGACAGCGCTATCCCACTATTAGTGAGTAGGTAGCACCGTCGTTGGAGTTTTAAGGGTCAATTCAACAGGGACGTACGATCACTAAAGCAATGTTAGGACGTCTTAGTAATAATCCTAATGTCTTAAGATCATACTCGAGGCAACATTTCCGAGGAAACCTTACCGAGACAACATTTCCGAACGGGACATTTTATCTTTGTTTACACAAGAGGGTGACCACTAAAATATCCTATACTTAATGATCGTTTACCGAAGGCAACCGAAGTGAGAGTATACCCTAGGAGTGCGCATGTGCGAGTGATTCAATTTCAAGTTATTATCTTTGCACATTTAGGGTTTGCTAACCATTTTAAAATTTACATACATTCTTGTCATGCAGCCCTATTACCATACATCTAACAATTAATATTTGCGAGAATTAAAGTGCGAGAAAATAAAGCTATGCTATTACAAGGCTTTGGGTATTAATTACATAGCCAAAAAACTCGCAAAAATGATAAATAAACGGAAAAAGTCCTAATTAATCTATTACGTCCCATGAGCAATTACATTAATATTGTAAAAAATAAATAAACACGCGCGACGAATCGAGGATGAGTAAAATTAGGGTTTTGACCCTGTCTAACCTAATTAAAAGAAAAATCATTTTTTGTTGTTTTTGATTATTTTAAGAAAATAAGGTTTTAAATTAAATAAATACAAACCTAATTGCTAATTAAATTAAATTAATAGAAATTAATTAAATTTGACCTAATTTTATGTTTTGGTTATTTTTAAGAAAAGAAAATAGAAATTAAATTAAGCAAAAAAACCTTAATTTCTAATTTATTTTACTTTATTTACAAAGAAAAATTAAAGTTATCCTAAAATTAAATAAACTAATTAAATTAATTTTTGATAAAAAATAAAACCTAAGTCTAATTTGGGTGAAAATTGATTTTATGATTTTTTTTTTTATAAAAAGAATTAATTTTATGTGTTAATAGAATAATTAAATGAATTAAATAAAAGAGAAAATATAAAAGCAAAAGAGAGAATATGGGCCTGATAAACAGCAATTTGGGGAGTGCCAATAGCAAGCTTTTGGGCCCAAAAATCTGACCCACGTTTGACCTCTATGCTTCCATGCTGTACGTTGACCAAGGTGCACTATGGTCCTCCAATGATGGCCTTCAGATCTAGCCTTCTGGAGATCCAATGGTTGAATCCTGAGGGCATATGGTGGACCTCACGCCTGTGTGCATGCCTGGTCATTCAAATAAAAATAACATGAAATACATGGGGGACCTGGGATTCGAACCCAGGTCCTATCGCCTTTTCCATCTGCCTCACTACCAACTGAGCCACGCGCTTTTGTTGTATATCCAATAACAATTAATCAATATATTAAAAACAAACAAAATAAAAAGCATCAACGCGCGAAAATTCAAATGGAGCAATCAAGGCTTGCCACGCCATCGTCCCCAACCTCTCTTCGTTGCTAAAAGGTCAGTGACTTTTACCTATGGACCAGAAGCGTAGGTACAGACCAACGACTTTCCAAAATCATCCATAGGCACGATAAATGGAATCTAATGTTGTGGACCAATTCGCCTTGGCCTGCTGAGCATCATGGTGCCCTTCTTGTGGACCAATTTTGCCTGTATAAAAAGATCCCAAAACGCAACAGAAAACCCTAGCAATGGTGTTTCTCTAAAGGGTTAGTAAAAATGCAATTAACTGTTATGAATAGCTTGCAAACACTTCCAGGATTCAGAATATATACATGATTCATGCTACAAATGCTTAAACAATGGTATTCGATTTCAAAAATATGTCTAATTCGTAAACCACTTACAGTGAGTTCTAGCGCGCGAGAAGGCTTGCTTTTGATTTCTATGGCTTCCTTGAGTGCCCAGGAAACGAAAGAGATGGCTTGGGAGTCTTGAAACTTCCTGGAAATATGAAAACAGTTCACCACTTTTCTTAATTTTTTTCAAGTTTGTTCTTCCTCTTACACGCCTCAAAACCTTGTGTTTTTGGTCTGCACTTGTCCACTATATACCACTGATTGAATTAGGGTTACAATTGTGCTTTCAATCTTTGTCAATTATGGTCTTTGATCATGATTTGATTCTCATGAAGATCTTTCCTAAATAGGTCAAAAATCAATCTTTTCATGCACAAACATGCCTTGCACGATTTGATTTTGTTGCTAGCTGTACAAGGGACCTGAATATTGGTTTATACTCGATACTACACTCATTGAGATTTGACTCCCGAGTTTTGTTTGGTGGCAAGTCAGTTGTCGATCGGAACAAAACTTGTGGGAAAAATCAGTGATATTGAGATCCCTTAGAACCTGGTTACTATTTCTAGGATAGGTTGAGCCAACTAAACTTCAAGAGGGTACTTACCTACAAACCCCATGCAAGTCTAAACCTAAGGCTGCTTGTGTGACTTGTTTGCCTTCATTATCTAACAACTTAAACTCATTGCAAGGCTTTTGTTTTTATTCCTTGCAGGACCTTGTTTGTATGCATTATCCAATAAACTGGTTTTCTTACAAGACATACTTTTCTTCATCACTTTACACTTTTGCTTAATACATAGCATACACATCATAACATCATTCCATAGCATCTCCTTAACCATTTCAAGGATCTCAAGGGTCTGTGGTGCAGGTTATGATGAACCTGACGTCTAGCAAGGGGCAAGGGGATTTATTTTCCTCTAGCCAACGTCATCAAAAGACCAAAGCGATAACTTGAGTCAAAGACTATGACCCACTTGACACGGTGAGATTGATTCTCGTAGAAGGACATTCAACAAATAAGAAAGTTCCTCAGTCCAAGCTGCAGTCAAAATTCAAATATCTTCTTGTATTTACCCCGCGAGATCCTTGAAAACATTGCATGCATGCCATTTCATAACAGGTCTTCCAGTACAGGTTTCTCATTTTCTTGCTGTTTATTTCAGCAAGGAAAATGGCTCTCGAACAAAACAACAGAAGTTTCCAAGCTCAAGATGCTCAATTCAAAGAAATGTTCCTGAATCTAGCCAAGGGGCAAGAAGAATTGAAAACACTCCTCAATGGGAACTTGACCAAGAAACATCCTGACAACAATAAGGATGACCAGTTAGAACAACTGCAAGCTAAAATGGAAAGGATGAGAATCCAGATGAGTAGTCAAATGGTCCTTATCCAAAGTTTAGCTCGGGAGCAAGAAGAATTGAGGATTCTCATCAGCAAGCTTCTTCAGGACAAATACGACAGTCTGGGGTAAACTGCTAGATCTTAGGGCCTAATCAATTATCAATCTCTCTTGGCAGATAGGGAATTATGTGGCTTGTTCATATGGGGGCATGTTGAAAATAAACTCAGGAGCGGTGACATTCAAGGGACTGCATCTTTAAGTACTCAGAAGAGACCATACAATGGGAAGAAAGAGTCCAATGTCGTGTACGACCAGAAGGGCCGCAATAAGAGTAATCTCAACCAATCTGTAGGGGGTAATGCAGACTTTTACTCCCGCACCGATGCAATCACAACGGGGTAATCAGCAAAGGCAAGATAAGCCTAAGAGTTAATTCACCAAAATCAACATGTCCTTGACTCAAGCATTGCATCAGGTATTGGAGGCCAAGCTGGTTACGTTAAAGGATCCTCCTCAAAATCCAAACACTGTCTCCCCATGGTACAATCCAAATGCAAGGTATGTGTACCACTCCAACAGTCCTGGGCATGACACTAATAGTTGTTGGGTGTTGAAGAACAAAATTTAAGACCTGATTGATGAAGGAGCCTTGGAATTCTCACAAGATGGTCAACTGGAATTTTTTTGTCATCCCTCCAAGGCATATCATCTGAAGTGATAAAAGTTTAGGAATTTTTTTGTTCATTCGAATTTTCACTTGTAATTTATTTGTTTGGTTTAAACATTTACCTTTATGTCAAACTTTGTCACTTCATCAATGCTTTGCATATGTTTGTCTTGAATTATTTCATTCGTATCCACTATATTCAAACTGTGTTTTTACTTCCTTTTGTGATATTCAACTCTCGATTAAAATCTTTAAGCCTTTAGAGGGAGGATGACGAAAATGATACCACAATCTCTACAGTATGCTTTTGAACAGACCCCGCTGACGATGTACAAGAGTTATTTCAAATCCTAAACAGTGGAGTTATAAGGAAGATAATCCCTAGTCAATCCCTTTGAGCCTAAGAAGTAGGAGTTTTCTTTTCACACAAATTAAACCCCTTAATCATAACCTGGGGCAGGGTAGTTTTCTCAGTTAATTCAGATGTGCATTCAGTCGCAAGCTTTCTCTTCATACACGACAAATAGTGTAGAAGATGATCTCCAAAAGATGGTGATAGTTCCATATAATCATTAAGAACAGACAGTCATTATCTCTCAAAATAAAATCCCATTAAGTTAAAACCTATGAAGGAGACTTAAGAAAAAAACTGGGGCATCCCGCTGGCTGTAATCACAAAAGAAACAGTTCGGGAAAAAGACAGGGATAGCAAAATCAAAAAAGAAAGAGGTCCTACAAATCCTCAACAAAAAGAAAAGGTCACAAAAATGACTGCCTTCTCAGATAAGCGTTCAATTTCTAAACCATCACCGGGAATATTGGGGCCAACATTCGAGAACTCAACTGGGATTCAAAATGCACAATTAACTGAGCATATGACTGAAGAACATCACGAAGAACGGGTGGGTACAAATAAATTTTGAGCCTTTATCCTTTGTTTCTTAAACTGTGAACCAGACCATGTTACAACCCTTAAAAGTCCTAGCTAAAGCATGGGTTAGTTCGAGAGCATACTGTTACAAAGGTATCTTGAGTCCTGTAAGGTTTGCTATAAATCATGAGTTGATATCACATTCTTACAAATTTTGTTTTACTACAAAAAAACGCATTTTCAAAAAATTTCAAGACTAAGATAAGGTTTGCATTCTTTAAATGACATTGTTTGCATATGGTTAATTGTTTAAATGGCAGAGAAATTCACACAACAAATATTCAGTGAATGAAGACCCCCTCAATGGACAGAATCACCTCAGACAGAAAAAACATTCCCAATAACAAGCCTTTCATAATCAAGGGGCGTGACATGGTGTCTAATTAATCAGGGCAGTCAAGCTAATATGCAAAGAATCTCTCCAAAAATGCTGAATAGCCAGAGGAAGATCTCCTTCTAAATCACTCGGAGGCTGTTACATTGATCGGGGATTCCAGTAGAAAATCACTGTGAAATTTGAATCTTTGGTACCACGAAATTGCTTGTATGTGCCAGTAGTATCAGATGGTGTTGGTATCATGTCTTTGAATCCTTCCATGACAGTTCTTAGAAAAGATACCTAGGAAATTCAAGACTATCAGAAACTTGATCAAACATCAGGTGCACCAGATTCATCCTGGAGCAGCCCCACACAGGCTCCCACGTCTGAAAGGGCACATGCGATCACATAAACATTTCCTGGCATTTCTACAACACTTGTTGTCATAGACGGTGACAACTCTCCACATCCTATGAGCACAGACATAGTCAGAAAATACTACACATGAAAAAGACCCACTAGGTTGACAGGCCTAGGAAAAATTAACGGCATCCCGGCGAAGCAAAAGAGTTCGGGCAAAAATTAGGGATATATACAAAAAAATTGTACACCCAGCAATTTGAAAACCTGAAAACGCGTCTTGAGCAAAAAAGGGTATCCTGGTGGACTAAAAACCCGAAAGGGTGGTCCAGGAAAAAGTTAGGGATTAAAACCGTATGACTATGTCCCGTCATCTTGTCATTTGTTTATCAGTAGAAGACTTATCATCCTGATCAGCATTTACCAAGCACCTCAGGAGTTGGGATGACACTCAAACCATCCAAAAAGTCTCCGCGGGTACATTCTCCAGCAGGTACATAGGCAGGGGCATCTTACTAAAAAGTCACCACCATATCCTCAACTTATAACCTAGTGATGTCAGGTGTTCTTGTATCCCCGGCAGAACATGAATTTCCAACTACTAATCTGACATCATGTTTTCCCCAGTAAAGTCGTCAAACTTCTCAGGATTCCCCAATAGGATTTCACAAAATCCTCCAATAGAGTTTATTTCTCTAACAACGGAAGATCATCTCCCAGCAGTTCAGCTTCAACAAAATCTGAAGACCTACATTCTTCATCGCCAGCTGCAATCAGGGATTTATTTTCCCTAATTCAACAGTGTTGCAATAGAACAACTGATATATTCACATATTGCATTCATACATCATTCTACAAATGTGATAGCATCTACAGTACAAATGCATACATCCCAATCTCATTTATTTTGAGAACACCATTACACAATGCATTTCATACATCATGACATTGCATACAGCTAACGCTTTACCTTTTCAGGAAAGATCAATCAACAGATATTTATCATCAACAAATTTTAACAGGTCCAAGATTAGCTCCTGAAACAAAATAGAGTAATCATCTGTGCGACCAAATACAGCTTTACACGGGCTCATCATAAAGCAATCTTACACAGGTTTCTTCTGACTTCTAAATACAGTTTTACACGGGCTCAACATGAAGCAATCTTACACGGGTTTCTTCTGACTTCCAAATACAGCTTTACACGGGCTCATTGTGAAGCAATCTTACACGGGTTTCTTCTGACTTCCAAATACAGTTTATACGGGCTCTTCATGAAGCAATCTTACACGGGTTTCTTTTGACTTCCAAATATACCTTTATATGGGCTCTTCATGAAGCAATCTTACACGGGTTCCTTCTCCCTCCTTCTGAAGTTTTACACAGACTCATCTTGAAGCAACCTTACCCAGGTTCCTTCTCACAATCTCCAGATGCAGTTTTGCACGGACTCATCCTGAGGCAACCCTACCCATGTTCCTTATCTTGAATTTCCTGATGCAGTTTTACACTGACTCATCCTAAGGCAACCCTATCCATGTTCCTTCTCTTGAATTTCCAGATGTAGTTTTACACAGACTCATCCTGAGGAAACCCTACCCAGGTTCCTTCTCTTGAATTTCCAGATGCAGTTTTACACAGACTCATCATGAAGCAACCCTACCCAGGTTCCTTCTCACAATCTCCAGATGCAGTTTTACACGGACTCATCCTGAGGCAACCCTACCCAGGATCCTTCTCTTGAATTTACAGATGTAGTTTTACACAGACTCGTCCTGAGGTAACCCTACCCAGGTTCCTTCTCACAATTTCCAGATGCAGTTTTACCCTGACTCATCCTGAAGCTGCCCTACCCAGGCTACCTCTCATATATCTCCTAAAACAGCCCTACCCAGGTTCCTTCTCATACCCTTCTAGATGAAGCCTTACCCGAACTCATCCTAAAACAACCCTACACAGGTTTCTTCTGATACATTTCCATATAGTAGTTAATTTCATTCTCCCTGGAAAATTACTACGAAGCCTGTATTTCAACCAGAAAACAGCAAACTTTCATCTCTCCAATCCAAAGATAACCCCTCAGTAGAGCCATGGACAACTGAAGTTCCTAGACTCTATTCCCCATAGAGTTTTCCTCAAACAGGAAAACAACAGAAATCAACATCCCTTAGTGGACTCCTCCTCAGACAACAAGAACAGGAATCCCCACAAAGAGACCTCTAATGAAGTCATTATCTACTTTGGATAGCATCTTTAAGCCCATCTCCGACGACTCTCCGTCATATTCTCTGGATGGCGGCTTTAAGCCCATCTCTGACGAATTTCAGTCATATTCTCCAAATGGTATCTGTAATCCCATTCTCAACGTCATTAACCATCAGTATTACTTCATGCGAGTGCAAATTTCTGGGCACTCTAGTGTTCAATCATCTTCCACCTTCAGATCACGAAAGGCAGACAAGCCAATATAAATCCTCAGGTTTAAGAAGATTGAATAGGGGTAGTTGTTGTACCCCAAAATTTTCCCTCCCATTTTCACACAATACATACTCCTAGAGGTCCTGAATTGCTCAAGGTTGGCCAAGAATTGATCAGACAAATTCTCCTCCTAAGCATTAGCCTTCCAACTAGGGTTTCATTTTTCACCAAGATGTGTGAGCTCCAAAGGTATCAAATGTCTTCCATGGTCCTAATATGTCTTCGAGATTATCTATGACAAATTTCATACCTTGCACTACAAGTTTGCTCAGTCAATTGCTCAAATGCTTGAAAATCAATTATACTAGGTCAAAAGTCAATTATGGTCTATATACAGTCAAACTTCAAGATTTTTGGTCAACATCAACATTTTGAAGTGATATACATCATTTGATCAAGGTTTTATCATGATCCCTCAAGAAATGCTCTTAATTCATCAAAAGTCAAGAATTGCTAATTAGGGTTTCTATAGGAAAAGTCAACCAAACTTTGACCAGGCATAACTTTCTCATACTTCATCCATTTTTCCCAACCAAATCTCATTTTAAAGATAATCAAATTCCCTACAACTTATCTTCAGCACTCAAGTCCAATAAATGTGCCATTTGAAATATACAAGCTTATACATTACAGGTCATTTTCAGAAAGTCAACAAAGGTTACTTTTTGTCAAGACCATTTACATCAAGATAAAATCTTCAAATGCAAAATTGATAAAAAGAGGGATTGAAGTACATATCTTGGTATTTACAAAAAGTCTAAGATCATCATCATGAAATAAAAATTGAGCAAGTTATGGCTTGCCCAAGTTGGGAAAATTTGGGAATTTTCAAGAATTATGCATTGAGCAAACTTGATGTTTTAGGTCAATGGCTTAATTTCTTGGAATTCAAACATCTTCCTAATCCTATAGAGGACCTATAAAATTATTCTTGCCTTGCCTTGCATTTTCTAACCATTTTATTCATATTTATTTTAATTTATTTCAAATAAATATAAAATAAAATGTATAAAATAATTGGAAATGGGCTTTGAGCTTTGGGTTGATGTTTTGGACAGCCTAGGCCCGTAAAATTTTGTGCAAGCAATGTCCACATTCATTAAAATTCAAAAAGGACAACATTCCATGTCTTTGGCAAAGTTACAAAACATCATTCATGGCTTTAAAAACACATGTTTGTGGTTGTTATTACCTTTGTTCTCTTGTCTCCTCCCTCCTCTCTATATAAAAAGACACATTAGAAAGCTTCAAGACACATGATATACAGCCTGGAAAAGCTCTACAAATTTTGCAAAAATTATCAAAGTTGTAAAATTCACATTTTAGGTTCCACCCTTTCTCAGTCTAAACAAAAGATCAAAATACATTCATGAAGGCTCCCTGAAGCTTTTTCAATCATTACCACGCCCTGAAACATCACAAAACGCCTCAGCAAGCTCCATTTTTATATTTTCTAACTTGTTTCATGCAGATTCGATGCACTACATGGCCAGAAGTGTATCAAACACCATCAGATCTAGCCTTCAAATCATAAGGGGTCTAGATCTAAAGGCTTCAATTTGAGATCCACCACGCACCCTCAAGACCTCATCTCACCTGATCCAGTGTGGCTTGGGCTTAACATTCACTTGGGCCTAGCAAAATTCAATTTCAGCACCCCCCGATTTCTAATTATCCTGGCTCATTTCGCATTGTTTTTGTCGCTTTGCTTTTTTTTTTTAATTTGTTTTCTTCATTTATTTAATTATTATAATGTAATAATAAAATCCCAAAAAATATAGTTTTAGTTTTTTTAATTAAATTAATTTTGGGAATTAATTAATAACTATTTTAACTATTTTTCTTTAATTAAAAATAAATTAGAACTTAGGACTTAATTTATGTTTAATTATTTTCTTTAAATAATAAAAAAAAACTAAAAAAGAATCTAGACTATTTTTCTTGATTAATTTTATTTTCTAAATAGATTTTTAGGTTATTTAGACTTAGTATTCATTTCACGCGCATTATTTTTATTCTCACATTTTTTTATAATAATGTAACTGTATACTGGTATGTAATAGACTAAGTAGGACATTTTATCGCTTTCTTTATTTTACTTTTCCCCAAGTTTAGACATGTAAATATCCCCCTCCCCAAAGCATTGTAATAGTGTAGATTTAAATTCTTGCACTTTAAATTTCTGCAAAATATTAACTTCTAGTAACTAGGCATGTATGAAAAGAATGAAATCAAACATTAGCAAACTTAACAAAAAGACAAAAATAACTGAATCAAACAGATTTGCACACGCGCACGTCTAGGATATCCCACTTCAGTTGCCTTCGGAAAACTGTCAC
Organism: Vicia faba; assembly: GCA_948472305.1. Lineage (NCBI taxonomy): Eukaryota > Viridiplantae > Streptophyta > Magnoliopsida > Fabales > Fabaceae > Vicia > Vicia faba. The sequence continues at coordinate 1,555,188,279 of OX451735.1, read as the reverse complement.
AATTCTCAAAATGTGAGAAGTATTAGTGACTATCCTCCAATTTAAAGATCACTAGTCCCTCGATGACCCCTCGATGTTGCCTCGGTTAAAAGTGATCTTAGAACTTTAGGGTGGTTACTAAAGCTTCTTACCAAGTTGCCTTTGTGACTGTAACGTCCCTTCGATTTCCCCTCATACATCCAACGATGGGGCTACCTACTCATTAATAATAGGATAGCGCTGTCTAAGGGATATGAGGAAAAGAAATACCTTTTCGAGTACAAAGTAGATAGTTGTTAGAAGTTTGCTCAAAAACATTTTTGCACTTACATAAATACTACTTTTCAAAAACAATTTTCAAAACATTTGCTTTGTTGACACTCTTGAGGACTGATACAAGAGTTAAACGCAAAGCAAATCGCCGCACTAAGGCGTTTCAAAACATTTTTTAAACACAAAGCACAAAGGTATTTCAAAATGAGCAAACCTCTAAGAGCCCGTAGATAACTACTTATGGAAATGGTGCTAACACCTTCCCTTTCCATAATCTACCCCCTTACTCAGAATAATCTCGAAAAAGATCTTTTTCTGTTCTTTTCACCCTTTCCTTAATTTGGATAAAAGAAAAGTCGGTGACTCTTGCTTACCACAACATTTGCGAACACAAATGCAAAACCAGTATAAACAGTCGGTTCTGCCACCGTATCACAGTGGGGCATCGACGTGATTGAAGAAATCATATCTACAGCTTCCAATGGGCACCGCTTCATCCTGGTTGCCATTGATTACTTCACAAAGTGGGTCAAAGCAGCTTCATTTGCTTCTGTTACCAAGAACGTTGTGGACTGATTCATCAAACATAACATTATCTGTCGGTACAGTATTCCAGAAAGAATCATTACAGATAATGGTACCAATCTCAACAACACTATGATCACCGAGCTTTGCACGCAATTCAAGATTCAGTATCATAACTCTTCTCCCTACAGATCGAGGATGAATGGCGCTGTAGAAGCTGCTAACAAAAATATCAAGAGAATTATATAGAAGATGACAGTGACATATAAAGATTGGCATGAGATGTTATCATTTGCTCTTCATGGTTACTGCACCACAATGCGCACGTCAATAGGGGCAACTCCTTTCTCTTTGGTATACAGTATGGAAGTTGTCCTGCCCTTTGAAGTCCAGATCCCTTCCTTGAGAGTCATGAAGGAGGCAGGGTTGAGTGAAGACGAATGGGTCTAGACTCGGCTTGATCAGTTAAACTTGATTGATGAGAAGAGGCTCATGGCTGTCTGTCATGGTCAGATGTACCAAAAACGTATGATCAAAGCTTTTAACAAAACGGACAGACGTCAGATATATCAGGCTGGTGACTTGGTAATCAAATGCATCATACTGCCACAAGTCGATCCCAGGGACAAATGGACTCCCACATACGAAGGGCCATTTGTAATCAAGAATATATTTTCTGGTGGAGCCATGATCTTAACTACTATGGATGGTGACGACCTTTCACACCCGATAAACACGGACATAGTTAAAAATCCGCTAGGTCGACTGGCCTGGGAAAAAATTAGGGCATCCCGGCGAACCAAAAGGGTTCGGGAAAAAATTAGGGATATACAAAAAAAAAATATGTACACCCGGCAAGTCGAAAACCTGAAAAGGCAGCTTGGAGAAAAAAGGGTATCCCGGTGGACTGAAAACCCGAAAGGGCGGTCTAGGCAAAAATTAGGGATTTAAAGCGTATAACTATGTCCCGTTGGATCACCTTACAGCCAATCTTTAGTATCAACTATCAAGCTCAAGCGGTACTAATCAATCCAATAAGCTTCGGACAAGCAGCGAAAGTGATGAGATGCTCAAGGACATAAAGGCAATAGCATAATGGGAACCCAATGGGATTATTTCACATAGTTGTCTTTCTTTGTATACTATTTTGTATAATTTGTATTCTTATGACAGCATTCTGTTACTAGGATGTTTGTCTCCTTGTACAAAAATGCTTACTCAAGTTAATACAAAACTATCCCATTGAAAGTGTAAAACTTCTATTTTTTATTTTTCTGTTTTGTGTGCGAAAACGTCCAATGATTATTTTTGAACATATTCATTTGAATATGATTACTTCTTATAAATACACGCATAGAAACAGAAAAACAATTGTTAATGACTTTAAAGAAACTGGACAATATCTAAGGGCCATCCACAAGATCCCCGCAGATGTCTTCCCCGGCAGATACCTTCTCCAACAGGTACAGAGGAAGGGGAATTCTACTATAAGGTCACTGCCATATTCTCAGCATGTAGCCTAATGGTGTCAGGTTCTCATATCCCCGGAAGAGCAAAAATCTCCAATTACTGATCAAAAATCCCCAGTGAAGTCGCCAAGCTTCTCAAGATTCCCCTACAGGATTTCCACAAAATCTCCAAGCAATTTATAGAATTCACCATCTGCAACAGAGTTTTATAAATCTCAAGTAGTTTATAAAGCCTCATCCCCAGTAGAGTTTATTTTTCTAGCTACGGAAGTTCATCCCAACGGAGTTTATTCCTCCAAATTGGTGAAATCTACCAACAGAACTCTTCCTCACGGAAAATTCATTCTCAAACAGAAGTCGAAGATCCTTGGCAAAGAAAGGGAATCACCAACAAAACTGTCTCCATTCACTATCCCCAGCGGAAATTGAAGAATCACTTTCTTCACTCACCAACAGCAGTCTTGGATTCAGCTCCCCGGTGCTCTTCAGCAGCAGTCAGAGATTTATTTTCCCAGATAAAGATATTGCACAACAACATTACATGTTCATACATCATGGCATATGCATACAAATACATTTATCATAATCTCATTTATTTTGGGATCATCATGCAATTCATACATCATGACATCGCATGAAACTGATTTTACCTTTTCAGGTTAAATTAGCAAACAGACAAATACTATCAATTTTTACAGCAGGTCAAAGATTAATGCCCGGAACCAGACGGGGAAACTATTTGCATGACCAAGTGGTATGAACTCCCGAAGCAAGACGGGTTTACCAACAAATGCAGCAGGCTACAGATTAATGCCTGAAACCAGACGAGGAAACTATCTATGTAACCAGCAAAATAAGTTCCAGATTAATACATGTAACAAGCCAGAACAACTATCTGTGGACGGTCGATTATAGATTAATACCTGTAACAAGCCAGGATAACTATCTACATGAAGAGATTGAAGATTAATACATGTAACAAGCCAGGAAAACTATCTTTCTTTCTTAAGTCAGAGATTAATACCTGAAACCAGACAGGACAACCATCTCAACGACCAAACAAAAACATAGTTCCAGATTAATACATGTAACAAGCTAGGACAACTATCTGTGGACAGCTGATTTGTAGATTAACACCTGGAACCAGACAGGAAAACTATCTACACGACCAGACGAAGCAATCTTATACGGGTTCCTTCTCATATATCTTCGGGTGCAGACTAACACGGACTCACCCTGAGGCAGCCCTACACAGGCTCTTTCTAATACATTTTTAGATAACGGTAATTCCATTATCCCCAACAAATCACTGGAAACCTGGACTTCAACCAGAATACAACAAATTGTCATCTCTCCAGAGATAACTCTTCAGTAGGGCCTTGAACAACTGAAGTTCCTAGACTTTATTCCCCAGAGTTTTCCTCAAACAGGAGAACAACAAAAACCTACATTCCCCAACAGACTCCTCCTCAGACAGCAGGAACTGGAACCCCCAAAGGGACCATGTGTGAAATCAGTATCTACTTTGGATGGCATCTTTAAGCACATCTTTGACGACTCTCTGTCATATCCTCTAAATGGAATTTGTAAGCCCATTCCCTACATCATTAACCATCAGTGTTACTTCATACGAGTGAAAATTTCTGGGCACTCTAGTGTTCAATCATCTTCCACTTTCATATCACGAAAGGCAGACAATCCAATCTACATCTTCAGGTTTAAGAAGATTGAACAGGAGCAACTGTTGTACCCCAAAATTTTCCCTCTCATGTTTTCCAAGATTTTTTCTTATATGCGTGGTCACAAGCATTTGATTAAAGGAAAAAAATAAATTTTTTAAAGATAAACAAGAAGTCTTCAATGGGCATCTTAACAAAGTCTTTCGATTGGCATGTTAAAGGGTCTTTCGATTGGTATTTGGACAAGATTCGATTGAGCGCCTAACCATTTCCAAACTTGCCTCAAATTTCGAAGCTTCGATTGAAGCCTTGGCCTTTACTTGTTTGCTGTATACAAGCTTTGAATGGGCATATGTTTCCTTTAAAACAGCCTCCTTCGATCCAAAAAGGAAGGGCCTCCTGTTAAAGCTCCTTCAATTGCACTATTGGCTTTGCATGCTGGCTTGATTCACAATGCAATGGATACCTGCATGCAAGCTGGATTTCTGCTTCGTTTGAGCATTTGATGTCTTTGGAGCAAGCTTGATTCCTACTTCGACTAGGCGAATTATCCCTCTGTGCGTGCCTTCAGCACACAAAGCAAAAACTTCTTCAAACTGGCCTTCGATTCACAAAGCACTCACTGGGAAAAAGGCCTCTCGGCATGTTACCAGTGCACGTATGCCTCTTCATGCTTGCCTTGGTTTCATAAGGCAAAGACCCATCAGCATTCCTTCGATTCATAAGAAAAAGGCCCCTCTTCAGTTTTCCTTCAACTCTCAAGGCAAAGGCCCCACTTCAGCTTGCTTTCAACACACAAGGCCAAGACTCCTTCAAGTTTTCCTTTGATCCACCAGGCAAAACTCTTCTTTTTGATTCACTACCTTTGTGCCAGCTTTGCCTAGGCAATGGCCTCCTTTACGCCTGCCTTGACTTGCTTCATGCTAGAATCCACAAGGCATAGGATGCCTTTGTGCCAATTTCAACTGGGCGCTGGCCTCCCTTTGAAACAATTATACACACTTCAACACGCATGATAGCTCATGCGAAGGACACACCAAAGGCCCACTCGAAGGGTACACCAAAAGGACCATCTAAAGACCCATTCGAAGGAAGTAATACTAGATCTAGTCGAAGGGTACACAAGAGGTACATTCAAAGAGGGAACAAAGTATACACAGAAAGTCCATTCAAAATAGTCATTCTAAGGACACGCCATGGTGGCCCATTCGAAGAGGTCACAAATCGTACACAGAAAGTCGATTCAAAAGAGCCAGTCAAAGGAGGCAACCTGAGGCCAATCGAAGGGCAGGGATTGAAGGCGTTCGAAAGAGGGAAGCATGTCCAGGTTCATTCAAATTCAAAAAGGTACAAGTTTCCATGACTTTTGCAACGTTACAAAACACCATTCATGGTTTTGAAAACAGTTGTTTATGGTTGTTTAAACCTTTGGCTTCTTGTCCCCTTCATCCCCTCTATATAAGGAGACCAAACACAAGCCCATAGGAGAGATTTTTTTATACACACATGTTGCCTCATAAGCTACCAAAATTGTCAAAAACCTCCTGAATAGTCCAAATCGAAGTAATCTTCAACAATATTCCACTTATTCCTTGAAGTTGGCAGAGAATGTACTCAATCACTAGGCATCTCCAACACCACAGATCCATACACCACTGTTGGTAAGGAAAAAGCTTATATTTGTTTCTTTTTGTTTTCTAATACTTGTTATAGATTCAGCATGAGTAAGGCCAGTGTGTAAGGAATCGAAGGACCTGGGCTTGACACCCAGGTCATGCTTTTCATTTGATACCACATCTTTGCAGACCAGCGTGCACAGGATCAAAGGACCTGGGTTTGACACCCAGGTCCTGCATCTTTATTTGTTCCAATGTTTGCCATATAGATGTAAATCAAAAAGCAGATTGCATCTCCTAGATCGAAAGGAAGCTTTTCCTTCCATCGAAACAGGAAACATCCCTCCTAGATCAAAAATCCCTTCTTCCTCTGAATCGAAGGCAGCTTCCCCTCTGGATCGAAGAAGCCCCCTTTTTCCTTGCAATCGAAGGATGCCCATTTATTTTTTTTACTTTTGTTTTCATTTCTTTATTGACCTTTTCTTTTATTTATTTTAACATAAAAATAATAAAAAAATCACAAAAAACATTAGGCTAGTTGTTTTATTAATCAAATTAAATTTTGTTAATTTAAAACTTTAACCTCTTTTTAATTTAAAATAAATTAGAATTTAGGTTTTAATTTAACTTTGATTATTTCCTTTTCATAATACAAAAAACCAAAAGGAATTTATACTATCTTCTTTAAATTAATTTTAATTATTTTCTTAAATCAAAAAAGAATAATAAAAATATTTTCTTATTTCATTTTCACTTATTAGGTTTTAGACGTATTTTTAACTTTCGCGCATTATTATTTTCTCGCATTTTAAATTATTGTACCTGTATACTAGATGTAATAGTAATTAGGCTTTATTTTCTGCTTTTAATTCCTGCACTCCCCAAATTTTGTACATTGTAAATCCCTCCCCCGAAGCCATGTAATAGTCTAGGTTTTTACCTTCTGCATTTTATATTCTGCAATATAAACTGCTAGTAACTAGGCGTGTATGAAAAGACTAAAATTAAACGTTAGTAAACTTAACAAAAAGATAAAAATAATTGAACACAACACACTTGCACATATACACCTCTAGGGTACCCCACTTTGGTTGCCTTCAGAAATAAAACAGCCATGAGGCAGGAACGCTTTGGCAAAGACCCATTAAATCAAAAGATCATAGTCCCTCGATGACCCTATAGTTGCCTCTCGGTAAATGATCTAGTCCCTAAACAAAATTGCTAAAGCGTCTCCACAAGTTGCTTTCATGACTGTATCGTCCCTTCGAATGTCCCTCATACATCCAACGATAGGGCTACCTACTCTCTAATAGTAGGATAGCACTGTCTAAAGGATATGAGGAAAAGAACTACCCTTTTCGAGTATAACGTAGATAGTTGTTAGAAGTTTGCTCAAAAACATTTTGCACTTACACAAATACTACTTTTCAAAAACAATTTTCAAAAACATTTGCTTTGTTAACACTCTTGAGGACTGATACAAGAGTTAAACAAAAAGCAAATCACCACACTAAGGCATTTTCAAACACACAAAGCACAAAGGTATTTTAAAAATGAGAAAACCTCTGAGAGCCCATAGATAACTACGGATGGAAAGGGTGCTAACACTTTCCCTTTCCATAATCTACCCCCCCCCCCCCCCCTTACTCAGAAAATATCGAAAAGGTCTTTTTTTGTTCTTTTCATCCTTTCCTTAATTTGGATAAAAGAAAAGTAGGTGGCGGCTCTTGCTTACCGCAACATTTGCAAACACAAAACCCAAAAACCAGTATTAAACAGTCGGTTCTACCACCGTATCACGCGTTGTTTCACCAAAGAAGGTTTGGAGAAGAGAAACATGCACCACCAGGTGGATCTTGGAGGATGACGACAGATCCAACTCATATGCCACGTTTTCTACTTGTTTGATGATCTTGAAGGGTCCATTATAGTACTTCGAGAGTTTCTGCGATGTGCGCTTGACCACTATTTGCTGACGATAAGGATGCAAACGAAGGTGGACCAGATCTCTTATTCGAAGGTAACATCCATTCTGGTCTTGTTAGCTTGAGTCTTATTTTCTGCTCCTTTGCATATTTCTTTTTTGTTGACTCGAAAGTTCTTTTTGTTCTTGCAGGGAAGAGTTCAAAGTGTCGATGAAGGTGGAATCTTTGATGTATTCCTAAATAGACGGAGGAGGACGACCATAGAGAGATGTGAATGGTGACATCTTGATAGTTGAGTGGTAAGATGTGTTAAACCAGAATTCGACAAGGTGAAAATACTTGAACCAGTGTTTCGGATGGTCGCTGACAAAACATTGTAAGTATATTTCTAAACTTAAGTTTACAACTTCTAATTGCCCAACCGTTTCGGGATGGTATGCAGTATTATACTTGAGTTTTATCCCTTGTACTTTAAACAGATGTTTCCAAAAGGAAATCAAGAATAAAGGGTCTCTGTCTGAAACAATCGATTTGAGAATATCATGGAGTCTGCAGATCTCAACTGAAAACCTTGTTGCCAGGTCTTGAGCAGTGAATCGAGTGGGAAGAGCAATGAAGTGCACATATTTGGTGAGCATGTCACAGATGACCCAAATAGTGGTATGTCCAAAAGAGTTGGGCAGTTTTGTGATGAAATCCATGGTGAGTTCTTCCCACACTTGTGGTGGTATTGGTAAAGGTTGCAGAAATCCCTTCTTTTTTTGTGTCTGATATTTGCTTTGTTGATAGATTGTTCATTGCTTGATGAACTATTTAACGTCACTATGAAGTTGAGGCCAAGCAAAGGAAGCAACAAGTCTAGCAATTGTTTGTTTAACTCCTATATGACCTGAAGTTGGTGTACTTTGAAACTCATCGATGAGGGCAAGTCGTAACTGTGGGAAAGGTATGTATAGTTTGTCCTTAAAGAACAAAAGTCCGTTGGATAATATGTAGTTATCTTGTTCATTATGAGTAGTCATTATGTTAACTAATACTTGTCCTTCCAAGTATGTGGTGTAGTAATGACGGAGATGGTTCACTAGATCTGTAATTGCGGAGGAGATCGCCATGAGAAGAGGTTCCTGATGGGAGAACTTGCGGCTTAAAGCATCAGCAACAAGGTTCGAGCGACCAGGTTTGTGAAATATTTCAAAATTGAAACCTTGGAGTTTTGAGGCCCATTTTTGTTGTTCTGGTGTCTGAATTCATTGCATTAGAAGATCCTTTAAGCTCCTTTAATCTATAAAAATTTGAAACTTCTGACCAATTAAGTATTTACGCCATTTTTTAACTAATTATGTTCCAACATACATCTCACAGACATAAACATAAGCGGACTGTATACGAGGGCACATATTTTTGCTGAATAAGGCGAGGGGGTGATTATTCTGAGATAGGATTGCACCAATTGCAATGCCTTAAGCATCAGTTTCAATGACGAATGTATTTGTAAAGTCTGGAAAAGCCAGCACTGGCATAACTGTCATTTTATTTTTCAATTATGTAAAGGCCAAAGCCTTTGTACTCCATGAAAATTTAGTAGAACGCAATAAATCGGTGAGAGGAGCAGCGAGAGTGGCGCACAAAGCGTCTATAAAAACTGGTGAGACTGAGGAAACCCTGTAATGTCGTGAGAGAACACAGAACAGGCCAATCCAAAATTGCCTAAACTTTTCCTAGAAAAGAATTGGACTTTAAAAAATTAAAAATGATATCTAAATGAACCAAGCGGTCGCTCAATGAGGAGCTGTAAATCAGTATATCGTTAAAGAATACTAAAACAAACCGTTGAAGATAAGGTCTTAACAGTTCGTTCATAGCAGATTGAAAAGTAGATGGTGCATTTGTAAGGACAAAAGGCATAACTAGGAATTCATAGTGACTTTCAAATGTTCGAAATGTTGTTTTATGAGTATCTTCCGACAAAACTCGTATTTGATGGTATCCTGAACGTAGATCTATCTTTGTAAATATTTTTGCATTGTCGAGCTGATCAAAAAGTTCATCAATATTTGGGATGGGGAAGCGATCTTTAATAGTGACTGCATTTAGAGCGCGATAATCGACGCAAAAATGCTAACTGCCATTTTTTTCTTTACAAGTAGGACTGGGGATGAGAAGGGACTGTTACTTGGGATAATGATGCCTTCCCTTAACATTTCCTGGATGAGGGTTGTCATGGCCTACTTTTGTGAATAGGGGTAACGATAAGGCTTAGCGTTGATAGGTGTAGTGTTTGGTAGCAAGAGAATTCGATGGTCATAAGGTCTTGAAGGGGGAAGGGATGGGGTTCCATGGAAAACAGTTGGATATTTCTGAATTAGCTTAACAATGTTAGGGTAAAGAGGAGGGTTGTTATTGGCAATAAGTTTCAGTGGGTCAATGGTTTGGGAAGGTTTATTTATGGTTGAGGAAGATACTAGTTATGATGGAATTGGCTATGTTAAATGGTCCCCTATGTCAGAAGGTAAAAAGGTAATGAGGTGAAATGAAGCGATGGAGTTGGTGTAAATAAGGTGGCAAAGTTGGTGAAAGGTTGTTAAGGATGGTGAAGTTTTCGGATCGCCTTTAAGTGTAATTTGGGCATCCTGGTGGTTGAAGGTAATAGATGGAATTGAAAAATCAGCATTAATTGGGCCCAAGGTACGCAACCATGCCATACCCAAAACTACATCTCCCATCTCCGCCCTCAATAGGTAAAAGGTAGAAGTGAAGTGAAAAATGTTTATTTTGGAGGGTAAGTTGGACATTGTGACAAATTCCCTCACATTGGAAATGTGACCCATTTCCTACCATAACTAAAAAGTGGGGCATATGGGTAGTGGGAAGATGAAGATGTTGGGCAATTCTAGGTTAAAGGATGTTATGAGTGCTCCTTGAATCAATAAGGACCATAACAGGGAGTCCACCAATAAGGCCTTTGAATTTGAGGGTTTGGGGTGAAAATTGGCATGTTAAGGCTTGGGGGACAATTGAAAATATGTATTACCAGAGTCTGTGTTAGTAGCTTCTTCTTGAGGTTGTTCCTCCACTTGGGGAAATCTGGGGGGGTCCTCTTCAGTAAGTAATAATAGAAATCTGTTGGAACTACACTTGTGATCGGGGATGGATTTCTCATCCCAATTATAACAAAGGCCCTAAGCACACCTTTCTTGCATTTGGGAACTAGAGAGACATCGAATAGGAATTTTTCTAGGCTGGGATGATGAGGGTAGTTTGGGGTCAGGTGGGTTGGGGGTTTGAATTTGGGTAGTGGGCTTAATGTAAGTAGGTGTTCGATTAAAGGTGTTTTGGTAAGGTTTTTGGAATTTTTGTTTGGCATCATGTAGTTTAGATTCAATGAGTTTAGCCAAACCAATGGCTTGTGAAATAGATGTTGGATGGTGAATATCCCATTAAGTTACATAGTCATTAAGCCAAACGGATCTTTTTCTTTCCCTATTGGGCCTTGAAACATCATTCGTATCACACACTATACTTTTCTAGCGCACCGCACGAAAATACATAAATATTCTCAGGTACCGGAAATATATTTCCGGTAACACCCTAAGTCGGGCCTTTGATGGGCAAGACCCTATAAAAGAGCATGGAACTAACTAGAAGGTAGCCCAGCACAGAGTGTGTGCTATGAAAGCATACATGTTGTATCTGATTGACACTACCATTTTATGGACACTTGTGTGACTTACATTATGTCATGTACCTGCGATACTTTAACAACTTTGAGCGGATCTATGAGTGAAACTAGGGGACCGCTTGTTTGGTGTACTTGTACCATAAGTTCTCTGAAGGCTGTAAGTGGAAGACAAAATAGATGACCGATAACATCACACTCCTGACGGTAACATTTCTTGGTCTTATATTGCATGTGTGTTATTTTGTAAATTATTTTGATGTTACTAACTAATGATTCTTGTTTTTTCATGTCTGGATCCTACTAATTAATGATTCTGGTACAAGATACTCTAGAAAACCCACCTAGGTCAGCTCATCAGAAGATTCTAGAGGAGGAGCGGGTTATGACTGATCATGCTCATGATGTGTTGTCTATGTGTCGTCGTATCGTGCAAATTGGACAGACGAATATTGATGGATGATTGTTTCCTGATGGCTTTGAGGTTATAGATGTTCTAGATGTCATCATAATGGAGGTTCGAGAGATTCTATAGTACAGGAGACAACAGAAGAACGTCGGGAGGGTCACGGACCGACTCAAACTCCGCCATATGCACTAGTCTTTGGTTAGCGACTTTATTGTGTGTGTGTGTGTGTAAAAAATTATTTTCTGCTACTATCTGTATAAATTCCAAAAATACATTTCTGATTTCTTTCTGTAAATATATCTCCGGGATTAATTGAAGTTTAACAAATAAATATTGCGTGTGTGTGTCTGCGCATACGTGTGTGTGCGCGTGTGTACGTGATATTATATTTATTTTGTAGAGAAAATTATTTTCTACTACCATCTGTATAAATTCCAGAAATACATTTCTGATTTCTTCCTATAAATATATCTACAAGATTAATTAAAGTTTAACAAATAAATGTTCATCTCAGAAATACACTTTCAAAAAACACGGGCAAAATTGAGTTTTTATAAAATTGTTTCAATGACATACAATGGCATAAGAAATCTCTCATCTTTAATCATCACTTAAGCCCATGTTCTAATAAGTCCAATCATGCCTTCATATCTCCTCCGGTCGACAATATTTATTTAACTCGCATCTTACTTGCTATGATACTCGTCGATAGAAATCAAATGATATATAAAAGAAAATAGAAAAAAATTCTAAACAATATAGCACAATTTTATAAATTTAATTTGGATCGATTTTGAAATAAAAAATCATTCGATCTAAAAATAAATTTATTCACAGTTCAATTCAATTTTAAATGATTGATTAAAATTTTTTTATCTCATCCGATTCAATTTCATACTATTTAATTTAAATCGATTTTTGAATATCTAAATTATAAATTATATTTTTTATTAAAAATATAAAAAAAATACTAATATGTAATAGATTTAATATAATATATAACATATAAAAAATTAATATTACAAAATAAAAAATGATCAGATTAAAATAAATAAAAATAAATAGATTAAATAACTTTAAAAAAATAAATATCATCTAATAATAAATTAATACAATATATCTTATTAATAAAATATTGAATATGTATTAAAATATATTAAACTGGTTTGAATCAAGTTTGAAAAATCAAATTCGAACCGAACGGTTTTTATAAAATGGCATCCAAATACATCCAATAAAATTCAATTTTTTCAGTTTTTTAATTTTAAAAATCAATTTACAATTTTTATTTGAATCAGTTTGAATTTAAACACCCCTACTAAAAAAAAATATAAGAACAAGACTATCCAGCTCCTAATAATAATATAATAATATAATAATATAATAATAACAGTCACTAACAAAATACTCAAACAATATAGAAATTTCTTTTTCATTCCACCTTATTTCACTCTATTCCGTTAGGGTCATTCCTCTTCGTTATGATCCATGAAAACATGTAGAGCCTAAAGAATATAGATAACTTGACAACTTGACTCGAAAGATGTTGGATATATACTGAACATTTAACAAGCTACATAAGTTTTACATGTTATTCATAATCATAGGTCGTTGTCTTCATAAGATAATCAAGCTTTTCACAAGTTATGCATGTTATTTTGGTTTTCTCTAAAGGGGAAATTATGTACACCCGATATTTCCTATCTCACCTTTCAATAACATTAAAGCCCAGGAGAAGGTTTAAACAGAAAGATGTCATCAGCAACCACCACCTGCAGGTTCAATTGAACTGAGTAACCCGTTGCCTCTAAGTTGCATGCAATGATCTTCAGCATCAGCTTGGGCACAGATAATCACCACTGACATTCCATTGTGGTGAGCTTCTTGCATGATGTTAACTGCAATATCAAGGGTCATTCCAGGGATCACCTTCATAAGCACTTGGACAACATACTCTCTTTTATTGTAGTTGTCATTGTGCAATATTACCCGATAAGGCGGCGCTGTTTTCCGTGACTTCCTGCACATCTTAGAAATGCGAGAATCAAATACTTGCATTTTTTTCATTTTCTTTACAAAGACATAAATAGTTGAATATCCTAGAAAAGTTAAGCAATCAGCACGACAGAGCACACAGCATCTAAACCACTACACTGGATCTCCAAGTTCAATTTCATCATGAATTTCTAGACATAAACATGCATTCATATTTTCTGAATGAATAACAAAAAAATTGAAGAAAACACAAGTGAAAATGGTCAAAAAGTTTTTAGTGTAAATCTATTACCATCTCTATTCTCCCACAAGAAACTGTTAAGTATATTACATGTTTTAGGCTGACTTTGACTACCTGTGATGGCATACCTTAAATTCTTACCACTAACAAAAGGAACCAACTCACAAATTTCCCATTGCACAATAACACGAATCTTCAAATATCAATGGTTATTATACTCATTGTTATGAGAATCACCTAATCACATTCGGAGAAATAAATATTCTTTGAGTTCAGAAAATCTTAAGTTCAGCAATCAAAACTTTCTGCTTACTTTAAATCAAATTCAGATTCACGGCCTGGGGTGGCTTTCTCAATAACTGGTTTTTCTAGGATTCCTCCCCCTTTACCAGATCCTTTAGTTAATACAGCCACTGGTACACAAAGATTGGGACACGGGCCCTTACAAAAGGAATATCTGTCCCCTGTAATGTAAATTTTCAATAATTATGTTTAAAACACTCCATCATATACAGAGATTGAGACAAGTTTTTATGGAGACCAAAGTACAAATTTAATCATAAACCCAATACAAAATTCATAGTAAGCATTGTTGGAGGGGGATTCAAGTATTATGGACAAATAAGAACAAATCAAGAATATCTGCATATACACAAATGAAAATGATGGTTCAGGAAATATGTGTAGACACGTGGAAATTTAAAATATGCCACCTATCCTTGGCTATCATATATTTGTAACTCCTATGCACATACTTAACTAAATTCTTACATCTGGATGAAATGATCTATTACAACATTTATCAAAATTTGAGAGGAAATGGTGTCTTGTGAACAATCAGACTTCCAAATTCAATGTTACAGCTGAATGTTAAAAAATAAGTTTCTATCGATCATATTATCACCAGGTGGCTTCTAGGGTAAGGGTTCAAATGAGTCTCTCACCATGTACCACTTAACTTTAACCATTTGATTAACTAAGCTTATATGATTCAGCTATTCATTATCACTCTAGATTTTGGTCTCTTCTCATTTGTCTACTTTTCTCTCTTTCTCGTAAAAGTTTCACTCCCACCAATGTGTCTCCAAGTTCATCATTATTTCAGTTTTTTGCATTCCCGTGACTTAGACAAAGCAGAACTCAGAATAAATAATACAAGAAACACATAAATAAATAATTCTTCAAAAAAGTAAAATTCCTCAAAACAAATATACAAAAACATAGTATGAATCTCATCTCAGATCTTCGAATTCAATTAGAACCTAAAATTTGTAAAAACAAAAAAGTAGAAGACGAAATGACACCTACTAAATAAGTTTAACTGCTGAGGCAAGAAATTTAAACTTCATTGAACTAGTGCAGAATGTTTTAACTTCTGAGGCAAGAAATTAAAACTTCATTGAACTAGTGCAGAATGTTACGATCATAAGCAAAAAGCAATTGATGTTTTTCCATTTTTAAAAAAGCAATTGATGTGCAAGTGATAATCCTGATTGAGTTTTCTTCCTCTTCTGACATAACTATAAATGAGAAAGTTATGGAGTCTCGTGTGAGTCTTTTGAACTCGGATCCATGGAGCTCGCGATGTGGATGAATTGGGAACAGTGGGTTATCGACGGAGAAACATGGCAGGACCAGAGGATGGTGGTAGTTACAAAGGAATGCGGAATCAACTCGTCGATGATGGTCCAGGGAGTGACTTGTGCCATGACTTGCTGAACGAAAAGCAAGAGATGAGAGGGGTGGTGCAACAGATTTTGTGTGGAAAGGTACACATGTTCTCATTTTTTTATGGCTTATCTTGACCTTTATATAAATCTGATGATGTATGAAACTGATACACCAACGAACCACCTATTTGGTGGTTGACTCTAGATGTCACCATTATCACCAATGCATTTTTTTCTTACAGAAAATGATAAAATACACATAAAATGGAATGTACTAAGTAGAGGAGAAAACCAAAAATAATCTCAATAATTTTAGGTTGTAGCCAAACCAACGATGATCAGATACAAACAAGACTAAAGTTAACAGCATTCAATTAGTTCAACAAAAGTCATCCATTATTTGATCAACATCAATTTCCCTTCAAAACTAACAACACCTTAGTCTCAAAATAATCATAGGGTTATTAATAGAGACAAAATTAGTTAGAGATTAGTAATTGATAGTTTGTTGGCCTATATAAAAGCTTGATATAGTCACTTTGAAATCACTTAGCTCATTCTAATACAATTTATATTTCCAGTCTTTGTATGTTCTCGCTTTCATGACTTCTATTAGTTTTGCAATACGGTATTAGAGCCATGGCACCCACCTTGAATATTCTGCATTCCTTTTTTTTCTTACCTTCATTTTTTCTATTTAACATTTCCTTGAGAAAACTTTAACAACCTTTTGCTCTTCGATCTTATGTTCAAGATTTTTGCTCCTCTTTGAGATTTCATTTTTTCGCTATTTATCAGATGTATCAATCTCTCGGAATCTTTATCATAAAGTGTCCTGAAGCATTAACCAATTGCACTTCTTCTTCTCTCCCTATTGGGGACTGAGCAAGAAGCCTAATCATTACCTCTTTGGAACAGTTACCCTATGCAAAAACGGATTTGTTATTCCAGATCGATGTGATTGTTGAGGTTCGTGGTTGAGGCATCCCATTCTGTTCCATTTTCTGATTCTTGAGTTCTAATACTCACTGCGGTCCAGTACACCTTTGTTGTTATTTTCCCAGATTTCAGTTTGTTGGATTGCACAAAGTAGCATCTGAGTTTCATAGCTTACACAACTATTGATTTCGGCTCAAGCCAGCTGCAAGGGCTGCACATATGCTTTATTTGAAAGAGCAATGTGCTGGGATTTTCAAGCCACTTCCTATATCATCCATCTTTTTTTTCATGTGCATTGAGTACAGGGGTTGGATCCCTTCTATAACGTGGTGGGTGTGAATATTATTAGAATTGGTGTGAAGCCTTTATTATGAGGTTGGACATGTTTGTGGTTAAGCTTTAAGTTGTGGCTTCTGCTTAATGGTTGTTAAGCATTCTTCATTTTCTTTCTACTTATGCTAAGTGGTTAGGCTTTGAGGTATAATTTCTACTTGGTAGTTAAATCCTCTAAAATCCTCCCACCTAAATGATTCTATTTTTTTAACTCAATCCTTCTTTCTTTTTTTTAAAAACCCTTTATTCCCTTCCCGTCCAAACTCCCAAACAAAACGCCTAAAGGTGATAAGATTTCCATTTGTCAGTCACTCTGATCAATTAACTATACTTCCCTAAATGTTTAAATTTAATCAATTGAAACAAATAAAATTAGCTTAAATTATGAAACACAACCGTATCTATCATCTGGGATCATGCGGAAAACAGGAATTAAGTATTGGTAAATTAGTTATTTTAATATTAGTTAGTTGCTATTTTTCCTATTTCCCTATATTTATGCAATGATTTTATTATTTAATTTAGTTCCTAGTTTCTCAATATTTCTATGCAATGATTGGTAGGGTTTGTAACCAACTTTCCTTGAAGTACTGTAATAAATATATGGAATTCAGCAACAAATATTTTCTCTTACGGATTCTATTATAAATCATTAGCAGTGGCGGAGCCAGGAAAATTATGAAGCCTGGGCAAGTTTTCATTGGCTTCATAATTTTCTACCAAGACAGTACAATGCTAATCCCAAAGGAATTATTTCCTTGAATTGCAATTACCTCTTCAATTTGTAAGATTTCGGATTTTATAATGTATACATGTTAAAATTTCGGATTCTATAATATATACATGTTACAGTATTTCAGGTGTGCTCACAAAATGAACAAACCTATAAAAGCCGAGAAAATTAGTTCAACACGCTCATTTGTGTGAAATTAAGTACTGCCTAAAAACACCGCTATCAATTCAAATTTGAGTTGCTAAGGATGATTGAACTACATCCTGGTATCTTTCGAGACCCTGTATCAATCATGTTCACCCTTATCATTTCAGCCTTTTCCCATTTTTGTAAACCTGCATAAATATTCGACAGAAGCACATCTTGAGAATCAGCACATGTAGTTGAGTCTGTACCAATCATCTTAATAGTTTGTTCTGCCATTTTCATATCTGAATGAATCCAACAAGCACCAACCATTGCCCCCAAAATATTTTTATTAGGTTTCAAAGGCATTCTTTTTATTAGCTCATATGCCTCCTTTAACCGCCCTGCTCTTCCCAAGAGGTCTACCATGCACCCATAGTGCCAGATGTTTATTTCGATTCCACATGCCTCCATTTTAGATATTACTTCCAATGCTTCACTAACCAAACCTCCATGAGCACAAGCTGAGAGTACACTGGTAAATGTGACAGCATCAGGCCTTATATTTGACTCCTCCATCTTGCGCAAATACTCAATAACCTCCTTGCATTTTCCATTGACAGCAAAACCCGAAATCATAGCATTCCAGCAGACAACATTCCTATCATTGTAACTATCAAATACCACCTTTGCATGAACCAAGTCCCCGCATTTCGCATACATGTCAACCAATCCACTCAAAACAAACTGGTTCACACCTATTCCTTTGCATTCTATCATGTGATGAATTTGTTTGCCAGCATCCAAGTCCCCAAGCTGAGCACAAGCAGATAAAACACTAACAACAGTGAACTCATCCGCCTCAAACCCTTCAACTCTCATTTCGCCAAAAGCCTCCAACGCTTTCTCACCAAATCCATTCTGCACATATCCAGCAATCATGGAATTCCAAATCTCCAAATTTCGAACCGGAAGGGGAATCCTTCGAAAAACATCCTCAGCCTCCACATTACTACCTTTCCTCCAATACCCACAAACCATAGATGACCAAGCAAAACAATTCCTTTCAGGCATCAACTCAAACACCTCTCTTGCATCCTCCATCTCTCCTTTCTTAGCATACCCATCAACCATTACACTCCACATCACCACATCCTTAAACTCATTCGGAACCCTATCAAACAATCTCCTAGCCCTTACAGTATCACCATTCTTCGCAAACCCACCGACCATCTGCCTCCAACTCACCCTCGATTTCCCCGGCATTGCCGCAAACGCAAGTGCAGCAGATTCAGTGTCGCCATTTCTGAAGTACCCACAGATCATTGCATTCCAAGTCACAACATTTCTTTCAGGCATAACATCGAACAGCTTGCGTGCATCCAAAACAACACCACATTTGGAATAAGCAGTAACAATTGCGGTTCCAATGAACACGTTGGTGTCCGAACCGGATTTTATGGTGTCTGCGTGTAAGGATTTAACGTAATGAAGGAAGGGGAGAGAATCGCATGGTTTGAGTAACTGAGGGATCACGGTGGGGTCGTGTGTTCCTTCATAACGAGTTTGCTTGTAGAGAACAAGAGCTCTTAATGGGTTGAAAGTTTTTGTGATTCCACGAATTTTGTGAATTGCTGCATTGTTCATTTACCTTTTCTTTTTCTTTATTGTCTTCTTTTTTTTTTAAGGAACATTGTAGCATCACAGCAACGATTCGATGAAACTCAAACCGCGAATCCGCAACCCAGCCAACAACAACACCGTACCTCACCGGGGCGGCCGAGCCTGGGCAGCTGCCCTAGCTGGCCGGACGCTGGCTCCGCCAGTGATCATTAGAATCCCTACTATGGAGACTTGGATTTTATCGGATTCGACCCTAAAATCCAATTTTCTGTCTCAAATATCAATGAATTGCAGCTTGTGAAGTATTTGTGATTGCTATAATACTCCTATTAGTCGACTAATTCAACAAATACTATTAGTCCACTAATTCAATAAATAGGTGAAAATTATTTTTCATTGCTGAATAAGATAACCAAACTCTTGTTTCCCTGAATATCAGAAACCCTAAGCTATGAAATTCATTGACATCAGAGGTTGAAGAATTTAGGAAGTTCAGAGAAATCCAAATCTCAGAGAGAAAGTGAGAGAGAAACCTGATATGAAAAGGTGGTTGAGAGAGAGGCCCATGCTCCCACAAATCGCACTCTTCATCCCTCTACTTTGTATAATTTCTTCACGTTCTGCGGTTTTGTCCAAGAGATAAATAAAAGTGGAGCAAATGTAAAAATGGAAAATCAAGATTTTTTTTACTGGATTCAAAATTGTTGTTTGTCAAAATAAGAATAAAAGATTGAAAACTGGTGGACGGGTACAATGACACGTGTGTATCTACTTATGTAAGCCGATAAAAAAAGAGATTTCTTTTTTCACGCCAAATTTTAAAAATGTTTTTTAAAATTGAAAAATTATTTTTAATACGCAACTTATAATATATAAAAGAAGTTGGATATAAATCAGAAATATATTTTTAGAAAGTTTTGGAAATTATTTTGAAATAAATTATGTTATAAAATAGGAACGTTGTTCAAAAATAAATGAAATGTAAGTGTGTAAAGTGTTTAAAGGTGTTTTTCAAAATTGAAATTTATTTTTAATATAATAAAGTAATACACTAGTATTACTTTAATATCCTAACTCAGGCGGTTAAACAAGTTTAATTAGTGTCTTTAAGAGTAATTTTATATCTATAATCATTATTTAACCTATTTTATACCCTAATTAAGATAGATGAAGAAACGTGACTACACAAATCAATATAATAGATAAAGCGTGTTTTTAGTTTTCAATTTAATTTTTTTCTATGCTAATCTTTGGGACGCTAACCTGATTCAAATTACATAGCCGGTTCAATTTCCATACTTGTTATATAATCACCTTCTTCTTTGTTTCCTATTCCTCTTTTATTTTTCACTAATCGATTTCGTCCCATCATCGTCCAATTTTTCTGATTTGAAATATTTGCAAAGAACTTCTGAATCAAAGGTACATGAGTTTGATACTTCTAAATTAAACCCTATTTTTGATTATTTTTTTTTGCTTTTTTTCATCATGCTTTTATAATTTCTTTCCTAATTTTTTTATTTTTCATATCAAACCTATATGACTGTTCCTTCCACTAATCTAACTCTTGTATTTTAAAATTTAGGGTATTTTGCTTCACTGTTGAAATGTTTCATTTTTCGACGATTGGAGATTGAGAAGAAGACAAATGATTTTGAACAAGAAGCAGATGTCTTTCTCCCAAACATGACTCAGATTGGGAAAGTTGACGAAATATTTGGTCCTATAAATGAATTTGTGAGTTTCTATCTTATTTTAAGATGTGAGGTTAATGTCTAAGTTTCTATCTCATTAAGGTCTGGATATAAAAGGGTGAATATAGCCTACCAAGTGTTTGTTTTTTGTTTACAATTGATCTTGAAATATTTGTTAGTCACAAAGGTGCTCCTTTCAATTTTGGCTATTAATGTTTGTGTGAATGTTGTTGCAGTTGTCATAGACGTTTGAGAATGGAGGGATGAAGTTGTATTGGCGATGAAAATGCACGTGATCTCCTTGTTCTAAAAAAATTCAGCTGAAATATTGGACTTTCTCATCGATGCAAACATTAGGCTCCGTGTACGGTAAGTTGATAACATTTTATATTCACATTTTATCAAAAGTCATCATAGTTTGTACATTTTCGGGTTAGTGGATGGTCTTACTCGTATGTTTTACTAACTTTTGAAATTTAATGCGCAGCAAATGTCTACAATAATTTTTGAAGTTGTGGAGAATTTTGTATATGAAAACTTGCATGACAGTTGGTTTGAAATTTGTTACAGGAACCTAATAAATCTCATGACAAGCACTGGCAGAGCCAACGTTCGGCCAGCTAGGGCAGCTGCCCAGGCTCGGCCGCCCCGGTGAGGTACGGTGTTGTTGTTGGCTGGGTTGCGGATTCGCGGTTTGAGTTTCATCGAATCGTTGCTGTGATGCTACAATGTTCCTTAAAAAAAAGAAGACAATCAAGAAAAAGAAAAGGTAAATGAACAATGCAGCAATTCACAAAATTCGTGGAATCACAAAAACTTTCAACCCATTAAGAGCTCTTGTTCTCTACAAGCAAACTCGTTATGAAGGAACACACGACCCCACCGTGATCCCTCAGTTACTCAAACCATGCGATTCTCTCCCATTCCTTCATTACGTTAAATCCTTACACGCAGACACCATAAAATCCGGTTCAGACACCAACGTGTTCATCGGAACCGCAATTGTTACTGCTTATTCCAAATGTGGTGTTGTTTTGGATGCACGCAAGCTGTTCGATGTTATGCCTGAAAGAAATGTTGTGACTTGGAATGCAATGATCGGTGGGTACTTCAGAAATGGCGACATTGAATCTGCTGCACTTGCGTTTGCGGCAATGCCGGGAAAATCGAGGGTGAGTTGGAGGCAGATGGTCGGTGGGTTTGCGAAGAATGGTGATACTGTAAGGGCTAGGAGATTGTTTGATAGGGTTCCGAATGAGTTTAAGGATGTGGTGATGTGGAGTGTAATGGTTGATGGGTATGCTAAGAAAGGAGAGATGGAGGATGCAAGAGAGGTGTTTGAGTTGATGCCTGAAAGGAATTTTTTTGCTTGGTCATCTATGGTTTGTGGGTATTGGAGGAAAGGTAGTAATGTGGAGGCTGAGGATGTTTTTCGAAGGATTCCCCTTCCGGTTCGGAATTTGGAGATTTGGAATTCCATGATTGTTGGATATGTGCAGAATGGATTTGGTGAGAAAGCGTTGGAGGCTTTTGGCGAAATGAGAGTTGAAGGGTTTGAGGCAGATGAGTTCACTGTTGTTAGTGTTTTATCTGCTTGTGCTCAGCTTGGGGACTTGGATGCTGGCAAACAAATTCATCACATGATAGAATGCAAAGGAATAGGTGTGAACCAGTTTGTTTTGAGTGGATTGATTGACATGTATGCGAAATGCGGGGACTTGGTTCATGCAAAGGTGGTATTTGATAGTTACAATGATAGGAATGTTGTCTGCTGGAATGCTATGATTTCGGGTTTTGTTGTCAATGGAAAATGCAAGGAGGTTATTGAGTATTTGCGCAAGATGGAGGAGTCAAATATAAGGCCTGATGTTGTCACATTTACCAGTGTACTCTCGGCTTGTGCTCATGGAGGTTTGGTTAGTGAAGCATTGGAAGTAATATCTAAAATGGAGGCATGTGGAATCGAAATAAACATCTGGCACTATGGGTGCATGGTAGACCTCTTGGGAAGAGCAGGGCGGTTAAAGGAGGCATATGAGCTAATAAAAAGAATGCCTTTGAAACCTAATAAAAATATTTTGGGGGCAATGATTGGTGCTTGTTGGATTCATTCAGATATGAAAATGGCAGAACAAACTATTAAGATGATTGGTACAGACTCAGCTACATGTGCTGATTCTCAAGATGTGCTTCTGTCGAATATTTATGCAGGTTTACAAAAATGGGAAAAGGCTGAAATGATAAGGGTGAACATGATTGATACATGGTCTCGAAAGATACCAGGATGTAGTTCAATCATCCTTAGCAACTCTGTTGTTGATCAGGGTCGGCTCAACGTATGTTGAGACCTAAAGCGAAACTGTAGGCAAGGTCTTTTACTCAATTATTAGTAATAATGATTTACTTACTTTATTATAAAATTTTATTAGTTATTACTTATTAAAATTGCTATATTTTTTGTTGTATGTATATACTGTGTTAGAGTTCAACTGACTTTTTCACAGTTCAAAATAGTCTGATAATGTATTTAAAGATTGAAATCAAGCATAAGTGCATAACTATAACTATGATAATATTTAAACAAATATAGTAATCTGATGTGATATTTGTACTAAAAAAAAGTTATGTAAACCCCAATAAAGGTATAATATTCTGCCAGAAACTAACTATTAAAACTTAAAACTATAGGCCTAATAGAAGTTATAGCTATTGTACTATAGTGTAGCGGAATTTGATCACATCCCTATTGTTTTTTGTTATGCTACTTAGTATAATGTGTTCTCAAATAGTGGCTCTACAACATTGTAGCATACTGGAATTTTAACAAACCACCACTTCACCGATCTGTATTTGACAATATTATTTGAAATTTGAATTGATAGCGGTGTTTTTAGGCCGTACTTAATTTCACACAAATGAGTGTGTTGAACTAATTTTCTCGGCTTTTATAGGTTTGTTCATTTTGTGAGCACACCTGAAATACTGTAACATGTATATATTATAGAATCCGAAATTTTAACATGTATATATTATAAAATTCAAAATCTTACAAATTGAAGAGGTAATTGCAATTCAAGGAAATAATTCCTTTGGGATTAACATTGTACTGTCTTGGTAGAAAATTATGAAGCCAATGAAAACTTGCCCAGGCTTCATAATTTTCCTGACTCCGCTACTGATGACAAGCAAATAACTCATTCTGCTGACAGAAAGCAAATTGTGCTGCACTTAGATGTATATTTTGATTTTAAATAACCCAACAGGTGTAGATTTTAAATGACATGGATTTGGATGTTTTTGTTTTCCATTGATGGGTTGAATTGGATCATATCTTATCATGTGTTTCATTTTCTTTAGGTTGTGTTTTGGTAGTGGATAGCCCAAAACATGTTAGGCACAGTCGCAAAGACATATATGTATCATTGGTCAATTGACGGTGAAAGCATATTATTTTTTTATTATACTCTAAGTTTGTTATATTATTGAAATTTTTTGAACTGTCAATTTATTGTTTCTTTACAATTCTGAGGTGATGGTGATTGATAAGTCAATGAAGGTGTTTTAGTGAATTGTGGTAAATTCTTGCATTGGTGGTAAATTCTTTTAGTATAATTTGTATTAGATATTCTTTTAACTTTGTGAAGAAAAGTTTTGATCAGAATATGCTTCTATAGATTTTTCAATAAATGTATTGTGTTGAATTTACAGGTAAAAACATATAATAGTATAGCATAATTGTTTTTTCTACAAACATAAAACTGTAGTGATGGTGTTTGACCATTTATCATCTTTAGACAAGTTCTATGATAGATTCAAAATAATGCTTCTCTCATTGTAATCTTGTGATGTTAATTATTATAAATTTGGTGAATTTTGAGTGGTGAAATAAGTTTAAAATTTATTTTTATACGTTCTAGAACTTCTTATATTTCACTTATATCTCATATTATTTTATTGTAAATTTGGTGAAGTTTGAATTATGAAACAAGTTTATAAATAATTTTTACATTCTATAATTTCTTATATTTCACTTACATCTCATCTCATATTATTTGATTGATTGTTTGGTGATGGCAGTGTTTGACCGATGGAAAGAATATCCCAAGTTGAAGTTTTGAAAATTGAAATAATATGCAATTTGCACATCTTGAAGTTGATGATGATTTTGCACATCTTGAAGTGGGTGATGATTTTGTTTTACTAGAAGAGAAGAAGTTACTAGATATATGTTTTTCACATATAGAATCTTAAAGCATGGTGTTTGCTTACATGGTTTTTTGTTTTTCACCTTGGTGAGGTTATTTGTAGTAGGGTCTTTTTTCCGCCTTAATAAACTTGAAAATGTCCTAATGTGTGAAATTTGAAAATGTAAAAATTAAATTTTAGTTTTCTATTTTCTAAACTGAGGTTGCAATAAAATCTAATCAATAATTAGCAATTTAGATCTTGATTCAATACTAATTGCATTGAATGTTCAACAAATTATTTGTGATTCATCTAATCTTAATTTTATTTGTATTACTATACAAATTTGCTTATAAAATCAAAT
The DNA here is from genome assembly GCA_948472305.1 of Vicia faba. Classification (NCBI taxonomy): domain Eukaryota; kingdom Viridiplantae; phylum Streptophyta; class Magnoliopsida; order Fabales; family Fabaceae; genus Vicia; species Vicia faba. Next base: position 1,555,162,825 of record OX451735.1, on the reverse strand, counting down.
TAACAATGACCAAATTATCATGTTAATTTAATACCAATGAAAAAGTTATAAGAGAAAAAGAAAAATATAAAAATGAAGGAAAAATAACTGGTTTAATAGAAAATAAATAAATGAAAAAAAGTAAAGACAAAAAAAAATTAATAATGTGTTAGTGGGTGGTTAATTTAAAAAATAACATATTTAAATTAAAAATACTACCATCTATTTTAAAAAGTTTGGTCTTAATTAATGGACACATTTATAAATTATAGTTGATATGAATCTAGAATATTTAACTATAGAATTAAATATATTTTTTATCTTCAAAATATATATATTTTGTAAATAAAAATTGAAGAATTCTTTAGTTATAATAATACTAAAATAAAATAAAATAGTTTTAAAATAGTTTTAAAATAGTTTTATAATTTAAAATTAATTTATAATTTAATTAAAAGTAAATGTTTAAAGTAAGTTGTTAAATAATATTATTGTGTTTCTAAATGATGACAATGTTAGTATGATTTTGGTTGGATCCTTCCTAATCTTTTATTTTTACAATTTATACAAGTATAAAATAAAATATATAGTTTATGATTAACATTAATATTAGTACAAGTGTTATGTTTATTTTAAAAAAACCATTTTAGAAGTTGAATATTTTATTTTGCGCGGATATTTCTTCACGATTTCACGAATCTCCAGTGCCAACACTACGCCAAAAATAAGCTTTAGCATCACACATACGAAAGCGCTTTTAGGAAAAAGCGCTGCTGTAGGTATTAAAAAAAATTCGCTTAAAAAAAGCGCTTTCAAAGAGTACCTTAAGAAAGCGCTTTTGAAAAGCGCTGCTAAAGGTCACTCTTAGAAAGCGTTTTTTGAGAAGCGCTGCTAAAGGGTGCCATTCAGAGGGAACCTAAGAAAGCGCTTTTCAAAAGCGTTGCTAAAGGGCAGCCTTAGAAAGCGCTTTTCAAAAGCGCTGCTAAATCTGGCCTTTAGAAAGCGCTTTTAAAAGCGCTACTATAGGGTATGCTACGAAAGCGCTTTTTTATGAAAAAACGCTGTTATACATGACCATTAGAAAGCCCTTTTAAAAGCGCTTTCGTAGGTTGTTTTATAATAAATTTTAATGTTTTTGATTAAAGCTGTGTTGTGTGTTCGTACTGGCTTTTGTGTTTCCTCTCTTCCAAACCCTTTCGTTCTCGTTCCTGTTCCTGTTCTTCGTCCAAAGCGATTTTTCACGGTAGCCACCATCGTCAACTCTCATCGCCACCCACGAGTCGTCCCTCTCTTCACAAGGTTCGTTGATTATTATTTTCTTCTCATTTATAGTGTATTGGTTGTTGTTGTTGTTTGATGATTTTTGAAAGTTTCCTAAAACCCTTTGATGATTTTCTAATGATGTTATTAATATGTTATTTCATTTTGAGTTAATGTTGAATGAATTAAACTTGGTGTTGATTTTGATTGTTCCTAATTTTGTTTTAAAACATGTTGGCTTTGAATTTGTGATGACATTGTGTGATTTGGTTTTGAATGACGAACTCGGTTATGGTATTGTTGTTTATCGTGTGCACATGGAACACTTGTTTGAGATGAGTTTTATTGAGCATTATTAGGATTACATAGTTGTTTCCTGGAATTTGGTTCGGTTGATTTTAGCTTACTTTGAGCTTGATTTTTCATATCATGAACTTGAATTGGATAAGAGCTTGAATTTTTGGTTCCCGTTAGGTGATTATGTTTTAAAAGTTATTGAGCGTTTATTGAATAATCGGGCACGGAATATATTCTTGGAAGCCATAGTGACATACAAAATTCTTGTTTCATTGATTAGCAGGCACAGTTAGTGTTTCTCATTCACACTAGTTGGACGGCAGGTAATTGTGATTCCCGATTAAGGCTCTATGTCTTTTGATGTTTGTTTAATGTGTTTTGGAAATTAATCGGTTTCTTTAACTTCTTCAGGACCTTCCGATTCAGAGCAACATATCTCACCGGAGAACTCAAACGTGTCAAATCGTCAGAAAACAAGAGAACCGCCAGGTGATTGTTTCTTCTTTTCAATCTATACAAAATATTATTGTATAAAATCTTTTTACCTTGTCAATGAATTAATATAATAAAGTTGCATCTTTTTACCTTCACTGAATTTCTTTGTACATGAGATGTGAGAGAAAAATGATTCTGCAGATTTGATATTATTAGATAGATCAAGAAATTTTTGCAATTTTAGGTTAGGAAAATGGAATACGGTTCAGTTTGGATGGAAAAAGTACAAGGGTTTACGATTCTGAAAGAAAATGAAAACGCGATAGAATTTGGAAAACATAGCCGCGTAAATTGGAAAATGGGTATATAAGAACATGGTGGCTGGTGGAGAACGGTCGTGGAATTTGAGCGAGGTCGGTTCTTATGACCGCCGTAAGACATGAAATGTGACTTGTACCTTCCACCAAAGGGATTCTATATATTTTGCCTTTACATAACCAAAAAATTGACGACGGTTGGCTCTTACGGCCGCAAAAATCGTCGTAGAAATTTCATTTAAGTTATTATCTCAATTTCATTGAAATTAAGGGAAGGTGTGCCCTTAGATCGATAGGAGAAATCCTTAAACAAATTTATCTCTCCTTCTCTTTCACTCATTTTTATTGTAAATTGTGAATTCATTGATTGTGCAATCAACATATTGAGATAATTTTCTTATCAATAATATTTTAAACAATTTTTTGTTGAGTTGATTGTAATCTATAAAATTGCAATTGATTTTTCATATCAACAAAACCAAAGAAAAATCTGATTAAAATTGATTTCACACCAAGTGTTCGACAAATTGATTAAGTTAAGTTTTTGTTTAGCTCAGATTGACTCAGAAACCGTAAACCATGGATAAGACATGGATGTATTCCAATCGATTGTCAAAAGAGTACGAGAACGGGGTATCGGAATTCGTTATGTTTGCTGTTGCGCACGCCGAAGACCCCGGTCGAATGACATGTCCTTGTTTGTGTTGCTGTTATGGGAATCGGGTTGACGCGGTTCAGTTGGCATCGCATCTAATACGGTATGGAATTGATAGAAGTTATACATGTTGGAATATGCATGGTGAGAAAAGTGATGGGAATGATGAATCGGGGGATAATAGGACCTATGCTTCAAACGACAATGGCACAGATACATACGATTATGATCGAGTTGAAGAGATTGCAGAAGCGCTTGAAGAAGATCTTAATGATTGTCCCAAAATTTTCGAGAGGTTGGTAAGCGATGCAGAGAAACCGTTGTATAATGGTTGTACAAAATTCACAAGATTGTCTGCGGTATTAAAGTTGTACAACTTAAAAGCGGGCAATGGATGGTCGGATAAAAGTTTCACAGAGTTATTAGCCCTTATGAAAGATATGCTACCAGAGGATAATGTTCTCCCCAATCGAACGCATGAGGCCAAAAAGATGTTGTACTCTATTGGCATGAGCTATGACAAGATACATGTCTGTCCAAAAGATTGCGTTTTGTTTCGAAACGAGTATGCATCGTTAAATGAGTGTCCTAAATGCGGTGCCCCTTGATATAAGAAAAAGTTGTCTCCGACAAAAGTCTTATGGTATTTTCCTATAATTCCGAGATTTAGACAGATGTATCGTAGTGAAACCGATTCAAGACATTTAACTTGGCATGCAGATGAAAGAATTGTTGATGGAAAGTTTCGACATCCGGCAGATTCACCACAGTGGATGAAAATTGATAATGATTATCCTGAATTTGGAAAAGACGCAAGAAACCTTCGCTTGGCATTGTCTACTGATGGAATGAACCCACACGGTATTCAAAGTATCTCGCATAGCACATGGCCTGTAATTCTTATGATTTATAACCTACCTCAGTGGCTATGTATGAAGCGTAAGTACATGATGTTATCTATGTTAATTTCTGGGCCTAAACAACCAGGAAATGACATAGACGTATATTTGGAACCTTTAATCGAAGATTTGAAGATTTTGTGGGAGAACGGTGTGGAGGTTTATGATGGGTATAGGAAAGAAAGTTTCAACTTGAGGGCGATGTTGTTTGGAACAATTAACGATTTTCCAGCCTACGGAAATCTATCCGGGTATAGCATTAAAGGTGAAAAAGCGTGTCCTATCTATGAAGATGGAACCGATACGATGCGATTGAAACTTTGTCAGAAGAATGTCTTTCTCGGTCATCGTAGATTCTTAAATTCTAAACATCAATATCGTGGATGGAGAAAAGCGTTCAACGGAGATACTGAACAACGTAGAGCTCCGCCTGGATTGACAGGTGATCAATTATTTGAAAAGGTGAAAGATGTGAGTATTCAGTTTGGCAAGCCTTTTGCACATAAAGTTGTTACATGTGGGTGGAAGAAGAGGTCGATTTTTTTTGAATTGCCATATTGGAAATCTTTGTACGTAAGACATTTTCTTGATGTTATGCATATTGAAAAAAATGTATTTGACAGTGTTATTGGTACGTTACTCAATATAAAAGGGAAGTCTAAGGATGGTCTTAAAGCAAGGGAGGACATGGTAGAGATGGGAATAAGAACTGAATTGGGACCCGTGAAAAAAGGAACACGAACATATCTACCACTTGCTGTTTACACTCTATCCAGAAAGGAGAAAAAAATATTGTGTAAGTTCCTAAGTGAGGTTAAAGTTCCAGAAGGCTACTCATCAGATATTAGAAGACTTGTGTCTATGCAAGACCTCAAGTTAAAGAGTTTAAAGACGCATGATTGCCATGTTATAATGGAACATTTTCTACCGATAGGTATACGTTCTATTCTTCCAGAAAAAGTAAGAAGCGCAATAACTAAACTGTGTTTTTTCTTCAAGTCAATTTGCAGCAAGGTGATCGATCCTGAGATCTTACCAACATTGCAAAAAGAAATAGTTGTTACTTTGTGTGATCTTGAAATGTATTTCCCTCCCTCGTTTTTTGACATAATGGTTCATCTTGTCGTTCATCTTGTCAAAGAGACACAACTGTGCGGACCAGCTTATATGAGATGGATGTACCCTACTGAACGTTATATGAAAATATTAAAAGGGTATGTGAAAAACCGAAGTCGACCAGAGGGTTGTATTGCTGAACGATATATTGTTGAAGAAGCGATTGAGTTTTGTACTGAATATCTGTCAAATGTTCAATCAATTGGACTCCCCAAATCTCACATTGTTGAAAAAAAATAAGGTAAGAAGCTAATTGGAAATAAAGTTGTGACAGTATCAATGGTCGAACGGGATCAAGTGCATTTGTATGTTCTGCATAATGAGCTTGAAGTTGAGCCGTATGTTGAAATTCACAAGGGTGTTCTTCGAGGTTTAAATCCGAATAGAAATGAGAATTAGATTGTACGAGAGCACAATCGAAGTTTCATACCATGGTTTAAGGAACATATTTATTCAAAGTATCGTTCAGATCATGCTTCAGTAACAGAAAGATTGAGATGTTTAGCATACGGTCCAAGTTTAATTGTGTTTTCTTATAGCGCATATGCAATTAATGGATACACATTTTATACCAAAGAACAGGATGATAAAAGTACTATGCAAAATAGTGGTGTCACCTTGATCGCTGAAGCAATGCATATATCAAGTGTGAAGGACTTAAACCCAAAATTTGCAAATCTGTCATATTTTGGGGTTATCGAGCGCATTTGGATGTTTGATTGCGAGAAGTTTCAGATTCCTATATTTGGTTGCAAGTGGGTTGAAAATAATAATGGCATACGAATGGATAAGTCATGTTTTTTGCAAGTGGATCTTAATAGGGTGGGGTACAAAGATGAGCCTTTCATTCTAGCCTCTCAAGCTAAACAAGTGTTCTATGTCAATGATCCGACAAGTACGAAATGGTCTATAGTGCTACTATCTAACAAAGTAATTGATGAAAGCATTGGAGATCAAAGTGATATTGGTGTTGACATTGAATCTTTAACCATAACTGATCAAAATGATAATGAATCATGTATTAGAAACGATCATAATGAGGGTATTTGGATCAATCCAACTGTCCGCGTTGTTAAGAGACGAGTAGAACACATTTCTACCAAGAAAAGAAAGAGACCTTAGTGAAAAGGGTAATAGTATATATAACTTGTCATTTCATTTTTATATTTGTCATTTCATTTTAATTTTCCATTTCATTTTTATTTGTCATTTCATTTTTATATTTGTCATTTCATTTTTATTTGCTATTTCATTTATATTTGTCATTTCATTTTAATTTGCCATTTCATTTTTATTTGTCATTTCTTTTTTATATTTGTCATTTCATTTTAATTTTCCATTTCATTTTTATTTGTCATTTCATTTTTATATTTGTCATTTCATTTTTATTTGCTATTTCATTTATATTTGTCATTTCATTTTAATTTGCCATTTCATTTTTATTTGTCATTTCTTTTTTATATTTGTCATTTCATTTTATTTGACATTTCATGTTTATTTTTTTTCATTATTACAGGTCAAATGGCTAGTAATCAAGATAATGCAAATGCTCCTGAAAATGCTTCTGAAAATACTCAAGAAAATACTTCAGAAAAAGATATTACACGAGGTATTACTATTATGAGGGGAATCATACGTGATAGAGATAGAGGAGTAACCTATAATGTAGAATGGAATGATAATGACCAATTAATTGGGTCTAATGCTGCAAAGTTGACAAGCTACATTGGTACGCTTGTTCGTATACACATTCCGATCACCACTCCTAGATGGAAAAGAGGAGAGTTGGATGAGGCTAAGGAGAAAATTTGGACTGAGATAAAGGTACATATATGGTTTTTGTTATTTGCTTTATCTTGACGATAATATGTGTTTAAATTTCTTTTACTAACACACTTTATGCGTATGTTTTTTTGTAGAGGTCTTTTAACATTGAAGATACCCGTAAAAAGTATATAATGGGTTTGGCTGGAAAAAGACACAGAGGGTGGAGAACATTTTTAACCAACAAGTATCTTAAAGATGATGAAGGAAATTTTCTTGAAGAGGATCCGTAACGTCCAAAGAAGTATGAGAAATTCATTACACTTGAAGAATGGGTTGGTTTTGTAGGCCAAAGAAGAGATGAGAATTTCAAGAAAGTGAGTGCTATAAATCGCGAGAGAGCGTCAAAACCCGCATATCCATACAAAAAAGGGCGTTTGGGATATGCTCGCCTAGAGGAAAAAATTATAAGTAAATATAAACTCTACGATCTTATTAATTCTCTCAATGTGTTATATAGTTGATGATCTTAAGACCTCCGTCATTGTGTAGTTAGAAGAGACGAAAAGTTACGCAACATCACTACCGGCACATTTGTTGTGGAAGGAAGCCCGTGTGGGCAAGGATCAAGCTGTTAATCCCGATATTCAATATGTGTATGATGAATGTGTAAGTATAAGATTGTGTCTTTAGTTAAATCAATTAATGTTTATTAATATTTAAGTGATTTTTATCTCCACTAATGATTTTTTATATGTAATTGAATTACAGGAGACCTTTTCCCAATCGGTATCCCCAGGTGAGGATCCTCACGATACCAGGAGCGTACTTAGTCGAGCACTAAATATTGCTGAGTATCCGGGTCAGGAAAGGTCATGGTGTGACTCTAACCTCTTTGTATAAGCATCCAAGGAGAAGAAATCCTAGCAATGCAGAAGTGATGCAAACATTGCAGGATTTACAAGCTCAAGTTCGTGAATTGCAGAAGGATAAAGAGAGATATATGGCGGAAAAGAGCAGTTCACACTTGAAAGAAACTAGTGACAAAGCTAGTATCAACTTTCAGCATAAATTTCCCAAGGTAATTTTCAATATATATCCGTTATTACTGTAGAATATTTTTAGTCACTTCTAACGGTTATTATTGGTTTAGGGCATTTCATCTTGCCAGCTCTACCTATCGTCACCGACTTATCGACTAGTTGGCAAGGGAAAAGTCCATAACAGTTCGGGAGATTTACTTCATAATAGACCGCTTCCGGATGGTCACATGAAAGTATCGGTTGACATTGCTTTAGATATGGATGCATTGCTGCCGGTACCTGACATTGTTGCTGAGACCACATTGCTGCGAGATGCAATTGGATCTTTTGTTGCATGGCCATCCGACCTCATTTTCATAGATGATCAGGTATGTTGAAAACAATTATGAATCTTTAAGTCTTCAACTGTCAGTTCTGACCTCAGTTATTTCCACGGTAATTATAGACTCCTACAACACCCGCATCTAAGGGTAAAGGGATTTTGCGGCACGACGAGTCTGACGTATCACCAAAAGAGGTACGTTTAAAGTGTTAATTATATGATCCGAATAAAAAACTGCATAATTTTATAATTTAACCGAGTTTATATGATTTTTAGGTACCTTTTCATGGGTCACAACAAGTGAGCCAGAAAATCGTTGGCGTACCACCCAAGAAAAGGGTGCCTACTAGATTTTTCCCTCGATACCGGCAGTGTCTGGAAACAATAGTGGGAACAACAAATTTGATGGATGGTGGTATTTGTCAAATTGATATGGATCAAGGTATTTTTGGTTTTCCTTGCACAGAAATAATTGGACATGAGGACGTGGAACAGATTTTCCGTCATAAAGAATTGGGCGTCAGTATTATGCACGCATACATCCGGTAACCCCATCTTTATATTATGTAATTAGCTGAAATCTTTTTTAAACATTTTCAATGAATATACTCTAATATTAATTATGTTTCTATTTAAGGCTGTTATATGACAAATTGATGCGCGGGAATCAATTGTCAAACAGATTCCATTTTGTGTCTTCCTCCCGTGTCAGCGGAGCGACAATTGGTAGGGAACCGGATTCAGTAAGAGAGCACTTAGTCGAAAGATTCATGGCAACTGGAAGTACAGAAAGCTTATATTTTTGGGCGTATAATACTATTCCTACAGGGTTAGATTTTCATTCTAAATTCATTTTAATATTTGTAATTTTTGCGTAGAAAAATTTCTTCTAAACTGTTGTTTTAATTTATAGACGTCACTGGTTGTTGGTTGCTATCGATCCTATAAAAGAAGTGGTCTATTATCTGAATTCGGTTGACGGTGATTGGACAAATTATCCAGATATGAAGTTAATGATTGATACGTAAGTGAGATTATTCTAAATATTTATGTGTATTTATGTATTTAATTATTTCTGTGACATTGTTCTAAATATATATTTTTTATTTTGTTAGAGCGATACAAGTATTCCGGTGTCAAAGAGAAGCTCGGGTACGACGGTCTAAATCAAACAACATTAATTGGATCAAAGTGCAGGTATATTAATTTCCATTATTTTGATTATAATATTTACGCTATTTGATAAAACAATACAACTATATATTCTTATTTGTTTTTCTATGTAGTGTCCTCAACAACAAAACGGTATAGATTGCGGATACTTCGTTATGCGGTTTATCAAAGAAATCATTCAACTGAATCAAATAGAGATTCCAGTCACGATATGAATTTATAACTTAGAATTTGTTTTATTATTTCTCGGATATTCCATATAATTTTTTACTTTTAACTAAATCATGCATATTATGTTTTCTTATGTAGTACTTCGATGAGTACAAATGTGCATATTACACGAAACTTCAGTTGGAAGAAACCAAAGAGGAGTTGTGTCAATATTTTATTGAGCAGAGAATAATATAAGGACTGGTTTAGTTGTTGTTAGAGTTGATTTTGTAATACTGACTTTGAGTTAGAATACAGATAACAATTGTTTATATATAATTTGAGATACAAACATAATTTATGATTGATTTTGAGCAATGATAGTTTCTTGTTTATGGTTTCTTGTGTTATATTTGTGTACTAAAGTAGTTGATAGAATAAAATGAATTTAGTGAAAAGTATTGAGTATTGGTTTTGTTATATTGAGTATTGGTTTTGACTCAGAAACCGTAAACCATGGATAAGACACGGTTGTATTCCAATCGATTATCGAAAGAGTACGAGAACGGGGTATCGGAATTACAATGCATTACCGCTATTTATGAATTACAGGTTATGGCAAACAATGCAGGTATATGAATGATATAAATAATACCTCTAAGAAAAAACACCCTATGAAAGCGCTTTTTGGAGAAAAGCGCTTTCATAGGTAGACCTATGACAGTGCTTTTTCACATAAAGCGCTTTCATAGGTAGACCTATGACAGCGCTTTTCCAAGAAAAAGCGCTGCTAAAAGACAACCTATGGAAGCTTTTTTCCAAAAAAAAGCGCCACCAATGAAAGCGCTTTTTCATAAAAAAGCGCTGCCAAAAGCCTACTTAAGAGAGCGCTTTTTAGAAAAAGCGCTGCCAAAAGCCTACTTAAGAGAGCGCTTTTTGGAAAAAGCGCTGCCATAAGGGGACTTAAGAGAGCGCTTTTTAGAAAAAGCGATGTCATAAGTAGACATATGAGAGCGCTTTTCATTAAACAAAAAGCGCTGCTAAAACCTTTAGCAGCGCCACCTTAGAAAGCGCTTTTAAAGGCCAAAAAAAGCGCTTTCGTAGGTCTTTTTTGGCGTAGTGAAACGACTTGGATTTTTGGAAGTTGAATTTTCTCCTGCTCTTTCGCCACACACAGACTTTTGGGAAGCACGAAGTCACATGCCTAGAATTTCTGAAGCAGTTTTGTTATGAGGCAGAGAATATAAAAGAAGAACAACAATTATACTCTTTGGGGGTCTGTTCTGTGCAAAAGATTCTCTCGTCTTTCTATTTTTTTTTACTTTTGTTACATTATTTTGCAATTTCCTTTTTTCTCTTTCACGCCATTATTCAATTTAACGTTCAGAGCTTTGTTTAGAATCTAGACAAATGAAAACCTTCACCTAAACAACAATAGTTTTCTACACTGGGAAACTATTGCAACTTTAGATTTTCTTCATAGCCTCCTGAACTTGTTTTAGTTTAATATTTTATTCTGTATTCAAGTAATTTTCCGCAAGCAAAACCTGTCGGAATATTGTGGAGGATTTCTACAAGTACTTAAAGAATTGCATTCTCATTATTTAATTCCAGGTTTCTTTTAATTTAATTTTATTACTGTTTTTATTTATCAATCATGTGTGTATTATTATATGTTTGTTATTGTTTTGTGTTCTAACAAATAATATGTCCGGCTAATCTCCCTGATACCGGTATGTAAAGTCACCAACCAAGGGAGTTTGGTAATAAATTGGCATAAACATTTTATAAAAATACCTTTCTGGTTTGATCTCTAATTTTAATACAAATTTTTGTTACGATGGTAAGAAACAAACAAAAGGATAAAATCAATAATTACGAGAGTGTGAGTTTTTAATCGGATAGTGGTCATCAAACATTTGTTTTAAATACAGCGAGAGCGGTTTACGATTAATTAGAATCTATTCGTTTTCAAAAGGTATTTTTAAATGTTGAATGAAATAACGACAATGATCATTTAAGTTTAATAATATAGTACGAGTCAACAATCATGAGAGTGTGAGATAAAGATATTTAAACTGATAGTTTCTACTAAATAAGTGTTTTAAATACTCAAAACTATGTCAATGAATCATTGAATTCCTGAAGTCAGACTATTACGAACCAGTGTTCCGTTATTAAATATTTCAATTAAGTTTAACATTATTTTTTTCGTCTACCCCCAAAATCCTATATCCATTAGCCTTAGCTTTACACGGTAGCTTTAGATAACAATATTTTGATTACCAGTCCTTGTGGGTTCGAGATCTTTTAAAACTACGCGATCAAGTTGTGCGCTTGCAGTTAATACACCCGATAGACTCTTACAGTCACGCGATTAAGTTTTTGGCACCGTTGTAGAGGACTGGTTTAGTCGATATTGTGAATCCCTTGTTACCTAATATACACTAAGGCAACCAATTTTATTTCCTTTTATCCGTTGATTGTATGCCAAGCACTCGCTCTCAAGGTGAAGAATTAGAGCAACCAATCGATGAAGTCGAGCGTTTTGTTAGTATAAGACGCTGAATCAGAGAATATCAAATTAAGTACAATCTTCCTGAATTCAAACTTCCCGATTTATCTCTTCCTGAACCAAGAATGGCTATAGGACCCCAAAATCGTCCTCTGAAGGATTATGTTGCCCCATCGCAAGAAGAACCTCACAACAATATTGCTGCTCCTGCTATTCCTCGGAACGATTTCGAGTTGAAACCCTCGTTATTATAAGCTGTCCAATAAAATTAGTTTTCAGGATATCCTACGGACGATCCAAATTTACATTTATCTGTGTTTGTGCAGTACGCAGACACAATGAAAGCAAATGGTGTTAGCCCCAAAGCAATAAGACTTCGTCTTTTTCCTTTTTCATTACGAGATAGAGCTAGAGCTTGACTCCAATCTCTACCATTCAACTCTGTTACCACATGGAACGAATTGAAGAAAGTTTTCCTAGCGCGATATTTTCCGCCGAGTAAAACGTCTATGCTAAGAGCCAATATCAATGGTTTTAAACAAAAGGAAAGCGAACCTCTCTCCGAAGCATGGGAAATATACAAAGACATGTTGTGGCTCTATCCACATCACGGTCTAGAAGAATGGCTGATCATCCACACCTTTTACAATGGTCTCTTATACAACACAAGACTAACGATTGATGCTGCAGCTGGTGGCGCACGAATGGACAAACCTTATCATGACGCTTATCAACTTATCAAAAATATGGCTCAAAACCATTACCAGTGAAGAAGCGATAGAACCATTGTAGAGAAACCTCATACGAAAGGCGGTATGTATAAAGTTAGTCGTTTATACCAAGTTAACGCTGAGGTAGAAGCTCTTACCCAAAAAATAGAAATTTTGACCACAACTCCTGCAGCCACCATGGCTGCAGTAGCTCCAACATGCGATTTATGCGAACTTCACACACATGTTGCACCTGGATGTCTACTTTTAATAGGAGTAACAGTTGATCAAGTGAATTATGCTCAAGGAAACCCATACGGGAATACCTATAATCCTACCTGGAAAAATCACCCAAATTTTTCGTACAAGAATAACAATGCGTTATATCCACAAGGACAAACTCCTACTACACCCCCATGATACCAGAAAGCCACCCAAATTACTCCAAATGTTCCTAGGAAATCCAATATATAGATCATGAAAGAAAACTTCATAGCCACTCAAGCTCAACAAAATAAATATTTCCTGAATCAAAACATACACACTAGCGAACAGATAAAGTAGCTATCAAACAAGGTTGATGCCCTTGCCACTCATAACAAAATGCTTGAAATGAAAATCTTTCAAGTGGCTCAACAACAAGATGCTACGGCTGCTCTAGCTGGAACTCTTCCTGGCCAACCACAATAAAATTCAAAAGGTCATGCTAATTCAATAACACTTCGAAGTGGGACGAAAGTAGAAGGACCCACTGACCAAAGAATCAAAATTCCAGCCATGTACTAAAGCACTGGTAAACCAATTAAGAAGTAAGACGAACCAAAAGAAGATGAAAAGGGAGATGAAAGCGCAGAGGTAGAAGAGAAAGAAAAACCCTATGTACCTCCGCCATCATATAAACCACAGATACCATATCCTCAACGGTTAGCTAAATCTAAAAATATTAGGCAATTTAAAAAATTTGTTGAACTTTTGAAACAGCTAAACACCACTATACCTTTTACAGAATTCATCACGTAAATGCCCTCATATGCTAAGTTCCTAAAAGAAATCTTATCAAATAAGAAAAAGCTCGAAGACAATGAAACTGTTATGCTTACTGCAGAGTGTAGTGTTATAATCCAAAATAACATGCCCCCTAAGCTCAAAGACCCTGGTAGTTTTTTCATACCATGTGTGTAATACGGTGGGAGAACTGAATTGGGTGTTTTTCATTTTATCATAAATGTTGCGGATAGCAAGAGTCGCCACTGAATTTTCTTTTATCCAATAAAGGAAAGGGTGAAAAGAACAGAAAAGACCTTTTGGGAATTTTCTTGAGTTCGGGGGGGGGGGGGGGGGGGGGTAGGTTATTAAAAGGGAAGGTGTTAGCATCCTTTTCATCTGTAGTTATCTACGGGTTCTTAATTTCTAGCTCACTTCGAAATGCTTTGTGTTTGTGTAAGTTTGAAAATATTTTGAAAACGCCTAAGTTCGGTAAACTTTGAATGATTCTCGTATCGTTGAGAATGTATACAAAGTGTTGGTTTTGAAAATATTTGTTGAAAAAAGGGAATGTTTGGAAAGATGTTTGGAAATGCCAATGTAAGGCGATTTTGTAATGATTCTCGTATCGTTGAGAATGTATACAAAATGTTTGTTTGAAAAGTGTTTTGAAAGTGTGAGGTGTAAATGGTTTTGTTTGTGAGTAAGCAATTACGAGCAATCTACCTACTCAAAAAATCTTTGTTCTTTTCCTCCTCCTTTAGATAGTGTTATTTCACCATTAGTTGGTAGAGAGCCATATCATTGGATGTGAGGGACAGGCGAGGGTCATCGTACAGTCATATAAAGCAACTTGTAAGATGTTTTAGCAATTGCCGTAAGGGACTAGGATCATTTATTAAAGGCAACATTGAAGGGTCATCGAGGGACTACGATCTTTTAATCAATGGTCTTTGCTAAAACATATCACGTTTGAGGGACGTGATTCTTTACATCTAAGACAACAAGTGAGGTTAACCCTAGAGGTGCATGTGTTCAAAGTGCTTTATTTTCATATATTTTTTCTTTGAATTAGGGTTTTCTATGGTTTGATTTTAAGTCTTGTCATGAAAACCCTAATTACTAGCAATAATAAGGAAAACGATAAATTGTGGGATTTAAATGTCCTGCGCTATTACAACGCTTTGGGATTGAGGGTACAAGTTTGTGAATAGGGGGAAGAAAGCAATAAAGCCCTAATTATTATTACAACCCATTGAATCATGAATAATAATAGAATGTACAAAATGTAAGAGGAAGAAAGAAATTTGTTTTTAGGGTTTTTGATAGAAAAAAGTTTTAGTAATTAACCTAATTAAATTAATTAAATTTAATTACAAGAGAAATTAACTAATTTTAACAAAACCTAAAATCTAAGTTAATTGAAATTAAGAAGAAAACAAAAACCTAAGTCTAGTAATTTGTTTAGAAAATAATTTTAAATGTTAATATTAATTTAAAAAAATATTTTAAAGTGCGGAAAATAAACAAAATCTAGTTCTAAAATTAACAAAAATAAGAGAAGTGTTTAATTTAAAATATTTAATTATTTAATTATTTAAGAAAAATATATTTTGGTATTTTTGGTTTAAATAAAATAAATAGATAAATAAAAATATTAAAAAGAAATAAAATAAATGGATTGGGTGTTAAAAAGTATAAGGGGGTTAAAAGTTAGCAAACAGGCCTAAACTTGTTTTTTGTTTGAAATCAGAAGAATAAAAAATATAAATGGGCTTGTATTTGAAAAGTAAAATGGGGGTGTTAAAATAACAAAATGCCAAGCCCAGCTCAACAAGGCCCTAGGCGCTGCATAATTCCCTGTGATTAGCTCATGATGGCTCATGGTGGGCAAGCATACTTGAGACATTGGATTTGTTGGCATAGTGAACTGATGGTGTGGATGAGAGGTGCATGGTTCGCGCACATGCTTGGATTGCATATAATCTGAAATAAGAAAATTAGTAAAAAGAAAAAGGGTACCACTGGGGCTCGAACCCAGGTTCCTATAGTTCAATGTCTTATGCGCGCTTCCTTTACCACTGGAGTGGCTGTTTCATCCGTTTATAGAATAAGTTGCAATAAACTTAAAGTAAATCCAATCCTGATTATAACTTCACCCTTAACCTCGCTCCAGAAGCCATTGACAAGATTTTTGAATTTCTGATCTTGCTTATTTCTCAACCATTTGTAAAAGTATAAACATGAAACTTGTTCCATTTTTCAACACAAATTCAACCATGTAAACAACTTAAACTATAAAATCAAAGATGAACATTAATTTCTGTTGGTACCAAATAAAACCTAATTTTTTCAAAAAGTTCTAACTCAAAATTCGCATCACTCAGGCAACATAAATGAAAACTAAAGGCATGGTTAGCTTTAGGGCTATGATATTTACATTTTTTATTCACAAAGTAACCATTAATGATGCTTGTATAGAGAGTTCAAAGTTGAGAAAACTTACCTCAAAACTGGAAATCGTGTATGGAGTTTGAGGAACCATGGAGGTGTGGTGATAATTTGGATAGCTTCACTGGACTCCTAGGAAGCTAATGCAACTCTTACTTTATGCTGAAAGTGCCTGAATCATGCTAGAGAAGTCAAGTTGCAGAGTTGAGTTTTTAAGTTTGGAAGATGATGAAAATGGAGTTACAGTTGTGAAACAGGGATGGGGATGAGTTGTATATGATCTATGGAAGCTTTGTGATTGATTTGGAGACGAAACGCACGAGTGGATTGTGAGATGGAAGTTCAAGGTCAGAAATGACAAGCTATGGAGGTTTTTGTGCAATTTCTTATTTGAGGGAGTTTGAGTGCTTGTCAATTTGTGTGGTAGGTTGCAAATGACTTTTCTATTTATAGAGGAAAGGTTTGAGGGAAGGAAAACATCAGATTCAAGAGATCACATGTTATGGTATTGAAAATTATTTTTGAAGCAAAGTTGAAATTCATGGTTTCAATGTGAAGTACAAGGGCTTGTAGGGTGGTTAATAGGCTCTAGACATGTTGCTTCTGGCTTTGAGATTATGTGTGTTCAGAAGTTATAAGTGCAAAGCTCAAGGAGTTGACATTGTGATTAAAGTTGGCTTTTCCAAAATGGCAATGTTACCTTTGTGCCAAAAATGGATTAATCACTTGGATAATGGTTCAAATGCTTAGACAATGGCTTAATCAGTTGTGTAAACATTTAATTATTGAGTGATTTGAAATTTATAAGGCCTACAAAGTAATATTATGCAACATGCTTGAAGATTGGATCAAGTGTTCTTCATGAAAATGACCTATAATTCAAGAATGGTTGGCCAACTTCTTCTCTTTAAAACTTCTAGCTCAAGCACGATTTCTTCAAGTTCTTAGACATTTTGGAAAGATTGAAACATTTTCTACAACCTTCATGTTGACCACTTTGGCTAAATCAACTTGGAACTTGGTGAAAATTTGCCAAGAAGTTGGGATAAAAATCTGCCTAACTTGATGAATTTTTCACTAAGTGTTTATACAAAAATGGCATGACTTCATGGGCTTATATATTCAAATCTAAGAACTTTTTGGACATCAAGCATAAGGAATAAAGTTGTAGAATTCATCAAGATCTACAACTTTCATGTTGAAAGTTTTCCAAGAATCATCTTGCATCATGATGAAATTTTTTCATCAAGTAGTGAAATTATCAAGGTTAAAAAAAACACTTAGAATTTTTCTAAGTATAGAAAAATTTGACTTTTTATGGACTTTCTTGATTCTTGTTGACCAATTTTGATATTTTTGAGTGTCTTTATGAATCTTGATCTTTGAAATATAATGTTGACCAAAAAGTCAAAGTTTGAATTTTTGTGTATTAGTTGTCTTTTCATCAGTTGATCAAATTTCAACTATTAATCCATTGATATTGAGAAATGATTTGAGCCATGAAATTAGGTAAAGATATTGTGTTTGAATCCTTAAGATCATGCTTCAAGAGATTAGGTCATGTACTAGATCAAAAGTGAATGATCAGTTATTCTAAATCAAAATCCTAATTTTGACAATTTTGCCCCTTTGATGATTTAGATGCTTCTCTTGAGGAATTGTGATTAAAACTTGATAAATTGATGAATATGACCTCAAAATGTTAATGTTGGCCAAAAATCATGAAGTTTGACTGTATATTGACCACAATTGACTTTTCACCAAATACAGCTGATTTTCAGTCATCTGAGCAATTGATTGAGAAAATTTGTGATGCAAGACTTGAAATTTGGTATGAGTATCCTTGGAGACCTATAATGAACCATGAAAGTCATTTGAGGCATTAAAAGTCCAATTATCCTTTAGAAAACCAAAACACTAATTTATGGTCTCAATGCTTAGGAGGTGAGCTTGTCTGATTAACTCTTGAGAACCCTTGAGCATTTGAGAACTTTGGTGAGAAATGTATTGAGAAAAGAGAGGGAAAATTTTGGGGTACAACAACTTCCCTGTCAATCTTCTTAAACCTGAAGAGTTAGATTGGCTTGTTCGCCATTCGCGACTTAAAGGTGGAAGATGATTGAACACTTAAGTGCTCAGAAATTTGCACTTGCATGTGCATGAAGTAAATTTGTTGGTTGATTATACAGGGAATGGGATTAAATATGCCATTTGGAGAGTGACATAATATTGTCGGAGATGGGCTTACAGATGCCATCCAAAGGTGATGGAGAGTCGTCGGAGATGGGCTTATAGACGCCATCCAGGATAACCGTTGATAGAAATTAGACTAAGCCTAAGCTTGACTTCAACTGGAAGAAGTATCAGAATAAATCTATGCCTGATTTAATATGAGCCAGAAGAAGTATCTATTGAAAGAAGTATCAGATTAAACCTTTGGTCGATTTAAACTGAACCAACAGATGTTTGTGTTGTCTTTAACTAGAAAAGAATCAGAATAAATCTTTGGTCAATTTAAACTGAACCAGAAGAAATGCCTACTAGAAAAGTATTAGAATATATCGTTGGTTGATTTAAACTGAACCAACAGATGTCTTGTGTCTCTTTTAACTGGAAAATAATTGGAATAAATCTTTAGTCTATTTAAACTGAACCAAAAGAAGTGTCTACTGGAAAAGTATCAGAATAAATCTTTGGTCGATTTAAACTGAACCAGCAAATGTCTTGTGTCGTATTTAACTGGAAAAGAATCTGAATAAATATTTAGTCGATTTAAACTGAACCAAAAAAGTGTCTACTGGAAAAGTATCAGAATAAATCTTTGGTCGATTTAAACTGAACCAACAGATGTCTTGGGTCGTCTTTAACTGGAAAAGAATCAGAATAAATCTTTAGTCGATTTAAACTGAACCAGAAAAATTTTCAACTGGAAAATTATCAGAATAAATCTTTGGTCGATTTAAACTGAACCAGCAGATGTCTAAAGGAAGTGTTCGTCATGTAGATAGTCGCCCCGTCCTGTTTCGGGAATTGATCTTTATCTATGAAGAGAGAAAGAAAGGAAGATAGTTTCCTCGTCCTGCTTCGGGAGTTAATCTTAAATTTTCTTGTTCTTCATAGATAATTTCCATGTCTTGTTTCAGGGATTAATCTGTGGCTGGTTATCCGGATAGTTACCCCGTCTTGTTTCGGGAATTAATCTAGAACTGTTTGAAAGCTGTTGGTGATATTCGTCTGTTGATTGATCTTTCCTGAAAAGGTAAAGGGTTAGTTGTATGCAATGTCATGATGTATGAAATGCATCGCGTGATGATGTTCTCAAAATAAATGAGATTGCTATATGTGTTTCGTATGCATATGATATGACGTATGAATGTGAAATGTTATTGAAGCATATTTGTAGACCCGTGCAGTATCTTTGTCTGGGAAAATAAATCATTGACTATTGTTGGGGATGAAGAGTATGTGTATCTTCAATCTTGTCTAGAATGCTTCCATCGGGGATTCCTGCTTATTTGTTTGAGGAAACTCTATAGGGGTTGTATTGATTTCTGTTTGGGGAGTGGAGTTTAGGAACATTGGTCATCTGTTGCTCCATTGAGGAATTTGTTTCTTATATACCCTGACTGGGAATAAAAGAGATGGACAATATTCTGACTTGTATGGGAAGGATAAAGTTAACTGGTATCTGGTCGGATTCCAAGATTCGCAGTAACTTTCTGGGGATAGGGATGACTTTACTTGGGAGAATAATTTTGTCGGTAATTTGTAGTAGTATGAGGAATATACTCAAGCTGTGGAATTTGTAGGTTGTTGGGGAAATAAACCCTGTTGGGGAAATAAACCTTGTTGGGGAAATAAACCCTTGTTGATGGAGAAGTGTTTTGCTGAGGAAACAAACTCTCTTGGGGAATTGAATTTGCTAAAGAGAGAAAACTCCGTAGGGTTGCTTTCTTCAGTTTTGGAGGACCAAACTCAGCCGGGGAAGAGAATTTCTAGGAAGTGTCTTGATTGGAACTTCGTAGGTTGGTGATATTGTCAGGAAAGAGATTATACTCTTTTATTTGCTGGAGTGATTTTCCGGGGAGATTGCGGAAAATGTACCATTATTTGTGAAGATTACTTTGTGGGGGATAATTTCATAGAAGTGGCTCTGGTGACTTCACTGGGGATAACCTTATGAAAGGGATTCTGTGGGGATTTATTGACACCTTGAGTGTCATCCCAGCTCCTAGAGTTTTGAGTAAATGTTTAGTCTTGTTTTTATGCATATATTTGTTAACAGTTAATCATGTTCATATGCATATGTTCATTCGATTTAGTCATTAGACGTTTTTGCAAACAAAATAGAAAAGACAAAAGGTCTGAACTTCAAAGTATATTTGTATTGATAATTTACCTATAAATAGGCAATTTTGTACAAAGAGACGGAAATCCTAGTAAGACGAAATCGTCGTAAAATGAAAAGAGTACAAAGTGAAGGCAATTGTATATAGCCATTTGGAAGTGATCTCATTGGGTTTCAACTCCACTATTGTCCTTGTGTCTTCGAACATCTAGTCATTTGCCATCGGAAGAAATTGATTAAACCATTTGAACTTTCGACTTTGGTAATAAAGCTGACTATAAGCGATCCAACGGGACATAGTCACACGCTTTAAATCCCTAACTTTTGCCTAGACCTCTCTTTCGGGTTTTCAGTCCACCAGGATACCCTTTTTTTCCCAAGCCGCCCTTTCAGGTTTTCGACTTGCTGGATGTACAATCTTTTATATATATCCCTAATTTTTGCCCGAACCTTTTTGGTTCATCGGGATGTCCTTATTTTTGCCTAGGTATGTCAACATAGTGGGTCATTCTTATGCATAGTATTTTTTGACTATGTCCATGTTCACAGGGTGTGGGAAATCTTTGTTGTCCATAGTAGTTAGCATCATAGCACCGCCTGAGAATACTTTCTTGACAACAAATTTCCCTTCATAGGTGGGAGTCTATTTGCCCCTGGGATCGCCTTGTGGCAGGATAATGCGCTTTATTACCAAGTCACCATCCTGGTATACCCGATGTTTGATCTTCTTGTTGAATGCCTTGATCATATGTTTTTGATACATCTGACCATGACAAACAACTTCTAACCTATTTTCGTCAATCAAATTCAACTGATCCAACCTAGTATGAATCCACTCGTCTTCGTCTAAGTTTGCTTCTTTCATAATTCTTAGAGAAGGGACTTGAACTTCGACAGGCAGGAAAACTTCCATGCCATAGACTAGAGAGAAATGGGTTGCCCTAGTTGATGTTCGTGTCGAAGTACGATAGCCATGAAGAGCAAATGGTAGCATCTCATGCCAGTCTTTATAGGTTACCACTATCTTTTGTACAATCTTCTTTATGTTCTCATTGGCAGCTTCCACCGCGCCATTTATCTTAGGTCTGAATGGAGAAAAGTTATGATGCTTGATCTTAAACTGCATGCAGAGTTCAGTAATCATGGCATTTTTGAAGTTGGTACCATTTTCAGTGATGATTCTCTCAGGAATACCGTACCGACAAATGAGATTATGCTTGATGAACCGGGCTACAATGTTCATGGTAACTGAGGCAAATGAAGCTGCTTCAACCCACTTGGTAAAGTAGTCAATGGTGACAAGAATGAAATGATGTCCATTAGAGGCTGAAGGATTAATTTCTTCGATCATATCAATACCCCACATTGCAAATGGCCAAGGAGAAGTCATGACATTCAAGGGAACTGGAGGCACGTGAACCTTATCAGCATAAATTTTGCACTTATGGAAAGTCCTTGAGTGGTGATGACAATCGATTTCCATGGTCGACCAATAGTAACCAGCTCTCAGAATCTTCTTGGCCATAGTATATCCACTTGAGTGAGTACCAAAGATACCTTCGTGCATATCCTCCATGATATTTTCTGCTTCCTTCTTGTCCATACAATAAGCAGAATTGAATCATGGTTGCGCTTGTATAAGATCCCATTGCTTAGGAAGAACTTGGCTGAGAACCTCCGCAAGAATTTCTTGTCGTTGATAGATGCTCCGTCAGGGTACTCTTGAGCTTCAAGGTATCTTTTTACCTCATGAAACCAGGGCTTCTCTTCTACTCCCTTAGTGTCAATTTCATAGCAGTGTACCAGTTCATCAAATCTTTCGATAATAATTCGGGGAGCTTGTTGTCCCATTTGACCTTGAACATGGATGACATGGTAGCTAGGGCATCTGCCAATTGATTTTCTTCCCTCGGGATATGTTCAAAGGTAACCTCTTCAAAGTATGGGATCAAGGTTAGCACAAGTTCTTTGTAAGGGATGAGATTGGGATGTTTTGTATCCCACTCTCCTTTAACTTGAATGACCACCAAAGCTGAGTCCCCGTATATGATTAAGAATTTGATTCTTAAGTTAATAGCAGCTTTAAGACCCAAGATGCACGCTTCGTACCCAGCCATGTCATTGGTCCAATCAAGGCAAAGTCTGGAAATGAAAGGTGTATGGCAGCCTTCGGGAGAAATGATCACATCACCAATTTCGTTGCCAAGTGCATTGGAAGCTCCATCAAAAACCATAGTCCATCAGGATACTTTTTCAGGTCCTTCATACGGTCTAGGCTTTTCATAATTTGTGATCAGTATTATATTCTCATTCGGGAATTAGAAGTTCATAGATTGGTAATCATCCACAACTTGATGTTCCAGATGATCTGCTAGTACACTTCCTTTTATTGCTTTTTGAGTAGTGTACTGGATATCATACTCAATTAAGATCATTTGGAATCGGGCTATCCTTCCGGAGAGAGCTGGCTTTTCAAAGATGTACTTGATGGGATCCATCTTAGAAATCAATAGAGTAGTATAAGTCAACATATACTGTCTTAGTTGGCGAGCAACCCATACCAAAGCGCAACAAGTTTTCTCGAGCAGTGAATATCTTGTTTCATAGTCGGTAATCTTTTTGCTAAGGTAGTAAATTGCATGCTCTTTTTGACCAGAATTGTCAAGCTTCCCTTCCCCAGCACATACCCCATTGAATTCTCTAACACGGTTAAGTACATGATTAGAGGTCTTCCTTTAACTGGTGGCATTAAGATTGGAGGTTCTTGTAAGTACTCCTTGATCTTGTCAAAAGCTATTTGGCAGTTGTCATTCCATCTTAACACTTGATCTTTCTTCAACAGCTTGAAGAATGGCTCACAAGTAGCAGTCAAGTGAGAGATGAATCGGGAAATGTAGTTTAGTCGTCCTAGAAAACCTCTCACCTCATTCTCAGTACGGGGAGCTGGAATTTCTTGGATTGCTTTGACTTTTGCAGGATCAACCTCAATTTTTTTGCCACTGACGACAAATCCTAAAAGTTTTCCAGACCTTACCCCAAAGATGCATTTATTGGGATTCAGCCTTAGCTTGTATTTATTCAGCCTTTCAAACAACTTGTGCAGATGATCAAGGTGTTCTTCCTCAATTTGGGACCATGCTATCATGTCATCAACATAGACTTCTATCACATGATGAATCATATCATAAAATAAAGCCACAATAGCCCTTTGATAAGTTGCACCTGCGTTCTTCAGCCCAAAAGGCATGACCTTATAACAAAAGGCGCCCCACTGCGTGACAAAGGTAGTTTTCTCCATGTCTTCAGGCGCCATTTTAATTTGGTTGTAACCCGATAATCCACCCATGAAGGAAAAAACCTTGTGTTAAGCAGTGTTTTCAACTAAAATATCAATATGCAGTAGTGGGAAGTCGTCTTTGGGGCTCGTTCTATTTAGACCCATGTAGTCTACACACATACGGACCCTACCGTCTTTCTTCGGCACTGCAACAACATTTGCATCCCATTGGGGATACGTCGTCACTGCCAAGAAACCTGCATTGAACTGTTTCATTACCTCAACCTTGATCTTCTCAGACATATTAGGATGCATGTGATGAACCTTTTGTTTGATTGGAGAGCAACCCTCTTTCATTGGCAGTCGACGAACCACGATATCAATATTGAGCCCTGGCATGTCTTCGTATGACCAAGCGAATACCTCAACATAGTCGTGTAAAATCTGAACCAACATGCTCTTGACACTGTCTTCTAAGTTGGCGTCGACCTTGAATTCTTTTTTATCTGCCTCAGTACCCAAGTTTTTCACTTCGACCGGTTCTTCGTGCGGTTGGATGTCCTTTTCCTCTTGTATCAGGAGTCTGGCGAGTTCTCTCGGTATCTCACAATCTTCTTCACCTTCGCCTTCGGCTTGATATATTGGATTTTCAAAGTCATATATGGTGTTGTACCCCAAAGTTTTCCCTCTCTTTTCTCAAGATATTTCTCACAAGATCTTCAATAGCTGAAATTTGTACAAGTGTTGACTAGGTCAAACCATCTCCTAAACATTGATGCCTCAAATTAGGGTTTGGATTTTCCCAAGGAAAATTGGACTTTTAGTGCTTCAATTGACTTTAATGGATCATTATGGACCTCCAAGAATACTCATGTTAAGTTTCAAGTCTTGAATCACAATTTTGCTCAGTCAATTGCTCAGATGACTAAAAATCAGTTGTATTGGATAAAAAGTCAATTATGGTCAAACTTCAATTTTTTTTACCAATATCAACATTTTAAAGTTATATGTATTAATTGATCAAGTTTGGACCATAATTCCCCAAGAAAAAATGTTCAAATCATCAAAAGGGAAAAATGGTCAAAATTAAGGTTTTTACTGTATTTGACTGATCAAGGGTTTTTGACCTAATACGTGATCTAATGGTTTGAAGCATAATCTCAAGGATTCAAATACAACATGTTGACCTAATTTCATGGCTCAAAATATTTCTCAAGATCAATTGATTGATAGGTGAAATTGAGTCAACTGATGAAAAGTCAACTGATACACCAAAAGTCAAACTTTGACTTTTTGATCAAAATTAAGTTTCAAAGATAACATTTCATCAAGACACTCAGAAATATGAAACTTGATCATCAAGAAATCAAGAAAGTCAAAATTCATCTTAAAAAGTCAAACTTTTCAAGACTTAGAAAATTTTCTAAGTGTTTTAAGTCTTATTTTTTCATGACTTCATGTCAACTTTACACCAAGATGTAAGATGATTCAAAGAAAACTTCCAACATGAAAGTTTTAGATCTTGATGAGATGTATAACTTTTCTTTACTGATCAAGTCCTATAAGTGCTTAGATTTTGAGTTATGAATCCATGAAGTCATGCACTTTTTCTTAAACACTTAGTGAAAATTTGACCTAGTTTTGGCAAATTTTTTACCTAACATCTTGGTCAATTTTCACTAAGCTCCAAGAAGATTTTGTCAAAATGGCCAACATGAAAGTTGTAGATAATGTTCCAAGATTTTTGAAATGTCCAAGAACTTAATGAGATCATTTT
Source organism: Vicia faba (assembly GCA_948472305.1). Lineage (NCBI taxonomy): Eukaryota > Viridiplantae > Streptophyta > Magnoliopsida > Fabales > Fabaceae > Vicia > Vicia faba. Next base: position 1,555,137,353 of record OX451735.1, on the reverse strand, counting down.
TGAGCTATGAGAATAGAAGAGATGAAGTTAGGGTTTCCAAACTTGAATTATAGGTCATTTTGTGATGAACAAGAATTCAAATCTCAAGCCTATGCTGCACAATCTTGTTTTTGCAGGCTTATAAATTATAAATCACTTCATAATTAATTGTTTACATAATTGATTGAGGTATGGGTCCAAATTATTAAGCCATTATCCAAAGCAATTTGCCATTTTGGGAAGAAAATAATCATTCCATTCTTGTAAAGCAAGCTTTATACAAAGTCAACTTATCTTGAGCTCCTAACTTGTTCCTTATACATGCACTAAGTCTATAAAGATCAAAAGAGGTATGTATAAAGTGCTCAACCACTCTACAAGTCTTGTACTTCACATTGGAACAAGATGTTTCAAGCTTGCTTCAAAAACAAGCAAAAATCCATAACATGTGATCTTTGTGTTCTGATCATTTCAAACCTCCAAACTCTTTGCCTATAAATTGAACCTTCATTTGCAACATACCACACGGGTTTACAAGCCCTCAAACTCACTCAAACTCCCTAAAAAGTCAGAGCTGTATACAAACCTCCATTGTTGTCATTTCTGGCCAGAAAACCTCAAACACAAAATCTACTCGTGCGTTTTTAGTTCTAATCAATCACAAAGCTTCTAATACACATATAGAGGCTATCCTAACACCTGTAACATAAATGTAACATCATCTTCCTCATCTTCCATAACCAAAAAGAGAGCATTGCAGTTGGACTTCTCCAGACTATTTTAGCCACTCTCCATTCAAGCTAAGCATTGCATTAGCTTCCTAGGGACTCAGGAAGCTAACCTGATCATTGCAGCACCTTGAAACAAGCTCAAACTCAAAACACGAAGTCCAATTTTGAGGTAAGTTTTCTGACTTTTGAAATCTTCATATAGGCATTGTTAGCTTTCCATTTTCAAAGATAAAATGTAGACATCATAGCCCTGAAGCTAACCATGTCCTTAGAATTCATTTATGTTGTCTGAGTAGAGAGAATTTTAGAGTTGAACTTTCTGAAAAAGTTAGGTCAAAATTTGGTACCATTATAAATTCTCATTCATCTTTGATTTATAGCTTTAGTTATTTACCTTTCTGGAATCGTGATGAAATTTGGAACAAGTTTGATGTTTACATTTTTGCAAATGGATGAGAGATAAAGAAGTTACAGGTTTGAAAAAAATCATGTTGAAAGTTTGGCGTGAGGTTGAAGATGACACATGCCTAGGATTGGTTTTGTAATATATATTTATGGTTTTGTATTAATAAATGGATGTATCACCACCCCAGTGATTAAAACGCGCGCCTGTTACCCTTGTGACCTGGGTTCGAGTCCTAGCGGTTCTTTTGGCATTTTCACATCATTTTTGTGACTTCCAACATGCGTTTGGGCCTCCCCATGCTGGGCCAAGTACATTTTTGCTTTAGCACACCTCCCTGGCTACTCTCATCAACGCATACCCAACTTGCATATTTTTATTTTGTTTATTTTTTCTGGTTATAACAAAAATAAACTTGGGCCTAACAAACAAAAATCTGTTTTTTCTCACAAACATCCTTTCCACTTTCTAACCCCCCTGACTTTAATTTTATATTTTTATTTATCATTTTTTTAATTATTATTATTATTAATAAAAAATACCAAAAAAATATAATATTATTTATTTAGATATTTTAGTTTATTTTTATTAAACAAAAGGCCCAAAAATACTTTCTTAACGAATTTAATTTCTTTTTTCTATTTAAATCAATTTAGATTTGGATTTATTTTAATTTTCTTTGTATATTAATTAACCTAGAATTTAGGATTTTTAATTAATCTCTCTTCATTATTTTTAATTAGGTTAAATTTTTTTTTTTATAAAACCCTGAGAACTTGTTTTTCTTAATTAATTTAATTTCTTTCCTTAAATCAATTTAGTTTAGTTTTACTTGAATTCATTACTTATTTATTTTTATTTAGCTTAATTAGAATTAAAATCTTTCAAAAAACTCAAACCAAAACAATTTCTTTTTCCTTGTATATTACCATACATTCTTGTACATTATTTGTTCATATTCAATATGGTTGTAATAGTAAATTAGGGTTTATTTGCTTTCATCCCCCATTTGTAAATTTGTACCCTCATCCCCAAATGATGTAATAGCGTAGAATTTTACATTTCTGCAATTTATCGCTTTTGATATAAATGCTAGTAATTAGGGTTTGTATGGAAAGACATAAAATCAACAAGTAGAAAACCCCAATTCAAAGACAAAAATGCATGAAATCAAACACTTGCACACTTTCACCTCTAGGGTTGATCTCACTTGTTGCCTAAGATAAAATAAATCATGTTACGCAAACGTGGGATACTTTAGCAGAAACAATCAAAAACAAGATCATAGTCCCTCGATGACCCTTCAAATGTTGCCTTCATAAATGATCTTAGACCCTTACGACAAATTGCTAAGGTATCCTACAATGTTGCTTTCTATAAATGTACGGTGACCCGCGCTTATCCCTCACATCCAATGATAGGGCTTCTTGTCAATCAATGGTAAGATAGCAATATCTAAAGGAGAAGGAAATGAACAAAGACTTTTTGATTAGGCAGAACGTTCGTAGTTGCTTGCTCATAAACATTTCAAATCAAAACATCTTTCGAAACACACCAACACTTTCAAATGAAATATTTTCAAAAGTCAACACTTTGTATACATACTTATAGAGACGAGAATCATTACAAAGTTCGCCTAAACAAAGGAACTTTCAAAAATACTTTTAAGAAAACATCACAAACACATTTCAAACAAAGCATTTCAAAGTGAGCCAGTAACTAAGAGCCCGTAGATAACTACAGATGGAAATGGTGCTAACACCTTCCCTTTTCATAACCTACCCCCCAAACTCAAGAAAATTCTCAAAAGGCCTGTCCTGTTCTTTTCACCATTTCCTTTATTGGATAAAAGAAAAGTCGACGGAGACTCTTGCTATCTGCAACATTTGTAGTAAAACACAAAACACCCAAGTCAGTTTTTCCACCGTGTCATAGATAGAAATAGTAGAGTATTTGTCAATGAGATTCAGAGTGGATGTGGATCTGCAAATGTGTGTGTGTGCATGTAAGGTCACATGGCTATTTGAAAATGCAGTAAAGTAAAAGAAAGACAAGGAGCGCAAAATTTGAATGCAAAATTGTCCAATGTTTTCATTAAATGAGCATATGATATATGAAATGACAACCCTTAACAAATGGACCATTGTGCCACGGGCAAGGCACGTGGTTTAAAGTCACTGTTCTAACAGAAATTATACAGAAAAATTTCTAAAAGCAATAAAAATAGGAAATAGTAATTACTCCTGGTTGAAGGAGATTGAGATGAAGTCTTTGGACTTCCAGTTGTTAAGTCCACCATCAGTAGTTGGGAATATCCAGTTGTCCAAGTCACCATCACTATCAGTGTCCTCCAAAGCATTAATTTCTTTGTTGCTAATACAGAGAGGCGGTCCACCAGCACGAGCACGTCGGACCTCTTTCTGAGCCTTTGAAGTAAAACCCAACCCAAATTTGTCAGATTTGTAGGGGATATCAGGAAATTATCCCCAGATAGTGCAACCTCCATCTTCTACAACAGCCTGAGCATCCTTCAGAGAGTCCATTCTTTGTGTGTCTTTAAGGATCTTAAGAGTAGCAGGAATAACTTTAGCAACAACAATCATTGGAGGGATTACTTCAAATGCTTGACAAGGATTTTCAATGAATTCTCCATCCATTTCAACATATTTGAAAGAATTCAAATGACTGACCATATATTCTTCCTCTCTACAGACTGTGACAATCTTCCCTTTCACTAGGTATTTCAGCTATTGATGTAATGTATAGGTAACCGCACCTATCCCATAAATCCACGGGCGTCCCAACAAGCATGAATAAGCCGGAAGGATATCCATTACATAAAAAGTTGAATTGAAGACTTGAGATCCCACCTTAATCGGGAGATCAACCTCTCCATGGACCATCCTCTTCGACCCATCAAAGGCTCTTACCACAATATCGCTGAGTTTCAGCACCATTCCTTCACAGTCCAGTCTATCCAAAGCACCTTTAGGTAAAACATTTAGGGAGGACCAAATATCTACCAACACATGCGCCAGAGTGATACATTTGCATTTAATAGAGATGTGAAGAGCTTTGTTATGATTCTTCCCCGCCGGAGTTAAATCTGCATCAGCAAATCCTAAGCCATTATCAGCAGTTAGGCTTGCTACACAATTCTCAAATTGATCCGCAATGGCCTCTTGTGGTACATGGGCATTCTTCAGGAATTTCAACAAAGCTTGAGCATGTGCTTCAGAGCATAACAACAAGGACAACATGGATATCTTTGAGGGTGTCTGCCCCAGTTGCTCAACTATTTTGTAGTCACTTTTTCGGATGATCTTCAGAATTTCTTCCATCTCTTGTCTAGATGGGTCTTCAATTGTAACATCATTGGATGGTGCCTCCGTCAGGGCAGGCTCAGTAACTTTCTCTTTACCTTGGGCATTGGTAGTTGGCTAAGCAGTAGAAATGCGAATAGGTGTTGTAGTAGTTGTTGGAGGAGAGATCTCCAGAGATAAGATTCTTCCTGTCCTAGTGACCTTACTAGTTCCAGCAATGTATGTAATTTCATAATCTTCATTTTTAGCAATCCATGGTTGTTTCTTGACACCATGATAATAAACTTTTGCCCCATAGTTCCAAGGCACAGCTTTGTCGGAGGAATAGGGGACTGGCCCCGGTGTAGTGATGATCAAGAGAGCTACTCTTAGCTCAACAGGAATCCCTATAGGGCCTTTATAGGTGATCCTAATATGAGTGTTTGAAATGGTGATGATGGAAACATATTGAGGTATACTTTCAGGTAAACTTTTCACAAACAGAGTTTTCTCGAACAAAATTTCATGGCTATCAATCAGACATTGGATACCTTTCTTCAGCCACATACAACCATTGGTTTGGGAAGCATAATGGTAACATTTTTCAAGGCAGCCAGGAAACAAACTGGCTCTTAATAGATTCTTCTTAACAGTCAATAAGAGAGTAGTCAAACCACTAATGGAGGAGATAAAGGAGATATCGTCAATGAAATTGACAACTTTACCATGACTAGGCATGGGTGCGGTAATCACATTAGGGGTTTGTGGAGGGTCAAACTCAATCACTTTGTTATCAATCAAATCTTGGATCTTGTTTGTTGTACCCCAAAATTTTCCCTCCCATATTCCTCAAGATTTTTCAAGAATAATTTTCAAATTACTCAAGATAGCTCAAGAGTTGGACAGTCAAATCACCTCCTAAGGCAGTCAAACCTCAAATTAGGGTTTTGTGTTGCATTAAGGTCCTTGCATCCAAATTACCTCAAGTTCTACCCAGTGTTCTAATATGTTCTCAAGTTCATCCATGTCAAATTTCAAGCCTTGCAAAGAAAGTTGGGTCAGTCAATTGCTCAAGAGGCCCAAAAATCGACTGTGCTAGGGCAAAAGTCAACTGTGTCCCAAATACAGTCAAACCTCAAGTTTTTTTGTCAACATTCTCACTTTGAAGGTTAATTCATCATTTGATCAAGGTTTGATCATGATTCATCAAGGATTGCTCAAGATTCATCAAGATTCAAAAGTTGCTAAATTAGGGTTTTGTAGGAAAAGTCAACTCAACTTTGACCAAGCATAACTTTCTCATACTTTGTGATAAATGACCCATCCAAAGATAATTTTGAAGAGGATGCAATTTCATACAATCCATCTTCACACCCTAAGATCAATAAATGCTCTCACAAAAAGTTACAAATTTGGACATTATAGGTCATTTTTGAAAGTCAACAAAACACCTTTTATTCCAAAGCTTATAACTTGAGCATGGAAGAACAAAATTAAATGATACCAAAAGGGTTGATTAGAGGACATCTCAAGGTTTCTAAAAAGTCAAAGAACACCTCCAAAAGTTCAAAATTGAAGAAGTTATGCATTGTTGAAGTTGGGCATTTTTCCAAAATTGCCAAAAGTCAATTATCCTCAAAACTCCAATTTTTGACAAAAGGGCCCACTTTTTTCCACTTGATTTGGTATTATCACACCACACACGTGTCTCATATTTAATTTCATGACCAAACATTTATTTTTCTATTTTATTTAATTTTTATTGATTTAATTCATTTTAAATCTATATTAATTCAAATAAAATCCAAAAATTAATGTAAAAGGATTCTTGTGATTTGTACAGCTTGCAAATACCATGTGACACTCAACCAATTCGTATCAAGTCAAAACAAGCACAAAAAAACATCAGATTTGGCTTATTTTTGGAAAGCTTTTCAATGGTGATCAAATCCAATCTTCAATCTTGAATGCACTTGATTTCAGATCAAAAGACCAACCCTAATTCACTCTATAATAGTCACATAAGCAAGCCAAACCAGGGATACGCACAAAACTCTGTGGAAACGGCCAGAACAAGTTTGCAAAAAACCTTGAAAAAGTGGTGATCGAATTTTGGTTTAGAGGCACTTTCAGACCAAAAGCTCAACGCTACTCCCTTGCCTGATATCCTGTGAAGCTGTAGGGATCAAAAACAAGCATTTTCATCGTCTATAACGCACTGTAAGTCTCCATGAAGCTTGCTCTGAACATGAAATCGAAAACATCCATTCTTGCATCTTTTCTTTAAAATATTGGCATATTTGTGATTGTTATTTGATTTAGAATGTTTTGGCATTATCCAATTTAATTTTCATGGCCTGTAATCGTGTACCCGAATTTAGGGTTCATATGTGTTGTTTTTAGGCATTTTATGTACAGGCATAATCAGGACCCATAATGGCCATGGATGAGTTCAGGGGAGAGAGACGAGTGCATTGGCACTCTTAGCTTGCATTTACATGGCCTAGGAAAGATTTTAGAGAGATGCTACGAATCTTCCTGCGGAACAAAATCCGCAGGTAAATGAACCAGGGCGTTTGAAGAAGACGAAGACGTGGCTGGGCGTGATTGGTTCATTTGAATCAATTGCGCGTTTTTATTTTTTTGGCAGGCATAATTGTTGGTTTGTTTTATAATATTTGATTGATATTCTACTAACAGGTAAACATCATGGCTCAGCTGGCAAAGCGTTAGTGCATAATACCCTTGGGACCTGGGTTCGAATCCTAGGTCCCCCAAAACTTTGTTGTATTTTGTCTTCAGGTATTCATGTGCAGTTTTCAAAGGGTGGTCCACCATACACCTCAAACCTCAATACGCCAGATGGCTCCAAACCCAGATCCAGTGGTCATGAATGAGGGACTACCATGGTCTCCAGTCAACAAGCATATGGACAATCCAAAAAGTCCAACAGACTAAAGCGTTTTGGGCCCAAAAATTGCAATTCACACTCCTTTTTCAAGCCCAGCACCCCTTGAGTTTGTATCTTTATTTTATTTTCTTTTCACTATTTCTATTTTATTATTATTATTATCATAATTAATTAATTAACTAATTAACTTTTTTTCATAAAAAAAAACAGAAACAACAAACAAAAAATATTTTTTAATTTCACTATTTTATTATTTTTGTAAATAAACCATTAATTAATTTATTTAGTTTAAATAGGTTTAATAACAATATATTTTGCAATAAATTAAAATTGATTTAGAATTAGGTTTTTAATATTTTTAATCATTCTCATTTTATTTCCTTAATTAAAATAAAAACCCAAAAATATTTTCTTTTTATTAATTAATTCAATTATTAATTTAGATTAGCCTTTTTAATTCAAAAATAACAAAAATATGCTTTATTTAATAATAAGGGTCAAAACCCTAGGACACTCCGATTTAATTTTTTTCGCGCGCGAATTATCTTTGATCTATATTTTGTAACTGCTTCGAGGATGTAATAATTTTTAACTTAGGACTTTGTTTATTTTATTTATCGCTTTTATTTACTTTTCGCAATTTAATTTTTTAAGGGTTTGTTTTTGGCGATGTAAATACCCGCGCCTTGTAATAGCTTAGATTTATTTTTCGCAATTTAATTTCCACAACCATTAATTGTTAGATGTTTGAATAATAGGCTATGCATGATAAGATTAATCTTTAATTTAAAATCAACAGTAGCTCACCATAACATGTACAAAGATAAATAACTGAAAAACAATACACTCGCACATGCCACTCTTAGGGTACGCCTCACTTGGTTGCCTCGAACGTGGTCATTGAGTATAGGAAGTTTTAGAGGTCGCCCTCTTGTCCAAAGATCATAAGTTGCCTCGAAACGGTTGCCTCTGATAAAATGATCTAAGACATTAGGGTTACCGCTAAGGCGTCCTAACATTGCTTTAGTGACCACACGTCCCTTAACCGAATTGACCCGAAAACTCCAACGACGGTGCTACCTACTCCTCAATAGTGGGATAGCACTGTCTAAAGGACATTTGCACAGTTTAATTCCTTTTTGAGTAGGTAGATGTTCTTAAGTACTTGCTCCTTTTAAAACAAAACAAAACTTTTCGCACTTACACTCCTTTCAAACAAAAAAAACTCTTTTCAAACCCACAATCACAAAGAAAAGCAAACTTTTGAAAACATAGTGAGCAAGTACCTAAGAGCCCGTGGATAACCACGGATAGAAAGGGTGATAGCATCTTCCCTTTCTATAATCTACCTCCCGAGCCCGAGAAATATCTCAAAAAGGAATTTTTCTGTGCTTTTGTCCTTTCCTTGTTGGATAAAATAAAAGACGGTGGCGACTCTTGCTTACCGCGACATTTTGCGAAAACAAACGCAAACGCGAACCAGCATTCTAAAACAGTCAGTTCTATTCCCACCGATCACAGAACTGGCGACTCTGCTGGGGATAATTTATTTTAAGTGAGGTGTACCTTAGGATTAAATCACTTATGTTTTCAATTGTATGCTTTGTATGCTTTAAATTTTGTGGGCTTGTATCGGAGTTCTATAGATCCTAACCCGGATCTGGGGATACCCTTTAGGTAAGTAGCAATAAACTGTGAGGGATCTGTCCGGCGTAGATCGACATGGATGGAGCGGTAGCTACATTGGTGTGACACCTTGGTCTGTACCGATATCCCTTGTGTTGGAACGAGGAGAATATGGGTCTTCTGAGGAGTCATTAAGCACCAACTAACCTTAGAACCTTAAATTGACCAACTTGGACATAGAACAGTAGCAGTATGCTACACTCATTGAGACTAAACTCTCGCGATGATTCCGGCCGCAAGAAAAGGTTGCTAAACTGGAATTATGACCGATTGAGGGTAGTCAGTGATATTGAGATCCTCTAAAACCCGGTTACTATTTTTAGGACAGGTTTAAACCAACTGAACTGAAAGAGGGTAGTACCTAAGCTCCATGCCAGCCTGAAATCTAAGGGCTCTTTTGTGTGACTTGTGTGTCTTTACCATGTTTTCCTTTTGTGGATACTTGTGGTGTGCCTTTACCATGACATCATGACATCATAACATTGCATACATCTTGCATAAGGACTAACCTATTTCAAAGACAAGAGGGTTTCATCTTTGCTCTGTTTTGTAGGTCATCATGATGCCCATGCGTAGGAATACTATCCGGATCAACTTTGTCCAAGTACCTACCCTGCTTAAAGATTTGGTTTTCAGAATTCCAGACACTACTTCCTTCATCAGAAGGCATGGTTCTCTTCTCAGTTTGGTCACTTCAAAATTGGACGAACAAATGATGAGTGTCTTGGTCCAGTTTTATGATCCTCTATACCATTGCTTCACCTTTCAAGACTTCCAGCTGGTCCCTACCCTGGAAGAATTCTCTGAGTTTCTTGGTATCTATGTTTTGGAGCAAACTCCATTTACTGGTTGGGAAAAGACTCTTAAGCCCGAAGAGATTGCTGCAGCCCTTCACTTGACCAAGGAGGAGGTAATGGCTAACTGGGAGACTAGAAGTGGAGCTAAGGGTTTTCTGGCTAAGTTTTTGGTTGACAAAGCTAATTACTTCTGGGACAGCTTAGACTTCAAGGCTTTCGAGGATATTCTGGCTCTCTTGATTTATGGTTTGGTATTGTTTCTGAATCCTGACACTTTTGTTAATATTAATGCCATAAAGATCTTCATCTCTCAGAATCCGGTACCCACTCTCTTGGGTGACATCCTTCATCAACTTTATGCTCATACTGCCCGAAAACGGGGAACTTTGATATGCTGTGCTCCTTTATTGTCGAGGTGGTTTATTTCGCACCTCCCTAAGTCCGTACTGAAGAACAAAGAAGGAATGGGTTGGGCTTATAGGGTGATGTCTCTTACTAATAATGACATTATCTGGACTCTCAAAGGCTTGGATGAGGTGACTGTCATTGATCGCTGTGGAGAGTATCCTAATGTTCCATTGATCGGAACCCATGGAGGGATTTCTTATAACCCATTCTTAGCTCTTCGCCAGTTTAGAAGAGCCAGAAGAGAAGGGCCTCATGAGATGTTGATGCCTCATATCATCTTTGATTTTCAGGGAGATAGCGACGAGCTGCGTCGTAGATTCATCAGGGCTTGGGACAGAGTTCACCAATCTGACCCACATGAGTTGGGACCAAAGACTTCTCTGCCAATGGAGCCATATCTCAGATGGGTCCGCATCCGTTCCCAGAAGCTAGGTATGCCATATGAAGCTGTCAGGCCTGTTACTCTTGAAGTTGCTGATAAAGACGAGGTTCTTCCAACCATTCTCCACCCTTATATGCCCACTGATATTGGGACACTGAAGAGGTCTTGGATGCAACCGCGGGAAGAACGGGATTCTTATCGGGAGAGGTTCAATGAACAAGAACAGAAGATCCAGAAGCTGACTCGACAACTGGAGAATGAGCGGATCCTGAATGATTATGTCTACACTGAGAAGAAGAGACCATGGGAGCATTGATGGACCTTGGATGATTTATTTTACAATTTTTATTTACTTTTCAGTATTTCCATTCTTGTAACGCCTAAGGGAAATTTGTTGAACAATTTAAATTTTGAAGTTTAAATCTAATAAAGCGTGTTTCCTTTCTTGTTTACAAATTTGAATCCTGGTTGTCTTTGAAATCATGAATCATATGCCTTTCATCCCATGCACTTCATAAACAGGTACTCATTACAGGTCTCTTATCTTCTTCGCTGTTTATTTCAGTAATCATCATGTCTGCTGAACCTTCCACTGAGCAAGCTATCAAGGCCCTCCAGGCCCAAAATTCCCAATTTCAAGAGATGTTCATGAATCTGGCTAAGGGTCAGCAGGACCTGAAGACCATGATTCTGAAGGAGAAGAAGAAGAAGAAGAAGAGGACCATCCTGTTCAATACTGGACGCAGGTTTGGAAACGGGCTGCAGAATGAAGTTGACCTGACCACCTCATCTGGAGGGAAAGACAGTCCACAAGAAAGGAGGGCTCCTAGCCCTATGGTCTCTGACAACGAGACAGACTATGATGAAGAACAATATCCTCCTGTTGAGGATAAGTACAAACAGCTGGAAGACCGTTTAAGCGCTATGGAAATTCAGAAGGTGCCCGGTCTAGACTTCGGAGATCTGGGTCTATCATCTGGGGTGGTGATTCCCCATAAGTTCAAGGCACCTGCCTTTGCCAAGTATGACGGAGCTTCCTGTCCGAAACTGCACCTTCGGTCATATGTGAGGAAGATCCAACCTTACACTGCTGATAAGAACTTATGGATCCATTTCTTTCAAGACAGTCTCTCAGGGACTCAGCTTGAGTGGTTTTATCAGTTGGACAGAGTCAGTATCCGTAGCTGGGAGGATTTGGCTACTGCATTCTATAGGCAGTATCAGTATAACTCCAACCTTGCTCCTACGCGTACCCAACTCCAGGGCATGGCAATAGGAACGGGTGAAGGATTTAAAGAGTATGCTCAAAAATGGAGAGACCTTGCTGGAAGGGTGCAACCACCTTTGGATGATTGTGAACTTGTTGACATGTTTTTGGGGACCCTGTCTGGTCCGTTCTTTAACCATCTGATTGGAAACTCTTCTGCTGGATTTACAGATCTTATTTTGACTGGTGAGAGAATTGAAGCTGGTATTAAGGCTGGGAAGATACAGAAGGGTGCCTCATCGAGCACTGAGAAGAAGCCGTTTAAGAAAGAGTCCAGTGCTGTCTACAGTTCAAGAAGACATAATAGACCTGAACACCGCCAAGCTGTCAATGCGGTTGTTATTTCAAAACCTGCTGGTGCTCCTCAGCATCACAATCAACAAAAGGACAAGAGACCTCGAAGGCAGTTCACTCGTCTCAGCATGACTTTGTCCCAGATTCTGCCACAGTTGCTGAAGACCAATATGGTGACTCTAAAAGAAGCTCCGAAGAATCCAAGTACAACGTCATCAAGGTATAACCCTAACGCCCACTGCGCTTTTCACTCTGATAGCCCGAGGCATAATACAGATGATTGTTGGGCTTTGAAGAACAAGGTCCAAGACCTAATTGACGCAAAGGAGATTGAGTTTGAGGCGCCCGAGAGGCCTAATGTTGTAACTGCCCCCACGCCCAAGCATGGAGTGAATGCTCTAGAAGAGGACTTGTTTGTGATTTCCGTAGAAGATATTGCCACCCCTCTGTTGACTATTAAGAAGAACCTGTTGCTAGCCGGTTTATTTCCGGGCTATGGCGAGGGTTGCCATATGTGTTCTGTTTTACCTACTGGTTGCCCGTTTTTGAAGTCAGGTATCCAAAACCTGATGGATAATAAGGAGATCCTGTTTGAGAAGACTGATGTTCCCTCCATTCCTACTGAAGAAGTTTCCATTATTACCATTCTCGACAATTCTTCCAAGGCTCCCTCGAGGAAGCCTGTTAGAATTACATCTACTCCGAAGATCGCACCTGTGATTATCACTGTTCCGGGGCCCATACCCTACACCTCTGACAAAGCTGTCCCCTGGCACTATGGGGATGATGTTTATGTTCTTGGAGTTAAGCAAGAGTTGGATGCTGATACCGGTGTCAGCAACATTACTGGACCAGCTAAAGTCACCCGCAGCGGTAGACTTTTCTCACCTGATATTGCTCCACCAACTGTCCGAAGACCTGTTGTCATTACACCTGCAAGTGTAACTACTGCCATTCCTGATCAAGTTCCTAGTCCGACCCCTGTCGCCGAGTCATCTAATGCTCGGGGCAACGGGATCACCACTGATATACCTGCCCAGACGGAGGCACCAAAGACAATCACTGTTGAAGCTTCCAAACAGGAGATGGAAGAGATTATGAAGATTATTAAGAAGAGTGATTATAACATAGTGGAGCAGCTGGGGCAAACCCCATCCAAGATTTCTATGTTGTCACTGCTGTTGTGTTCAGAGGCCCATGATAAGGCCCTGATTACCTTCCTGAAGACGGCCCACGTGCCACAAGAGACGTCATCTGATCAGTTTACATATTGCGTGGCCAATTTAACTGCTGATAATGGTTTGGGTTTCTCCGACGCTGATTTGACTGCTAAAGGGAAGAACCACAATGATGCCCTGCATGTCTCCATTGAATGCAGGGGCACTACTCTTGCACATGTGTTGGTTGACACTGGTTCCTCATTGAACGTCTTGCCCAAAAAGGCTCTAGACCGGTTGGATTGTGAAGGGTTAGAGTTAAAACCAAGTAACATCGTTGTCAGGGCCTTTGATGGGTCTAAAAGGATGGTGCACGGTGAAGTTGATATTCCAATTAAAGTTGGTTCTCAGGTCTTCAATTCTACATTCTACGTGATGGACATGCGGCCATCCTATTCTTGTTTGCTAGGTCCTCCATGGATCCACAAAGCGGGAGCTGTAACCTCAACGCTCCACCAGAAGCTGAAGTACCCTGTCAGAGGAAAGATTGTGACAGTACAGGGGGAGGAAGAGTATATGGTCAGCCACCTCAACTCGTTCAGATACGTAGAGATGGATGGGCAGTTCATTGAGACCCCATTTCAGCACTTTGAAGAGGTTCCTCAGACACTGGCATCAACTGAGATTGTGGTTGAAGATTCTCCTATGAAGATGGCTTCCTTAAAGGATGCCCGGGCTGTTATTGAGAAGGGTGAGTGTGCAAATTGGGGCCGACTCCATGATTTCACTCAGAAGACTAACAAGTTTGGTTTGGGTTTCACTGCAGAAGCTCAAAGGGCTGTTCGTAGTGCAAGGATTGGAAGACATCCTGTGTTCATCAGCAACTCGGGAGTAAATGCCATTGAAGAGGATATGGAAGAGTCTGAATTCGACAGCTAGATCTATCCTACGACCAACGGCGGACCAAGCAACTGGACAGCCAAGGACTTCATCCCTATTACTTTTGTTACCTAGTAATGAAACTTTTGTTTTAAATTTGTACCAGACAATGTTTTGAAACTTTATGGCCCGGTGTCTTACCCGGGGCACCGTGGCTTCATTTGTGAGGGCTTTTGTGTGCCATTTTCATATATCATTAATAAAAGCATTTCAACATTTCTTGCATTTCAAATTTTGCGCCCCTTGTTTTTCTTTATTATATATTGCAAAACAGCTATTTTACACACACTCACATATACAGGTCTCCATCCACTCTGGATCTCACTGGTAATGAATCTGCTACTTCCAGTTATGACTTCGAAAATCCGATCAACTTAGCCGAAGACGAAGGTGAAGATGATTGTGAAGTTCCTGGTGAACTTGCAAGACTGCTACTCCAGGAAGAGAGGGCCATTCAGCCACATGAAGAGTCGGTGGAAACAGTGAATCTGGGTACTGAAACAAACAAGAAGGAAGTCAAGATCGGTGCAAATCTGGAGCTTAGTGTGAAGCAGCGGTTAATTCAGATGCTGCATGACTATGTTGAGATCTTTGCCTGGTCTTACGAAGATATGCCTGGTTTGGATACTGACATTGTGGTTCATCGCCTGCCTACCAAGGAAGACTGTCCTCCCGTAAAACAGAAGGTTCGCCGTATGCGCCCAGAGATGTATGAGAAAATCAAGGCTGAAGTTATGAAACAATTTGTTGCCGGTTTTCTAGCAGTGACTTCTTACCCTCAGTGGGTCGCCAATGTGGTTCCAGTGACGAAGAAAGATGGTAAGGTCAGAATGTGTGTTGATTACAGGGATCTGAACAGGGCCAGTTCCAAGGATGACTTCCCTCTACCTCACATCGACGTTCTGGTTAACAATACTGCTCAGCACAAGGTATTCTCCTTTATGGATGGTTTCTCCGGATATAACCAAATTAAGATGGCTCCCGAAGACATGGAGAAGACCACTTTTGTTACTCAGTGGGGTACCTTTTGTTACAAGGTCATGCCTTTTGGGTTGAAGAATGCTGGGGCAACGTACCAGCGTGCCATGGTTGCTTTGTTTCATGACATGATCCATCATGAGATCGAAGTATACGTCGATGATATGATTGCGAGGTCCCAGACTGAGGAAGAGCGCCTTGACCATCTCCCGAAGCTGTTTGACAGATTGAAGTTATACAAGTTGAGGTTGAACCTGAACAAGTGCACCTTCAGGGTGAGATCTGGTAAGCTACTGGGCTTCGTCGTGAGCAACAAGGGTATTCAAGTGGATCCGGCAAAAGTGAAAGCTATACAAGAGATGCCAGCTCCCAAGACAGAGAAGGAAATCCGAGGCTTTCTGGGACGACTAAACTATATTGCTCGATTCATCTTGCACCTAACTGCTACTTGTGAGCCAATCTTCAAGCTGCTGAAGAAAGATCAAGTGGTACATTGGAACGATGAATGTCAGGCCGCTTTTGAAAGAATCAAAGAGTATCTCCAAGAGCCACCCATCCTAATGCCACCAGTTGAAGGGAGACCTCTGATCTTATATTTAACAGTACTTGACAACTCAATGGGGTGTGTGTTGGGGCAGCATGACGAGTCTGGCCGAAAAGAGCATGCTATTTATTACCTTAGCAAAAAGTTTACTGACTGTGAGACCCGATACTCACTGCTTGAGAAAACTTGCTGCGCTTTGGCATGGGCTGCTCGCCGGCTGAGACAGTATATGCTGACTCACACTACTCTATTGATTTCAAAGATGGATCCCATCAAGTATATCTTCGAAAAGCCCGCGTTGTCCGGAAGAATAGCAAGATGGCAGATGATCTTGACTGAGTATGACATCCAGTACACGACTCAAAAAGCAATCAAGGGAAGTGTATTGGCAGACCATTTGGCACATCAGGCAGTGGATGATTACCAGTCTATGAACTTTGAATTTCCGAACGAGAATATCATGTTGATAACTGATTGTGAGACACCTGGACCGGATGAAGGACCTGAGGAAGGATCCCGATGGTCTATGTACTTTGATAGAGCTTCGAACGCTTTGGGTAATGGCATTGGCACTGTGATCATATCTCCTAAAGGCTCTCATACTCCGTTTACCGCCCGACTATGTTTTAACTGCACCAACAACATGGCAGAGTATGAAGCATGCATTATGGGTCTCCGAGCTGCAATTGAGCTAAGGATTAAGTTTCTGAGTGTCTTCGGAGATTCCGCTCTCGTGATCAGTCAGATCAAAGGAGAGTGGGATACGAAACACCCAAATCTTATTCCTTACAAGGAGTATGTGTTGACGTTGCTTCCCCACTTTGAGGAGATAACCTTTGAACATTTACCTAGAGAAGAGAATCAGTTGGCGGACGCGTTAGCTACGATGTCTTCTATGTTCAAAGTCAAATGGGACAACGAGGCCCCCCAGATCATTATTTGGAAATTGGATGAACCTGCACATTGTTGTGATCTTGAAACTGAAGAAGTAACAGAAAAGCCCTGGTATCATGAGGTGGAGAGATACCTTGAAGCTCAGGAATACCCCGAGGGTGCATCTGTTAACGACAAGAAGTTTCTGAGAAGGTTCGCGGCGAAGTTCTTCATCAGCAATGGTATTCTCTACAAGCGTAACCATGATTCAACCTTACTACGTTGTGTAGATAAGACTGAAGCAGAAGCGATCATGGCAGAGCTGCATGAAGGTACTTTCAGAACTCATTCCAGTGGACATACCATGGCAAAGAAAATCCTTCGGGTAGGATATTACTGGTCCATAATGGAAGCTGACTGTTATCAGCATTCTCGGACATGTCACAAGTGCCAGGTCTACGCTGATAAGGTGCACATTCCTCCAGTCCCTCTGAACATCTTGACAGCACCTTGGCCTTTTGCAATGTGGGGCATTGATATGATCGGCGAGATCAGACCTACGGTATCCAACGGGCATCGTTTCATCCTGGTAGCGATTGATTACTTTACAAAGTGGGTTGAAGCAGCTTCCTTTGCTACCGTAACCAAGAACGTCGTGGCACGGTTCATTCGGCACAATCTGATTTGTCGATACGGTGTACCATAGAGGATCATTATGGACAATGGTACCAATCTCAACAACAAGATGATCACTGAGATCTGCGAGCAATTCAAGATACAACATCATAACTCTTCTCCCTACCGGCCGAAGATGAATGGGGATGTCGAAGCGGCAAATAAGAACATTAAGAAGATTGTGCAGAAGATAACAGTGACATACAAAGATTGGCACGAGATGTTACTGTTTTCTCTTCATGGGTACCGTACCTCGACATGGACGTCAACAGGGGAAACACCCTATTCCTTAGTTTACGGCATGGAGGCAGTCTTGCCTATTGAAGTTCATATACCCTCTCTTAGAACCATGAAGGATGCAGGTTTGAGTGAAGATGACTGGATCCAGACCCGGCTTGATCAGTTAAACCTAATCGACGAAAAGAGACTTACTGCTATTTGTCATGGTCAGACGTACCAAAAACGGATGATCAAGGCATTTAACAAGAAAGTTAGACGGCAAGAGTATCAAGTTGGGGACCTGGTAATCAAGCGCATTATCTTACCTCAAGGTGATCCCAGGCGCAAATGGACCCCTACTTACGAAGGGCCATTTATGGTTAAGAACATCTTCTCATGAGGAGCGATGATTCTAACCACCATGGATGGTGACGACCTTCCTCACCCCATCAATGCAGACATAGTAAAAAGATACTACGCGTAATCAAAGACCCACTAGGTTGACTGGCCTAGGCAAAAATAAGGGCTTCTCGGCGAACCAAAAGGGTTCGGGCAAAAATAAGGGATGAAAATAAAAAAATCTGTACACCCGGCAAGTCGAAAACCTGAAAAGGCGGCTTGGGAAAAAATGGGTATCCCGGTGGACTGAAAACCCGAAAGGGCGGTCCAAGCAAAATTTAGGGATAAGCGTAACACTATGTCTCATTGGATCACCTCGCATCCAGACTTCGGTATCAACTATCAGGCTCAGATGGCACCAATCAATCAGATTCATCTTCAACTAAGCAGCAAAGTGATGAGATGCTTGAAGATATAAAGGCAATAGCAGAGTTGGAACCCAGTAGGGTTATTCACATAGCTGTTTTGTTTTCTTTTCACAAATTGTATAAATTCTATTTGTTCAGCGGCGTTCTCTTACTAGGACGCCAGCCTCTTGTACAAAAAACGCCTATTTACAGGCAAACTTCAAAATCAATACAAATTCATTTTTAGACAAATTTCAAACTGTTTTTCCTTTATCTGTTTTGTTTCGCAAAGAACGTCCATTGTTCATTTTTGATATATGCATTTGACATTAATTGCTGCTCATAAATATTTACATACAAAACAAAGGATGAATTACTGGTAATATCAGAAACAGGGGCATGAGAATTGTCCGAACTGACTAGTTGCTCCGTCCACCAAGGTACCAAGGTAGGTTCAGCTGAAGAATATGACCAAGATACCGTCACTCCCCACAGAGTAAAACAGTAATGATAGCTCTCCCCACTGAGACTTGTAACTATGAACGAATCAACAATACTCTCCCCCACGCAGAGTTAGTCTACCATCAGCCCCGAAAAGGTTGGGTATCCCCAGAAGGTCTTAATATTCCCCAGCGGAATATAAGAATATTCCCCAACAAGTATAAGAGCATCCTCGGCAGTCTTAATATTCCTCAACAGAATATAAGAATGTTCCCCGGTGGAATACAAGATACCCTTAGTGGAGCCATTTCCCTAGCGCAGTCTAAAAAGCTTCCCCGTCAGAATTAAATCATCTTACCCAGTAGATTCTGGAAGCTTATCCCTTGCGGAGCACAAATAAGTCTCCTCAGCCAAATTCAGAAGGTTATCTCTACAAAAGTCTAACTGGGTTATCCTCAGCAAGTTGCAACTGAAAGATCCTCCCCAGCAAAGTTCTTTCTATCCCCAGCGGAGTTCATCATTAAAATTCCCAACAGAGCTTATCAACATAATCCCCAGCGGAGTTATCGTTAAAATCATCAGCAGAACGTCTCTTCCCCACAGAGTAATTCCCCTCGGAGTAATTCCTTCATCAGTTTATTCCCCAACAGAGTTCTTCTCTCCTGCAGGCTTATTCTCACAATCATCTTCGTTCATCATCCCCAGCGGAAACGAAGAACTCTACTCTATTCTTCAGCAGCTCCAGGATTTATTTTCCCCATCTAAAACATCACATTCTCATACATCATGATACATGCATATACGCATCATACCATACAATCTCATTTATGTTGAGAACATCATTGCTTGATCCATCTCATGAATTGCATATGACTGACCTTTACCTTTCAGGAAAGATGCAGTTAAGTTCTCAGCTTAGTCGAAGATCTGACCAGTTCTTAAATCTCAATCGGATTATCCTCGGTTGAATTTCAGATAAGGTTCTCAATCTCGACAGTTTCTCTACGTCATAGGGTGGACAAGTACTATAACCTCAACGGTATACTCCCGGTGAGCACGAGTCAGTTCCTAGATCTTGATGTTTTCCTCCGTCATAGTGTGGACAAGTTCTATAACTTCAACGGTATACTCCCGCTGAGCACGAGTTAGTTCCTAGATCTTGATTAAGATGCTTCCCTACGTCATAGTGTGGACGAGTACTATAACCTCAATGGTATACTCCCGATGAGCACGATTCAGTTTCTAGATCTTGATGTTTTCCTCCGTCATAGTATGGACAAGTTCTATAACCTCAACGGTATACTCCCGGTGAGCACGAGACAGTTCCTAGATCTTGATGAAGATGCTTCTCTATGTCATAGTATGGACGAGTACTATAACCTCAACGATATATTCCCGGTGAGCACGAGTCAGTTCCTAGATCTTGATGTTTTCCTCCGTCACAGTGTGGACAAGTTATATAACCTCAACGGTATACTCCATTAAGCACGAGACAGTTCCTAGATCTTGATGAAGATGTTTCCCCCCAACTGAATTATGAACATGTCCTTAAGACTCACCCGAGGCGTTCTCTCAGTTGAAGTACAGACAAGTTCCTAAATACTCAACAAAAGTTAGACTTCCCTAGCGGAATCTTCTACAACAACAGGTATTCAAGTTCTCGCTAAGGAATCTCTTATGCGATCGAAATTCCTGCATATGGCATCTGTAAACCCATCCTCCTACCAACAATCTCCAAATGGCATCTGTAAGCCCATTCCCGACATCACAAAACTGATACCACACCATGCGAGTGCAAATTTTTGGGCACTCTAGTGTTCAATCATCTTCCAACTTCGGATCACGAAAGGCCCGAATGCCAATCTATATCCTCAGGTTTAAGAATATTGAACAGGGGCAACTGTTGTACCCCAAAATTTTCCCTCCCATATTCCTCAAGATTTTTCAAGAATAATTTTCAAATTACTCAAGATAGCTCAAGAGTTGGACAGTCAAATCACCTCTTAAGGCAATCAAACCTCAAATTAGGGTTTTGTGTTGCATTAAGGTCCTTGCATCCAAATTACCTCAAGTGCTCCCCAGTGTCCTAATATGTTCTCAAGTTCATCCATGTCAAATTTCAAGCCTTGCAAAGAAAGTTGGGTCAGTCAATTGCTCAAGAGGCCCAAAAATCGACTGTGCTAGGGCAAAAGTCAACTGTGTCCCAAATACAGTCAAACCTCAAGTTTTTTTGTCAAAATTCTAATTTTGAAGGTTAATTCATCATTTGATCAAGGGTTGATCATGATTCATCAAGGATTGCTCAAGATTCATCAAGATTCAAAAGTTGCTAAATTAGGGTTTTGTAGGAAAAGTCAACTCAACTTTGACAAAGCATAACTTTCTCATACTTTATGATAAATGACCCATAAAAAGATCATTTTGAAGAGGATTCAATTTCCTACAATCCATCTTCACACCCCAAGATCAATAAATGCTCTCACAAAAAGTTACAAATTTGGACATTATAGGTCATTTTTGAAAGTCAACAAAAACACCTTTTTTTCCAAAGATTATAACTTGAGCATGGAACATCAAAATGAAATGAGACCAAAAGGGTTGATTAGAGGACATCTCAAGGTTTCTAAAAAGTCCAAGAACACCTCCAAAAGTTCAAAATTTAAGAAGTTATGCATTGTTGAAGTTGGGCATTTTTCCAAAATTGCCAAAAGTCAATTATCCTCAAAACTCCAATTTTTGACAAAAGGGTCCACTTTTTTCCACTTGATTTGGTCTTATCACACCACACACGTGTCCCATCTTTAATTTCATGACCAAACATTTATTTTTCTATTTTATTTAATTTTTATTGATTTAATTTATTTTAAATCTATATTAATTCAAATAAAATCCAAAAATTATTGTAAAAGGATTCTTGTGATTTGTACAGCTTGCAAATACCATGTGACACTCAACCAATTCGTATCAAGTCAAAACAAGCACAAAAAAATATCTAATTTGGCTTATTTTTGGAAAGCTTTTCAATGGTGATCAAATCCAATCTTCAATCTTGAATGCACTTGATTTCAGATCAAAAGACCAACCCTAATTCACTCTATAACAGTCACATAAGCAAGCCAAACTAGGGATACGCACAAAACTCTGTGGAAACGGCCAGAACAAGTTTGCAAAAAACCTTGAAAAAGTGGTGATCAAATTTTGGTTTAGAGGCACTTTCAGACCAAAAGCTCAACGCTACTCCCTTGCCTGATATCCTGTGAAGCTGTAGGGATCAAAACCAAGCATTTTCATCGTCTATAACGCACTGTAAGTCTCCATGAAGCTTTCTCTGAACATGAAATCGAAAACATCCATTCTTGCATCTTTTCTTTAAAATATTGGCATATTTGTGATTGTTATTTGATTTAGAATGTTTTAGCATTATCCAATTTAATTTTCATGGCCTGTAATCGTGTACCCGAATCTAGGGTTCATATGTGTTGTTTTTAGGCATTTTGTGTACAAGCATAATCAGGACCAATAATGGCCATGGATGAGTTCAGGGGAGAGAGACGAGTGCATTGGCACTCTTAGCTTGCATTTACATGGCCTAGGAAAGATTTTAGAGAGATGCTACGAATCTTCCTGCGGAACAAAATACGCAGGTAAATGAACCAGGGCGTTTGAAGAAGACGAAGACGTGGTTGGGTGTGATGGGTTCATTTGAATCGATTGCGCGTTTTTATTTTTTTGGCGGGCATAATTGTTGGTTTGTTTTATAATATTTGATTGATATTCCACTAACAGGTTAACATCATGGCTCAGCTGGCAAAGCGTTAGTACGTAATACCCTTGGGACCTGGGTTCGAATCCCAGGTCCCCCAAAACTTTGTTGTATTTTGTCTTCAGGTATTCATGTGCAGTTTTCAAAGGGTGGTCCACCATACACCTCAAACCTCAATACGCCAGATGGCTCCAAACCTAGATCCAGTGGTCATGAATGAGGGACTACCATGGTCTCCAGTCAACAAGCATATGGACAATCCAAAAAGTCCAATAAGCTGAAGCGTTTTGGGCCAAAAAATTTCAATTCACACTCCCTTTTCAAGCCCAACACCCCTTGAGTTTGTATCTTTATTTTATTTTCTTTTCACTATTTCTATTTTATTATTATTATTATCATAATTAATTAATTAACTAATTAACTTTATTTCATAAATAAAAAAAACCAGAAACAACAAACAAAAAATATTTTTTAATTTCACTATATTATTATTTTTGTAAATAAACCATTAATTAATTTATTTAGTTTAAATAGGTTTAATAACAATATATTTTGCAATAAATTAAAATTGATTTAGAATTAGGTTTTTAATATTTTTAATCATTCTCATTTTATTTCCTTAATTAAAATAAAAACCCAAAAATATTTTCTTCTTATTAATTAATTCAATTATTAATTTAGATTAGCCTTTTTAATTCAAAAATAACAAAAATATGCTTTATTTAATAATAAGGGTCAAAACCCTAGGACACTCCGATTTAATTTTTTTCGCGCGCGAATTATCTTTGATCTATATTTTGTAACTGCTTCGAGGATGTAATAATTTTTAACTTAGGACTTTATTTATTTTATTTATCGCTTTTATTTACTTTTCGCAATTTAATTTTTTAAGGGTTTGTTTTTGGCGATGTAAATACCCGACGCCTTGTAATAGCTTAGATTTATTTTTCGCAATTTAATTTCCACAACCATTAATTGTTAGATGTTTGAATAATAGGCTATGCATGATAAGATTAATCTTTAATTAAAAATCAACAGTAGATCACCATAACATGTACAAAGATAAATAACTGAAAAATAATACACTCGCACATGCCACTCTTAGGGTACGCCTCACTTGGTTGCCTCGAACATGGTCATTGAGTATAAGAAGTTTTAGAGGTCGCCCTCTTGTCCAAAGATCATAAGTTGCCTCGAAACGGTTGCCTCGGATAAAATGATCTAAGACATTGGGGTTACCGCTAAGGCGTCCTAACATTGCTTTAGTGACCACGCGTCCCTTAATCGAATTGATCCGAAAACTCCAACGACGGTGCTACCTACTCCTCAATAGTGGGATAGCACTGTCTAAAGGACATTTGCACAGTCTAATTCCTTTTTGAGTAGGTAGATGTTCTTAAGTACTTGGTCCTTTTAAAACAAAACAAAACTTTTCGCACTTACACTCCTTTCAAACAAAAAAAAACTCTTTTCAAACCCACAATCACAAAGAAAAGCAAACTTTTGAAAACATAGTGAGCAAGTACCTAAGAGCCCATGGATAAACACAGATAGAAAGGGTGCTAGCACCTTCCCTTTCTATAATCTACCTCCCGAGCCCGAGAAATATCTCAAAAAGGAATTTTTCTGTGCTTTAGTCCTTTCCTTGTTGGATAAAATAAAAGACGATGGCGACTCTTGCTTACCGCGACATTTTGCGAAAACAAACGCAAACACGAACCAGCATTCCAAAATAGTCAGTTCTATTCCCACCGATCACATTGTTCTTCAATGCCCAATAGTTATTGGTGTCATGTCCGGGACTATTTGAATGATAGACGCATTTCACATTTAGGTTATATTTGGGAGAGGCGGTATTGGGATTTGGAGGAGGGTCTCTGTTGTACCCCAAAATTTTCCCTCCCATATTTATCAAAACATGGCAAGAAAGATCTCCAAGTGGCTCAAGATTGCTCAAGAGTTGGACAGTCAAGCTATCTCCTAAGGCAGTCAACCTCAAAATTAGGGTTTTGTGTTGCATCAAGGTCCTTGCATCCAAATGACCTCAAGTGCTCCCCAATTTCCTAATATGTTCTCAAGATCCTACATGCCAAATTTCAAGCATTGCAGAGGAAGTTTGCTCAGTCAATTGCTCAAGAGGTCAAAAAATCGACTGTGCTAGGGGCAAAAGTCAACTGTGACCTATGAACAATCAAACTTCAAGATTTTTTGTCAACATTCTCATTTTGAAGTATATTTCATCATTTGATCAAGGTTTGATCATGATTGATCAAGGATTGCTCAAAATTCATCAAGACTCAAAAGTTGCCAAATTAGGGTTTTGTAGGAAAAGTCAACTCAACTTTGACCAAGCATAACTTTCTCATACTTTATGAGAAATGACCCATCCAAAGCTCATTTTGAAGAGGATGAAATTTCCTACAATCCATCTTCATACCCCAAGATCAAGAAATGCACTCACAAGAAGTTACAAATTTGGACATTATAGGTTATTTTTGAAAGTCAACAAAAACACCTTTTTTGCCAAAGCTTATAACTTGAGCATGGAATATCAAAATGAGATGATACCAAAAGGGTTGGTTAGAGGACATCTTAATATTTCTAAAAAGTCCAAGAACACCTCCAACAGTTCAAAATTGAAGAAGTTATGCATTGTTGAAGTTGGGTATTTTTGCAAAATTGCCAAAAGTCAACTATCCCCAAAACTTCAAATTGTGTCAAATGGGCCCATTCTTTTCCACTTGATTTGATCTTGTCACACTCCACACGTGTCCTAGCTTCATCCTTGTGACCATTTATCAATTTTATTATTTAATTTGATTTTTTAATGAATTATTTCATTTTTAATCAATTTAAATCAAATAAAATCCAAACATTGATTATTTGATCTCTTTTTTGGCTATTTCAGGATTGAATCATCATCATCAAGTGAATCAAATTCGCATCAGCCATTCCATGTGCAAAAAGATTGGATTTTGGACAAAATAAGCAAGTTTTCAATGGAGGATCAAATCAAATCTCCAAGCATTGATGTACAAGGATTCAAGACCCAAAAGTTGACCTAATACATTGCAGCATACATATACAAGTGAGAGAACACGAATTCAGAGGCTAGAAGCTGCAGAATCATCAAGAACCAAACTTGAAAAATTGCCAAAAAGTGTGAAATAGAAATCGTTCTTGGAGGCCAATTCAGAAGCAAAGCTCAACGCTAATCCATTGCTGGACAATCACTGAACCTCCTGCAATCAAAAGCAAGCTCTCACACCCTCTCAATCGCGCTGTAAGTATCTCAAAATGCTGCCCTGTGTTCGAAATCGAAACTCCACATTCTTGCATTTTCTTGGCAAATCGTTGACATATTCATGATCCTTGTTCAATTTACAAGCTTTCTGCATTATTTGATTGCATTTATATGGACTGTAGCCTTATGACCGAACCTAGGGTTTCGTAGCTTGTGTTTTGGGCATTTCTTTTACAGGAAAAATTGGAGCCATTGATGGACATGGACGTAACCAGGGGAGAGAGACGAGCATGACCATGGTCTTGGAATCAATTTCCATGGTCTGGAATTGATTTTAGGTTGGACATGCAAATTTAGCTGCGGATATAAATCCGCAGGTAAATTTACAGGGTTGAACGAGGAAGACGATGATGCGTCTCCCCCTGGTTGGACGGTTTAAATATTCGCGCTTTATGTTTTATATTTTCTGGCATTTAATTGATTTCCCATATTATTATTAGTTTTCAATATAATAACAATTGAAGCACAATGGTTCAGTGGCAAGGACGTGTCTCCAAGTACCAACAGGACCTGGGTTCGAATCCCAGGTCCCCCATATTGCATTGTTAATGTTTTTCTTCAGGTGATTTAGTGTGAACCCAAGCATGTGATGCATCATACTCCCTCAAATCTCAAAGCGCCAGATGGCCCCAGGCCAGATCTGGTGGTCCAGATGTGATGTCCACCATATGCCCTAGTCAAAGTGCCACGCTGGAATCAGAAAGTCAATACAAGCTTGCACAAATGGGCCTTGGAAATTGCTATCAAAACCTCCCTAATCAGGCCCAAACCCTAAACTCTCTCTATTTTTTATTATTATTTCTTTTAATTAATTATTTTTATTATTTTTGTATTAACTAACCAATTAAATCTTTTTCTTAATAAAATTAAAAACCAAAATATTTTCTTTATTAAAATTAATTTTCAGTATTTTTATTTTTGTTAATAATTTTAATTGAATTAATTTAGTGTTAATTAGGAATAACTTTAATTTCTTTTTGCAATAATTAAAATTAACTTAGATAATTAGGTTTTATTAACATTAATCAGATTTATTTTTATTTCTTTAAATATCAAAAACCCAAAAATATTTTTATTAATTAATGGCAAAATACTCATTTTGGTCCCTTAACTATCCCTTGGGTTCATATTGGTCCCTTAACTTTTTTTGTGTCATTTTGGTCCCTTAACTTTCAAAAAGTTTCATTTTAGTCCTTTTTGTCTAAATTCGTAGCTAATTAGACGGAAAAACTTTGAAATTAGCCGCTAAATTCGTAGCTAATTAGACAAAAAGAACTAAAATGAAACATTTTGAAAGTTAAGGGACCAAAATGACACGAAAAAAAGTTAAGGGACCAATGTGAACCCAAGGGTATAGTTAAGGGACCAAAATGAGTATTTTGCCTTAATTAATTTATTTATTAATTTAATAATTAACCTAGTTTAATTTCTTTCATAAATTCAAAAAATAACCAAAAAATGCTTTCTTTCAAAAAAGGGTCAAAACCCTAGAACTCGCCCGATTTAATTTCTCGCACGCGATCCATTTTATTCAATATTGTATCTATTTCCCGGAATGTAATAGATAATTAGGACTATTTTTACCACTTTATTTATTTTCCGCATTTTAATTTCAAGGGTTGCTTTTGGCGATGTAAATACCCGACACCTTGTAATAGTTAGTTTAATTTCCGCAATTTAATTTCCGCAACTTATAAACTGTTAGATGTTTGATAATAGGGAATGCATGACAAGATCGAATTTTTAAACCTAAAATCAACATAGATAACCATTGACATGTACAAAGATAAGATTAACTGAAAACAACACACTCGCATATGCGCACTCTTAGGGTACACCTCACTTGGTTGCCTTCGTACGTGGTCATTAAGTATAGGAAGTTTTAGAGGCGCCCTCTTGTCCAAAGATCATAGTTGCCTCGAAATGGTTGCCTCGGAAAAATTATCTAAGACATTAGGGTTACCGCTAAGGCATCCTAACATTGCTTTAGTGACCGCACGTCCCTTAATCGAATTGACCCTTAAAACTCCAACGACGATGCTACCTACTCATCAATAGTGGGATGGCATTGTCTAAAAGAAGATAGCATAGAACGACTCCTTTTTCGAGTAGGTAGATGGTTCTTAAGTACTTGCTCTTTCTAAAACAAAACAAAACTTTTCACACTTACACCTTTCAAACAAAAACTTTTTTCAAACCCACAAACACAAAGAAAAGCAATTTTGAAAACACTTTGAGCAAGTACCTAAGAGCCCGTGGATAACCACAGATATAAAGGGTGCTAACACCTTCCCTTTCTATAACCTACCCCCCGGACCCGAGAAACATCTCGAAAAAGGAATTTTTCTGTGCTTTTTTCCTTTCCTTGTTGGATAAAATAAAAGACAGTGGTGACTCTTGCTTACCGCGACATTTTGCAAATACAAACGCAAAACGCAAACCAGCATTCCAAAAACAGTCAGTTCTCTCCCACCGTATCACAGAACTGGCGACTCTGCTGGGGAAAATTAATAAGTGGGGTGTACCTTAGGATTAGATCATTGTGTTTTCAATTGTTTGCTTTGCATGAATTATATTTGTGGGCTTGAATCGGAGTTACTATAGGTCCTAACCCGGATCTAGGGGATACCCTTTAGGTAAGTAGCAATAAAATGTGAGGGAACTGTACGGCGTAGACCGATACGGTTGAAGCAGTAGCTACGTTGGTGTGGCACTTTAGTCTGTACCGATATCCCTTGTGTTGGAACGAGGAGAATATGGGTCTTCTAAGGGGTCATTAAGCACCAACTGACCTTAGAACCTTTAAATTGACCAACTTGGCCATAGAACAGTAGCAATATGCTACACTCATTGAGACTAAACTCTCGCGATGATTCCGGCCGCAAGAAAAGGTTGCTAAATTGGAATTATGACCGATTGAGGGTAGTCAGTGATATTGAGATCCTCTAGAACCCGATTACTATTTTTAGGACAAGTTTAAACCAACTGAACTGAAAGAGGGTAGTACCTAAGCTCTTTGCCAGCCTAAAATCTAAGGGCTTCTCTGTGTGACTTGTGTGCCTTTACCATGTTTGCTATTTGTGGATACTTGTGATGTGCTTTCTATCATGACACCATGATATCATAACATTGCATACATCTTGCATTGGACTAACCTATTTCAAAGACAGGAGGGATTCATCTTTGTTCTGTTTTGTAGGTCATGACGCCCATGCGTAGGAATACCATCCGTATCAACTTTGTCCAGGTTCCCACCTTGCTTAAAGAGTTGATTGCAAAGATGCCTGATACTACTTCCTTCATCAGGAGGCATGGTTACCTCTTGGGTTTGGTCACTTCCAAATTGGACGAGCAGATGATGAGTGTTTTGGTCCAATTCTATGACCCGCTATACCATTGCTTTACTTTTCAGGACTACCAGTTAGTCCCCACCTTAGAGGAGTTCTTTGATCTGCTCGGTATCTCTATTCTGGAGCAGACCCCGTTTACTGGTTGGGAGAAGATCCTTAGCCAGAAGAGATTGCTTCAGCCCTTCATATGACAAAGGACGAGGTAATGGCTAATTGGGAGACTAGAAGTGGAGCAAAGGGCTTTCTGACTAAGTTCTTGGTTGGTAAGGCTAATTATTTCTTGGATAGTCTAGACTTCAAGGCATTCGAAGATATTCTGGCTCCTCTGATATATGGCTTGGTACTGTTTTCGAACACTGACTCCTTTATTGATGTGAATGCGGTAAAAATCTTCATCTCTCGTAATCCTGTACCCACTCTCTTGGGTGACATTCTTCATCAGCTTTATGCCCGTACCGCCCGAAAGCGGGGAACCTTGATGTGCTGTGCTCCATTATTGGCGAGGTGGTTTATTTCGCACCTCCCTAAATCAGTGCTGAAGAACAAAGAAGGCATGGGCTGGGCCTATAAGGTTATGTCTCTCTCGCATAATGACATCATCTGGACTATCAAGGGTATGGATGAGGTGGCTATCATTGATCGCTGTGGGGAGTACCCCAATGTTCCACTGATAGGAACCAATGGAGGAATTTCTTACAATCCATGCTTGGCCTTACGTCAGTTTGGGCGAGCCAGAAGAGAAGGACCTCATGAGCTGCTAATGCCTAGTATCATCTTTGATTTTCAAGGGGATATCGACGAGCAACACCGCAAATTCATAAGGGATTGGGATAGAGTTCACAGATCTGATCCACACGAGTTGGGTCCAAAGACTTCACTTCTGATGGAGCCATATCTCAGATGGGTCCGTATTCGTGCCCAAAAGCTGGGTATGCCGTATGAAGTCGTCCTGCCTATCATTGTTGAAGTTGCTAATGAAGAAGGGGTTCTTCCAACCATCCTCCATCCTCATATGCCCACTAACATTGGGGCACTGAAAAGGTCTTGGATGCAGCTGAGAGAGGAACGGGATTCTTACCGGGAAAAGTTTAACGAGCAAGAGCAGAAGATCCAGAAGTTGACTAGGCAGCTAGAGAACGACGGATTCTCAATGACTATGTCCGCACCGACAAGAAGCGACCATGGGAGCACTGATTGGACTTTGATTATTTCCATTCCAGTTTTTATTTACTTTTCAGTATTTCCTTTCTTGTAACGCCTTAAGGGCATCAGTTGAACAATTTGAATTTCAAAGTTTATCTAATAAAAGTGTGTTTCATCTCTTGTTTACAAATTTGAATCTCTTGATTGTATTTGAAATCATATCATACGCATTTCATCCCATGCACTTCATAACAGGTACCCATTACAGGTCTCTTATCTTCTTCGCTGTTTATTTCAGCACTCATCATGTCTGCTGAACCTTCAACTGAGCAAGCAATCAAGGCCCTCCAGGCCCAGAATGCCCAATTCCAAGAGCTGTTCATGAATCTAGCTAAGGGTCAGCAAGATTTGAAGACCCTAATTCTGAAAGAGAAGAAGAAGAAGAAAAAGAGGACAGTCCTGTTTAACACAGGTCACAGGTTTGGAAACAGGCTATGGGATAAAGTTAATTTGACCACCTCATCTGAAGGGAAAGATAGTCAGGATTTGGGCGTACTCTTTAAAACCTTCATTGGAAGCCATCCCCATACTTTGTAACTGAGTACGAGTGGGCGCCAAATCAGCATTGTATTGATAATGACGATAAAAAGCAGCTGCCAAGTCTTCCCAATTATGAACCTCTGATCTTTCGAGCTGATAAAACCAGTCTAACTGCGTGCCAGACAAACTGTCTTGGAAAAAGTGTACCCATAGGTCTTTATCGGATGAATGTGGTTGGATTTTTCTGACATACGACCTCAGGTGCATCTTAGGGCAAGACAAACCGTCGTACTTGGCGAATGTCGGCACCTTAAACTTGGGAGGGATAACAATCCCAGCCACCAGCCCTAGTTCTTCAAAGTCCAAACCAGGGACCCTCTGCAACTCCATAGCTGCCAGTCTATCCTCAAGATTCTTATATTTGTCGTCCGCTGGTGGATACTGTTGTTTGGAGTAGTCTTCTTCCTCTTCCTCCTCTTCAACCTCAGATTCTGAAGGTACAGCAGCCCCTTTCCCTTTACCGGCCCCTTCGTCAGACGTTGAGGGGAATTTGAGAACTCTCCTGGCCTGATGTTCAAATCTCCTTCTCAAAGTGGCTACTCCGGGTCTCTTTTTCTTTTTCTTTTTATTCTTCTCCAACAAAACTTTGAGGTTCTCTTGACCCTTTGCCAAGGTCATGAGGAGTTGTTGGAACTGTGAATTTTGTGCCTGTAGATCCTTTATCGTCTGTTCCAAATCCATCTCGCTGAAATAAACAGCAGAAAGATAAGGAAACCTGGCGTGAAGACCTGTTTATGCATATGATGAATGGTATGTTTATTCATGTAATGCATTCAAGGGTTCAGAAATTCAAATTTGTTGCAAACAAAAAGAACGTACGTCATATTAAGAAGAAATTTGTTAGTACATAAGTGCCCCATGGGTGAAATATTACAAAATTCTTAATGTAAAAAGACATTGCGCATCCTCTTTGGCGCGATGTAAGTGTTGAGAGTCTCCTCCTCATGAAGTCGGAGGGTAATCTCCAAAACCTTCTTCTCGCTTGCATAGAAGCTGGCTTCAAAGGTATTCCATTCTTCCTTGAGTTGGATCCAACTCTTTCGCATTTCTTCCCATGATGTTGGCATGTCAGGATGTAGGATGGTGTTTGGAACCTCTCCTTCCGTAACACGCTCTTTGATCAAGGGGAGAATGTGAGGATATGGCATCATAAGATTCTGGGAGTGGGTTCGTACCCACTTGACGTAAGGCTCAAGGAGGATGGAATTCTTGTGCCCCAGTGTCTTACTATCTACCTTGTTAGGCATCCTCCAAGCTCAGATGAACCTTTGTCGAAGTCCTTGCGCATCAATGTCGAAGTCAAAAACTAGGTCCGGAATCAGCATGTCATGAGGGCCATCCCTCCGAGCGTATCCAAATTGTCTCAAAGCTAGACAGGGGTTGTAGGTAATGCCTCCCCTAATGCCAAGTAGTGGGACATTAGGGAATTCCCCACAACGATCAATGATGATGACATTTTCTCTGGACCGAGAACACCAATGTACATCAGAATGTGTGAGGGTCATCAATCGTTGTGACCACCTTAAACCCTGCTCATTCTTCAAAACTGATTGTGGAAGGTGAGAAATAAACCACCTTGCTAGGAGAGGAGTACAGCACATGAGAACACCTCTTTTCCTCATTGTTCATGTGTAAAATGAGTGTAGGATGTCCCCAAGCAATGTAGGTATAGGATTCCTGGACATGAAAATCTTGATAGCATTCACATCTATAAGCTGATCAGGGTTTGGGAACAAGACCAACCCATAGATGAGGAGTGCCACAATCTCTTCAAAGGCTTGTAGATCAAGAGAATTCCAGCAGTCTTGTGCCTTCTCAAACAGAAACTTTGCCAAGAATCCCTTAACACCACTTCTGGTTTCCCAATGCCCCTTGATGTCAGATGGTTGCAAGTGTAATGCTTGAGAAACATATTCAGGATTTGGTTCTTTTGTGTACCGTTGTAGGGTAGTTGATGAAGAATAGGAATTCTCAGGAGTTGAAAAATCTCCTCCAAAGTAGGCACCAATTGATAATCAGTGAATGTGAAACAGTGGTGTAGGGGGTCAAAGAACTGGAAGAGAACTTTCACCATGTCTTCTTCAATGTTGGTGTTGACCAAGTTGAGGAGTCTACCATGTATTTCACTGAAGAGAGAATTCTCTGGAATCCTGGAAGTAAGCTCCTTGAGTTGAGGAGGGATTCTCGCAAGGTTGACTTAAATTGTTTTCCTGCGAAGAGATTCCATGACCTACAAAACAAGAACAAAGATGAAGATCCAAACCCTTGAAATGGTTAGTGGATGCATATGATGATTTACGATGTTCATGATGTATGCACAAGCACATGTACAAGCAAGTCACACAAAACCCTAGTTTCAGGCTTGCATGAGGTTTCATAGGTAAGTACCCTCTTGAGTTTAGTTGGCTTAAAACATGTCCTATAAATAGTAACCGGGTTCTAAGGAGCTCAATATCATTGGATTGTTTTCTATGTTCATTGTTTTGGTTTAGCCACTTAACTAGCGACCAAAATATTCCAAGAAAATAACCCTCAATGAGTGTAGTATCGAGTATCTACCAACTTCAGACTGCACCAAAGCCGGTCATCTCACTACCCCTAATAAAAGGCCAAGATGGTCAAGTAAGGTTCTAAAAGTTCATTAGTGCTTCATGACATCACCCAGCGGCCCCGTATTCTCTTTGATTGACTCAAAGGCTACTGGTACTCTCAAATATGTCGCACTAATATAGCTATTGCTTCAACCGTGTCAGTATACCCCGCACAGTTTCCACAATGTATTGCTATTTACCTATGAATGTTTCCCAAATCCGGGTGGAGGATTTCAAGCCCAAACAAGAGAACCAAATGTAAAGCAATCAAAGCACACAATAATCATGCAAAGGGTGATCTAATCCCTAAGGTTACTCCACTTTTAAAGTCTTCCCCAGCAGAGTCGCCAGTTCTGTGATACGGTGGGAGAACTGACTTGGGATTTTACGTTTGTGTTCGCAAATGTTTCGGTTTAGCAAGAGTCGCCACCGAATTTTTATTTTATCCTAAGGAAAGGTCAAAAAGCACAGGAAAGACCTTTGAGATGTTTTATTGGGTTCGAGGAGTAGATTATAGAAAGGGAAGGTATTAGCACCCTTTTTATCCATGGGCTCTTAGTTACTTACTTAGATCACTTGCTTTGCATTTCTATTGTTTGAAATGGTGCTTTTCAATTGTTTGAAATGGTGCTTTGTGTGTGACTTTGAAAGATATTTTGAAAAGAGGCCATCATTGTGGCAACCTTTGTAATGATTCTTGTTTGAATGTATACAAAGGTGTTTTTGTCTTTTGAAAATTTTTCAATGTTTGAAAGTAGGGTTTTGAAATTGTGTTGTGAAGTGTGTTTTGAAAAATAGCAAGGATGTTTTTGCAAGCTTGATCAAGTAACTAAGAGTTGGTCTACCCTATTTTACTCAAAGATCTTTCTTATGTTTTTAACCCTTTTAACAGTGTTGCTTCACCATTGTATTTGGTGAACAACCTTGTGTTAGGATGTTAACGGGACTGGCGCGGGTCATCGTATAGACCATGATAGCAATTGTGTCAAGTATTTTTGGCAATTTTCTTGAGGGACTTGATCATTTTGTTTAGGCAACCCAGATAGTGTCATCGAGGGACTATGATCTTTTTGTTTGTTTTTGTTTTGCCAAAGTACTTGACATGCAACCATGGCCCATTTTTGAGGGCAACAAGTGGATTGAAACCCTAGGGGGTGCAAGTGTGCATTGTGTTTGTTTTTCATGTGTGATCGGTGGATCTGGAACTGACTGTTTAACGCTGGTTCGCGAAATGTCGCGAAAGCAAGAGTCGCCACCATCTTTTATTTTCTCCAAATGGAAAGGACAAAAGCACAGAAAAATTCCTTATAGAGATTGCTCTCGGTTCGGGAGGTAGATTTATAGAAAGGGAAGGTGTTAGCACCCTTTCTATCCATGGTTATCCATGGGCTCTTAGATACTTGCTCATTGTGTTTTCAAAATTGTTTGTTTTCTTTTCAACCGTGGGTTTAAAAAAAGTTTCTTTGAAAATTTCAGTTCGACTCTTGTATCAGTCCTCAAGAGTGTTTGAAAATTTGCTTTTTGAAAGCTTTTTGAAAGGTGTCGGTGTGAAAATAGTTTTATTTTATTTTGTTTTGAAATTAGAGCAAGTATCTACGAGTTCTCTACCTACCCTAAGGAATTCGTCTGTGTAAATATCCTTAAAGTAGTGCCATCCCACCATTGAGAGGTAGGTAGCACCACTGTTGGAGGTGTTCGGGTCAATTCGAGGGTTCGGGGCATGGTGATCACCGGAGCAATAGGAAGACACCTTAGAAGCTACCCTCATTCCATGTTCATGGACATGAGGACTTACTAAAACATCCTCTACTCGACGACCACCTTTCGAGGGGCAAGGCAACAGTGAGGCGTACCCTAGGGGTGGTGTGTGATTTGTGTGTCATGTTCATTTATGTTTATCTTGTTCATGCATTGGTGATCTACGCGTTGCTTTTATTTTGGCATTCATTCTTTCATGCAAGTTATTAACAGTTAAAAGATGCGGAATTAAAAAGTCCTACGCTATTACAAAGGCGCGGGTCTACATCGCCAAATTAATCCAAGACCCGATTTGAAAAATAAAATGCGGAAAGATAAATATCCTAATTAATCTATTACATGGCTTTGGGATAAATACATTATATTTACAATAAAAGAAATAAAAGTAAAACGCGAGAAGAAGTAAAGTCGGGAATGCGAGGGCGTTGGACCCTTTTAAGGAAATTAAATTACAATTAATAAATTAATTAAGTTAAATAAAAAGAAAGAATTTCTTTTGAGGTTTTGTATTTATAGAGTTTAATGAAAATTAAATGAAATTAAAACCCTAATTTCTAAGCTATTTTTAATTTGTTAAAAAAATGTTTAAATTTGACCTAGTTTTAATTAATTATTTACATGGTAATTTATTTACAAAAATAATTGATATTTAATAATAGTAAAAGAAAAGAAAAAAAGAATAAAGTATTTAAAACCCTAATTCTACATTTTTTTTAGTTTGTTTGAAAAAACATTAAAATTAAACCTAGAATTGAAACTAAATTAATTAATAAAAATTATTTAACAAAACATTTAAATAAAATATATTTTTATTTTTTATCTTTTTGATTTTTTGTTATTTTTTATATTAAAGAAGAAAAAAATTAATTTAAAGCATTAAAATAGAACAAATAATATAATTAAAATAAATAAGAGAAAAATAAAAAGAGAGAGAAATGCAAACATGGGGGGTTTGTTGTCCCAAATTGGAGGTAAATTGCCAGTAATTTGGCCCATTTATTGGAGGCCTGGTTGACTTTTCTGGGACGCGTATGGCACGTTGGACTGATGCCCATGGTGGTCTGCAGCTTCTAACCACTGGATTGATCTTATGGGGCGCGTGGCAAGCACGAACTTGAAGCTGCATGGTAGGCCCTGGGGGTACGTACTGCATGGAATCACATTAAAACAAAATTCATTGAGAAATATGGGGGACCTGGTAATCGAACCCAGGTCCCAGTGCTTGAGGGACAATGCATCAACCAACTGTGCCAAGCGTGCTCTTTGTAATATTAGTGGAACCTGAGGCATATGAAAGAGAACAAGTACTATTGGTATGAAACAAAAATTCAGCGCGAACATTTGAATGGCCCTATCACATTGAGACAACTCAGCGTCTTCCTCACGTTGTACCTGCAAATAAAGCAAATAGCGGGGGTTTTAAACCCCCACTAATCCTGAAACTGGAAAATAGAGATTAGGCCACCGTCGCTCATAAATTGAGCGTGATATGTGTAATGAATTCGTATGAAGGTCGTGAGTTCAGTGGTCCAGGTCTTGTTGGCCAATTTTTCCCCAAGCGCAAAGCCCTAATTTTACAGCTTTGAAAACCTAGCGAGCTCCAATGGTGGATTCATATATAAGGCACGGAAACTCAATTGAAATACACCATTAGTTTCAGGGAGTGCATATTAGTACAAAACGATCATTAAAATGTATGAATATGGCATATAAATCAAAGCACGAATATGAGAAAAGTTTGAGAAAATTTCACTTCTATATACCAATTCCTGAGGTTAGAAGCGTGGAAAAGGATTCAGTTAGGTTCAGGGAGACCTCAGCAAGCTTTTTGGATGGAT
The DNA here is from genome assembly GCA_948472305.1 of Vicia faba. Lineage (NCBI taxonomy): Eukaryota > Viridiplantae > Streptophyta > Magnoliopsida > Fabales > Fabaceae > Vicia > Vicia faba. The sequence continues at coordinate 1,555,100,274 of OX451735.1, read as the reverse complement.
TATATGCTTTGAATCACGCCCTATGAGTGTTTTCAGTTTTTGAATTTTTGACAAAAATTGTAAAGTTTGTATTTGATATGAGGCGCGGCTTCAAGGTTGTTTGCATTAGGGTTAGCTTCTGACTTATATGAGGGATGAATTAGGGTGAGAATTTGAGTCAAAAAGCCTTTGCATTGATGAACCAAATATTTGATTTCCATGGAATCTTTTCAAATCTTTTTCATGTGCTTTTGATACCAATCATGGCCAAATCTTTCCAAATTGATTGTGCACGAAATCTTGAGGTTTTATGGAGAGAATATGCTGCAAAAAGAGATTAAAAAACATGGTTTTCTATTTTTGTCATATTTTATTTCATTAAATGAATTAATAGTGATAATAATTCAAATAAATAATAAAATGTGATAAAATAAATCCCCTTTGGGTCAAATGGTCGTGCATAGCCTTTGGATAATGATTCTTGGAAGAAAATGTGGCCCATTAGCAATTTTGAGGCATTTAAAGTAAAGTTGAATTTTCAAAATTCCCAAAAATTTCCCAACTTCCACAAGGCATATCTTGCTCCATTTTTAAGCTTTGATCTTGTTCTTGGACATTTTGGAAAGGTCTTGAAGTCCTCTAACCAATGTATTTGGTCCCATGTCATTTTGATTTACCAATCTCAAGTTATGGTCTTTGACATAAAGTGCCCTTTTGTTGACTTTTGAAAATGACCTATAATGTTGAAATTGATAACTTTTTGTGAGAGCATTTCTTGGACTTGAAGTGTGAAGAGGAGTTGTAGGAAATTTCTTTCTCTTCAAAATGAGCTTTGGATGTAATTTTTATGATAAACCATGTGGAAGTTATGCCTTGGTCAAGTTACAGTTGACTTTTTCAACTGTCCAAAAATAGAAACTTTTGCATCTTGAGACTTTTTGAGCCATGCCTTGAAAATCATGATCAAGAATTGGTCAAATGATGTTTGTGGCTTCAAAATAAGATGTTGACCAAAAATTTGAACTTTTGACTGTCAAATGACCATTTTGCCCTTGCAGTTGACTGTTGAGCAATTAGGGCATTTGACTGTGCAATTTTATGCTGTAAGTCTTGAAACTTGGCATGAGGATGCTTGACCATGTTTGTAGGCATGTGGGACTTGATTGGACCCTTGAAAACTTCAATTTCTTTGCCAGACCCAAAACCCTAGCTTTTGACTGTTAGGAGGCCTTTGAACTGTGCAACCCTTGGGGAGATTTTGAAGTATGCTCTTTGCAAATTTTGAAGAATATGGGAGGACAAATTTTGGGGTACAACAGTTGCCCCTGTTCAATCTTCTTAAACCTGAGGATGCAGATTGGCTGACGTGCCTTTCGTAATCCGAAGGTGGAAGATGATTGAACACTAGAGTGCCCAGAAATTTGCGCTCACATAGTAGTGTGATGTGGGAATGGGCTTACAGATGCCATTTGGATATTGATGGATAGGATGATGGGCTTATAGATGCCATGCTGAGAGGTGATGGATAGGTGGATGGGCTTATCGATGCCATCTGGATGTCGATCGCGTAAGAGATCCCTTAGCGAGAGCTTGCGTACCTGAAAAAGAAAATGATTACCTGGCCTGTTACAGGAGCTGGTCTTCAAACTCTTTGTATAGATACGCCCTGACTGGTTACAGGAATTGAATCTGGAGCTTCAAAAGGTTATGAATGAACCAGGGATGGTTACTACCTCAACGGGACAGTGAGAGAACCTTGGACGATTACTACCTCAACAGGAACGCTGAGAGAATCTTGGGGCGATTACTACCTCAACAGGAACGCTGAGAGAATCTTGGAGCGATTACTACCTCAACAGGAACGCTGAGAGAATCTTGGACGATTACTGCCTCAACAGGAACGCTGAGAGAATCTTGGATGTCTTTTACTGGGATAAGAATCAGGGAGATCTTAGGGTCGATCTGACTGAACCAGAGAAGGCCTTTGACTGGATAAGAATCAGGAAAATCTTAGGTTCGATTTAACTGAACCGGATAAGGTCTGGGAATATCTTCAACTGGATAAGAATCAAGGAGATCTTAGGGTCGATCTGACTGAACCAGAGAAGGCCTTTGACTGGATAAGAATCAGGAAAATCTTAGGGTCGATTTAACTGAACCGGACAAGGTCTTGGAATCTTTAACTAGATAAGAATCAGGGAGATCTTAGGGTCGATCTGACTGAACCAGAGAAGGCCTTTGACTGGATAAGAATCAGGAAAATCTTAGGGTCGATTTAACTGAACCGGACAAGGTCTTGGAATCTTCAACTGGATAAGAATCAGGGAGATCTTAGGGTCGATCTGACTGAACTAGAGAAGGCCTTTGACTGGATAAGAATCAGGAAAATCTTAGGGTCGATTTAACTGAACTAGACTAAAGTTTGGAAATATAGCTGAGAACTTAACTAGATCCTTCCTGAAAGGTAAAGGTCAGTCATATGCAATGCATGATATGGATCAAGCAATGATGTTCTCAACATAAATGAGATTTGTAAGATATAATGCGTATATGCATGCTATGATGTATGTGATGTTTTTAAATGTATGTTTTCGTCTAGGAAAATAAATCCTTGACGGGTGCCGGGAAGTTAACTCCTGGGCTGATGTTGAAGAATAGTGCTTTGTTGTTTCCACTGGGGATGATAGTTGCAAGAATACCGGTAGGAGAAGATACCTCCGTTGGGGAATAAACTTGGCGAATGGATTACTCTGCGGGGAGAAAAGTACTCTAGTGATCTTGCTGGGGAACAATACTCTGTGGGAAGAGAGGTACTTTGCTGGAATGTTGATGGTAACTTCGCTGGGGATACCATTAATATGTTGGAAGTGTTAATAGACTTCGCTGGGGATAAGAAGACTTCGCCGATAATGCTTTTTCCGTGGCTTTTGGCTGAGGATAACCCAGTTATATCCTGGTAGGGAAATAACCTTTGAATAAAGCCGGGAGACGCGTTCGTGCTCTGCGAGGGATAAGCTTCCAGAATCTACTGGGGATGAGCTTACTGCTTGGGGAGATGGATTCCAACTTTCCTGGGGAAACTGGATTGGACTCTCCTGGGGAAGTTTCGAACTGTAACGGGGAAGTGACTCCATTGAATGTTTGATATGCCGCCGGGGAACAATCTTTAGGTCAAGACTGCCGGGGATGCTTGTTAAGAATGCCTGTATATTATGCTGGGGGATGTTGAGATCTGCGGGGGATACCCAACTTCCTTAAGGCTGACTGTAACTTTGCTTGGGGAGAGTGTATTGACTTGCTGACGCACTCTCTGGGGATTTAAGATATACTGGTTATGTTCTTCAACCGAACTCACCTTGGTACCTTGGTGGACGGAACAATTAGATCGCTTAGACAACTCTTTATTGCCCCTGTTTCTAATGTTATATGTAATTAATCCTTTGTTTCGTATGCAAATATTCATGAGTTAGCAAATATCGTCAAATGCATATATCACAAATTGAACCTTGGACGTTCTTCGCAAAACAAAACAGAAAAGGGAAACAATTGGCAATTTTAATTGAAAAGTGGTTTTTGTATTGATTTTTGAATTTGCCCGTAAAATAGGCGTTTATGTACAAGAGGCTGACGTCCTGGTAAGAGAACGCCGCCGAACAAAAGAGTTTATACAAATTTGTACAAAAGAAAATAAAACAGCTGTGTGAAATGAATGATCCCACTGGGTTCCAACTCTGCTATCGCCCTTATGTCTTCGAGCGTCTCATCACTTGATGACCTAGTCGAGGATGAAGCTGATTGATCGATGCCGTCTGAACTTGATGTAGATACCGGATTCTGGATGCAAGGTGATCCAATGAGACATAGTATTACGCTTTATCCCTAACTTTTGCCTGAACCGCCCTTTCGGGTTTTCGGTCCACCGGGATACCCATTTTTGCCCAAGCCGCCTTTTCAGGTTTTCGACTTGCCGGGTATACAGATTTTTCATTTTCATCCCTTCATTTTGCCCGAACCCTTTTGGTTCGTCGGGAAGCCCTAATTTTTGCCTAGGTATGTCAACCTAGCGGGTCCTTTTTCATGCGTAGTATCTTTTTACTATGTCTGCATTGGCGGGGTGAGGAAGGTCGTCACCATCCATGTTGGTTAGAATCATGGCTCCTCTTGAGAACACATGTTTAACCACAAATGGCCCTTCATATGTAGGGGTCCATTTGCTCCTGGGATCACTCTGAGGAAGGATGATTCGCTTGATTACCAGATCCCCAACTTGATATTCTTGTGGTCTGACCTTTTTGTTGAATGCCCTGATCATCCGTTTCTAATACGTCTGACCATGACAGATAGCAGCAAGTCTCTTTTCGTCGATAAGGTTTAGCTGATCAAGTCGTGTCTGGATCCAATCATCTTCATTCAGATCTGCATCCTTCATTATCCGAAGAGAGGGTATTTGTACTTCGATCGGTAAGACTGCCTCCATACCGTAGACCAAGGAGAAGGGAGTTTCCCCAGTTGACGTCCTGGCTGAGGTACGGTACCCATGTAGAGCGAACGGTAACATCTCGTGCCAATCTTTATAAGTCACTGTCATCTTCTGCACGATTTTCTTGATATTTTTATTTGCTGCTTCTACAACCCCATTCATCTTCGGTCGATAGGGAGAAGAGTTATGGTGCTGTATCTTAAACTGTTCGCAGAGCTCAGTGATCATCTTGTTATTGAGATTGGTACCATTGTCCGTAATGATTCTTTCAGGGACACCGTATCGACAGATCAGATTGTGCCGAATGAATCGAGCCACAACGTTCTTGGTTAATGTGGCGTAGGAAGCTGCTTCAACCCACTTCGTAAAGTAATCAATCGCTACCAGTATGAAGCGATGCCCGTTGGATGCCGTAGGTTTAATCTCACTGATCATATCTATGCCCCACATTGCAAACGGCCAAGGTGCTGTTAAAACATTCAGAGGAACTGGAGGAACATGCACCTTGTCTGCATATATCTGGCATTTGTGGCATGTCCGAGAGTGCTGGTAACAGTCGGCTTCCATTGTGGACCAGAAATACCTTGCCCGAAGGATTTTCTTTGCCATAGTGTGTCCACTGGAATGTGTTCCGAATGTCCCTTCATGTAGCTCTTCCATGTTCCTTTCTGCTTCAGTTTTATCCACACAACGCAGTAAGGTCGAATCATGGTTTCGCTTGTACAGGATGCTGTTGCTGAGGAAGAACTTTGCTGCGAACCTTCTTAGAAACTTCTTATCATTGACAGATGCACCTTCAGGGTACTCCTGAGCTTCCAAGTACCTCTTTACCTCATGGTACCAAGGTTTTTCAGTCACTAACTCAGCCTCAAGATCACAACAGTATGCGGGTTCGTCCAGTTTCCAGATGATGATCCGGGGAGCCTCATTGTCCCACTTGACTTTGAACATAAAAGACATCGTAGCTAACGCGTCCGCTAACTGATTCTCCTCTCTTGGGAAATGTTCAAAGGTTATCTCTGTGAAGTGGGGGATCAATGTCAACACACATTCTCTGTAAGGAATAAGATTCGGATGTTTCGTATCCCACTCTCCTTTGATCTGATTGATCACGAGAGAGGAATCTCCGAAGACACTTAGAAACTTGATCCTTAGGTCGATCGCAGCTTGGAGACCCATGATGCATGCCTCATACTCTGCCATGTTGTTGGTGCAGTTGAAACATAGCCGGGCAGTGATTGGAGTATGAGTACATTGGGGGGATATGATCACAGCACCGATACCGTTACCCAAAGCATTGGAGGCTCCGTCAAAGTGCATAGACCATCGGGATCCTTCCTCAGGTCCTTCATTCGGTCCAGGTACTTCACAATCAGTCACTATCATGATGCTCTCGTCTGGAAACTCGAAGTTCATTGACTGATAGTCGTCTACTACCTGGTGTGCCAAGTGGTCTGCCAATACACTTCCCTTGATTGCTTTTTGAGTCGTGTACTGGATGTCGTATTCTGTCAAGATCATTTTCCATCTTGCTATTCTCCCAGACAGGGCAGGCTTTTCAAATATGTACTTTATAGGATCCATCTTTGAGATCAACAAGGTAGTGTGAGCCAGCATATACTGTCTTAGCCGGCGAGCAGCCCATACCAAAGCGCAACAAGTTTTTCTCAAGCAGTGAGTATCGGGTCTCACAGTCGGTAAACTTTTTGCTAAGGTAATAAATGGCATGCTCTTTTTGGCCAGACTCGTCATGCTGCCCCAGCACACACCCCATTGAGTTGTCAAGTACTGTCAGGTATAGTATCAGAGGTCTCCCCTCAACCGGTGGCATAAGGATGGATGGTTCTTGGAGATACTCTTTGATTCTGTCAAAAGCGGCCTGACATTCATCATTCCAACGTACTACCTGATCTTTCTTCAGCAGCTTGAAGATTGGTTCATAAGTAGCATTTAGGTGTGAGATGAATCGGGCAATGTGATTCAGGCGTCCTAAAAAGCCTCTGACCTCTTTCTCTGTCTTGGGAACTGGCATCTCTTGAATAGCTTTAACCTTGGTAGGGTCCACTTGAATACCCTTATCACTTACAACAAAGCCTAGCAACTTTCCAGATCTTACCCCGAAGGTGCACTTGTTCGGGTTCAACCTCAGCTTGTACAACTTCAGACGGTCAAACAATTTCTGCAGATGATCAAGGTGTTCTTCCTCAGTCTGGGACCTTGCGATCATGTCGTCAACATACACTTCTATCTCATGATGGATCATGTCATGAAATAAAGCAACCATGGCACGTTGATAGGTTTCCCCAGCATTTTTCAGTCCGAAAGGCATGACCTTGTAGCAGAAGGTGCCCCACTGAGTAACAAAGGTAGTCTTTTCCATGTCTTCAGGAGCCATCTTGATCTGATTGTAACCTGAGAAGCCATCCATGAAGGAGAACACCTTGTGCTGAGCAGTATTATCAACAAGGATATCAATGTGAGGTAGGGGAAAGTCATCCTTGGGGCTGGCCCTGTTTAGATCCCTGTAGTCGACACACATTCTGACCTTTCCATCTTTCTTTGGTACTGGCACTACATTAGCAACCCACTGAGGGTAAGAAGTCACTGCAAGAAACCCGGCATCAAACTGTTTCATAACCTCGGCTTTGATCTTCTCAGACATATCTGGACGCATACGACGAACCTTTTGCTTAACCGGAGGGCAGTCTTCCTTGGTAGGCAAATGATGGACCACAATATCGGTATCCAACCCGGGCATGTCTTCGTAGGACCAGGCAAAGATCTCCACATAATCATGTAGCATCTGAGTCAACCGTTGCTTCACGCTGAGCTCTAGGTTGGCACCAATCTTAACTTCCTTCCTGTCTGCCTCAGTACCCAGATTTATTGTTTCCACCGGCTCTTCGTGTGGTTGAATTGCCCTCTCTTCCTGAAGTAACAGTCTTGCAAGCTCTCCAGGCACTTTGCAATCATCTTCACCTTCGTCTTCGGCTAAGTTGATCGGATTTTCGAAGTCATAACTGGCAGTAGCAGAGTCGTTACCAGTGAGATCCAGAGTGGATTGAAACCTGTATGAGTGAGTGTGTGTAAATACAACTGTTTTGCAATATATAAAGAAAGGAAAGAAAGGAAAGGAGCATAAGATTTGAAATGCGAGAAAACGTCCAAGGTCTTTATTCATGATATATGAAATGACAATTAATATACCCTCACAAATGAAGCCACGGTGCCCCGGGTAAGACACCGGGCCATAGAGTTTTAATTCATTGTTTATTACAAATAACAAAACAAAGGAGTTTATTACTGCGTAACAAGAGAAACATATAGGTTGTCCTTTGCGGTCCAATTGCTGGGTCCACTGTCGGTAGTCGAATAAATCCAGCTGTTGAACTCAGACTCTTCCACTTCATCATCCTCTCTGATAGCATTCACCCCATGAGCAGGCAGGGGAGCTGTCACCATATTAGGCTTCTCAGATGCCTCAAACTGTACCTCCTTCGCATCAATAAGGTCCTGCAGCTTGTTCCTCAGGGCCCAGCAGTCATCAGTGGAATGCCCCGGGCTATCGGAGTGATAAGCACAGCAGGCATTTGGATTGTACTTGGGGGAGGCAGTGTTCACAACCTTCGGGGCCTCTCTAACAGTCACCAAATTGGTGGATAGCAACTGCGGCAAGATTTGCGACAAGGTCATACTCAGCCGGGTGAACTCCCTTCTGGGTCTTTCAGTCCTTTGTGGATTAGTTTGCCGAGGAGCGGCAGCAGGCTTGGCAATCATCACCGCGCTGACAGATTGGCGGTGTTCTAGTTTCTCTTGTCGTCTAGACCCATATACAGCACTGGCCTCCTTCTTAAAGGGCTTCTTCTCAGAACTTGCAGATGCCCCTTTCTGAAGTTTTCCGGACTTCATTCCAGCCTCTATTCTCTCCCCAGTCAGAATAAGATCAGTGAACCCTGCAGATGAGTTACCGATAAGATGATTGAAAAATGGCCCATATAGGGTCCCCAAGAACATATCCACCAGCTCACGGTCAGTTAACGGAGGCTGCACCCTGCCAGCCAGATCCCTCCACTTCTGTGCATACTCTTTAAAACCTTCGCTTGATCCTAGCGACATACCCTGGAGTTGGGTACGTGTAGGAGCAAGGTCGGCATTATATTGATACTGCTTGTAAAAAGCAATAGCCAACTCCTCCCAGTTACGAACTTTGGTCCCATCCAGCTGATAGAACCATTCGAGATGAGTCCCTGAAAGACTCTCCTGGAAGAAGTGGATCCACAAGTTCTTGTCCACTGTGTACGGTTGAATCTTCCGCACATAAGACCTGAGGTGTAGCTTGGGACAAGACGCCCCGTCATACTTGGTGAAGGATGGTGCCTTAAACTTGTGAGGAATAATCACACCAGTAGATAAGCCCAAGTCTCCGAAATCCAGCCCAGGCACTTGTTGGATCTCCATTGCATTCAGTCTGTCTTCCAACTGCTTATACCGGTCTTCAGCAGGAGGATACTGTTCCTCATTAAAGTCAGTCTCGTTGTCAGAGACTACTGGACTTGAAGCTTTTCCCCCCTGGGGACTGCCTTTGCCTACAGAAGAACCAGCCTCTTCATTCTGCAGAGTGTTGCCAAACCTTCGGCCCGAGTTGAAAAGAACAGTTCTCTTCTTCTTCTTCTTCTTCTCCTTCTTCAGGAGTAAAGCCTTCAGCTCTTCTTGGCCTTGAGCCAAACCCATGATCAGTTCCTGAAATTACGCGTTCTGCGCCTGAAGAGCCTTGATAGACATCTCGGTTGATGATGAGTCAGGATTCATGATGCTGAAATAAACAGCGAAGAACAGTAAGCAACCTGAAAAGAAGAAAACCTGCTATGCACATGATGAATGATATGTGTTTATGCAATGCATTCAAGGGTTCGAAAGTTCAAATTTATTGTAGACAAAAAGGAACACACATTATCACTAGAAATAATTGTTCAGTACATCAAAGCCTCATGGGCACATATTACAAAGCAAATCAATCCCAAAAGACACTACGCATCCTCTTCGGAGCAATGTAGGTGTTGAGATTCCTTTCCTCGTGCAATAGGCGGGTGAGCTCCAAGACCTTCTTTTCACTAGCATGAAGACTGGTCTCAAGAGAATTCCGTTCTTCCTTAAGCTGGATCCAACTCTTCTGCATCTCTTCCCAGGACGTGGGCATGTCAGGATGTTGAATAGTGTGGGACACTTCTCCTTTCAATACTGGCTCTTTGATCACAGGGAGCATATGAGGATATGGCATTACTAACTTCTGGGAGCGGGCTCATACCCATTTGAGATAAGGTTCCAATGGGATGGAATTCCTGTGCCCCAGTGTCTTGCTGTCTATCCTACTTGGCATCCTCCAAGCTCTGATAAATCTCTGGCGAAGTCCTTGTGCATCGTTGTCGAAGTCAAAAACTATGTCAGGAATTAACATGTCATGAGGGCCATCCCTCCGAGCATAACCAAACTGTCTCCAAGCCAGGCATGGGTTGTAAGTAATACCTCCTCTGATTCCAAGTAAAGGAACATTAGGGTACTCCCCGCAACGATCAATGATAGTGACATCCTCTCTGGACCGAGGGCACCAATGTATATCTGCATGTGTAAGAGTCATCAACCGTTGTGACCATCTCAAACCCCGCTCATTCTTCAAAACTGATTGTGGAAGGTGCGAAATAAACCACCTTCCCAGGAGAGGAGTGCAACACATAAGGACACCTCTTTTTCTCATGGTTCGAGTGTAACATGAGTGAAGGATGTCTCCCAGCAACGTAGGTATAGGATTCCTGGACATGAAGATCTGGACATCACTGATATCTATAAGCTGATCTGGGTTAGGGAATAACAGCAAACCATAGACAAGGAGGGCCACAACTTCTTCAAAAGCTTGTAAGTCAAGGGAGTTCCAACATTCTTGGGCCTTCTCAAACAGAAACCTGGCTAAGAACCCTTTGATGCCACTTCTAACTTCCCAATGTCCTTTGAGGTCAGATGGTTGTAGGTGTAAGGCTTTAGCAATCTCTTCAAGCTTGGGTTCCTTTTCTGTACCTCTGTAGGGTAGTTGATCAAGGATAGGGATCTTCAGAAGCCGGGAGAACTCCTCCAATGTAGGTACCAGCTGATAATCCAGGAAAGTGAAACAGTGATGCAGAGGGTCAAAGAACTGGAACAGGACCTTTATCATATCTTCCTCCATGTTGGCATTGACCAAGCTGATGAGTCTTCCATGTCTTTCACTGAATGAAGAGTTCTCGGGAATCCTGGATATAAGCTCCTTAAGCTGAGGAGGGATCCTTACAAGGCTGATTTGAATTGTCTTTCTGCGAACAATTTCCATGTCCTACAAAACAAGAACAAAGATGAAGATTCGAACCCCTGAAATGGTTAGTCAATGCATATGATGCTGGATGATGTCATGATGTTATGATTAAACACACCACAAATATTTACAAAGGCAAACATGTAAGGCACACAAGTCACACAAGACAAGCCCTTAGAGTTTAGGCCTGCATGGGGTCTGGGTATTACCCTCTTGAAGTTGGTGGGCTCAACCTGTCCTATCAGAAGTAACCGGGTTCTAAGGGTCCCAATATCACTGGATTGCTTTCGTTGTTCATCGTTTCGATTTAGCCACTGGACTGGCGACCGAAATATTCCAGGAAAGCAACCCTCAATTGAGTGTAGTATCGAGTATCAACCAACCTCGGACTGCACCAAAGTCAGTTATCTCACTACCCTAAAGAGGCCAAGATGGTTCAATTAAGGTTCCTAAGGTCAGTTGATGCTTCACGACACCACATGGAGGCCCTGTACTCTCCTTGACTGAACTCAAGGGTTACCGGTACACACCAAAGTGCCACATCAACGTAGCAGACTGTTTCAACCATGTCGGTACACCTCACTTTAAAATTAGTCCCCAGCAGAGTCGCCAGTTCTGTGATCGGTGGATCTGGAACTGACTGTTTAACGCTGGTTCGCGAAATGTCGCGGAAGCAAGAGTCGCCACCGTCTTTTATTTTCTCCAAATGGAAAGGACAAAAGCACAGAAAAATTCCTTATAGAGATTGCTCTCGATTCAGGAGGTAGATTTATAGAAAGGGAAGGTGTTAGCACCCTTTCTATCCATGGTTATCCATGGGCTCTTAGATACTTGCTCATTGTGTTTTCAAAATTGTTTGTTTGCTTTTCAACTGTGGGTTTAAAAAAAGTTTCTTTGAAAATTTCAGTTCGACTCTTGTATCAGTCCTCAAGAGTGTTTGAAAATTTGCTTTTTGAAAGCTTTTTGAAAGGTGTCGGTGTGAAAAGAGTTTTTTTTTATTTTGTTTTGAAATTAGAGCAAGTATCTACGAGTTCTCTACCTACCCTAAGGAATTCGTCTGTGTAAATGTCCTTAAAGTAGTGCCATCCCACCATTGAGAGGTAGGTAGCACCACCGTTGGACGTGTTCGGGTCAATTCGAGGGTTCGGGGCATGGTGATCACCGGAGCAATAGGAAGACACCTTAGAAGCTACCCTCATGCCATGTTCATGGACATGAGGACTTACTAAAACATCCTCTACTCGACGACCACCTTTCGAGGGGCAAGGAAACAGTGAGGCGTACCCTAGGGGTGGTGTGTGATTTGTGTGTCATGTTCATTTATGTTTATCTTGTTCATGCATTGGTGATCTACGCGTTGCTTTTATTTTGGCATTCATTCTTTCATGCAAGTTATTAACAGTTAAAAGATGCGGAATTAAAAAGTCCTACGCTATTACAAAGGCGCGGGTCTACATCGCCAAATTAATCCAAGACCCGATTTGAAAAATAAAATGCGGAAAGATAAATATCCTAATTAATCTATTACATGGCTTTGGGATAAATACATTATATTTACAATAAAAGAAATAAAAGTAAAACGCGAGAAGAAGTAAAGTCGGGAATGCGAGGGCGTTGGACCCTTTTAAGGAAATTAAATTACAATTAATAAATTAATTAAGTTAAATAAAAAGAAAGAATTTCTTTTGAGGTTTTGTATTTATAGAGTTTAATGAAAATTAAATGAAATTAAAACCCTAATTTCTAAGCTATTTTTAATTTGTTAAAAAAATGTTTAAATTTGACCTAGTTTTAATTAATTATTTACATGGTAATTTATTTACAAAAATAATTGATATTTAATAATAGTAAAAGAAAAGAAAAAAAGAATAAAGTATTTAAAACCCTAATTCTACATTTTTTTTAGTTTGTTTGAAAAAACATTAAAATTAAACCTAGAATTGAAACTAAATTAATTAATAAAAATTATTTAACAAAACATTTAAATAAAATATATTTTTATTTTGTCTTTTTGATATTTTCTTATTTTTTATATTAAAGAAGAAAAATTAATTTAAAGCATTAAAATAGAACAAATAATATAATTAAAATAAATAAGAGAAAAATAAAAAGAGAGAGAAATGCAAACATGGGGGGTTTGTTGTCCCAAATTGGAGGTAAATTGCCAGTAATTTGGCCCATTTATTAGAGGCCTGGTTGACTTTTTTGGGACGCGTGTGGCACGTTGGACTGATGCCCATGGTGGTCTGCAGCTTCTAACCACTGGATTGATCTTATGGGGCGCGTGGCAAGCACGAACTTGAAGCTGCATGGTAGGCCCTGGGGGTACGTACTGCATGGAATCACATTAAAACAAAACTCATTGAGAAATATGGGGGACCTGGGAATCAAACCCAGGTCCCAGTGCTTGAGGGACAACGCATCAACCAACTGTGCCAAGCGCGCTCTTTGTAATATTAGTGGAACCTGATGCATATGAAAGAGAACAAGTACTATTGGTATGAAACAAAAATTCAGCGCGAACATTTGAATGGCCCTATCACATTGAGACAACTCAGCGTCTTCCTCACGTTGTACCTGCAAATAAAGCAAATAGCGGGGGTTTTAAACCCCCACTAATCCTGAAACTGGAAAATAGCGATTAGGCCACCGCCGCTCATAAATTGAGCGCGATATGTGTAATGAATTCGTATGAAGGTCGTGAGTTCAGTGGTCTAGGTTTTGTTGGCCAATTTTTCCCCAAGCGCAAAGCCCTAATTTTATAGCTTTGAAAACCTAGCGAGCTCCAATGGTGGATTCATATATAAGGCACGAAAACTCAATTGAAATACACCATTAGTTTCAGGGAGTGCATATTAGTACAAAACGATCATTAAAATGTATGAATATGGCATATAAATCAAAGCACGAATATGAGAAAAGTTTGAGAAAATTTCACTTCTATATACCAATTCCTGAGGTTAGAAGCGTGGAAAAGGATTCAGTTAGGTTCAGGGAGACCTCAGCAAGCTTTTTGGATGGATTATATGCTTTGAATCACGCCCTATGAGTGTTTTCAGTTTTTGAATTTTTGACAAAAATTGCAAAGTTTGTATTTGATATGAGGCGCAGCTTCAAGGTTGTTTGCATTAGGGTTAGCTTCTGACTTATATGAGGGATGAATTAGGGTGAGAATTTGAGTCAAAAAGCCTTTGCATTGATGAACCAAATATTTGATTTCCATGGAATCTTTTCAAATCTTTTTCATGTGCTTTTGATACCAATCATGGCCAAATCTTTCCAAATTGAGTGTGCACGAAATCTTGAGGTTTTATGGAGAGAATATGCTGCAAAAAGAGATTAAAAAACATGGTTTTCTATTTTTGTCATATTTTATTTCATTAAATGAATTAATAGTGATAATAATTCAAATAAATAATAAAATGTGATAAAATAAATCCCCTTTGGGTCAAATGGTCGTGCATATCCTTTGGATAATGATTCTTGGAAGAAAATGTGGCCCATTAGCAATTTTGAGGCATTTGAAGTAAAGTTGACTTTTCAAAATTTCCAAAAATTTCCCAACTTCCACAAGGAATATCTTGCTCCATTTTTAATCTTTGATCATGTTCTTGGACATTTTGGAAAGGTATTGAAGTCCTCTAACCAATGTCTTTGGTCCCATGTCATTTGAATTTACCAATCTCAAGTTATGGTCTTTGACATAAAGTGCCCTTTTGTTGACTTTTGAAAATGACCTATAATGTTGAAATTGATAACTTTTTGTGAGAGCATTTCTTGGACTTGAAGTGTTAAGAGGAGTTGTAGGAAATGTATTTCTCTTCAAAATGAGTTTTGGATGGAATTTTTCTGATAAACCATGTGGAAGTTATGCCTTGGTCAAGTTACAATTGACTTTTTCAACTGTCCAAAAATAGAAACTTTTGCATCTTGAGACTTTTTGAGCCATGCCTTGAAAATCATGATCAAGAATTGATCAAATGATGTTTGTGGCTTCAAAATAAGATGTTGACCAAAAATCTGGACTTTTGACTGTCAAATGACCATTTTGCCCCTGCAGTTGACTGTTGAGCAATTAGGGCATTTGACTGTGCAATTTTGTGCTGTAAGTCTTGAAACTTGGCATGAGGATGCTTGACCATGTTTGTAGGCATGTGGGACTTGATTGGACCCTTGAAAACTTCAATTTCTTTGCCAGACCCAAAACCTTAGCTTTTGACTGTTAGGAGGCCTTTGAACTGTGCAACCCTTGGGGAGATTTTGAAGTATGCTCTTTGCAAATTTTGAAGAATATGGGAGGGAAAATTTTGG
This sequence comes from Vicia faba, assembly GCA_948472305.1. Taxonomy (NCBI): domain Eukaryota; kingdom Viridiplantae; phylum Streptophyta; class Magnoliopsida; order Fabales; family Fabaceae; genus Vicia; species Vicia faba. Next base: position 1,555,085,164 of record OX451735.1, on the reverse strand, counting down.
GGTACAACATCATGCATATTTGTGTTTGATTAGGTCAAGATAGTTGTTGATTTTATTTTGCATACAAATCCTAAGTCTAAGCATTGCATAATTGGAAGCTTTTAAATATGCGAGAATTTAAATGCTACACGATTACAACATGATATAGGGAGGGGGTACAAATTTGAATTAGGGGTATTTGACAAGAAATTAAATTCTAAGTTATTACAACCAAATTGAATGTACAAGGCATAATATAATATTTAAATAAATACAATTAAATAAATATCAAATAAAATGTATTATGCAAAAAAGATTTTTATGTATGTAAAAAGTATTTTTCAATGTGAAGTAAAAATAAAAAAATAAAAAAAAGAAAGCCAATTTTAATTATTTTGTTATTTAGGGCAAAAACCCTAATTCTTAATAAATAGTATTATTTATTAATTATATACAATAATATATTAATTTATACAAAAAATAAAAGTATATTGTAAAAAATATATTTTTAGTGTAAAATATTAATAAAATGAAAATGTATTCCTTTTTTATATTTTTGTCCTAATTATTTAATTAAATAAAATATATAAGTATATATATATATATATATATATATATATATATATATATATATATATATATATATATATATATATATATATATATATATATATATATATATATATATTAAACATATTACATATATAAAAAAAAATTAATTATTTACAAAAATGTGTATATTTCAAGAAAATATTTTCAAGTGTGTATAAAAATAATAAATAAATATAAACATATTTTTTCATTATTTTTAGGTTTTGATAAAAAGAATATAAAGCAAATAAACATTTTTATACTAGTAATAATTAAAATAAATTCCAAATAAATACAAAAATTTATGAAAATAATTTTTTTAAGTATTTTTATGTTAGAAAATAAAATATCAAAATAAAAAATGAAATAAAAATGAAAAAATGACCAATGTACAAATAAATGAGCTAGGGGGGTCTAAACTGAAAATGCATGTGTAAAGAGTAAAAACAACCAGGCCCAGCCCAGTCAGACTTCATCTTCTTCCTCTTGTTCACAAAAACGCGCGTTCTGTACATCAATGGCTATCTCCTTATTCTTTGATTTTTTGACAAAACTCATAACATGAAACTTGTAGAGCATCAAACAACCAATTCAAGCATATAAAAAACTTAAGCTAACTCTCAAAGACCAGAGAGAATTTCTCTGGCCCTAATTCTTAACCTAGTTTTTTTCAGAAAGTTCATGGGTGAAATTCTCCTAGCACGATTAATGTAAATGAAAACTAAGCATATGTATGGCTTCAGGGCTATGAGTACAACATATTTCATTCACAAACTTAAGCCTAACTATTCCTAAATAGAGAGATAGAAGTCCATGAAATACCTGTTTCAGTTGACTTCGAGCTGGCCAATGCAGCAACTTTCCAGGGTGCTTGAGCTTCTTTTGAGCTTGCCTGAAGTCCAAGGAAGCTTTCTCAATGCTTACTTTGTTTTGAAATGGCTTGAATCGTTCCACAGAACTCAACCTGCAAAGCTTTGAAACAAAAATGGCAATGTGTGTTAATGGTGTTACAGCTAGCAATGGAGGCCTGGGATAGTTCAGGTGAGTTGAGTGGAAGGTATTGGAACAAATTTGAGGCAAAACACACGAGGGAGAATGGAGATGGAGATGGTTCTGCAGGGCTTGCCCTGTTTTGCAGAAAAACGGTGATTCTGTGTACAAGGGAGTTTGAGAGGCAAAGGGGTCGTGTTTCTGGCTTATTAGGAGGTATCAAACTTGTTTGCAATGTTTATGTAAGTTGGTTTTTACAGATGTGAGAGATTGCTTCTGTTTTGCAAGTTTCTTCTACTTGAAGCAAAAGAGTGGAAGTGATGTTATAGCTTAGTACAGGCCCTCCTATCACCCTGCACACAACACTCTTGGCCCCTCTAATTCATGGATTTGGTTTGCAGTATCAGATTTTGTTCAAGGCTCAAGGCTTAGTGTTTTGACATAAAGTAACCTTTTGCAAAAATGGCAATATACCTTTTAACATTTAGGGCTTAATCTTGTGTACAATACCCTAATGACCAAGACAATACCTTAAATCAATGGATATGCATTAAATTATGGAGTACAAACTGGTTTTGAGGCCTGTAATTATGAACCAAGCTAGCTAGATCAGATTTGCAAATTGGTATGAACATGTATTGGCCATGGATCAAAGTGAGTTTTTGCCAACTTTAAGCATTCGATTCTCCCTAACCACAAGGGTGTTTGAGGAGTTCTTGGACAATTTGGAAATATTGGAACATACACTATAATCCATATTTGAAATGAAACTTGAAACTCCAAGTGGAACTATGTGAAAAATGGCCAAGAAGATGGGTGAAAATCCTACCTAAATTAGGGCAAAATTTCTCTAAGTTAAAAGTTTTAGGTACCCTTGTTCCAAAAATCATAACTTGAGATACAAGCCTATTTTGAGAAAACTTTGTGAATCAAAGTTGTAGACTTTGTGATGGAATACAACTTTCATGTTGCAAGTTTTGTTTGAATCCATTTGCATCTTGGTGAAAAAATGGGACAAAGTTAGGAAAAAATAAGAAAATTTCATAACTTAGAAAAATTCTTAAGTTATGAAATTTTTCCATTTTAAACCCTAATTTGTATTTTTGGGTTTCTTGATGAACAAGTTTCATAATTTGACATGTCTTTGTGAAAAATGACTATTGGCACTTGATTTTGACCAAAAAGTCAAAGTTTGACTTTTCAGTGTACAATCAAATTTTGATCAGTTGATTGAAAAATTCATCTGTCAATTCTATGCATTTGAGATCTTTTGAACTTGTGGAATGGGTCAAGACAAATTCATTGAGTCCTTGAGTCCATGTGTGAGCTTGATTTGCCATTGGCTAGGTCAAACAGTCAAAAATTGCCTTTGTGCAGTCAAAACCCTAAAAATGACCATTTTGCCCTTTTGGTGATTTGATCAAATTTCTTGTGGAATTTTGATCCAAACTTGATAAAATGGTTCATATGAGTTCATAATGTTGATGTGGGTCAAATTTCATGAGGTTTGACTGTCAATTGGCCACAGTTGTCTTTTTCCCCAATATAGCTGATTTCTAGGTCAACTGTCCAATTGACTGGGCAAAAATTTGAATCAAGACTTGAAACTTGGTATGGACAAACTTGTGAGTCCAACATGAAGTATGAAAGTCACTTTGGGCATTGTATGTCAAGACATCCCTGTATAAACTCAAACCCTAATTTAGGTCAACAGTGCAAGGAAGTGTCTTGAGTAGAGCAAACCCTAGCTTGATCTTGAGTTCCAAGAGTCTTGTGATGAGAAAATGTTGATGAAATGAGAGGGAAAATTTTGGGGTACAACACTTGGTATGGACAAACTTTTAAGTCCAATATGAAGTATGAAAGTCATTTTGGACATTGTAGGTCAAAACATCACTGTGCAAGCTCAAACCCTAATTTAGGTCAACAGTGCAAGGAGGTGCCTTGAGCAGAGCAAACCCTAGCTTGACCTTGACTTCCATGATTCTTGTGATGTGAAATGTTTATGAAATGAGAGGGAAAATTTTGGGGGTACAACAGTTGCCCCTGTTCAATCTTCTTGAACCTGAAGAGTTAAATTGGCAAGTTTGCCTTTCGTGACTCGAAGGTAAAAGAGGATTAGACACTAGAGTGCCCGTAAATTTGCACTCGTCAAAACATAGATGCGGGAATGGGCTTAAAGATACCATTTGGAGATGGTAGAATCTTGCTGGAGATGGTCTTAAAGATGCCATCCAAGAATGTTTGTTGAATTGCAAAGTGGTAGGTCAAAAGAATGAGCATTAAAATGGTATCCGTGTCTGGAATGCATTTGAACTGTATCTGGAGACTGAGTCTGTGTGAGCGAAAGAATGGCGTCCGTGTCTAGAGCGTATCTGAGCTGTAACTGTATTTGAACTTTGAATGAATATCAGAATGACTGTCGTGCCTGGAGTGTATCTGTATGGTATCTGAATTCTGAATGGGCGACAGAGAAACATCTGTGTATAGAGAATCTCTGGGTTGGGGATAAATTTCAAATGAGTGACAGAATGGCAACCGTGTCTGGAGCGTATCTGGATTGTATCTGGAGTTGAGATCTGTATGAGTAGCAGAATGACTTCTGTGTCTGGAGTGTATCTGAGACTGTAACAGGGATCTGAATAAGTGACAGAATGACTTCTGTGGAGATTGCACTGGGGAGAATCAAACTGCTGGTGTAAGGGCCAGAATGACATCCGTGTCTGGAGCGTATCTGAACTTGTGGTTGGTAGTTGAATCTGAATGAGAGAGAGAATGGATGCCGTGGCTGGAGCGTATCTAGTCTGTATCAAATTGCTGAAGTTTGAATGAGTAGTAGAATGACTGCCGTGTCTGGGGTGTATCTGTACTGTATCTGAATAATTGTTAGCGATAGCCTTTTAATCTTATCCTGAAAAGGGTAAAATGTTAGCTAAAATACAAAGTTATGCTGTATGATATGTATGATACAATGAACTGTATTTCATCAATGTTTATGATATATGGATGTAATGGATGCGCATGTAAGCTGAGTAGCTGTCTTGCTGAGGAAAATAAATCCTTGATAACTGGAGATAATGAAAACTTTGATTGCTGTCGGGGAAAGTAAATCCTTGACCAATGCTGGGGATTCCAAAAATCTTTGAATACTGAAGATGAGAAATCCTTGCTGACCGCTTGGGGATTAAAGATCTCTGATTGTTGAGAAGGAGAAATCCTGGGACCACTGCTGGAGATTGAAAATCCTCGGCGATTTATGGGGATTAACAAGGCCTTTGACAACTTCTGTAGGGAATGAGAATCCTTCATGACTTTCCTGGGACATAAGGAAAATCTCTATTGGAGAGTTAAAACCTAGGAGGCTTCTGCTTTGGAGAAATGAGACCGAGAGTCTTCGATCTGCTAGGAGATAACTCTGTGGGGGAGAATGTTTACTATTCTGGCTCCGTTGGGGATAGGATTTTCAAGGTTTTCGGGCTCCACTGGGGATCTTGAAGCTTAACTCTGATTGGAATTTTGAAATTCAACTCAGTTGGGGAATCAAGTTTTGGAATGCACTGGCTCTGCTGAGGATCTTGAAGCTTAACTCCGCTGGGAAATATACTCCAAATTTTAGCTTTGTTGAGGATCTGAATGATGTATCGTAGGGAATTTCTTCTGAGATGGCACAAAGATATCTTCCTACACCTTCAACCTATCAGTAATTATCTTTTTTCAATTTCGTTTTACTTGTAAGCAGTGATTATATTCAATTGCATATGCCTATTTAACAAAACATTGGACGTTTTCAAATAAAACATAAGTGTAAAAAGAAAAGAAAGGCAAGCAAATTTCTGCACTTTGAAGTATATTTGTATTTAACTTTGTGAGTATCTTTGTACAAAGGAGACAGACATCCTAGTAAGAGAATGTTGTCGTAAAGATTGAAAAATTTTATACAAAAGAAAGATGGCTATGTGTAATAATTCCATGGGGTTCCCATTCTGCTATAGCCTTCACAACTCTGAATATCTTGTCCATTCGCTGCTTCTTCCGCCGATGATTGGATTGATCAGAAGCTTGGAGCTTGTTGGTGAAGAGATTGTTCTTAAAGTGATCCGACGAGACATAGTCATACGCTTTAATTCCCTAATTTTTTTCCCGGACCGCCCTTTCGGGTTTTCGATCCAACGGGAAGCCCTTTTTTGCCCAAGTCGCCCTTTCAGGTTTTCAACTTGCCGGGTGTACAAATTTTTTTGTTTTTATCCCTAATTTTTGCCTGAACTGCCCTTTCGGGTTTTCGATTCACCGAGATGCCCGTTTTTGCCCAAGTCTCCCTTTCGAGTTTTCAACTTGTCGGGTCGTTTTATGCGTAGTATCTTTTAACTATGTCTGCGTTCGCAGGGTGTGGCAAATCGTCGCCGTCCATGGTGGTCAAAATCATTGCCCCACCAGAAAAGATGCTCTTGATCACAAATGGTCCTTCGTAATTAGGAGTCCACTTTCCCCTGGGATCACTTTGCGGTAGGATGATCCGCTTGATTACAAGATCTCCAACTTGATATACCTGACTTCTGACTTTCTTGTTGAAAGCCTTGATCATCCGTTTTTCATACGTCTGACCATGACAAACAGAAGTAAGTCGCTTCTCGTCGATCATATTAAGTTGATCAAGCCGGGTTTGAATCCAATCGTCTTCACTCAAACCAGCGTCCTTCATAATCCTTAAGGAAGGAATCTGAACTTCCATGGGTAAAACAGCTTCCATGCCATACACCAACGAAAATGGGGTTGCCCCTGTTGAAGTACGTGCTATGGTACGATATCCATGCAGAGCAAACGGTAACATCTCATGCCAGTCCTTGTAGGTGACTGTTATCTTTTGAATGATCTTCTTGATATTTTTGTTCGCGACTTCAACAACACCGTTCATCTTCGGCCGATAGAGAGATGAATTGCGATGATAAATCTTGAAATGTTCGCATAGAGCGGTGATCATAGTGTTGTTCAAATTAGTACCGTTGTCTGTGATGATCCTATCAGAGACACCATACTGGCATATGAGGTTCTGCTTGATGAAGCGGGCAACCACATTCTTTGTAACAGAGGCAAAGGAAGCTTCCTCGACCCACTTGGTGAAGTAGTCAATAGCGACCAAGATGAAGCGATGCCCATTGGATGTCGTAGGCTTGATCTCTCCAATCATGTCGATGCCCCATATTGCGAATGGCCAAGGAGCTGTCAGAACGTTGAGAGGAACAGGAGGAATATGTACCTTGTCGGCGTAGACTTGGCACTTGTGGCAAGTACGGGAATGTTGATGACAATCAGCTTCCATGGTAGACCAGTAGTAGCCTGCCCTTAGAATCTTCTTAACCATCGTATGTCCGCTCAAGTGGGTGCCAAATGTGCCACTGTGTATCTCAGTCATGATCAACTCTACTTCAGCTTTGTCCACACAACGAAGTAGAACACAATCATGGCTGCATTTATAAAGGATGCCATTTCTTAGGAAGAACTTGGCAGCAAATCTCCTTAAGAACTTTTTGTCATTGACGGAAGCTCCTTCAGGGTATTCTCTAGTCTGGAGATACCTTTTGATTTCATGAAACCAGGGTTGTTCCACTACTTCTTCGGTATTAATCTCATGACAGTGCGCAGGTTCGTCCATTCGCTCGATGGTAATTTGGGGAGCCTCGTTATCCGAGTTGAGTTTAAACATGGAAGACATTGTAGCCAGAGCATCTGCTAGCTGATTTTCTTCTTGCGGGAAATGCTCGAAGGTGATCTGCTCGAAATGAGGTAACAATGTTAAGACATGTTCTTTGTATGGGATAAGATTAGGATGTTTGGTATCCCACTCTCCTTTGACTTGACTGATAACCAAAGCCGAATCCCCAAATACGACCAAAGATTTGATCCCCAAGTCTATAGCAGCCTTGAGACCAAAGATGCAAGCTTCATATTCAACCATGTTGTTGGTACAGCTGAAGCAAAGTCAGGCAGTGAAGGGTGTATGGCAACCTTCCGGAGAAATGAGTACCGCACCGATACCGTTGCCAAGTGCATTTGAAGCACTATCAAAGTACAGGGTCCATCGGGATCCTTGTTCAGGTCCGTCATACGGTCTGTTACCTTCAATGTTGTCCAATGTCATGATGTCCTCGTCAGGGAAGTCGAATCTCATAGATTGGTAATCTTCGACGGCTTGATGAGCTAGATGGTCAGCTAGTACACTCCCCTTTATAGCTTTTTGGGTAGTATACTGGATATCATACTCTGTCAGGATCATTTGCCATCTAGCGATTCTTCCAGATAAAGTAGGTTTCTCGAAGATGTACTTAATCGGATCCATTTTAGAACTCAACAAAGTGGTATGAGTCAACATATACTGCCTTAGCCGGCGAGCAGCCCATACCAAAGCGCATCAAGTTTTCTCGAGCAGTGAGTAGCGAGTCTCATAGTAGGTAAACTTTTTGCTAAGGTAATAAATGGCATGCTCTTTTCGACCAGACTCGTCATGTTGGCCCAGCACACACCCCGTTGATATCCAAAACAGTCAGATACATGATTAACGGCCTTTCTTCGACGGGTGGCATCAGAATAGGAGGTTCTAGTAAGTACTCCTTGATTTTATCAAAAGTAACTTGACAATCGTTGTTCCATTCGACTACCTGATCTTTCTTCAACAACTTGAAGATTGGCTCACAGGTAGATGTCAGGTGAGAGATGAACCTTGCAATATAGTTTAAGCGTCCCAAGAATCCTCTAACCTCCTTTTCAGTACGGGGGGAAGGAATTTCTTGTATAGCCTTCACTTTAGCTGGATTAACCTCAATGCCTTTGTTGCTGACAATAAATCCCAAAAGCTTACCAGACCTAACTCCAAAAGTGAACTTGCTTGGGTTCAGTCTGAGCTTATACTCCTTCAACCTGGCGAACAACTTTTGCAAATGATCAAAGTGTTCTTCTTCTGTCTGTGATCGAGCTATCATATCGTCTACGTAAACTTCGATCTCATGATATATCATATCATGAAACAAAGCTACCATGGCGCGTTGATAAGTTGCCCCTGCATTCTTCAGTCTGAATGGCATCACTTTGTAGCAGAAGGTACCCCATTGCGTAACAAAGGTTGTTTTATCCATGTCCTCGGGGGCCATTTTGATCTGGCTGTATCCCGAGAATCCATCCATGAAGGAAAACACCTTGTGTTGAGCTGTGTTGTCAACCAAGATGTCGATATGTGGCAGTGGAAAATCATCTTTAGGGCTAGCCCTGTTCAAATCCCGGTAGTCCACACACATTCTGACTTTTCCGTCCTTCTTAGGTAAGGGCACAATGTTAGCAACCCATTGTGGCTAGGAAGTAACAGCCAGAAAGCCAACGTTGAATTGCTTCATAACCTCAGCCTTGATCTTCTGATACATGTCAGGCCTCATTCGGCGAACCTTTTGCTTGATCGGTGGACAATCTTCTCTTGTAGGGAGATGGTGGACCACGATATCCGTGTCTAACCCGGGCATGTCTTCATAAGACCATGCAAATATTCAACATATTCGTTCAACAACTGCACTAAGCGCTCCTTGACACTTGGTTCCAGGTTGGCACCCACTTTTACTTCCTTCCTGTCTTCCTCTGTCCGCAAGTTGATGGTTTCTAGCAATTCTTCATGCGGAAGAATGGCCCTCTCTTCTTATTGTAGAAGTCTGGCTAACTCTCCTGGCACTTCACAATCTTCGTCAACTTCGTACTCAACATGATTGACCAAATCTTCAGAGTTATCGAAGTCTAAAATAGAATAGTCACCCATGGAATCCGGAGTGGATGGGTACCTGCATTTGTGATTGTGGGTGTGTGTAAGGGATAGCCATCCTTAAACAAACAAAAATGCAAAAGGAAAGAAAATGAACACAACAGTTTATAGATGAAAAACGTCCAATGATTCATTAAAACATGGCATATGATTATGAAGAAAATCAAGCCCTTACAAATGGACCTACATGCCCCGGGCAAAGCATGAGGTGAAAATAGTGTGCAAATTGTTTAGTTATTACAGACCATAAAAATGGGAAATTGTTCAAAGATAAAATTACTGGTTGATAAAGGTGATGGGAATAAAATCCTTTGCTTCCCAGTTGCTTAAACCCCCTTCGACAGTCGGAAAGATCCAATCTTCAAAGTGGCTCTCTTCATCTTCATCTTCTACCGCATTGATTCCATGGTTAGATCTTGACAGGTGGTCCTCCAGCCTTGGAGCGACACATAGCCTTTTGTCCTTCAGCAGTAAACCCTAACCCAAACTTGTCCGTCTTATGGGGAAAATCAGGCAATTGCCCCCACATTGTTCTCTTTCCTTCTTTAACCACAGCCTCTGCGTCCTTGAGAGATGCCATCCTAGATACATGCTTGGGAACAACAGGCACCTCAACCATTGTCTTCGCAACTGCTACCTCAGGGGAAACTTCCTCAAAATGTTGGAAAGGCGTTTCGATGAACTCGCCATCCAACTCCACATAGAGGAAGGAATTGAGATGACTTATCATGTACTCTTCCTCGCCGTCACTGTTATAATCTTACCCTTAACAGGATATTTCAACATTTGGTGCAAAGAGGAGGTAACTGCCCCGGCATAATGGATCCACGGTCTTCCTAATAAACACGAATATGACGGACGGATGTCCATCACGTAAAAGGTGGAGTTGAAAACTTCTGTGCCTACTTTGATAGGAATGTCAACCTCTCCATGAACCATTATTTTGGACACATCAAAGGCCCTAACAACGATGTTACTAGGTTTGAGGGCCAATCCTTCGCAATCCAAACGGTCTAAGGCTTTCTTCGGTAGCACATTCAAGGAAGAACCAGTATCAACTAAGACATGGGCGAGGGTGGTTCCCCTGCATTCAACTGAGACATGTAGCGCGTCATTGTGTTTCCTTCCTTTGGGAGTTAAGTCAGCATCGGAAAAGCCAAGGCCATTATCAGCAGTAAGACTTGCCACACACTCCTGAAATTGGTCAGCCGAATTCTCTTGGGGTACATGTGCCGCCTTCAAGAATTTGATTAGGGCCTTAGCATGGGCCTCAGAACAGAGCAGGAGAGCTAACATTGAAATTTTAGAAGGGGTCTGCCCTAACTGTTCTACAACGTCGTAGTCATTTTTTCTGATTATTTTTGATTTCATCCATTTCTTTCTGAGTGGTTTCGGGGATAACCATAGCATGAGCCTTCGTCCTGACAGGAACTTCCAGTATCCCCTTACCTTTGTCGGTAGTATCAGCAGGTGGTCTTACTTCAGGAGTATCCAATTCTTCAATCACTGGGCCTTGCACAGATGGTCCAACAGGTACAGAAGCTTTCAAGGGTCCGAAAACTGCTCGAGGGGGAGCATTCTCTGGAGAAAAGATCTGGCCGCTGCGGGTTATCTTGCTTGTACCTGCAATGTTCCCTATATCAGGGCTTTCTTCTTCAGAATTTTCTAGGACTTCCTCAATTTGTTTGATATCATGGTAGAAGATTTCTCCTCCATAGTTCCATGGTATTGTTTTGCTGGATTGGTACGGGACAGGTCCCGGCATGGTGATCTTTAATGGTACACATTTAGAGTTGGGTGTAATCCTGACAGGCCTTTTGCAAGCCTTGGGAGGATTATCAGAAATGGTTATGATTGCAATATTGTTGGTTGAAGTAGCAAAAGTAGCAGGAGTAACAGGATTGAAGGTATCAATAGGGGTTTTCTGGAAAAGTATCTCTTGGGTATCCATCAGGCGTTGGACACCTGACTTCAACATTGGGCAATCACCTCGTATGTTCAAACAAAAATAGCAGTCTTTACCACAACCAGGAAAGATCCTGGCTCTCATCAACTTCTCTTTAATTACTAACAACGGAGTCAAAAGATTGGCAACATCAGTAACATGGAGGTCTTCTAAAACGGCATGAACATTGTGGTCGTGCTTGGGCATCGGAGCAGATATGACATTGGGCTTCTCAGGCGCATCGAATTCTACCTCTTTGGCATCAATCAAGTTCTGGATTTTGTTCTTAATCGCCCAGCAATTATTGGTATCGTGTCCAGCACTGTCGGAATGGTAAGCACACTTGGAATTGGAGTGGTAGTATGGAGAGTGTGTGTTACGGTTTTTTGGCGCTTCCTTCAAACTGGTAAGATTCAGCTTCAACAAATGGGGGAGGACCTGGGCTGGCGTCATGTTGATGCGGGTGAACTGCCGTTGTGGCCTTTCTACCCGTTGTTGATTAGGTCTCGACTGATTGTTACGAGGTTGATCATTTAATAAATTTTGAATCATCACAGCCCCTACAGTCGGCCGGCACTCGGTTCTTCCCTGACCCTTCTGAGAATACACAGCAGAATGTTCCTTCTTGGCTGGGAAGGGTTTCTTAACAGATGTGGATGCGGAAGCATCCTTTTGAATCTTTCCATTCTTAATACCGGCATCGACCCTTTCGCCGGTCAAAATTAGTTCAGTAAATCCCGCGGAAGAACTCCCGATTAGATGGTTGAAGAAGGGGCCAGACAGGGTCCCCAGAAACATGTCAACTAACTCCATATCTGACAGCGGTGGCTGCACCCTTCCAGCCAGATCACGCCACTTCTGGGCGTACTCTTTAAACCCTTCATTGGAAGCCATCCCCATACTTTGTAACTGAGTACGAGTGGGTGCCAAATCAGCATTGTATTGATACTGACGGTAAAAAGCAGCTGCTAAGTCTTCCCAATTGTGAACCTCTGATCTCTCGAGTTGATAGAACCAATCCAACTGCGTGCCAGACAAACTGTCTTGAAAAAAGTGTACCCAGAGGTCTTTATCGGATGAGTGGGGTTGGATCTTTCTGACATACGACCTCAGGTGTATCTTAGGGAAAGACAGACCATCGTACTTGGAAAATGTTGGCACCTTTAACTTGGGAGGTATAACAATCCCAGCTACCAGCCCTAGTTCTTCAAAATCCAAACCCGGTACTCTCTGCAATTCCATAGCTGCCAGTCTATCCTCAAGATTCTTATATTTATCATCCGCTGGAGGATACTGTTTTTCGGAGTAGTCTTCGTCTTCTTCCTCTTCCTCCTCTTCCACCTCAGACTCAGAAGGTACAGTAACCCCTTTCCCTTTACCGGCCCCTTCGTCAGACGTTGAGGGGAATTCAAGAAACTTCCTAGCATTGCTCTCAAACCTTCTTCCAAAAGTGGCTACCCCAGGTCTCTTTTTCTTTTTCTCTTTATTCTTCTCCAACAAAGCAGATCCTTTACCGTCTGCTCCAAATCCATCTTGTTGAAATAAACAGCAGAAAGATAAGGAAACCTGGTGTAAAGACTTGTTTATGCATATGATGAATGGTATGTTATTCATGTAATGCATTCAAGGATTCAGAAATTCAAATTTGTTGCGAACAAAAAGGAACGCACGTCATATTAAGAAGAAATTGTTAGTACATAAGTGCCCCATGGGCAAAATATTACAAAATTCTGAATGTAAAAAGACATTGTGCATCCTCTTTGGTGCGATGTAAGTGTTGAGAGTTTCCTCCTCATGAAGTCGGCGGGTAAGCTCCAAAACCTTCTTCTCACTGGCATAGAAGCTGGCTTCAAAAGTATCACGTTCTTCCTTGAGTTGGATCCAACTCTTTTGCATTTCTTCCCATGATATTGGCATGTCAGGATGTAGGATGGTGTATGGAACCTCTCCTTCCATAACAGGCTCTTTGATCAAGGGGAGAATGTGAGGGTATGGAATCATAAGATTCTGGGAGCGGGTTCGTACCCACTTGAGATAAGGCTCAATGGGGATGGAATTCTTGTGCCCCAATGTCTTACTATCCACTTTGTTGGGCATCCTCCAAGCTCTGATGAACCTTTGGCGAAGTCCTTGCGCATCGTTATCGAAGTCAAAAACTAGGTCAGGAATCAACATGTCATGAGGGCCATCCCTCAGAGCATATCCAAATTGTCTCAAAGTTAGGCAGGGGTTGTAGGTGATGCCTCCCCTAATGCCAAGTAGTGGGACATTAGGGAATTCCCCATAATGATCAATGATGATGAAATTTTCTCTGGACCGAGAACACCAATGTACATCAGAATGTGTGAGGGTCATCAACCGTTGTGACCACCTCAAACCCTGCTCATTCTTCAAAACTGATTGTGGAAGGTGAGAAATAAACCACCTTGCTAGGAGAGGAGTACAGCACATGAGAACAACACTTTTCCTCATTGTTCGTGTGTAAAATGAGTGTAGGATGTCCCCAAGCAATGTGGGTATAGGATTCCTGGATATGAAAATATTGACAGTATTCACATCTATAAGTTAGTCAGGGTTTGAATTGTTTTTCTGCGAAGAGATTCCATGACCTACAAAAGAAGAACAAAGATGAAGATCCAAACCCTTGAAATGGTTAGTGGATGCATATGATGCTTCATGATGTTCATGATGTATGCACAAGCACATGTACAAACAATTCACACAAAACCCTAGTTTCAGGCTTGCATGAGGTTTCATAGGTAAGTACCCTCTTGAGTTTAGTTGGCTCAAACCTGTCCTATAAGTAGTAACCGGGTTCTAAGGAGCTCAATATCACTGGATTCTTTTCTATGTTCATTGTTTTGGTTTAGCCACTTAACTAGCGACCAAAATATTCCAATAAAACAACCCCCAATGAGTGTAGTATCGAGTATCTACCAACTTCGGACTGCACCAAAGCCGGTCATCTCACTACCCCTAACAAAAGGCCAAGATGGTTAAGTAAGGTTCTAAGAGTTCATTAGTGCTTTATGACATCACTCAGCGGCCCCGTATTATCTTTGATTAACTCAAAGGCTACCGGTACTCACAAATATGTCGCACTAATATAGCTATTTCTTCAACCATGTCGATATACCCGACACAGTTTCCACAACGTATTGCTATTTACCTATGAATGTTTCCCAAATCCGGGTGGAGGATTTCAAGCCCAAACAAGAGAACCAAATGTAAAGCAATCAAGGAAAACAATATAATCATGCAAAGGGTGATCTAATCCCTAAGCTTACTCCACTTTTTTTCAAATATTCCCCAGCAGAGTCGCCAGTTCTGTGATACGGTGAGAGAACTGACTTGGGATTTTGCGTTTGTGTTCGCAAATGTTTCAGTTTAGCAGAAGTCGCCACCGACTTTTTATTTTATCCTAAGGAAAGGTCAAAAAGCACAGGAAAGACCTTTGAGATGTTTTCTTGAGTTCGGGGAGTAGATTATAGAAAGGGAAGGTATTAGCACCCTTTCTATCCATGGTTATCCATGGGCTCTTAGTTACTTGCTTAGATCACTTGCTTTGCATTTCTATTGTTTAAAATGGTGCTTTGTGTGTCATTTTGAAAGATATTTTGAAAAGAGGCCATCATTGTGGAAACCTTTGTAATGATTCTTGTTTGAATGTATACAAAGGTGTTTTTGTCTTTTGAAAAGTTTTCAATGTTTGAAAGTAGGGTTTTGAAATTGTGTTGTGAAGTGTGTTTTGAAGATAGCAAGGATGTTTTTTTGCAAGCTTTGATCAAGTAACTAAGAGTTTGTCTACCCTATTTTACTCAAAGATCTTTCTTATGTTTTTAACCCTTTTAACAGTGTTGTTTCACCATTGTATTTGGTGAACAACCTTGTGTTAGGATGTTAAACGGGACAGGCACGGGTCATCGTATAGACCATGATAGCAATGGTGTCAAGTATTTTTGGCAATTTTCTTAAGGGACTTGATCATTTTGTTTAGGCAACTCAGGTAGCGTCATCGAGGGACTATGATCTTTTGTTTTGTTTTTGTTTTGCCAAAGTACTTGACATGCATACCATGACCCATTTTTGAAGGCAACAAGTGGATTGAAACCCTAGGGGTGCAAGTGTGCATTGTGTTTGTTTTTCATGCCTTGTTATCTTGGATTAGGTCAAACTAGTTGTTGATTTTATTTTGCATACAAACCCTAGGTCTAATCATGGCATAATTGAAAGCATTTAAAGGTGCGAGAATTTAAATCCTACACTATTACAACATGATATAGGGAGGGGGGTACAAATTTGAATTGGGGGTTATTTTGCAAGAAATTAAATTCTAAATTATTACAACCAAATCAAATGTATAGGATACAATATTAAATACACAATATTTAAATAAATACAATAAATAAATATTCAATAAAGTGTATTATGCAAAAAATGTTTTTTTTTATGTATGAAAAAGTATTTTTAATGTGAAATGTAAATAAATAAAAAGTTAATTTCAATTATTTTGTTTTTTAGGGCAAAACCCTAATTTCTTAAATAAATGGTATTATTTATTATTTATATACAATAATGTATCTATTTGTACAAAAAATAAAAGCATATTGTAAAAAAGATATTTTTAATATAAAATATTAATAAAAATGAAAATGTATTGTTTTTGTATTTTTGTCCTAATTACTTAATGAAATAAAGTATATATATATATATATATATATATATATATATATATATATATATATATATATATATATATATATATATATATATATATATATATATATATATATATATATATATATATATATATATATATATATATATATATATATATATATATATATATATATATATATATATATATATATATATTAAGTGTATAAAAATAAAAATAAATTATTTACAAAAATGTGTATATTTCAAGAAAATATTTTCAAATGTGAATAAAAATAATAAATGAAAATAAACATATTTTTTTACATTATTTTTAGGTTTTAATAAAAAGAATATAAAGCATTTAAACATTTTTGTAATAGTAATAATTAAAATAAATTCCAAATAAATACAAAAATTTATGAAAATAATTTTTAAGTATTTTTTATGTTTGAAAATAAAATATCAAAATCAGAAATGAAACAAAAATGCAAAAATGACAAATGTACAAGAAATGGGCCAGGGGGTGTAAAAAGAAAAGAGGGGGGGGGGGTGCCAAAAGCAAGCCTGTATAGGCCCAGCCCAAACCAACTTCATCTTCTTCCTTTGAACAGAAATACGCGCGCTTCTGTACACAAATGCTATCTCCTGATTCCTTGCTTTTTTGACAAAACTCATAACATGAAACTTGTAGAGCATCAAACAACGAATCTAACCATATAAAAAACTTAAGCTAACTCTCAAAGACCAGAGAGAATTTCTCTGGCCCTAATTCTTAACCTAGTTTTTTCAGAAAGTTCATGAACAAAATTCTCCTAGCATGATTAATATAAATGAAAACTAAGCACATGTATGCTTTCAGGGCTATGAATACAACATCTTTCATTCACAAACCTAAGTCTAACTATTCCTAAATAGAGAGATAGAAGTTCATGAAATACCTGTTTCCGTTGACTTCGAGCTGGACAATGCAGCAACTTCTAAGGGTGCTTGAGGTTCTTTTGAGCTTGCCTGATATCCAATGAAGCGTTCCCAATGCTTGGCTTGTTTTGAAGTGGCCTGAATCGTGCTATAGAACTCAACCTACAAAGCTTTGAAACAAAAATGGCAATGTGTGTTAATGGTGTTACAGCTAGCAATGGAGGTCTGGAATAGTTCATGTGTGTTGGTTGGAAGGTATTGGAACAAATTTGAGGCAAAACGCACGAGGGAAAGTGGAGATGGAGGTGGTTCTGCAGGGATTGCCCTGTTTTGCTGAAAAACTGTGATTTTGTGTACAAGGAGGTTTGAGTGGTGAAGGGATCGTGTTTATGACTCAAAGGGTTGTGTGAAATTTGTTTGCAATGTTTGTGTAAGCTGTCTATGGATGGTTCTTGAGTTTTTTTTGAAGATTTTGGACCAATTTCTTCTTCTTGAAGCAAGAGTGTGTGACTTGTCAATACAGGCCTGTAATCCCTATCTTGTATGCTGCATACTCTTTTCTTGATACTTGCAATTTTTGGACTTGATCTTGCCTCAGATATGGCCCCATGCCTCAAAGATCTTGGTTTGACATAAAGTATAACTTTTCAAAAATGGCAATATACCTTTTTCCAAATAGGGATTAGTTTTGTGTGCAATGTCCAAATGGCCAAGATAATGCATTAGCTCAGTGGATTTGCATTCAATTAAGGAGTATAAAATGGTTTAGAGGCCTTCAAGCTAGTACAAATCATGCTGATTTGAAAATGCAAGTTGTATGAACATGTATTGGCCATGGATCAAAGTGAGTTTTTTGCCAACTTCAAGCAATAGATTCTCCCTAACCACAAAGGTGTTTGAGGAGTTCTTGGACAATTTGGAAAGCTTGCAACATGTACTACAATCCATCTTTGAAATGAAACTTGAAAAGCCAAGTGGAACTATGTGAAAAATGGCCAAGAAGATGGGTCAAAATCCTGCCTATACTAAGGCAAAAATTTTCTAAGTTAAAAGTTTTAGGTACCCTTGTTTCAAAAATCATAACTTGAGATACAAGCTTCTTTTGAGAAAACTTTGTGAATCAAAGTTGTAGAATTTGTGATGGACTAAAACTTTCATGTTTCAAGTTTTGTTTGAATCCATTTTCATCTTGGTGAAAAAATATGACAAAGTTAGGAAAAAATAAGAAAATTTTATAACTTAGAAAATTTCCAAGTTATGAAAATTTTCCATTTTAAACCCTAATTTGCATTTTTGGGTTTCTTGATGACAAAGTTTCATAATTTGACATGTCTTGATGAAAAATGACCCTTGGCACTTGATTTTGACCAAAAAGTCAAAGTTTGACTTTTTAGTATACAGTTAAATTTGATCAGTTGACTGAAAAATTCATTTGTCAATCCTATGTATTTGGGATCTTTTGAACTTGTTGAATGGATAAAGACAATGTCATTGAGTCCTTGAGTCCATGGTTGAGCTTGATTTGCCATTGGCTAGGTCAAACAGTCAAAAATTGCCTTTGTACAGTTAAAACCCTAAAAATGACCATTTTGCCCTTTTGGTGATCTGATCAAATTTCTTGTGGAATTGTGATCCAAACTTGATCAAATACTTCATATGAGTTCATAAGGTTGATGTGGGTCAAAATTCATGAGATCTGACTGTTAATTGGCCACAGTTGACTTTTTCCCCAATACAGCTAATTTCTAGGTCAACTGTCCAATTGACTGGGCAAAATTTTGAATCAAGGCTTGAAACTTGGTATGGACAAACTTGTGAGTCCAATATGAAGTATGAAAGTCATTTTGGACATTGTAGGTCAAAACATCACTGTGCAAGCTCAAACCCTAATTTAGGTCATCAGTGCAATGAGGTGTCTTGAGCAGAGCAAACCCTAGCTTGACCTTGACTTCCATGATTCTTGTGATGAGAAATGTTGATGAAATGAGAGGGAAAATTTTGGGGTACAACATGATGCTTTAGTGATCATCCTTTTGTCCAAATATCAAAGTTGCCTCAGAAAGGTTACCTCAGATACTGTTGCCTTGAATAATTGATCTAAGACATTAGGGTTATTACTAAGACGTCCTAACATTGCTTTAGTGACCGTACGTCCCTTTCGAATTGACCCTCAAACTCCAACGATGATGCTACCTACTTACTAATGGTGGGATAGTATTGTCTAAAGGAAACAAACATAGAACGATTCTTTTTTTCGAGTAGGTAGATTAGTTCTTAAGTACTTGCTCAACCCAAACAAAATTTTTCACACTTACACTCCTTTACAAACAAAGTTTTCAAAAACACTTCATTACACTCTTGAAGACAGAAGTAAGAGTTAAATTGAAGTCAAAACAAAAGCTTTTCAAATCACACAAACACAAAGAAAACAATTTTGAAAATGATGAGCAAGTACCTAAGAGCCCGTAGATAACTACGGATAGAAAGGGTGCTAATACCTTCCCTTTCTATAATTTATCCCCCGTACTCAGAAATATCTCGAAAAAGGAATTTTTCTGTGCTTTTTTCCTTTCCTTGTTGGATAAAATAAAAGTCGGTGGCGACTCTTGCTTACCGCGACATTTTGCGAACAAAAACTTAAAACGCAAACCAGCAAATTCCTAAAAAGGGGAAACAAGTTCCGATTCTGGTCACCGTATCACAGCTGGCAATAGCTGAAACCTAACTTCGACATTTGAATCAAGTCGAAAATTCCCAATTCCTTCTAGACCTGAGATTTTTTCTTTTCAACCTTAGTAAGCCAAGCTAAATAGGATTTATCTAGGGTTGGGCAAGATCGAAAGGGTCTGAAGCTTTCAGTTATATAATCTAGCTGGAAAGCTTCTCTCTTTGCCTTAGGGTTTGAAGGAATATCCTCAGAGGTTTTCTTAGAATATTTTTTGGGTTTCTTACTTAAATCTTCAATGTTCTCCTTGGAGGGTACAATTTTGTTTGCCAAGGGTTTGGTAGCATGATAAGTTGGAAAAAACTCTACATATTTTTCTAAGTTTCCTGTAGCGATCAAGGGGCCTAAAAAACCTAGGGTTTTATCAGAAAGACGAGAAGGGATTAATACCTGAGAAGCATAAATAGCTTTTTGTTCCCGAGTAAGTTTTGGAGATGTGATAAACTCTTGATTCCCAGAGGTAACGATTTTGCTGGTTGGTACGACACTTTGAGAAGATAAACCTTTGATCACTCCAGACTTTTCAGCATGCTTGGAATCTTGTTTGGTAGAAGACATTGTTGCATATTTGAAGAATTGATGAAGTTTTTCAAGAGAAATGGGAGCGTAAATCAGGAAGAAAGTGTGAAGATTTCTGGGTTTGCAAAAGAAGAAAGAGAACAAATAAAAGAAATTATTATTATTATTATTATTATTATTATTATTATTATTATTATGATGATTATTATTATGATTATTATTATTATGATTATTATTATTATTATTATTATTATTATTATTATTATTATTATTATTATTATTATTATAGTTATTATTATTATTATTATTATTATTATTATGATTATGATTATTATGATTATTATTATTATGATTATTATGATTATTCATTATTATTATCATTATTATTATCATTATTATTATTATTATTATTATTATTATTATTATTATTATTATTATTATTATCATCATCATCATTATTATTATTATTATTATTATTATTATTATTATTATTATTATTATTTTTATCATCATCATTATTATCATTATGATTATCATTATTATTATTATCATTATTATTATTATTATTATTATGATTATCATCATTATGATTATCATCATTATCATCATCTTTATCATCATCATTATTATCATCATTATTATCATCATCATTATAATCATCACCATTATTATTATTATTATTATTATTATTATTATTATTATTATTATTATTATTATTATTATTATTATCATTATTATTATTATTATTATTATTATCATTATTATTATCATTATTATCATTATCATTATCATTATTATTATCGTTATTATTATCATCATTATCATTATTATTATCATCATTATCATTATTATTATTATTATTATTATTATTATTATTATTATTATATTTTGTTTGTTTTCATTTTTTTTTTATTTTATTATTATTTTTATTTAATATTTATAAATTATAGTTTTAGAGATAATTTGGGTTATGGGCTTTGATTCTAACCAATTTTACTAAGCACTCTCTTTATTAATTCTTGCACCCTCTTTTAGATTAATTAACATATTTAGGTTATTATTAAAACGATAAGAATATAAAAATATCAAATTAATTTAATATTTTACAAAGATATTACTAAATTCCGCTGTTTAATTAGGCCAAGTTCAATTTCTGAACTTGAGCTCTTACTACTTACACACTCCTGTGTTTTATTACTAAATTATGTTTATACTCTCACCTGTATTTTAGGTCCAGTTTAATATCTGAACTTGTACTCTCACTTGTTAGACCTTTATATTTTACTATCCTATTGCAAAACGCACTCCTCAGTCAATTTGGACTCAAAATATCTTTGGGTCCAGATTTTCTTCTAATACACCACCCAACTTTAATATTCACACCCCTCTTACAAAAGCGGGCCGAGTTTAACTTATGAACTTGAGCCTTAATATCCTTACCCTAAAACAGCTAACCAACAACAAATCACTTTTCCTACTAACATAACAAAACTCAAGATATTTTCATAAAAAGGATTGAGAAAAATTACTTTTAAAGTTAACTGCGAACTGCGTCTAGGATCACTCTTTACAAAATCCAGACAAGGTTCAAGGATAAATTCGAAAGCAATTATAATCCTATAAAAAACACCAACCAACACTACAGACTACGAATTGGGACTCTGATTCCTCATAAGAAGATACATAAGCATACGACTTAAAAACCATGGAGAGTCCCCTAACTAAAAAATTAAAACCCTATTCCTAAACCTTAAATCTAAACCCTACCATCCTTGTGAACAAGGTAGATGAAGGGTGCCTAACACCTTCCCTTTGCCTAAAGTGAGTCAAGAATTTAGAATCTCTATCAATTTAGGGTTATTTTGTTATATTCCTGTCCTTAGAATAAAAATTAATAATTGCGACTCTTATTTTTTATCGGTTATTACATCCATGTCTTCTCCATCTTGCACAAGAATTGAGCTTATGGCTTTGTCGGACACTGCCAAATATAAGGTCAATGGTGCATTCTCTTTTGGTCTCTCAAGATAGGAGGAAATGATAAGAAATATTTTACCCCCTGAAAGGCCTCTTCACATGTTGTTATCCACTCGAACTCTTCCGTCTTCCCGAGAGCCGCAAAGAAATGGATTACTCTATCTCTGACGCACGACAGGAAATGGGAGAGGGTGGCTAGCTTCCCTGACAACTGTTGTACTTCTTTTTTTGATGACGGGCTTCACATATCTATGATCGCCTGGGATTTATCTGAGTTGGCCTCTATTCCTCAGTTTGTGAGCATGAATCATAAGAATTTTCCGACCTGTACCCCGGAAATGCATTTGTCCGGGTTTAGCCTCATATCATATCTTCTTACTGACGCAAGTGTTTCTTTTAGATCTATTACATTACACTGCTCCATGGTGGTTTTGGCAACCATGTCATCCATGTATACTTCCAAGTTCCTCCCGATTTGAGTGGCGAACACCCTATCCATTAGTCATTGATAAGTGACTCCAGTATTTTTTAGGCTGAATGTCATTACCTCATAATAGTAATTACTCCAATATGTCATGAAATCCGTTTTTAATGCGTCGGCCGGGCTCATGCAAATTTGGTTGTACCCAAAGTAGGCGTCCATGAAGCTAAGCAGCCTGTAGCACGAGGTCTCGTCAATAAGCCAATTTATTTGTGGTAATGGATATGGATCTTTGGGACACATTTTATGGAGGTATGTGAAGTCGACACGCATACGCCACTTCCCCGTATTTTTCTTGACCATGACCACATTGGCCAGCCAAGTGGGATATTTGATCTCTTTGATTAAGTCAACATCAAGTAGCTTCTCGACTTCCTCCTTTATCGCCTTCTTCATCTCTTCTCCATCTTTCCTCTTTTCTTGTGATACTGGCTTTGTGTCAGGTTTAAACGCTAAATGATGACACGTGAAAGTTGGATCTATCTCGGACATATCTGAGGGCTTCCGGGCGAATAAGTCGATATTTTCTTTCAGCAACGTCACAATCTCGTCCTCTTCTTACTGAGAGACGTTGGCACCGATAAAGGTTATTTTAGAGGATGTGCCGCTGATCTGAACTTTCTTCGTTTTATCATGAGGAGATAGACTTTCTGACGAATCATCACACGGGTCTATATCAACGATGTTGACTTTAAGACCTTTGGAGTACTCGGCTTCTCTGGATTGGATCTTCTTTTTTAACTTTAGAATGTCTTTGTAACATTTTCTTGCTAAACCTTGATCGCCCTTGGCCACCCCAACCCCGCCATCCCCTAAGGGATATTTCATAGTGAGGTATAGGGTAGAAAGAGCGGCTTCCAAGAAATTAAAAGATGGTCTTCCCACGATGATGTTATAGGGTGAAGCAGTGTTGACAATCAGGTATCTCACCCTGACCGTTTTGTCATTTGCGTCGCTTCCGAAAGTAGTTAGTACTGGGAAGTGTCCTAATACTTGCACTTGTTCTTCAGAGAATATGACCAAGGTACCGTTGAAGGGTAATAGCCCGGACGTATCAAATTTCATTCCCTTGAAGGTGTCCTAATAGAGCACGTCAGTTGAACTCACGTGATCCACCAACACTCTCTTCACGCTCAAATCTCTGATTTGTACCTTAATGACCATTGGGTTGTTTTCGTGAGACATAATTCCAACTGCGTCCTTTTTAGAGAAGCTAACAGGATTTAAATCCTGCTCACAGACTTAGGTTACGTCTTCGGACACATGTATCGAGGCCCAAACTTATTTCTTCCTGGATGAGTTGGTCTCCTCACCGCCAGCGAATCCGCCCGTAATGGTGTTGAGCGTATGGCAAGCTGTTTTAGTTTTATGTACTTCTTCTGTACCTTTCCCTTTTTTCTAAGAAGGTCCCTCCGAGTCTGCATCCTCTCTTTGGGTATCTCTTTTCTCTAGCGCTAGAAGAAGGATTTTTGCCATCCTTCATGTAAGACAAAAGATGTGCCATCTGTATCAACGCCTCAATTTATTTTTTTAGCTGATGACAATCATCTATGTGGTGTCCTCGGAGGCTGTGATAAATACACCAAGCCCCCAACATCTGTTTCCATCACAAAATTGTCTCTCTTTGGACAAGGCGCCTCCAGGATTAGGTTCAGATGTCCAACTTCTTGCAGGATATTTCCTCTTCTGGTGTTCAGAGGTGTCAAATCTTCATTTGGATCAAAGGGTCATTGGCTTGGTTGAGTTATGCGCTCCCAGGGTCTGTCCCTTGGGGCAGCCCGAGAAGACTCTTGCCTCCTTTCTGATCCTTCCTCCTGGTATTAGTTTTCTCAAAGGGTGTCCCTGGATCGTTTCTCCGATTACTTTGCTCACCCTTTATATAGAACTCGGCTCGAGTGATGATCTCATCCATGTTGGATTCTGACTTCTGTGCCCGAGACTCGTTGAACTGTCTGACTCGGAGACCTTGTTGAAAATCCCCAACGAATAGCTCTTGATTGGGATGAGAGACCTTTATGGTCTCTTCGTTGAATCAAACTAGGTGTTCTCGCAGAGGTTCCGCCTGACCTTGTCGGACATTGAACAAGGTGGTTGTCGAGATCTTGCAGTGTCTATTGGCTGAGAGGTGTTGAACCAACTTCTTTGTCAAATATGAGTAACTTTATATGGATAGCTGGGGTAGGCTCATATACCATCTTAGATCTCCAGCCATCAACTTACACTTCAGCGAGTCAGTAGGGACTATTATTGTCATTTGATTATTGATGGAAATAACATGCTCTTGAGGATCGGTTTTGCCGTCTAAGTCGCTAGCGGCGGTGATTTGAAGTTCTTTGGGACCTGGTCGTCCCATATGACTTGAGACAATGGCTGAGGCTCCACTTCTGATTGTTCGTCTCCCAAGATTTTGAGTTGTAAGTCAGCTACACTGTCTTGTAAAGTTTTTTTCTGTTGTCTGAGGGCTTCCACCATGACCAACAATTGTGCCATGTATCAAGATCTTCTTCAGACGATATTCTGGTGAATATGCTTTGAGGTGTGGCCTAGGATAATTTTACTGAGGCCCCACGGTAGACGTCAATGTTCTTGCGTAAGAACAATAAATGGTTGACTTCCCTATAGGAATAAGGAGAGCCTCAAAGGTATATTACTGTCGTATATGTGGGTGTTGTACCCCAAAATTTTCCCTCCCATTTCACCAACATTTTCTCATCACAAGACCCTTGGAACTGAAGATCAAGCTAGGGTTTGCTCTGCTCAAGACACTTTCTTGCACTGTTAACCTAAATTAGGGTTTGAGTTTGCACAGGGATTTTTTGACCTACAATGCCCAAAGTGACTTTCATATTCCATGTTGGACCCACAAGTTTGTCCATATCAAGTTTCAAGCCCTGATTTAATTTTTTGCCCAGTCAATTGGACAGTTGACCTAGAAATCAACTGTATTGGGGAAAAAGTCAACTGTGGCCAATTGACAGTCAAACCTCATGATTTTTGACCCACATCAACATAATGAACTCATATATCTCATTTGATCAAGTTTGGATCATAATTCCACAAGAAATTTGATCAGATCACCAAAAGGGCAAAATGGTCATTTTTAGGGTTTTGACTGTACAAAGGCAATTTTTGACTGTTTGACCTAACCAATGGCCAATCAAGCTTAACCATGGACACAAGGACTCAATTAAATTCTCTTGACCCATTCAACAAGTTCAAAAGATCTCAAATGCATAGGATTGACAGATGAATTTTTCAGTCAACTGATCAAAATTTGACTGTACACTGAAAAGTCAAACTTTGACTTTTTGGTCAAAATCAAGTGCCAAGAGTTATTTTTCATCAAGGCATGTCAAATTATGAAATTTGTTCATCAAGAAACCCAAAAATGCAAATTAGGGTTTAAAATGGAAAATTTTTATAACTTAGAAATTTTCTAAGTTATGAAATTATCTTATTTTTTCCTAACTTTGTCCCATTTTTTCACCAAGATGCAAATGGATTAAAACAAAACTTGAAACATTAAGGTTGTAATCCATCACAAAGTCTACAACTTTGATTCACAAAGTTTTCTCAAAAGAAGCTTGTATCTCAAGTTATGATTTTTGGAACAAGGGTACCTAAAACTTTTAACTTAGAGAAATTTTGCCCTAATCTAGGCAGGATTTTGACCCATCTTCTTGGCTATTTTTCACATAGTTCCACTTGGAATTTCAATTTTCATTACAAATATGGATTGTAGTACATGTTGCAAGATTTCCAAATTGTCCAAGAACTCCTCAAACACCCTTGTGGTTAGAGAGAATCAAATTCTCAAAGTTGGCAAAAACTCACTCTTGTCCATGGCCAATACATGTTCATAACAACTTGCAATTCTGATCTAGCTAGCTTGGTTCAACATTACAGGCCTCAAAACCAACTTGCACTCCATAATTTAATGCTAATCCATCAGTCCAAGCCTTTGTTTTGTTCATTTGAGCATTATACACAAGTTTAAACCTTAAGTAGAAAAAGGAAAATTGCCATTTTTGCCTAATGTCACTTTATGTCAAAAGCTAAATCTTTGAGACATGGGGCCAGATATTTTAGGCAAGATCAAGTCCACTAATTTCAGTTATCAAGAACCAAAGTTGCAGCATGATAGGAAGGCTGGTACACGTCTATAACATCATGGCCACTTTCTTGCTTCAAGTAGAAGAAAACTTGCAAAACATAGACCAACTCTCATATCTGTGAAGAAGAGCTTAAGCAAACATTGCACATAGTTTCCATACCTCCCAACAAACCTAAAACCCGACTCATTCATCACTCAAACCTCCTCACACTCAGAACCACTGTTTTTCTGCAAAATAGGGAAGCATCTGCAACTTGACTTCCATAGAACAATTTGCTCGTGCGTTTTGGCCCAAACCTGTTCAAACACCTTCCATTTCATCCATCCAAACTATCCCAAACCTTAAACAACAACTGTAACACCTCTAACACACTTTGCCATTTTCATTTCCAAGCTCTGCAGGTTGAGTTCTACAGCACGATTCAAGTAGCTTCGAAGCAAGCCAAGCATTGGAGAAGCTTCCTTGGACCTCAGGCAAGCTCTACAGAAGCTCAAACACCATTAAAGGTTGCTACATTGCCCTATTCGATTCCAACTGAAACAGGTTTTTTATCACTTTCTATCTCTCTATTTAGGAACATTTAGCTTTAGGATTGTGAATGAAAAATGTAGTATTCAATGCCATGAAGCCATACATATGCTCATCTTTCATTTATATTAAGTGTGCTAGGAGAATTTCATCCATGAACATGTGAAAAAAGCTAGGTCAGATTTTAGGGCCAGAGAAATTCTCTCTAGTCTTTGAGAGTTAGATTCAATGCTTTATATGGTTAGATTTGTGTTTAAATTCTCTACAAGTTTGATGTTGTAAGTTTTGGCAAAAAGTCACGTTTCCAGGATGTAGCATTTGAATAAGAAGCGCATGTTTGGTTGCTGTCTCAAGGACAGGGACGAAGCAATGTGGTTTGGGCTTGGATTTCTCACTTTTGGCACCCCCCCCCATTTACTGAATGCACCCCCTGGCCCAATTTCTTTATGCTTTGATATTTTTGTATTTTATTTCCATTTCTGATTTTATTTTATTATTTCCAAACATAAAAAATGCCCAAAAATATTTTTATAATTTTTTCACATTAATTTTGTATTTTATTTTTATTTTTCTAAACATAAGAGTAATTTAATGAGCATATCTTTATTTTAATAAAAAACTTAGAAATAAAATATTAAAAATCATACTTTTTTTTTATACTCAAATAGTAT
Organism: Vicia faba; assembly: GCA_948472305.1. Taxonomy (NCBI): domain Eukaryota; kingdom Viridiplantae; phylum Streptophyta; class Magnoliopsida; order Fabales; family Fabaceae; genus Vicia; species Vicia faba. Next base: position 1,555,057,271 of record OX451735.1, on the reverse strand, counting down.
ATTATACTAAATATATTTTCTTTTTATTATTCTTGTATATATTTTTATTTTATTTTTGTACATAATTAATATTAACAAATATATACATACTTTTATTTTGTAAATACTTTAGAATAAAAAACATGAAAATATCACACTTTTATTTTTATTATTATTTATACTTAAAAAAATACTTTTTCCAAATATATTTTATTTTTTGTAGATACACTATTTTATTTTATTATATATAAGTGATATATTTAATATATTTATTTTCTTAAAGAAAAACTAGGGTTTACCCCTTAATGAAGAAAAATAATCCTTTTTTTATTATTTCTTCCTTTTTATATCAAATATTTTTACATACATAAAAATAAACAAAACCTTTTTTTGCATATTCATCTTATTTTGTATATTTATTTAATCCATTTAAATATTGTCCATTTATTTATTTGAACATTTAATTCAATTTGGTTGTAATAGTTGACTTAGGGTTTTAATTTCTTGCAAATATCCCTTATTCAAATTTGTACCCCCATCCCCATAATCATGTTGTAATAGCTTAGAACTTTAAATTCTCGCATCTACGCTTTCAATTATGCCATGATTAGAGAATTAGGGTTTGTATGCCAAAAATCAATCAATAATCAGCTTGACCTAATCCAAGATAAATATGCATGAAAAATAATCACAATGCATACTTGCACCCCTAGGGTCTCATCCACTTGTTGCCTTTAAAAATGGGCCATGGTTGCATGTCAAGTACTTTGGCAAAACAAAAACAAACAAAAAGATCATAGTCCCTCGATGACGCTATCTGAGTTGCCTAAACAAAATGATCAAGTCCCTCAAGAAAATTTCCAAAGATACTTGACACTATTGCTATCATGGTCTATACGATGACCCGCGCCTGTCCCGTTAACATCCTAACACAAGGTTGTTCACCAAATACAATGGTGAAACAACACTGTTAAAAGGGTTAAAAACATAAGAAAGATCTTTGAGTAAAATAGGTTAGATAGCTCTTAGTTACTTGATCAAGCTTGCCAAAACATCCTTGCTACTTTTCAAAATACACTCCACAACACAAATTCAAAACTCTACTTTCAAACATTGAAAAAACTTTTCAAAAGACAAAAACACCCTTGTATACATTCAAACAAGAATCATTACAAAGGTTGCCACAACGATGGCCTCTTTTCAAAACATTTTCTAAAATCACACACAAAGCACCATTTCAAACAATTGAAAAGCACCATTTCAAACAATAGAAATGCAAAGCAAGTGATCTAAGTAAGTAACTAAGAGCCCATGGATAACCATGGATAGAAAGGGTGCTAATACCTTCCCTTTCTATAATCTACTCCCTGAACCCAAGAAAACATCTCAAAGGTATTTCCTGTGCTTTTTGACCTTTCCTTAGGATAAAATAAAAAGTCGGTGGTGACTCTTGCTAAACCGAAACATTTGCAAACACAAAACGCAAAACCCAAGTCAGTTCTCCCACCGTATCACAGAACTGGCGACTCTGCTGGGGAAAATTTTAAAAGTGGAGTAACCTTAGGGCTTAGATCACCCTTGACATGACTATTGTTTGCTTTGATTGCTTTACATTTTTGCTCTCTTGTTTGAGCTTGAAATCCTACACCCGGATTTGGGAAACATTCATAGATAACAATACATTATGGAAACTGTGCAGGGTATATCGACACGGTTGAAGCAATAGTTATATTAGTGCGACATATTTGTGAGTACCGGTAGCCTTTAAGTCAATCAAAGAGAATATGGGGCCGCCAGGTGATGTCATAAAGCACTAATGAACTAGAACCTTACTTGACCATCTTGGCCTCTTATTAGGGGTAGTGAGATGACCGGCTTTGGTGCACTCCAAAGTTGGTAGATACTCGATACTACACTCATTGAGGGTTGTTTTCTTGGAATATTTTGGTCGCTAGTTAAGTGGCTAAACCAAAACAATGAACATAGAAAATAATCCAGTGATATTGAGCTCCTTAGAACCCGGTTACTATTTATAGGACAAGTTTTGAGCCAACTAAACTTCAAGAGGGTACTTACCTATGAAACCCCATGCAAGCCTAAACTAGGATCTTGTGTGATTTGCTTGTACATATATACTTGAGTATAACATCATGAACATCATGAAGCATCATTTGCATCCACTAACCATTTCAAGGATTTTGGATTTTCATCTTTGTTCCTGTTTTGTAGATTATGGAATCACTTCACAGGAAAACAATCCAAGTCAATCTTGTGAGAATTCCTCCTCAACTTAAGGAGCTTGCTACCAAGATTCCAGAGTATTCTCCATTCACTGAGAGACATGGTTGACTTCTCAACTTGGTCAACTCCAACACAGAGGAGGACATGGTGAAAGTTCTCTTCCAGTTCTTTGACCCCCTACATCACTGTTTCACATTCCCTGACTACCAATTGGTGCCTACTTTGGAGGAATTTTCTCAACTCCTGATAATTCCTATTCTTAATCAACTACCCTACAATGGTACGGAAAAAGAACCAAAGCCTGAAGATGTTGCTCAAGCATTACACTTGCAACCATCTGATATCAAGGGGCATTGGGAAACCAGAAGTGGTGTCAAGGGATTCTTGGCAAAGTTTTTGTTTGAGAAGGCACAAGACTGTTGGGACTCTCTTGATCTACAAGCCTATGAAGAGATTGTGGAACTCCTCATCTATGGGTTGGTCTTGTTCCCAAACCCTGATCAGCTTATAGATGTGAATGCTGTCAAGATTTTCATATCCAGGAATCATATACCTACATTGCTTGGGGACATCCTACACTCATTTTACACACGAACAATGAGGAAAAGAGGTGTTCTCATGTGTTGCACTCCTCTCCTAGAAAGGTGGTTTATTTCTCACCTTCCACAATCAGTTCTGAAGAATGAGCAGGGTTTAAGGTGGTCACAACGGTTGATGACCCTCACACATTCTGATGTACATTGGTGTTCTCGGTCCAGAGAAAATGTCATCCTCATTGATCGTTGTGGTGAATTCCCCAATGTTCCACTACTTAGAATTAGGGGAGGCATCACCTACAATCCCTATTTATCCTTGAGACAATTTGGATATGCTCGGAGGGATGGCCCTCATGACATGCTGATTCCTGACCTAGTTTTTGACTTCGACAATGATGCACAAGGACTTCGACAAAGGTTCATCAGAGCTTGGAGGATGCCTAACAAGGTGGATAGTAAGACACTGGGGCACAAGAATTCCATCCCCCTTGAGCCTTACCTCAAATGGGTACGAACCCGTTCCCAGAATCTTATGATGCCATATCCTCACATTCTCCCCTTTATCAAAGAGCCTGTTAAGGAAGGAGAGGTTCCATACACCATCCTACATCCTGACATGCCAACATCATGGGAAGAAATGCAAAAGAGTTGGATCCAACTCAAGGAAGAACGGGATACTTTTGAAGCCAGCTTCTATGCCAGTGAGAAGAAGGTTTTGGAGCTTACCCGCCGACTTCACGAGGAGGAGACTCTCAACACTTACACCGCACTGAAAAGGATGCGCAATGTCTTCTTACATTAAGAGTTTTGTAATATTTCGCCCATGGGGAATTTATGTACTAACAAATTTCTTCTTAATATGCGTGCGTTTCTTTTTGTCTGCAACAAATTTGAAATTTTGAACCCTTGAATGCATTACATGAATAACACACCATTCATCATATGCATAAACAGGTCTTCAAGCCAGGTTTCCTTATCTTTCTGCTGTTTATTTTAGCAAGATGGATTTGGAGCAAACAGTAAAGGATCTGCCGGCACAAAATTCACAGTTTCAGCAACTCCTCATGACCTTGGCAAAGGGTCAGGAGGACCTCAAAGTTTTGTTGGAAAAGAATAAAGAGAAAAAGAAAAAGAGACCTGGAGTGGCTACTTTCGGAAGAAGATTTGAGAGCAACGCTAGGAAGGTTCTTGAGTTCCCATCAACATCTGACGAAGGGATCGGTAAAGGGAAAGGGGCTGCTGTACCTTATGAATCTGAGGTAGAGGAAGAGGAAGAGGAAGAGGAAGAAGACGAAGACTATTCCGAACAACAGTATCCACCAGCGGACGATAAGTACAAAAATCTTGAAGATAGGCTGGCAGCCATGGAGTTGCAGAGAGTTCCCGGTTTGGATTTTTAGGAACTGGGGCTGGTAGCTGGGAATGTTATCCCTCCCAAGTTCAAGGTGCCAACATTCGCCAAGTACGACGGTCTGTCTTGCCCTAAAATGCATATGAGATCTTATGTCCGAAAAATCCAACCCCACTCATCTGATAAAGACCTTTGGGTACACTTTTTCCAAGACAGCTTGTCTGGCACTCAGTTAGATTGGTTTTATCAGCTCGAGAGATCAGAGGTTCACAATTGGGAAGACTTGGCAGCTGCTTTTTATCGTCAGTATCAGTACAATGCTGATTTTGCGCCTACCCGTACTCAGCTACAAAGTATGGGGATGGCTTCGAATGAAGGGTTTAAGGAGTACGCCTAGAAGTGGCGTGATCTGGCTGGAAGGGTGCAGCCACCGCTATCAGATAGAGAATTAGTTGACATGTTTCTGGGGACCCTATCTGGTCCTTTCTTCAACCATCTAATCGGAAGCTCTTCCGCGGGATTTAGTGAACTGATTTTGACCGGCGAAAGGGTGGAGGCCGGTATTAAAAGTGAAAAGATTCAAAAGGATGCTTCCGCATCCACAGCTGTTAAAAAACCTTTCCCAACCAAGAAAGAAGCATTTGCTGTGTATTCTCAGAAGGGGTTGGGAAGAACTGGGCGCCGTCTGACTGTAGGGGCCGTGATGATTCAAAATTCGTCAAATGATCAACCTCGTAACAGTCAGTCAAGACCTAATCAGAAACGGGTTGAACGGCCACAACGGCAGTTCACCCGCATTAACATGACGCCCGCTCAGGTCCTTCCCCATTTACTGAAGCTAAATCTGACCAGTTTGAAGGAGGCGCCAAAAAACCCTAACACCTCATCTTCGTACTACCACTCTAATGCTAAGTGTGCCTACCATTCCGATAGTGCTGGACACGATACCAATAATTGTTGGGCACTTAAGAACAAAATTCAGGATCTAATTGACGCCAAAGAGGTTGAATTTGACGCTCCTGAGAAGCCCAATGTTATATCCGCTCTGATGCCCAAGCACGGCCACAATGTGCATGCTGTTTTGGAAAACCTCCATGTTACTGATATTGCCAATCTGTTGACTCCATTGTTAGTGATTAAAGAAAATTTGTTGAGAGTCGGGATCTTTCCGGGTTATGGTAAGGACTGCTATTTTTGTTTGAACATTCAAAGTGATTGTCCAATGTTGAAGTCAGGTGTCCAACGCCTGATGGATACACAAGAGATATTGTTCCAGAAAACCCTGTTAACACTTTCAATCCGATTACTCCTGATACTTATGATACTTCAACCGACGATATTGCCATCATAACCATTTCCGACAATCCTCCCAAGGCTTGCAAAAGGCCTGTCAGGATTACACCCAACTCTGAATGTGTACCTTTAAAGATCACCATGCCGGGACCCATCCCGTACCAATCAAGCAAAATGATACCGTGGAATTATGGGGGAGAAATCTTCTACCACAGCGTCAAACAAATCGAAACAGTCCAAGAGATTTCTGAAGAAGACCATAATGTAGGGAACATCGCGGGTACAAGCAAGATAACCCGCAGTGGCCGGATCTTTTCTCCGGAGATGGCTCCTCCCCGAGCAGTTTTCGGACCCTTAAAAGCTTCTACACCTGTTGGACCCTCTGTACAAGGCCCAGTGATTGAAGAAGTGATTGTTCCTGAAGAAAGACCATCCGCTGATAATACCGACAAGGGTAAGGGGATACTGGAAAAGCATGTCAGGACGAAGGCTATTGTTGTGGTTATCCCCGAAACCACTCAGAAGGAAATGGATGAAATCCTTAAAATAATCAGAAAAAATGACTACGACGTGGTGGAACAACTGGGGCAGACCCCTTCTAAGATTTCAATGTTAGCCCTCCTGCTCAAATTCTTGAAAACGGCACATGTTCCCCAAGAGACTTCGGCCGACCAATTTCAGGAATGTGTGGCCAGTGTTACTGCTGACAATGGCCTGGTGTTGTACCCCAAAATTTTCCCTCCCATATTCTTCAAGATTTGCTAAGAACATGCTTCAAAATCTCCCCAAGAGTTGCACAGTTCAATGGTCTCCTAACAGTCAAAAATTAGGGTTTTGGTTCTGGCAAAGAAATTGAAGTTTCCAAGGGTCCAATCAAGTCCCACATGCCTACAAACATGGTCAAGCATCCATATGCCAAGTTTCAAGACTCACAGCACAAAATTGCACAGTCAAAAACCCTAATTGCTCAACAGTCAACTGTAGGGGCAAAATGGTCATTTGACAGTTAAAAGTCCAAATTTTTGGTCAACATCTTATTTTGAAGCCACAAACATCATTTGATCAATTCTTGATCATGATTCTCAAGGCATGGCTCAAAAAGTCTCAGGATGCAAAAGTTTCTATATTTGGACAGTTGAAAAAGTCAACTGCAAATTGACCAGGGCATAACTTCCACATGGTTTATCAGAAAAATTCCATCCAAAGCTCATTTTGAAGAGAATGACATTTCCTACAACTCCTCTTCACACTTCAAGTCCAAGAAATGCTCTCACAAAAAGTTATCAATATCAACATTATAGGTCATTTTCAAAAGTCAACAAAAAGGCACTTTAAGTCAAAGACCATAACTTGAGATTGGTAAATCAAAATGACATGGGACCAAAGGCATTGGTTAGAGGACTTCAAGACATTTCCAAAATGTCCAAGAACATGATCAAAGCTTAAAAATTGAGCAAGATATGCCTTGTGGAAGTTGGGAAATGTTTGGGAATTTTGAAAAGTCAACTTTGCTTCAAATGCCTCAAAATTGCTAATGGGCCTCAATTTCTTCCAAGAATCATCACCCAAAAGCTATGCACGACCCATTGACTTTAAAGGGAGTTATTTTATCATTTTTTATTAATTATTTGAATTATTATTATTATTAGTTCATTTAATTAAAATAAAATATGACAAAAATAGAAAATCATGTTTTCCAATCCTTTTTTTGCAGCATATTCTCTCAATAAAGCCTAAATATTTCGTGCACACTCAATATGGAAAGAATTGGCAATGATTGGCATCAAAAAGATATGAAAAAGATTGAAAAAGATTACATTGAAAACCAAATATTTGATTCATGAATGCAAAGGTTTTTGACTTGGATTTTTAACCTAATTCAGCCACACATATATACTCATGGCAAACCTAATCAAAAGGACCAAGAAGTTGCGCCCAAGAACACCATACACTTTGCACTTTTCTCTAAAAAATTTCAAAACTGAAAACACAGCTAGAGTTTGTTTCAAGGCAAAATAACTATTCCAATAGCTTGCTTACTCATCCAGGAATCATTCCCAATCAAAATCAAGTCTCCATACATCCAGAAACGGTAGAACTCCATAGCCCTGTTCATGGAAATTTTCATAATCGCATCTTGATTTATATGCATGTTTCATGTCTTTTAATTGTCGTTTTACACTAACATGATGTTTCTGAAGCTAACAGTACCGTTCAATTGAAGAATGGTCGTCTAAATAATAATTCACCATGAATGCATATTAGGGTTTCAAAGCTCTAAATTTAGGGATTCTTTCATATGGAAAAATTAAGCCATAAGACCAGGACCATTGGACTCGTGACCTTCATACGAACTAATTCCACATATCACGCTCAATTTATGATCAACGGTGTTATATTCGCTATTTTCACATGTACCATTTAGTGGGGGTTTAAAACCCCCGCTATCCATTCTATTTTTTTTTCCAGGCCAAAGCGAAGAAGTGGAGAAGAAGATGAGCTGTAGGCATATGGTTGGCTAATTCAAATCATTGGCGCGTTTTGCATTGGTTCCAGGATAATTGCACGTTTCATATATATTATTTTTATCTCATTATACTAACAAACGCGCGTGCATAGCTCAGTTGGTGGACAGGGATAGTGGTAAACGTTGGGACCTGGGTTCGATTCCCAGGTCCCCCTATATATTTCATGCTTTTTCAATTAACATGCTTCTGTGCAGCGTACCATTCAAGGACTATCATGCAACCTCGCTTCTTAACTTGCCACGCGCCCAGGAAGTCCAATCTAATGGCTATCAACAAGCGACTACCATATACGTTAGTCAGCTATCCCACATAAGCGCTGGAAAAGTCAACGTGGCCAACATCCTGATGGGCCAAAACTCTTCTAATCACACCTCCAATTGGGCCAACTCACCCCCTCTGGTTTGCATATGTATATTTTTATTTCTTGTTTTAATTCTTTCTTTATTCTTTTGTTTGCTTTATTATTTTAATTAATTCATCAAATTAATTTTTTATAACATAAAAATACAAAAAAAAAATCAGAAACTATAAAAAATAAAAATATGTTCTTTTATTTTTTAATCAATATTTTGTAAATGAAATTCTAATAACTAATTAGTTTAATTTTAGGTTTAATTCTAATTTTTTTTAAATAAACTAAAAAATGTAGAAATTAGGGTTTTTATACTTTTATTCTTTTTTCCTTTTTCACCATTATTAATTATTAATTATTTTTGTAAATAAATATGCCATTTAATTAATTAGGGTTAAATTAGGTTACAACTTAAACATTTTTAATAAATTAAAAACAATTTAGAACTAGGGTTTTAATTAACTTTTAATTCCAATTTAATTCTCCTTAATTCCATAAACACAAAAACTCCAAAAAAAAAGTTCTTTCTTTTATTTAATTTAATTAATTTATGATTTTGATTTAATTTCTTTAAAAGGGTCCAACGCCCTCGCATTCTCGATTTTTATTTCTTTTCGCACATTTACTTTTATTTCCTTTTTTAAATTTCATGTAATTGCCCCAAAGCCTTGTAATAGATAATAGGACATTTACTTTACGCACTTTTATTTCAAATCGGGTCTTGGTTTAATTTGGCGATGTAGACCCGCGCCTTGTAATAGCGTAGGACCTTTATTTTCCGCACTTTAATTCCGCACCTTTTAAATGCTAATAATCACATGAAATAATGTATGCTCTAATAAAATCAAAGCGTAGAACACTCAATGCATGATCAAGAAAAATATAACTGAAAATGACACACAAATCACACACCACTCCTAGGGTACGCCTCATTGTTGCCTTGCCCCTCGAAATGTGGTCGTCGAGTAGAGGACGTTTTAGTAAGTCCTCATGTCCATGAACATGGCATGGGGGTAGCTTCTAAGGTGTCTTCCTATTGCTCTGGTGACCACACTGTCCCTAAATTCGAATTGACCCGAACACCTCCAACGGTGGTGCTACCTACCTCTCAATGGTGGGATGGCACTACCTCAAGGACATTTACACAGACGAATTCCTTAGGGTAGGTAGACGACTCGTAGATACTTGCTCTAATTCAAAACAAAACAAAAACTTATTTTCACACCAACACTTCCAAAAAGGTTTCAAAACATTTTTCAAACACTCTTGAGGACTGATACAAGAGTCGAACTGAAATTTTAAACAGAACTTTTTCAAACCCACTCACCTTGAAAAGCAAACAAACATTTTGAAAACACAAATGAGCAAGTATCTAAGAGCCCATGGATAACCATGGATAGAAAGGGTGCTAACACCTTCCCTTTCTATAAATCTACCTCCCGAACCGAGAACTAATCTCAATAAGGAATTTTTCTGTGCTTTTGTCCTTTCCATTTGGAGAAAATAAAAGACGGTGGTGACTCTTGCTTCCGCGACATTTCGCGAACCAGCGTTAAACAGTCAGTTCCAGATCCACCGATCACAGAACTGGCGACTCTGCTGGGGAATTATAAAGTGAGGTGTACCTTAGGACTAAGATCACTGTGTTTTCAATTGCTTTGACTTGTTTGCTTTAAATTGTGGGACTGTCTTGGGAGTTCTATAGATCCTAAACTCGGATCTGGGGATACCTTCTTAGAAAGTAGCAACAAGGCTGTGAGGGAACTATGCGGGGTATACCGACATGGTTGAAACAGTCTGCTACGTTGATGTGGCACTTTTGTGTGTACCGGTAACCCTTGAGTTCAGTCAAGGAGAGTACGGGGCCTCCATGTGGTGTCGTGAAGCATCAACTGACCTTAGGAACCTTAATTGAACTATCTTGGCCTCTTTAGGGTAGTGAGATAACTGACTTTGGTGCAGTCCGAGGTTGGTTGATACTCGATACTACACTCAATTGAGGGTTGCTTTCCTGGAATATTTCGGTCGCCAGTTCAGTGGCTAAATCGAAACGATGAACAATGAAAGCAATCCAGTGATATTGGGACCCTTAGAACCCGGTTACTTCTAATAGGACAGGTTGAGCCCACCAACTTCAAGAGGGTAATACCCAGACCCCATGCAGTCCTAAACTCTAAGGGCTTGTCTTGTGTGACTTGTGTGCCTTATCATGTTTGCCTTTGTAAATATTTGTGGTGTGTTTAATCATAGCATCATGACATCATACAGCATCATATGCATTGGCTAACTATTTCAGGGGTTCGAATCTTCATCTTTGTTCTTGTTTTGTAGGACATGGAAACCGTTCGCAGAAAGACAATTCAGATCAGCCTTGTAAGGATCGCTCCTCAGCTTAAGGAGCTTATATCCAGGATTCCCGAGAGCTCTTCATTCAGTGAGAGACATGGAAGACTCATTAGCTTGGTCAACACCAACATTGAGGAAGATATGATAAAGGTCTTGTTCCAGTTCTTTGACCCTCTGCATCACTGTTTCACTTTCCTGGATTATCAACTGGTACCTACATTGGAAGAGTTCTCCCGGCTTCTGAAGATCCCTATCCTTGATCAACTACCCTACAACGGTACGGAAAAGGAACCCAAGCTTGAAGAGATTGCTAAAGCCTTACACCTACAATCATCTGACCTCAAGGGACATTGGGAGGTTAGAAGTGGCATCAAAGGGTTCTTAGCCAGGTTTCTGTTTGAAAAGGCCCAAGAATGTTGGAACTCCCTTGACTTACAAGCTTTTGAAGAAGTTGTGGCCCTCCTTGTCTATGGTTTGGTGTTGTTCCCTAACCCAGATCAGCTTATAGATATCAGTGCTGTCCAGATCTTCATGTCCAGGAATCCTGTACATACGTTACTGGGGGACATCCTTCACTCATGTTACACTCGAACCATGAGAAAAAGAGGTGTCCTTATGTGCTGCACTCCTCTCCTGGGAAGGTGGTTTATTTCGCACCTTCCACAATCAGTTTTGAAGAACGAGCGGGGTTTGAGATGGTCACAACGGTTGATGACTCTTACACATGCAGATATACATTGGTGCCCTCGGTCCAGAGAGGATGTCACTATCATTGATCGTTGCGGGGAGTACCTTAATGTTCCTTTACTTGGAATCATAGGAGGTATTACTTACAACACATGCCTGGCTTGGAGACAGTTTGGTTATGCTCGGAGGGACGGCCCTCATGACATGTTAATGCCTGACATAGTTTTTGACTTCGACAACGATGCACAAGGACTTCGCCAGAGATTTATCAGAGCTTGGAGGATGCCAAGTAGGATAGACAGCAAGACACTGGGGCACAGGAATTCCATCCCTTTGGAACCTTATCTCAAGTGGGTACGAGCCCGCTCCCAGAAGTTAGTAATGCCATATCCTCATGTTCTCCCTGTGATCAAAGAGCCAGTATTGGAAGGAGAGGTGTCCTACACCATTCAACATCCTGATATGCCCACATCCTGGGAAGAGATGCAGAAGAGCTGGATCCAGCTTAAGGAGGAACAGAATTCTCTTGAGACCAGTCTACATGCTAGTGAAAGGAAGGTCTTGGAGCTCACCCGCCTGCTGCACGAGGAAAGGAATCTCAACACCTACATTGCTCCAAAGAGGATGCGTAGTGTCTTTTGGGATTGATTTGCTTTTGTAATGTTTTGCCCATGAGGCTTTGATGTACCAAACAATTATTTTCTTAATGATAACGGGTGTTCCTTTTTGTCTACAACAAATTTGAATTTTCGAACCCTTGAATGCATTGCATAAACACATATCATTCATCATGTGCATAGTAGGTTTTCTTCTTTTCAGGTTGCTTACTGTTCTTCGCTGTTTATTTCAGCATCATGAACCCTGAATCCTCAACCGAGATGTCTATCAAGGCCCTTTAGGCGCAAAACGCATAATTTCAAGAACTGATCATGGGTTTGGCTCAAGGCCTAGAAGAGCTGAAGGCTTTGCTCCTGAAGAAGGAGAAGAAGAAGAAGAGAACTGTTCTTTTCAACTCGGGCCGGAGGTTTGGTAATACTCTGCAGAATGAGGAGGCTGGTTCTTCTGTAGGCAAAGACAGTCCCCACGGGGGAAAGGCTCCAAGTCCAGTAGTCTCTGACAACGAGACTGACTTTAATGAGGAACAGTATCCTCCTGCTGAAGACCGGTACAAGCAGTTGGAAGACAGACTGAATGCAATAGAGATCCAACAAGTGCCTGGGCTGGATTTCGGAGACTTGGGCTTATCTACTGGTGTGATCATTCCTCACAAGTTTAAGGCACCATCTTTCACCAAGTATGACGGGGCGTCTTGCCCCAAGCTACACCTCAGATCTTATGTGCGGAAGATTCAACCGTACACAGTGGACAAGAACTTGTGGATCCACTTCTTCCAGGAGAGTCTTTCAGGGACTCATCTCGAATGGTTCTATCAGCTGGATGGAACCAAAATTCGTAACTGGGAGGAGTTGGCTACTGCTTTTTACAAGCAGTATCAATATAATGCCGACCTTGCTCCTACACGTACCCAACTCCAGGGTATGTCGCTAGGATCAAGCGAAGGTTTTAAAGAGTATGCACAGAAGTGGAGGGACATGGCTGGCAGGGTGCAGCCACCATTAACTGACCGTGAGCTGGTAGATATGTTCTTGGGGACCCTCTCCGGGCCATTCTTCAATCATCTTATCGGTAATTCGTCTGTAGGGTTTATTGATCTTATTCTGACTGGGGAGAGGATAGAGGCTGGAATGAAGTCCGGTAAAATTTAGAAGGGTGCATCCTCAAGTTCTGAGAAGAAACCCTTTAAGAAGGAGGCCAGTGCTGTGTATGGGCCTAGAAGACATGATAAACCAGAACGCCGCCAATCTGTCAACACGGTGGTGATTGCTAAACCTGCTGCCGCTCCTCGGCAAACCAATCCACAAAGGGCTGAGAGACCCAGAAGAGAGTTTACCCGGCTGAGTATGACCTTGTCGCAAATCTTGCCGCAGTTGCTATCCACCAATTTGGTGACCGTCAGGGAGGCTCCAAAAGTCGTGAATACTGCCTCTCCCAAGTATAATCCAAATGCCCGCTGTGCTTATCACTCCGATAGCCCGGGGCATTCTACTGATGACTGCTGGGCCTTAAGGAATAAGGTGCAGGAACTTATTGACGCGAAGGAGATACAATTTGAGGCGCCTGAGAGGCCAAATGTGGTAACTGCTCCTATGTCCCAGCATGGAGTAAATATTGTTGATGAAGATGTGTATGCCGTTTCTGTGAATGATGTAGCTACTCCTCTGATGACTGTTAAGAGGAACCTACTGTTGGCCGGTTTATTTCCGGGTTGTAGCGAAGGTTGCCTTTTCTGTGTTGTTTCCCTTTCTGGTTGTCCTTTGCTGAAGTTGGGCATCCAAAGCCTGATGGACAGCAAAGAGATTCTGTTCAAGAAGACCGCTGTTCCGTTTGTTCCTGTGGAAGATGTATCTGTTGTTACAATTTTCAATAATCCAATCAAGGCTCCCCCGAGGAAGCCAGTTAAAATCATGACCGTCGCACCCATTGTGATTACTGTTCCGGGGCCTCTCCCCTATGAATCTGATAAGGCTGTCCCATGGCACTATGGGGCAGATGTATATGTACATGGTATAAAGCAAGAGTTCAACACTGGCACCAGCATCATCAATATCACTGGTCCAGCCAAAGTTACCCGCAGTGGCAGGCTCTACTCGCCTGACATTGCACCACCAGCTATTCGAAGACCTCTCGTTATAACACCTGCAAGTGCACCTGTTCCCATTTCTGATCAAGTTGTTTCCCCTGCTGCCGAGTCATCTAATGCTCGGGGCAAAGGGATTGAAGATGAGCCTGCCCGGATGGAGGCACCAAAATCTGTAAATGTTGAAGCCTCCCAGCAAGAGATGGAGGAAATTCTTAAAATAATCAAAAAGAGTGATTTTAATGTTGTTGAACAGCTGGGGCATACCCCCTCCAAAATCTTTATGCTCTCCTTGCTGCTGTGCTCAGAGGCCCATGCTAAGGCCTTGATTTCATTTCTAAAGACGGCCCATGTGCCACAAGAGACCTCTGTAGACCAGTTTACTGATTGCGTAGCCAATCTGACAGTCGACAATGGTTTAGGTTTCTCGGATGCTGACCTTACTGCTAAGGGAAAGAACCACAATGATGCCCTGCATGTCTCTATTGAATGCAGGGGCACTACTCTTGCACACGTGTTGGTGGACACTGGTTCTTCCCTGAATGTGTTACCCAAGAAGGCTTTAGACCGGTTGGATTGTGAAGGCCTGGAATTAAAACCTAGCAACATCATTGTCAGGGCCTTTGACGGTTCTAAGAGGATGGTTCATGGAGAGGTAGACATTCCTATTCGTGTGGGTTCTCAAGTATTCGACTCAACTTTCTATGTGATGGATATCCGTCCATCTTATTCTTGTTTACTGGGTCGACCTTGGATTCACAAAGCTGGGGCCGTGACCTCTACCCTACACCAAAAGCTCAAGTACCCCGTCAGAGGGAAGATTGTCACTGTGCAGGGAGAGGAGGAGTATATGGTTAGTCACTTGAATTCCTTCCGATATATTGAGATGGACGAGGAGTTTATTGAAACCCCCTTTCAGCATTTTGAAGAGGTACCTCCAACTTTGGCAGCAGCAGAAACAGTTGTTGAGGAGGACTTTCCCTTGAAGATGGCTTCCTTGAAGGACGCCCGGGTTGTGATCAAGAAAGGTGAATGTGCTTACTGGGGCAGGCTCCCTGATTTTACACCTAAAACTGACAAGTTTGGACTGGGTTTTACTGCAGAGGCTCAGAGGGCTGTGCGCAAAGCTAGAATCGGAAGACCTCCTGTGCTCATCACCAATCCATGAGTGAATGCCATTGGGGACGAAGACGAGGTGGAAGAATTAGAGTTCGATAGCTGGATCTACCTGACGACTGATGGTGGATTGACCAATTGGACTGCCAAAGATCATACTCCTGTTACTTTTGTTACGCAGTAATAAACTCCTTTGTTTTTGTTATTTGTAATAAACAATGAATTGGAACTCTATGGCCCGGTGTCTTACCCGGGGCACCGTGGTTTCATTTGTGAGGGCATATTAATTGTCATTTCATATATCATGAATAAAAACCTTGGAAGTTTTCTCGCATTTCAAATATTATGCTCCTTTTCTTTCTTTCCTTTCTTTATGTATATTGCAAAACAGTTGTATTTACACACACTCACTCATACAGGTTTCAATCCACTCTGGATCTCACTGGTAACGACTCTGCTACTGCCAGTTATGACTTCGAAAATCCGATCAACTTAGCCGAAGACGAAGGTGAAGATGATTGCGAAGTGCCTGGCGAGCTTGCAAGACTGTTACTCCAGGAAGAGAGGGCAATTCAACCACACGAAGAGCCAGTGGAAACAATAAATCTGGGTACTGAGACAAATAGGAAGGAAGTCAAGATTGGTGCCAACCTAGAGCTCAGCGTGAAGCAACGGTTGACTCAGATGTTACATGATTATATGGAGATCTTTGCCTGGTCCTACGAAGACATGCCTGGGTTGGATACCGACATTGTGGTCCATCATTTGCCTACCAAGGAAGACTGCCCTCCGGTTAAGCAAAAGGTCCGCCGTATGCGTCCAGAGATGTCTGAGAAAATCAAAGCCGAGGTTATGAAACAGTTTGATGCCGGATTTCTTGCAGTGACTTCTTACCCTCAGTGGGTTGCTAATGTGGTGCCAGTACCAAAGTGTGATCGGTGGATCTGGAACTGACTGTTTAACGCTGGTTTGCGAAATGTCGCGGTAAGCAAGAGTCGCCACCGTCTTTTATTTTCTCCAAATGGAAAGGACAAAAGCACAGAAAAATTCCTTATTGAGATTGCTCTCCGTTCGGGAGGTAGATTTATAGAAAGGGAAGGTGTTAGCACCCTTTCTATCCATGGTTATCCATGGGCTCTTATATACTTGCTCATTGTGTTTTCAAAATGTTTGTTTGCTTTTCAGAGTGGGTTTAAAAAAAGTTTCGTTAAAAATTTCAGTTCGACTCTTGTATCAGTCCTCAAGAGTGTTTGAAAAGTTGTTTTTGAAAGCTTTTTGCAAAGTGTCGGTGTGAAAAGAAGTTTTTGATTTGTTTTTTTTGAATTAGAGCAAGTATCTACGAGTCGTCTACCTACCCTAAGGAATTCGTCTGTGTAAATGTCCTTAAGATAGTGCCATCCCACCATTGAGAGGTAGGTAGCACCACCGTTGGAGGTGTTCGGGTCAATTCGAGTTTAGGGACAGTGTGGTCACCAGAGCAATAGGAAGACACCTTAGAAGCTAACCCCATGCCATGTTCATGGACATGAGGACTTACTAAAACGTCCTCTACTCGACGACCACGTTTCGAGGGGCAAGGCAACAGTGAGACGTACCCTAGGGGTGGTGTGTGATTTGTGTGTCATTTTCAATTATGTTTATCTTGTCATGCATTGGTGATCTACGCTTCGTTTTTATTTTTGGCATTCATTCTTTCATGTAGTTATTAACAGTTAAAAGGTGCGGAATTTAAAAGTCCTACGCTATTACAAAGGCGCGGGTCTACAACGCCAAATTAAACCAAGACCCGATTTGAAATAAAATAAAATGCGGAAAGTAAATATCCTAATTAATCTATTACAAGGCTTTGGGGCAAGTACATGAAATTTAAAAAGGAAATAAAAGCAAACGCGCGAAATAGAATTATGATCGAAGGTGCGAGGGCGTTGGACCCTTTTAAAGAATTTACATTACCATTACTAAATTAATTAAATTAAATAAAGAAAAGAACTTGTTTTTTATGTTTTTTGGTATTTATGAAATTTAAGAGAATTAATTGAAATTTAAAAGTTAAATGAAAACCCTAATTCTAAACTATTTTTAATTTATTAAAAAATGTTTAAGTTTGACCTAGTTTTACATTAATTATTTACATGGCATATTTATTTATAAAAATAATTAATACTTAATAATGGTAAAAAGAAAAGAAAAAGAATAAAACATTAAAACCCTAATCTCTATATTTTTTAATTTATTAAAAAAAACAATGAATTAAACCTAGAATTAACACTAAATTAGTTAACAAAATTTATTTACAAAAACTATTTATGAATTAAATATTAAAACATATTTTTATTTTTTAGTTTCTGGTTTTTTTATATTTTATGAAAATTAATTTTGATGAATTAACTAAAATAAATAAAACAAATAAATAGAAAAAATGAAAAGAAAGAAAATAATATGCAAACCAATGGGGGGTGTTGACCCCAATTTTGGAGGTAAATTGAGGAATTTTGGCCCATCAGGAGGAGGCCTTTTTGACTTTTCTGGGATTTTGTGAGGAGCTGTTGACAGCGTGCACGATGGACTGCATATCTTGGCCATTGGATTGACCTCCTGGGCGCGTGGCAGGCAGAGGCATGTGCGTTGTATGGTGGGCCTCTGGTCATATGCTGCATAGAAACTCTTGAAGCAAAATAATAGAAATTGTTTGGGGGACCTGGGATTCGAACCCAGGTCCCCACGTTTACCAAGCCTCTTGTCCACCAACTGATCTGTTTGAGCGCGTTGTACATAGAATAAAAAATAAATAATATAAAACAAAATTGACGTTAATGATATAGAAATAAAAAAAAGCACGCTAGAATTCAAACCCTCCAACCAGGTTTCGCCACGTGATCTTCTTCTCCGTTCGTCCCTGAAATAAAAGAGGTAGCGGGGGTTTTAAACCCCCCCAAAACGCAGGCTTTTTGAAAATAGCGAATAGCTCATGTGGACATATAAATAGGGCGCGAATAGTTGGTTGAATCCGTCTGGAGATCCTGATTCTAACCATGGTAATTGGATGTCCTGATTTTACAGTGTGTGCAAACGCCCAATTTGAAGCTTGAGAAACCCTAAAACATTTCAATGGCATATTTCGCTACAAGCATTGTTAGTTAAATTAAAGGTTACCATTAGTCTCAGAACCTTCCTATTAGTGTAAATCCATATTCAAAATGTATCAAAAATGCATGCATATTGGAACACGATTATGAAAAAAATTTGAGAAAGTTTGACATCTATATACCAATTCCTTGCGCATGGGGAGTTGATTCTGATTGGAATAGCTTCCTTGGGATGTCAGCAACGTGCTTTGATAGCAATGAGGACCTGAAACAAGCTCTATCTATGTTTTTAGTTTTTGAAATTTTGGCAAAATATGCAAGTTTGGTTCTGAGGTTGCAGCGCAGCTTCCAGGTCCTTTGCATTAGGTTTAGGTTTGTGTTTATATGTGGAATGAATTAGGGTAAAAATCCAAACCAAAAACCTTTGCATTCATGAATCAAATATTTGATTTTTAATGGTATCTTTTCCAATCTTTTTCATGTGAAGATCATGCCAATCATTGCCAATTATTTCCATATTGAGTATGCACAAAATCTTGGAGTTATGATGAGTAGAAATGCTGCATAAAAAGATTTGCAAGGTGGCATTGAGTATTTTTTCATATTTAATTTGAATTAAATGAATTAATAGATTTAAAAATTCAATTAATAAATTAAAAATAAGAAAACAACTTCCCTTTGGGCCAATGGGTCGTGCATAGCTTTTGGTTTATGATTCTTGGGAGAAATTGAGGCCCATTAGCAATTTTGAGGCATTTGAAGCAAAGTTGACTTTTCAAAATTCCCAAAAATTTCCCAACTTCCACAAGGCATATCTTGCTCAATTTTTAAGCTTTGATCATGTTCTTGGACATTTTTGAAAGGTCTTGAAGTCCTCTAACCAATGCCTTTGGTCCCATGTCATTTTTCTTTACCAATCTCAAGTTATGGTTTTTGACTTAAAGTGCCTTTTTGTTGACTTTTGAAAATGACCTATAATGTTGAGATTGATAACTTTTTGTGAGAGCATTTTTTGGACTTGAAGTGTGAATAGGAGTTGTATAAAATGTTATTCTCTTCAAAATGAGCTTTGGATGGAATTTTTCTGATAAAACATGTGGAAGTTATGCCTTGGTCAAGTTACAGTTGACTTTTTCAACTGCCCAAATATAGAGACTTTTGCATCTTGAGACTTTTTGAGCCATGCCTTGAGAATCATGATAAAGAATTGATAAAATGATGTTTGTGGCTTCAAAATAAGATGTTGACCAAAAATTTGGACTTTTGACTGCCAAATGACCATTTTGCCCCTACAGTCGACTGTTGAGCAATTAGGGTTTTTGACTGTGCAATTTTGTGCTGTAAGTCTTGAAACTTGGTATAAGGATACTTGAAAATGTTTATAGGCATGTGGGACTTGATTGGACCCTTGGAAACTTCAACTTCTTTTCCAGAACCAAAACCCTAATTTTTGACTGTTAGGAGGCCATTGAACTGTGCAACCCTTGGGAGATTTTGAAGCATGCTCTTGGCAGTTCTTGAAGAATATGGGAGGGAAAATTTTGGGGTACAACAGTTGCCCCTGTTCAATCTTCTTAGACCTGAGGATGTAGATTGGCTGACGTGCCTTTCGTAATCCGAAGGTGGAAGATGATTGAACACTAGAGTGCCTAGAAATTTGCGCTCACATGTTAGCAGTGTGATGGTGGGAATGGGCTTATAGATGCCATTTGGAGATTGATGGATAGGATGATGGGCTTATAGATGCCATGCTAAGAGATGATGGATGAGTGGATGGGCTTATAGATGCCATCTGGGTGTCGATCGCGTGAGAGATTCCTTAGCGAGAACTTGCGTACCTGAAAAAGAAAGTTGATTACCTGGCCTGTTACAGGAGCTGGTCTTCAAACTCTTTGTGTAGACGCACCCTGGTTGGTTACAGGAATCGGGTCTGGAGCTTCAAACGGTGATGAATGAATCAGGGATGGTTATTACCTCAACGGGACGATGAGAGAACCTGGGGCGATTACTACCTCAACAGTAACGATGAGAGAACCTGAGGCGATTACTACCTCAACAGTAACGATGAGAGAATCTGGGGCAATTACTACCTCAACAGTAACGATGAGAGAATCTGGGGCGATTACTACCTCAACAGTAACGATGAGAGAATCTGGGGCGATTACTACCTCAACAGTAACGATGAGAGAATCTGGGGCGATTACTACCTCAACAGTAACGATGAGAGAACCTGGGGCGATTACTACCTCAACAGTAACGATGAGAGAATCTGGGGCGATTAATACCTCAACAGTAACGTTGAGAGAATCTGAGGCGATTACTACCTCAACAGTAACGATGAGAGAATCTGGGGCGATTACTACCTCAACAGTAACGATGAGAGAATCTGGGGCGATTACTACCTCAACAGTAACGATGAGAGAACCTGGGGCTATTACTACCTCAACAGTAACGATGAGAGAACCTGGGGCGATTACTACCTCAACAGTAACGATGAGAGAATCTGGGGCGATTACTACCTCAACAGTAACGCTGAGAGAATCTGAGGCGATTACTACCTCAACAGTAACGATGAGAGAATCTGGGGCGATTACTACCTCAACAGTAACGATGAGATAATCTGGGGCGATTACTACCTCAACAGGAACGCTGAGGGAATCTTGGGGCGATTATTACCTCAACAAGAACGCTGAGAGAACCTTGGATGTCTTCTACTGGGATAAGAATCAGGGAGATCTTAGGGTCGATCTGACTGAACCGGACAAGGCCTTTGACTGGATAAGAATCAGGAAAATCTTAGGGTCGATTTAACTGAACCGGGCAAGGTCTTGGAATAACTTCTACTGGGATAAGAATCAGGGAGATCTTAGGGTCGATCTGACTGAACCGGAGAAGGCCTTTGACTGGATAAGAATCAGGAAAATCTTAGGGTCGATTTAACTGAACCGGGCAAGGTCTTGGAATAACTTCAACTGGATAAGAATCAGGGAGATCTTAGGGTCGATCTGACTGAACCAGAGAAGGCCTTTGACTGGATAAGAATCAGGAAAATCTTAGGGTCGATTTAACTGAACCGGGCAAGGTCTTGGAATAACTTCAACTGGATAAGAATCAGGGAGATCTTAGGGTCGATCTGACTGAACCAGAGAAGGCCTTTGATTGGATAAGAATCAGGAAAATCTTAGGGTCGATTTAACTGAATCGGGCAAGGTCTTGGAATAACTTCAACTGGATAAGAATCAGGAAGATCTTAGGGTCGATCTGACTGAACCAGAGAAGGCCTTTGACTGGATAAGAATCAGGAAAATCTTAGGGTCGATTTAACTGAACCGGGCAAGGTCTTGGAATAACTTCAACTGGATAAGAATCAGGGAGATCTTAGGGTCGATCTGACTGAACCAGAGAAGGCCTTTGACTGGATAAGAATCAGGAAAATCTTAGGGTCGATTTAACTGAACCGGGCAAGGTCTTGGAATAACTTCAACTGGATAAGAATCAGGGAGATCTTAGGGTCGATCTGACTGAACCAGAGAAGGCCTTTGACTGGATAAGAATCAGGAAAATCTTAGGGTCGATTTAACTGAACCGGGCAAGGTCTTGGAATAACTTCAACTGGATAAGAATCAGGAAGATCTTAGGGTCGATCTGACTGAACCAGAGAAGGCCTTTGACTGGATAAGAATCAGGAAAATCTTAGGGTCGATTTAACTGAACCGGGCAAGGTCTTGGAATTACTTCAACTGGATAAGAATCAGGGAGATCTTAGGGTAGATCTGACTGAATCAGAGAAGGCCTTTGACTGGATAAGAATCAGGAAAATCTCAGGGTCGATTTAACTGAACCGGGCAAGGTCTTGGAATAACTTCAACTGGATAAGAATCAGGGAGATCTTAGGGTCGATCTGACTGAACCAGAGAAGGCCTTTGACTGGATAAGAATCAGGAAAATCTCAGGGTCGATTTAACTGAACCGGGCAAGGTCTTGGAATAACTTCAACTGGATAAGAATCAGGGAGATCTTAGGGTCGATCTGACTGAACCAGAGAAGGCCTTTGACTGGATAAGAATCAGGAAAATCTTAGGGTCGATTTAACTGAACCGGGCAAGGTCTTGGAATAACTTCAACTGGATAAGAATCAGGGAGATCTTAGGGTCGATCTGACTGAACCAGAGAAGGCCTTTGACTGGATAAGAATCAGGAAAATCTTAGGGTCGATTTAACTGAACCGGGCAAGGTCTTGGAATAACTTCATCTGGATAAGAATCAGGGAGATCTTAGGGTCGATCTGACTGAACCAGAGAAGGCCTTTGACTGGATAAGAATCAGGAAAATCTTAGGGTCGATTTAACTGAACCGGGCAAGGTCTTGGAATAACTTCAACTGGATAAGAATCAGGGAGATCTTAGGGTCGATCTGACTGAACCAGAGAAGGCCTTTGGACTGGATAAGAATCAGGAAAATCTTAGGGTCGATTTAACTGAACCAGGCTAAAGTCTTGGACATAGCTGAGAACTTAACTGGATCTTTCCTGAAAGGTAAAAGTCAGTCATATGCAATGCATGATATGGATCAAGCAATGATGTTCTCAACATAAATGAGATTTGTAAGATAGGATGCGTATATGCATGCTATAATGTATGGAAATGTGATGTTTATGAACGTATGTTTTTGTCTAGGAAAATAAATCCTTGACGGGTGCCGGGAAGTTAACTCCTGGGCTGATGTTTGAACAAAAGAATATTTGTTTCCACTGGGGATGATAGTTGCAAGAATACCGGTAGGAGAAGATAACTCCGTTGGGGAATAAACTTGACGAATGGATTACTCTGCGGGGAGAAAATTATTCTAGCGATCTTGCTGGGGAATAATACTCTGTGGGGAGAGAGGTATTTTGCTGGGATGATGATAACTCCGCTGGGGATACCATTGTTATGTCGGAAGTGTTAATAGACTCCGCTGGGGATAAGAAGACTTCGCCGAGTACAATCTTTCCATGGCTTTTGGCTGAGGATAACCCAGTTATATCCTGGTAGGGAAATAATCTTTGAATAAAGCCGGGGGACGCGTTCGTGCTCTGCGGGGATAAGCTTCCAGAATCTACTGGGGATAAGCTTACTGCTTGGGGAGATGGATTCCAACTTTCCTGGGGAAACTGGATTGGACTCTCCTGGGGAAATTTTGAACTACATTGGGGAAGTGACTCCATTGAATGTTTGATTGACCGTCGGGGAACCATCTTAGATCAAGACTGCCGGGGATACTTGTTAAGAATGTCTGTATACTCCGGGGGGAATGTTGAGATCTGCTGGGGAGAATCCAACTTCCATAAGGCTGACAGGATAACTCTGCTTGGGGAGAGTATCGTTGACTTGCTGGAGATACTGTCTGGGGAATTACGATATCTTGGTCATGTTTTTCAACCGAACCTACCTTTGTACCTTAGTGGACAGAGCAATTAGATCGCTTAGACAACTCATTATTTCCCCTGTTTCTGATGTGGGAGAGGAAGATACCTGTGGAGGTGCTTGATGATTGCCGATTTGACAAATCTTCTTCTGGTAGGCAAGTGACGAGATGACAGGACATAGTTGTACGCTCTGATCCCTAATTTTTGCCTGGACCGCCTGTTGTACCCCAAAATTTGCCCTCGCACTTTTCCCTAAGAAATATCAGCTTCAAACATTTCCTGACTTTTCAAACTGGCTCAAGAATCGGACAAACGGACTTTTCTTGACAGTCAAGCAAAATTAGGGTTTTTTACTGATTTTCAGAGCTCTGGATTGTTTCATACAGTGGGCTTAGGGTTTGGTTGATTTTTGGTTCAATTTTGATCAAGCGAGCGTGATTTGGCATTTAATCGGGAATTAGGGTTTTATGGGCATATTCTCAGAAGAATTTAAATTCCACAGCACTTTGCGGTTTATTTCAAGATTCGGATTAAAATTTGCGTTATCTTGGTTTAATCAGCAAAAGAGACAGTGGTGTAAATTCGGTTTGTTTGGGCCAGTCAAAAGAAGGTGTGCAGTTTGGATTTACAGTACTTGCAAAGAATCAGTGTTTATGACAAATCAGTAAGAGGAGGCAATTGGTTTGAATTCATCAGTCAAAAGATATGTGCAGTATTGGATTCACAGTGTTTATGCGTTTGATCAGTCCATTTGGGTTAATTGCTGCTTTGCTTTGGATGTTGAATAAGACAGGATTAATTGATCAATATTGTTATTATTTGAGTTATTTATTATTCTGAAATTGAATGATTGAATTTATTTTTCAATTGTTTTAATTCTAAGAATTTTAAATAAATAAATAAACAATGAAGAAAATTAGAATTAATTGGATAATTTAGATTTTATTGATAATTGAATTATTTGTACAAATTGTTGTTCATAATTATGAACAATAATGTACATTAATTTAAATATTACATAAAATTAAAACTATCCTATTTTCTAATATTCTTCACTCCGCTCCGTTGCTCCATTTTTTATCTGCAAAGAAAACAAGAAAAGTCAGAAGGCATTTAAAAAAAAAAAGAGGACAGATAAAAATATTGCTCATCATTAGGGGCCACTGACTGGGATCAGTTGACCCTCTCTGCAAATCACGGGATTTCTCCCGGTTCACAGAGAGGGAAGATTTTTGTTCATGAAATGCAAATGCATAATTTCTAAAAATTCAAGCTGCATAAGAATCTCAAATCCAAAATCCAAACTAAACTGAAAAGATCCAGTTTCAACTTTCTACCCAAAGCAAAAGGCAAGTTACTATCAAAATGCCAAAGATATCAAAGATTTCAAAAGTGCATTTGCTGTCACAAGTACCCAAACTGTCATGAAAAGATTTGGTCAAAATGCAAAGTCAGAGCAAAGCACAAAAGCTGGAGAAAGGAGATGCAGAAGATGTGTTATGCAAACAATCTAAAATCATCATTTCCCTAGTCAAACCCCTTCAGAGCAAGTACAGAATAATAACATATAAAATTCTAAACTGTACTAGGAGAGAAGAAAAAAGAGATAAAGCAAGCATAGGCAAGGGTTCATGCATAGGCAGCAGGAAGACAGAAAAAGAGATATAACCCAACAACTCAGCTCAGCATAGCAGAAAAAAGACAGTTCAAGGCAGCAGAAAAGATAACACAAAAAATCCAAAAGGCAGTTCAGAGGTTAGGACAGTTCAAGGGGAAAAATATACAAAACTTACCAATTCTGCCTCACCACAATAGGCACAAGCCAATACAAGGCAGTAAAAGAGAGATAGAAGAAAAAAATATACAAAGACAAGCCTCTGAGTTTCGAGAAAACATAAGACATCTCAAACCTGAACCTTGTCCAAAACCACCAAAACCTGCATCAGACCTCAACCTTCAGACACAAAAACCTGATAAGCAAAACCAACTTACTGTCCATTAGCCTCAAAAAACCCAAAAGCTTGTGAACTAAATCACCATAACCTGCAAACTGTGAACTGTGAACCAAAGGCAACTGAAGCTAGTGCCTTAACTAAAACCAGAAACACAACAAAAACTCAAACCACTACTGTCAAGCCTAAGCCCTCAGTCAAACAAGCATAGGCAACACAAACAAGCATGTAGCCGCAACAAGAGAAGAAGAGAGAAAGCGTCAAGGGCATACTCAGAAGCATGTTCAAGGCAACGTAGACAGTCAAACAAGAAGCGTGTTCAGGGCAAGCTCAAGGCAAAACATTTGAGGCAACAGTTCTAGGCAAGCAAATGTACAAAAGGGCGAGTTTAAGATAACGCAGAAAAATCGTCTCAGGCAACATACAAATTCCCAAGGCCACCAACAGTTCAAAGGGACGAAAATAGAAGAGATAAATATACCAGAAAAATCAGAAGCGTAGCACTGCATTCCTCACGCCGTCCCGGCCTCCTGAGCGCTACTTCTCCACCTTTCCTCCATCTCCAAAGATCAGGTAGTAGAATCTTCGCCTTCTATCTCTTCCTCTTCACCCCATAAAAAACAAAAAATAAGAGCTCAGAACAAAACATGCATATTCAGAAAAGAAGAAAGAAAACGTAACAACTGAAAAACCAACCTTGTTTCAAAGGATGTGGAGTTCTTGCCTTGGAGGGAAGAGAGTACGGGTCGCGTTGGTGGCCGGAGATAAGCATTCAGGGAAGCGAAGTGATCGGAGAAGACGAACTCAGTGAACACGGCGCCGCTCAAGCCCTAACCTTCGTTCTGAACATACCAAAATGCCTAACCCTAAATTTCGTTCAAGGACAAACATGGGCCTGACCCGTTCCCAATTATTCTGAGCCCAAGTTAACATTTAACCATTAACCCTCTTGTTATTTCATAAACAATATCCATTTCTTTTTTTAAAAACACTAACCCTTTTTATTTCATTTTATAAACAATGTTTTTATTATTCTTTGTAAAATACTCACCTAATTAAAAATACATTTTTTTTTATATATCATAAGGCTAAAACATTTTCTAGATAGATATTTTGTACATACATATTATATTAAAAACTAATTTTGTACATATCATATAAATTAAATTTGAAAACATTTTCTTTAGATTAATACACATTTGTATATAAAATAATACATATCATTTTTATCATATAATTAAATTGAAAATACTTTTTTAATTAAAATACATATTTGTACATATTATACATTTTTTCATACATAACCAAAATTGAAACTCTTTTTTAGTTAACATTCTTTTTCACACATAACAATTAGGAATACATTTCTCTAATATTAAACTCATAAACATTTGACTAAAATTACTTTTCAATTAAAACTTGAACATTTTCTTTTGTACATAATTAACATATAAATCAAAGGTACAAGATTAATACATATATCTAGGTCAAACCCTAATACGACTCAATTTCACATTTCGCACTTGTTACACAATTCACATACATATACACTTGTACACTTACACAATACATTGCCCTATACACATTTGTTTATCTTACATTTACATTCGATATTTACATTTTTGATCGCACATTCGATTTGGTTGTAACTTATTGGATACTATAAGTTTCATCCCCTTGTACATTTATACCCCCACTCCCGGACACTATTTTGTAATAGCGTAAATTTACATTCCGCAATTTACAGTTTTCCAATTATACCATGGTTAGACCTAGGGTTTGTATGTACATAAAATCAAACGCTAGATAACCTAATACAAGACAAATACATGTAATCAATACACAATCACACTTGCACCCCCCTAGGGTAATCCCACATGTTGCCTTCCAA
This sequence comes from Vicia faba, assembly GCA_948472305.1. Lineage (NCBI taxonomy): Eukaryota > Viridiplantae > Streptophyta > Magnoliopsida > Fabales > Fabaceae > Vicia > Vicia faba. Next base: position 1,555,029,808 of record OX451735.1, on the reverse strand, counting down.
AAAGGGCCATGCTTGCACGTCGAGTATCTTTGGCAAAACAAAATCAAATGATCATAAGTCCCTCGATGACGCTTTCGAAAGTTGCCTAAACGGAATGATCATAGTCCCTTCAAAGCAAATTGCCAAAGACACTTGGCACCATTGCATTCATGGTCCATGCGATGACCCACGCCCGTCCCGAATAAACTTCCTAAATACAAGATTGCCTACCAACTTCAATGGTAGAACAAAATTGTCAAAGGGGTTAAAACACGACGAAAATCTTTGAGAAAGCTTTAGGGTAGATAAACTCTTAAGTACTTGTCAATTTGCAAAGAAAACACTTGCCTAATTTCAAAACCCACTTCACAAACACTTTCAAAAAAATCAAACTTTTCAAACCCTTGAAACATCTTTTTAAAAGATAAAACACCTTTTGTAAAACATTCGAGTAAAGAATTGTTACAAGGTTAGCCTAGCATAAGGCATCTTTTTAAAACATTTTCAAAACAACCCACAAAGCACCATTTCATACAATTAAAAACCAAGGCAAAATTGATCTAAGCAAGTACCTAAGAGCCCATGGATAACCATGGATGAAAAGGGTGCTAATACCTTCCCTTTTCATAATCTACCCCCCGAACCCACGAAATATCTCAAAAGGTTTTTGCTGTGCTTTTTTAACCTTTCCTTTAGGATAAAATAAAAAGTCGGTGGCGACTCTTGCTCAACCGCACAAGTGAGAATACGAACGCAAAACACTAGTCAGTTCTCCCACCGTATCACACCGCCCTTTCAGGTTTTCAGTCCACCGGGATACCCATTTTTGCCCAAGCCGCCTTTTCAGGTTTTCGACTTGCCGGGTGTACAGATTTTTTCATTTCATCCCTTATTTTGCCCGAACCCTTTTGGTTCGCCGGGATGCCATAATTTTTGCCTAGGTATGTCAACCTAGCGGGTCTTTGATTATGCGTAGTATTTTTCGACTATGTCTATGCTCTCGGAATGTAGGGAGTTGCCCCTGTTAGAAGTGTTTTGTCATGCCCCCGGAAGGTGTTTGATCAGGCAAGATTCGTTGCTGGAATGCCCCCAAGTGACTCGGGCGGAGATTTGCCCCAGGCTATTTGGCCTTTGAGAGATTCTCCGAATCTTGATTGGACTGCCCCAGATAATAGACCATGATCAGGTCTGCCCCTCGATTGGAAGTGCTTCTTCCATTTGAGCTTTTGTTGAGAAGATTTTGTTTACTGGATATTCGTCGTGCGAATTTCTCTGCTGTTCAAGCAAAAAGTCATATGCAAACAAGGTTATGTTAAAAATGCAACTCTTATGTCTGTCTTGAAATTTTTGAAAATGAGTTTTTAGTAAAACAAGAAAGTTTTGTAAATTGTGATGTCAACTCGTTATTTTACCGCAAGCCTTAAGGAGTCAGGATACCTTTCGTAACAGTATGCTTTCGAACTAACCCATGCTTCAGCTAGGACTTTTTAAGGGTTATAACGTGGCCTGGTTCACGGTTTAAGAAACAAAGGATAAAGGCTCAAATTATTTGTACCCACCCGTTCTTCGTGATGTTCTTCAAACCTAAGCTCAGTTGATCGTGCGTTAGACCTTGCTTGAGTCTTTGTCCTGACGTTCCAATGATGGTTCAGATATTGATGATTTATTCTGAATAGGCAGTCATTTTTGTTTTTGTTGAGGGTTTGTACGACCTCTTTCTTTTTGATTTCACTATCCCTAAATTTTGCCTGAACTGTCTCTTTTGTGATTACGGTCAGCGGGATGCCCCAGTTTTGTAAGTCTCTTTCATAGGTTTTGACTTATTGGGCTTTAGTTTTTTTTGTTTTGGTAATGACTGCCTGTCTTTATGATTATCCAGAACCATCATTGTCTTTTGTTTCAGAAGGACTTCTTTTGATGCCATTCGTTGTGCACTTTGGATCAACTGAGAGAACTACCCTGCCCCAGGTTATGATTAAGGGTTTTAATTTTTGAAAATAAAAACTCCTACTTCTTTGGCTCAAAGGGGTTGACGAGGGATTATCTTCCTTATAACTCCAGTGTTTAGGAATTGAAACAATGCCTGTACCTCATCAGCGGGGTCTGTTCAAAAGCATACTGTAAAGATAGCGGTATCGTTTTCGTCATCCTCCCTCAAGAGGCTTAGAATTATTAATTGAGAGTTGACATCAATAAGAATGAAAGCAGTTTGAGTATAGCGAATGCGAATATATTGCTTCAAAACAGACATATGCGATGCATTAATGAAATAACAACGTTTAACATGAATAAATGTTTGAACAATCAAAAGAAAATTACAACTTGAAAAATTCTAATGAACAAAAGTTTTCTAGTCTCAGGGCTTGTTACTTCAAATGGTGAGCCTTGGAGGGATGGTAGAAAAACTCAGCCTGACTATCTTGTGTGAACTCCAATGCTCCTTCATCAATCAGGTCCTGGATCTTGTTCTTCAGAGCCCAACACTCTTTTGTATCATGTCCTGGACTGGCAGAGTGGTAGGCACACCTTTTATTGGGATGATAGGTAGGAGATGATGTGTTGGGGTTTCGGGGATGAGCCCTTAATGTGATCAGATTCAATCTCAACAGGCGTTGGAAAGCTTGAAACAGCGACATGTTGAGCTGGGTGAATTGCCTCCTGGGCTTGTCTGGCTGAAGCTGGTGAGGTTGATGCTGAATTTGTGACACTGAAGCCATTTGAGGAGCTCTCCTATCCTCTTGCCTCAAAGGTGGTTGAATGATGACTGGCCCTTCAACCTTAGATGTTTGCCCCAGTTGGTTACCCCGAAGCAGTTGGTTGACGAGAACCCCGAGCTCATCTTGTCCTTGAGCTAAGTCTTGAATGATAGTCACCTGCCCCAGCATCTGGGCTCTCATTGCATCCACCTCGGCTTGCAGATGTTTCAGCCGTTCGTCCTTATCATCCTCAGCATTGTTCCTGACCAAGGTCCCCATGAGAAGGGTTCTCAGCTCTTCCTGCCCCTTGGATAGATTCAGGAGGATTTCCTCGAACCGAGTCTTTTGAGCTTGAAGGTCCTGGTTATCTTGTTGGTAAGCCATTGCTGAAATAAACAGCGAGAAAGGTAAGTGACCTGCAACAAGGATACCTATTATGTAATGATATGCATGTATGCATGCAATGTTTTCAAGAATATCGCGGGGTAAACAAGAAATTTGTTAGAGCTGGTATCTGGTAGTTTGATGGAAGGCACTGCATCTTGTTGAGAGTCCTTCTTCAAGGGTCAAAGGCTCACCATATCCAGTGGGTCATAGCCCCTGACAACCTTAGCTTAGAGGAAAATAAATCCCCTTTTCCCCTTGCTAGACAGTTTGGTTCATCGTGACCTGCACCACAGACCCTTGAGATCCTTGAAATGGATTAGTCCTTATGTAGGATGCATGCAATGGTATGATGTTATGATGTTATGCTATGCGTAGCGTAACATAGGTAAACCCTGTTATGGGTCCAGATTAAGGACTGTAAACAAAACCTGCAAGAAACTCAAGTGTCAGATAACAAGCATGTAAGTAGTCAAGTACGAAGGCACACAAGTCACACAAAAGAGCCCTTAGATTTTAGGCCAGCATGGGGTCTAGGTATTACCCTCTTTCAGTTTGTTGGTTAAGACCTGTCCTATCAGAAGTAACCAGGTTCTAGAGGATCCCAATATCACTGACTACCCTCAATCGGTCATAACTCCAGCATCGCAATCTTTTCTTGCGGCCAGAACCATCACGAGAGTTTAGCCTCAATGGGCGTAGCATACTGCTACTGTTCTATTGGCCAAGTTGGGTCATTTAAGGTTCTAAGGTCGGTTGGTGCTTAATGACTCCTCAGAAGACCCATATTCTCCTCGTTGCGACACAAGGGATATCGGTACAGACCAAGGTGCCACACCAACGTAGCCACTGCTTCACCCATGTCGGTCTACGCCGGACAGGTCCCTCACAGCTTATGCTACCTAACAGGGTATCCCCAGATCCGGGTTAGGATCTATGTAACTCCAATGCAGCCCACAATAATAAAGCAAACAAACACAACAATTGAAAACACAAGTGATCTTAGTCTTAAGGTACACCTCACTTTATAAGTGTCCCCAGCAGAGTCACCAGTTCTGTGATCGGTGGATCTGGAACTGACTGTTTAACGGTGGTTCGCGAAATGTCGCGGTAAGCAAGAGTCGCCACCGTCTTTTATTTTCTCCAAATGGAAAGGACAAAAGCACAGAAAAATTCCTTATTGAGATTGCTCTCGGTTCGGGAGGTAGATTTATAGAAAGGGAAGGTGTTAGCACCCTTTCTATCCATGGTTATCCATGGGCTCTTAGATACTTGCTCATTGTGTTTTCAAAATATTTGTTTGCTTTTCAGAGTGGGTTTAAAAAAAGTTTCGTTTAAAATTTCAGTTCGACTCTTGTATCAGTCCTCAAGAGTGTTTGAAAAGTTGTTTTTGAAAGCTTTTTGCAAAGTGTCGGTGTGAAAAGAAGTTTTTGATTTGTTTTTTTTTGAATTAGAGCAAGTATCTACGAGTCGTCTACCTACCCTAAGGAATTCGTCTGTGTAAATGTCCTTAAGATAGTGCCATCTCACCATTGAGAGGTAGGTAGCACCACCGTTGGAGGTGTTCGGGTCAATTCGAGTTTAGGGACAATGTGGTCACCAGAGCAATAGGAAGACACCTTAGAAGCTACCCCCATGCCATGTTCATGGACATGGGGACTTACTAAAACGTCCTCTACTCGACGACCACGTTTCGAGGGGCAAGGCAACAGTGAGACGTACCCTAGGGGTGGTGTGTGATTTGTGTGTCATTTTCAATTATGTTTATCTTGTCATGCATTGGTGATCTACGCTTCATTTTTATTTTTGGCATTCATTCTTTCATGTAGTTATTAACAGTTAAAAGGTGCGGAATTTAAAAGTCCTACGCTATTACAAAGGCGCGGGTCTACAACGCCAAATTAAACCAAGACCCGATTTGAAATAAAATAAAATGCGGAAAGTAAATATCCTAATTAATCTATTACAAGGCTTTGGGGAAAGTACATGAAATTTAAAAAGGAAATAAAAGCAAACGCGCGAAATAGAATTATGATCGAAGGTGCGAGGGCGTTGGACCCTTTTAAAGAATTTACATTACCATTACTAAATTAATTAAATTAAATAAAGAAAAGAACTTGTTTTTTATGTTTTTTGGTATTTATGAAATTTAAGAGAATTAATTGAAATTTAAAAGTTAAATGAAAACCCTAATTCTAAACTATTTTTAATTTATTAAAAAATGTTTAAGTTTGACCTAGTTTTACATTAATTATTTACATGGCACATTTATTTATAAAAATAATTAATACTTAATAATGGTAAAAAGAAAAGAAAAAGAATAAAACATTAAAACCCTAATCTCTATATTTTTTAATTTATTAAAAAAAACAATGAATTAAACCTAGAATTAACACTAAATTAGTTAACAAAATTTATTTACAAAAACTATTTATGAATTAAATATTAAAACATATTTTTATTTTTTAGTTTCTGGTTTTTTTATATTTTATGAAAATTAATTTTGATGAATTAACTAAAATAAATAAAACAAATAAATAGAAAAAATGAAAAGAAAGAAAATAATATGCAAACCAATGGGGGGTGTTGACCCCAATTTTGGAGGTAAATTGAGGAATTTTGGCCCATCAGGAGGAGGCCTTTTTGACTTTTCTGGGATTTTGTGAGGAGCTGTTGACAGCGTGCACGATGGACTGCAGATCTTGGCCATTGGATTGACCTCTTGGGCGCGTGGCAGGCAGAGGCATGTGCGTTGTATGGTGGGCCTCTGGTCATATGCTGCATAGAAACTCTTGAAGCAAAATAATAGAAATTGTTTGGGGGACCTGGGATTCGAACCTGTTTGAGCGCGTGGTACATAGAATAAAAAAGAAATAATATAAAGCAAAATTGACGTTAATGATATAGAAATAAAAAAAAGCGCGCTGGAATTCAAACCCTCCAACCAGGTTTCGCCACGTGATCTTCTTCTCCGTTCGTCCCTGAAATAAAAGAGGTAGCAGGGGTTTTAAACCCCCCCAAAACGCAGGCTTTTTGAAAATAGCGAATAGCTCATGTGGACATATAAATAGGGCGCGAATAGTTGGTTGAATCCGTTTGGAGATCCTGATTCTAACCATGGTAATTGGATGTCCTGATTTTACAGTGTGTGCAAACGCCCAATTTGAAGCTTGAGAAACCCTAAAACATTTCAATGGCATATTTCGCTACAGGCATTGTTAGTTAAATTAAAGGTTACCATTAGTCTCAGAACCTTCCTATTAGTGTAAATCCATATTCAAAATGTATAAAAAATGCATGCATATTGGAACACGATTATGAAAATTTTTTGAGAAAGTTTGACATCTATATACCAATTCCTTGCGCGTGGGGAGTTGATTCTGATTGGAATAGCTTCCTTGGGATGTCAACAACGTTCTTTGATAGCAATGAGGACCTGAAACAAGCTCTATCTATGTTTTTAGTTTTTGAAATTTTGGCAAAATATGCAAGTTTGGTTCTGAGGTTGCAGCGCAGCTTCCAGGTCCTTTGCATTAGGTTTAGGTTTGTGTTTATATGTGGAATGAATTAGGGTAAAAATCCAAACCAAAAACCTTTGCATTCATGAATCAAATATTTGATTTTTAATGGTATCTTTTCCAATCTTTTTCATGTGAAGATCATGCCAATCATTGCCAATTCTTTCCATATTTAGTATGCACGAAATCTTGGAGTTATGATGAGTAAAAATGCTGCATAAAAAGATTTGCAAGGTGGCATTGAGTATTTTTTCATATTTAATTTGAATTAAATGAATTAATAGATTTAAAAATTCAATTAATAAATTAAAAATAAGAAAACAACTTCCCTTTGGGCCAATGGGTCGTGCATAGCTTTTGGATTATGATTCTTGGGAGAAATTGAGGCCCATTAGCAATTTTGAGGCATTTGAAGCAAAGTTGACTTTTCAAAATTCCCAAAAATTTCCCAACTTCCACAAGGCATATCTTGCTCAATTTTTAAGCTTTGATCATGTTCTTGGACATTTTTGAAAGGTCTTGAAGTCCTCTAACCAATGCCTTTGGTCCCATGTCATTTTGATTTACCAATCTCAAGTTATGGTCTTTGACTTAAAGTGCCTTTTTGTTGACTTTTGAAAATGACCTATAATGTTGAGATTGATAACTTTTTGTGAGAGCATTTTTTGGACTTGAAGTGTGAATAGGAGTTGTAGAAAATGTCATTCTATTCAAAATGAGCTTTGGATGGAATTTTTATGATAAACCATGTGGAAGTTATGCCTTGGTCAAGTTACAGTTGACTTTTTCAACTGTCCAAATATAGAGACTTTTGCATCTTGAGACTTTTTGAGCCATGCCTTGAGAATCATGATCAAGAATTGATCAAATGATGTTTGTGGCTTCAAAATAAGATGTTGACCAAAAATTTGGACTTTTGACTACCAAATGACCATTTTGCCCCTACAGTCGACTGTTGAGCAATTAGGGTTTTTGACTGTGCAATTTTGTGCTGTAAGTCTTGAAACTTGGTATAAGGATACTTGACAATTTTTATAGGCATGTGGGACTTGATTGGACCCTTGGAAACTTCAACTTCTTTGCCAGAACCAAAACCCTAATTTTTGACTGTTAGGAGGCCATTGAACTGTACAACCCTTGGGAGATTTTGAAGCATGCTCTTGGCAGTTCTTGAAGAATATGGGAGGGCAAATTTTGGGGTACAACACAAAGAAAGATGGAAAGGTCAGAATGTGTGTTGACTACAGGGATTTGAACAGGGCCAGCCCCAAGGATGACTTCCCCTACCTCACATTAACGTTCTGGTTGACAATACTGCTCAGCACAAGGTGTTCTCCTTCATGGATGGCTTTTCAGGTTATAATCAGATCAAGATGGCTCCTGAAGACATGGAAAAGACTACCTTTGTTACTCAGTGGGGCACCTTCTGCTACAAGGTCATGCCATTCGGGTTGAAAAATGCTGGGGCAACCTACCAACGTGCCATGGTTGCTTTATTTCATGACATGATCCATCATGAGATAGAAGTGTATGTTGACGACATGATTGCAAGGTCCCAAACTGAGGAGGAACACCTTGACCATCTGCAGAAACTGTTTGACCGTTTGAAACTGTACAAGCTGAGGTTGAACCCGAACAAGTGCACCTTCGGGGTTAGATCTGGAAAGTTGCTGGGCTTCTTCGTAAGTGACAAGGGTATTCAAGTGGATCCTGCCAAAGTTAAAGCCATTCAAGAGATGCCAGTTCCTAAGACAGAGAAAGAAGTCAGAGGCTTTCTAGGACGTATGAATTACATTGCCCGATTCATCTCGCACCTAACTGCTACTTGTGAACCAATCTTCAAGCTGCTGAAGAAAGATCAGGTAGTACGTTGGAATGATGAATGTCAGGCCGCTTTTGACAGAATTAAAGAGTATCTCCAAGAACCACCCATCCTTATGCCACCGGTTGAAGGGAGACCTCTGATATTATACCTGACAGTACTTGATAACTCAATGGGGTGTGTGATGGGGCAGCATGACGAGTTTGGCCGAAAAGAGCATGCCATTTATTACCTTAGTAAAAAGTTTACCGACTGTGAGACCCGATACTCACTGCTCGAGAAAACTTGTTGCGCTTTGGTATGGGCTGCTCGCCGGTTGAGACAGTATATGCTGACTCACACTACCTTGTTGATCTCAAAGATGGATCCAATAAAATATATATTCGAGAAGCCTGCTCTGTCTGGGAGAATAGCAAGATGGCAAATGATCTTGACAGAATATGACATCCAGTACACAACTCAGAAAGCCATCAAAGGAAGTGTATTGGCAGACCACTTGGCACACCAGGCAGCGGACGACTATCAGTCAATGAACTTTGAATTTCCTGACGAGAGTATCATGATTGTGACTGATTGTGAAGTACCTGGACCGGATGAAGGACCTGAGGAGGGATCCCGATGGTCTATGCACTTTGACGGAGCCTTCAATGCTTTGGGTAACGGTATCGGCGCTGTAATCATATCCCCTCAAGGCACTCATACTCCACTTACTGTCCGGCTATGTTTCAACTGCACCAACAACATGGCGGAGTATGAGGCATGCATCATGGGTCTTCAAGCTGCGATTGACTTAAGGATCAAGTTTCTGAGTGTTTTCGGAGATTCCGCTCTCGTGATCAATCAGATCAAAGGCGAGTGGGATACGAAACATCCGAATCTTATTCCTTACAGAGAATGTGTGTTGACATTGATCCCCCACTTCACAGAGATAACCTTTGAACACTTTCCGAGAGAGGAGAATCAGTTGGCGGACGCGTTAGCTACGATGTCTTCCATGTTCAAAGTCAAATGGGACAATGAGGCTCCCCGGGTCATCATCTGGAAACTGGACGAACCGGCATACTGTTGTGATCTCGAGACTGAATTGGTGACTGAGAAACCTTGGTACCATGAAGTGAAGAGATACTTGGAAGCCCAGGAATACCCTGAAGGTGCATCTGTCAATGATAAAAAGTTTCTGAGAAGGTTCGCAGCGAAGTTCTTCCTCAGCAACGACATCCTGTACAAGCGAAACCATGATTCGGCCTTATTGCGTTGTGTGGATAAGACTGAAGCAGAAAGGATCATGGCAGAACTACATGAAGGTACTTTCGGAACACATTCCAGTGGACACACTATGGCAAAGAAAATCCTTCGGGCATGGTATTTCTGGTCCACAATGGAAGCCGACTGTTACCAACATTCTCGGACATGTCACAAATGCCAGATTTACGCAGATAAGGTGCACCTTCCTCCAGTTCCATTGAATGTCTTGACTGCACCTTGGCCTTTTGCAATGTGGGGCATATATATGATCGGTGAGATTAAACCTACAGCGTCCAATGGGCATCACTTCATCCTGGTAGCAATCGATTACTTCACGAAGTAAGTTGAAGCAGCTTCCTACGCTACAGTAACTAAGAACGTTGTGGCACGGTTCATTCGGAACAATCTGATCTGTCGATACGGCGTCCCAGAAAGGATCATTACGGACAACGGTACCAATCTCAATAACAAGATGATCACTGAGCTCTGCGAGTAGTTCAAGATATAGCACCACAACTCTTCTCCTTACCGGACGAAGATGAATGGGGCTGTAGAAGCAGCGAATAAAAACATCAAGAAAATTGTGCAGAAGATGACAGTGACTTATAAAGATTGGCACGAGATGTTACCGTTCGCTCTTCATGGGTATCGAACCTCAGCAAGGACGTCAACCGGGGCAACTCCTTTCTCCTTGGTCTATGGTATGGAGGCGGTCTTACCGATCAAAGTGCAGATATCCTCTTTCCGGATAATGAAGGATGCAGATCTGAACGAAGATGATTGGATCCAGACATGACTTGATCAGCTAAACTTAATCGACGAAAAGAGACTTGCTGCTATTTGTCATGGTCAGACGTACCAAAAACGGATGATCAGGGCATTTAACAAAAAGGTCAGACCACAAGAGTATCAAGTTGGGGATCTGGTGATCAAACGTATCATCCTTCCTCAGAGTGATCCAAGGGGCAAATGGACCCCTACGTACGAAGGGCCATTTGTGGTTAAACATGTGTTCTAAGGAGGAGCCATGATTCTAACTACCATGGATGGTGACGACCTTCCTCACCCCGCCAATGCAGACATAGTAAAAAGATACTACGCATGAAAAAAAAGACCCGCTAGGTTGACATACCTAGGCAAAAATTAGGGCTTCCCGGCGAACCAAAAGGGTTCGGGCAAAATGAAGGGATGAAATGAAAAAATCTGTACACCCGGCAAGTCGAAAACCTGAAAAGGCGGCTTGGGCAAAAATGGGTATCCCGGTGGACTGAAAACCCGAAAGGGCGTTCCAGGCAAAAGTTAGGGATAAAGCGTAATACTATGTCTCATTGGATCACTTCGCATCCAGAATCCGGTATCAGCATCAAGTTCAGACGGCATCGATCAATTAGCTTCATCTTCAGCTAGGTCATCAAGTGATGAGACGCTCGAAGATATAAAGGCGATAGCAGAGTTGGAACCCAGTGGGATTGTTCTTTTCACACAGCTATTTTATTTTCCCTTTGTACAAATTGTATAAACTCTTTTATTCGGAGGTGTCCTCTTACTAGGACGTCAGCCTCTTGTACATAAAACGCCTATTTACGGGCAAATTCAAAAATCAATACAAAATTCACTTTTCAGTTAAAATTACCAATTGTTTTTCTTTTTCTGTTTTGTTTTGCGAAGAACGTCCAAGGTTCAATTTGTGATATATGCATTTAACAATAGTTTCTAACTCATAAATATTTGCATACGAAACAAAGGGTTAATTACAGGTAACATTAGAAACAGGGGCAATAAAGAGTTGTCTAAGCGATCTAATTGTTCTGTCCACCAAGGTACCAAGGTAAGTTCGGCTGAAGAACATAACCAGTATGTCTTAATTCCCCAGAGAGTGAGCCAGCAAGTCAATACACTCTCCCCAAGCAAAGACATACTATCAGCCTTAAGGAAGTTGGGTATCCTCCAGTAGATCTCAACATTCCCCAGCACAATATACGGATATTCTTAACAAGCATCCCCGGCAATCTTGATCTAAGATTGTTCCCCGGCGGTATACCAAATATTCAGTGGAGCCACTTCCCCAATCTATCTCAAAGATTTCCAGGAGAGTCCAATCAAGATTTCCCCATGAAAGTGGAATCCATCTCCCCAACAGGAAGCTTATCCCCAGTAGATTCTGGAAGCTTGTCACCTGCAGAGGACGAACGCGTCCCCCGACTTTATTCAGAAGGTTATTTCCCCACCAGGATATAACTGGGTTATCCTCAGCCAATTGCCACGGAAAGATCGTCCCCGACGAAGTCTTCCTATCCCCCAGCGGAGTTATCATCAACATCCCAGCAAAGTACCTCTCTCCCCACAAAGTATTATTCCTCAGCAAGAGAGCTAGGGTATTTTCTCCCCGCAGAGTAATCCATTCTCCAAGTTTATTCCCTAACGGAGTTATCTTCTCCTACCGGTATTCTTGCAACTATCATCCCCAGTGGAAACAAAAACTCTACATCAGCCCAGGATGTGACTTCCCGACACCCGTCAAGGATTTACTTTCCTAGAATAAAACATACATTCATAAACATCGCATCTCCATACATTATAGCATGCATATACGCATCATACCTTACAATCTCATTTATGTTGAGAACATCATTGCTTGATCCATATTATGCATTGCATATGACTGACCTTTACCTTTCAGGAAAGATCCAGTTAAGTTCTCAGCTATGTCCAAGACTTTAGCCAGGTTCAGTTAAATCGACCCTAAGATTTTCCTGATTCTTATCCAGTTGAAGATATTCCAAGGCCTTCTCTGGTTCAGTCAGATCGACCCTAAGATCTCCCTGATTCTTATCCAGTTGAAGATATTCCAAGACCTTTCCCGGTTCAGTTAAATCGACCCTAAGATTTTCCTGATTCTTATCCAGTCAAAGGCCTTCTCTGGTTCAGTCAGATCGACCCTAAGATCTCCCTGATTCTTATCCAGTTGATGATATTCCAAGACCTTGCCCGGTTCAGTTAAATCGACCCTAAGATTTTCCTGATTCTTATCCAGTCAAAGGCCTTCTCTGGTTCAGTCAGATCGACCCTAAGATCTCCCTGATTCTTATCCCAGTAGAAGACATCCAAGATTCTCTCAGCGTTCCTGTTGAGGTAGTAATCGCCCTAGATTCTCTCATCGTTACTGTTGAGGTAGTAATCGCCCCGGATTCTCTCATCGTTACTGTTGAGGTAGTAATTGCCCAAGGTTCTCTCACCGTCCCGTTGAGGTAGTAATCATCCCTGATTCATTCATCACCTTTTGAAGCTCCAGACTCGATTCCCGTATCTCGCCAGGGCACGTCTGAGGAGGTTCAAAAATTCGATACCTGTATCCAGCCAGAATGCACCTACATAAAGAATTTGAAGACCAACTCCTGTAACAGGTTAGGTAATCATTTTCTTTTTCAGGTACGCAAGTTCTCGCTAAGGAGTCTCTCACGCGATCGACACCCAGATGGCATCTATAAGCCCATCCACTCATCCATCACCTCTTAGCATGGAATCTATAAGCCCGTCATCCTATCCATCAATCTCCAAATGGCATCGGTAAGCCCATTCCCCATCATACTGCCAACATGTGAGCGCAAATTTCTGGGCACTCTAGTGTTCAATCATCTTCCACCTTCGGATTACGAAAGGCACGTCAGCCAATCTACATCCTCAGGTTTAAGAAGATTGAACAGGGGCAACTGTTGTACCCCAAAATTTGCCCTCCCATATTCTTCAAGATTTGCTAAGAACATGCTTCAAAATCTCCCCAAGAGTTGCACAGTTCAATGGTCTCCTAACAGTCAAAAATTAGGGTTTTGGTTCTGGCAAAGAAATTGAAGTTTCCAAGGGTCCAATCAAGTCCCACATGCCTACAAACATGGTCAAGCATCCATATGCCAAGTTTCAAGACTCACAGCACAAAATTGCACAGTCAAAAACCCTAATTGCTCAACAGTCAACTGTAGGGGCAAAATGGTCATTTGACAGTCAAAAGTCCAAATTTTTGGTCAACATCTTATTTTGAAGCCACAAACATCATTTGATCAATTCTTGATATTGATTCTCAAGGCATGGCTCAAAAAGTCTCAAGATGCAAAAGTTTCTATATTTGGACAGTTGAAAAAGTCAACTGCAAATTGACCAGGGCATAACTTCCACATGGTTTATAAGAAAAATTCCATCCAAAGCTCATTTTGAAGAGAATGACATTTCCTACAACTCCTCTTCACACTTCAAGTCCAAGAAATGCTCTCACAAAAAGTTATCAATCTCAACATTATAGGTCATTTTCAAAAGTTAACAAAAAGGCACTTTAACTCAAAGACCATAACTTGAGATTGGTAAATCAAAATGACATGGGACCAAAGGCATTGGTTAGAGGACTTCTGTGATCGGTGGATCTGGAACTGACTGTTTAACGCTGGTTCGCGAAATGTCACGGAAGCAAGAGTCGCCACCGTCTTTTATTTTCTCCAAATGGAAAGGACAAAAGCACAGAAAAATTCCTTATAGAGATTGCTCTCGGTTCGGGAGGTAGATTATAGAAAGGGAAGGTGTTAGCACCCTTTCTATCCATGGTTATCCATGGGCTCTTAGATACTTTCTCATTGTGTTTTCAAAATGGTTTGTTTGCTTTTCAATTGTGGGTTTTAAAAAGTTTCTTTGAAAATTCCAGTTCGACTCTTGTATCAGTCCTCAAGAGTGTTTGAAAAATTGCTTTCGAAAGCTTTTTGAAAATGTGTTGGTGTGAAAAGTATTTTTGATTTATTTTGAAGTTAGAGCAAGTATCTAGAGTCGTCTACCTACTCTAAGGAATTCGTCTGTGTAAATGTCCTTTAAAGTAGTGCCATCCCACCATTGAGAGGTAGGTAGCACCACCATTGGAGGTGTTTGGGTCAATTCGAGGTTCGGGACATGGTGATCACCGGAGCAATGGGAAGACACCTTAGAAGCTACCCTCATGCCAGGTTCCCGGATCATGAGGACTTACTAAGACATCCTCTACTCGACGATCACCTTTCGAGGCAAGGCAACAGTGAGGCGTACCCTAGGGGTGGTGTGTGATTTGTGTGTCATTTTCGTTTGCATTTATCTTGTCATGTTATTGGTGTTCTACGCTTGATTTTATTTAAGGCCATTCATTCTTGCATGCTTTGTTTAACAGTTAAAAGTTGCGAGGAAAAGTAAATCTACAGCTATTACAAATGGCGCGGGTCCACATCGCCAAAATTAACCAGGACCCGATTTGACAGAAAAATAAAAGAATTGACGAAAAATAAAGAATTAAAAGTGTGAGAAGTAATTACAAGGCTTCGGGAGAGGTACATAATTATTTAAGCAGAATAAAATAAAGATGCGAATAAACAAGAAATTAAGAACGTGGGCGTTGGACCCTTTTGCAAAAATTAAAATTAATGAGGAAATTAATTAATTAAGAAAAGAAATTGTCTTTGTTTTTGGTATGTTTTTTTAGGGTTTAATGAAAAAAAAAGAATTAATTAGAGTTAAAATAACATGCTAAACCTAATTCTAATTATTTTAAGTTATTAAGAAAAATATTGAAGTTTTTAACCTAAATGAAACCTAATTTTATTTATATGCAAATTAATTATAAAAATAAATACAATAAATAATATTATGGTGAACAAGAAAATTAAAAAGGAATAAAACAGTAATTAAACCTATTTTTACATTTTTTAGATTTTTGTTAAAAGAATTAAAATTGCAAACCTAGTTTAAAACTAATTTTATTTACATGCCAATTTATTTATGAAAATATTAGAAATAAAAATTATTTATGGTATTTTCCTTTTTTCTGATTTTTATTGTATTTTATAATTTATGAAAAATATTAAATTGATTAAAAGAATAATTAAAAGAAAATAATAAGAAGAAATTGAGAAAATTGCAAACCAAGGGGGTATCAGTCCCCAAATTAGGAGGTTTGGCCTTAGCAATTTGGCCCAGTTAAGCATGGCCCTTCTGACTTTTTGCATGACACGTACATACGCGTTGACTAGGGTTTTCTGTGTTCCTCAATCCTGAGCCTTTGATCTGATTCCATGGGACACGTGGCTGGCTTGATGATGAGGGAATATGATGGTTTTCAATGTTGAGCCTGCACAGAATTACTGAACACAAAATAATATGAAGAAGGTCAAGACCTGGGGTTCGAACCCAGGTCACTAGCATCACCAATCAACACCTGTGCCACTGAGCCACTTCAAACACTTTTGACATATAATAGTTAACAAATATTATAAAAAGAAAGAAAAGTCTGTGGTTTGAAAACGCGCGAAATTTAAACCTCCCAATCAGCGCCGGCCAGCACATCATCTTCTTCATGTCCCTGAAATACAAACAATATAGGCAACGGTTTTCATAGCGTCTTCTTAGGCCAGTTTTCAGAAAATAGCGATTAGCTCTTAAGCATTCATAAATTGGGCGCGATGGGTGTTTCCTCTTCGTCTGAACGTGCTGGTTTGAATGGTGGTGGTTAGAGGTTTCAATTTTTCCTCGTTTCAAAGTCCCTAATTTGAAGCTTTGTAAACCCTAGAAAACAGTCATGGCGAAATCGTATATACAGCATAATAATCAAATTAAGGCACATGGTTAGCTCCAAAACTTCACAAGGAACATGAATCTACAATTAAATTTCACAAAGAATGCATGGAATATGATATACGATTATGAAATTTTCTTGATATAGCTTGCGTTCATGTTACCAATTCTTGGAGTTTGAATGGATGTTTGTGATTGTAATCGCTTCTGGACAACCTTGGCAAGCCAATGGAACAAGTTTCGTGCCTTGAATCCACCTAAAAAGTGCTTTTCAGATTTGAGTTTTTAGAGAATTTTTTCAAGTTTGTAAATAGCTTTCTTGCGCAGTTTTGTGGCATTAGGGTTATCTTTCTTGTATATGTAGGAACAATTAGGTTAAGAAATTTGACTAGAATCTCTTGTATTCATGAATTGAAGATTTGATTTTTTTCACCATTATTTCCATATCTTTTTCCATGTGTTCTTGGTCCAAATCATATCCAATTGCTCCAATTCTTTCCATATTGACTTATGCACGAAATCTTGAGGCTAAAACATGTATAAAAAGATTGATTAGGTTAAGTTAGATATTTTTCATATATTTAAATGATTTAAATGAATTAATATAAATAAAAATTCAAATAAATAAATAAATAATGAGAAAATACTTCCCTTTGGGCCAAGTGGTCGTGCACATGTCATGGATGATGAATCATGGAAGAAAAATGGGCCCATTAGCAATTTTAGGTCATTTGAATCAATGTTGACTTTTCAAAATATCCAAAAATTGCCCAACTTCTACAAGGCATAACTTGCTCAATTTTTAAGCTTTTCTCATGTTCTTGGACATTTTGGAAAGGTCTTTGAGTCCTCTAACCAATGCCTTTGGTCCCATGTCATTTTGATTTACCAATCTCAAGTTATGGCCTTTGACTTAAAGTCCCTTTTTGTTGACTTTTGAAAATGACCTATAATGTTGAAATTGATAACTTTTTGTGAGAGCATTTATTGGACTTGAAGTATGAAGATGAGTTGTAGGAAATGTCTTCCTCTTCAAAATGAGCTTTGGATGGAATTTTTCTGATAATCCATGCGAAAGTTATGCCCTGGTCAATTTCAGTTGACTTTTTCAGCTGTCCAAATAAGGAAACTTTTTGCCTCTTGATGATTTCTGAGCCAAATTTTGAGAATCATGATCAAGCATTGATCAAATGATGTTTGTGGCTTCAAAATGATATGTTGACCAAAAATTTGAACTTTTGACTGCCAAATGACCATTTTGCCCCAACAGTTGCCTGTAGTGCAATTAGGGTTTTTGACTGTGCAATTTTGAGCTGAATGACTTGAAACTTGATATGAGGATGCTTGACCATATTTGTAGGCATGTGAGACTTGATTGGGCCTTTGAAAACTTCATTTTCTTGATCAGTACACAAAACCCTAATCTTGACTGTGTAGGAGACCTTTGCACTGTGCAACCCTTGGGGAATTTTGTGACTTGACTTGGCAATTTCTTGAAGAATATGGGAGGGCAAATTTTGGGGTACAACAGTTCCCCCTGTTCAATCTTCTTAGACCTGAGGATGCAGATTGGCGGACGTGCCTTTCGGAATTCGAGGGTAGAAGATGATTGAACACTAGAGTGCCCAGAAATTTGCGCTCACATAGTAGCAGTGTGGTGGAATGGGCTTATAGATGCCATTTAGAGGTTACTGGATAGGATGATGGGCTTATAGATGCCATCTGGATGTTGATCGTGTAAGAGATTCCTTAGCGAGAACCTGCATACCTGCAAAAAAAAATGAGTACCTGACACGTCGCAGGAGTTGGTTTTCAGATGCTTGGTACAGATGTGTCCTGACTGGTTACAGGAGCTGAGTCTGGAGTCTTCAAACGGCGATGAATGAACCAGGGATGGTTACTGCCTTAGCATGAATGGTAAGAGAATCTTGGACGATTACTAACCCAACAGGAACGTTGAGAGAATCTTGGGTGTCTTCTACTGGGATAAGAATCAGGGAGATATTAGGGTCGATCTGACTGAACAAGAGAAGGCCTTTGACTGGATAAGAATCAGGGAAATCTTAGGATCGATTTAACTGAACCGGACAAGGTCTTGGAATCTTCAACTGGATAAGCATCAGGGAGATCTTAGGGTCGATCTGACTGAACCAGGCTAAGTCTTGGAATATAGCTAAGAATTTAACTGGATCTTTCCTGAAAGGTAAAGGTCAGTCACATGCAATGCATGATATGGATCAATCAATGATGTTCTCAACATAAATGAGACTTGTATGATATGATGTGTCTATGCATGTTATAATGATGTATGTGATGTTTTATGTATGTTTTTGTCTAGGAAAGTGAATCCTTGACGGGTGCCGGGAAGTCGTATCCTGGGCTGATGTTGAAGAATAGATTTTGCTTCTGCTGGGGATGATAACTGCAAGAATACCGGTAGGAGAAGATGACTCCGTTGCGGAATAAACTTGGCGAATGGAAGATTCTGCAGGGAGAAAAGATACTCTAGCGACCATACTGGGAAGCAATACTCTGTGGGAAGAGGGATGCCTTTCTAAGTGTTGATAATAATTTGTTGGGGATACCCTTGTTGTTGGAAGTGTTGATGGACTTCGCTGGGGACAAGGAGACTTTGTCGACGACGCTCTTTCCATGGCTTTTGGCTGAGGATAACCCAGTTATATCCTGTTAAGGAAATAACTCTTTAAATAAAGCCGGGCGATGCGTTCGTGCTCTGCGAAGGATAAGCTTCCAGCATTTACTGGGGATAAGCTTACTGCTTGGGGAGATGGATTCCAACTTTCCTAGGGAACTGGATTGGACTCTTCTGGGGAGTTTTGAACTATGTCGAGGAAGGGATTCCTTTGAATGTTGATATACCGCCGGGGAACAATCTTTAGACCAAGACTGTCGGGGATGCTTGTTTAAGAACATATGTATTGCTGCTGGGGAATGTTGAGCTCTACGGGAGGGTACCCAACTTCCTTGAGATTTGATAATTTTGCTTGGAGAGGAATGTACTGTTTTGCTGAACCACTCTCTGGGGATTTAATATGTACTTGGTCGTGTTCTTTAGCTGAACCTACCTTGGTACCTTGGAGGATAGAACAATTAGACTACTCAGACAGCTCTTTTATTGCCCCTGTTTCTAGTGTCACCTGTAATTAATCCTTTTGTTTCGTATGCAAATATTTATGAGTTAGCAAATTATTGTCAATGCATATATCACAAATTGAACCTTGGACGTTCTTCGCAAAACAAAACAGAAAAAGAAAAACACTTGGCACGTTTAACTGAAAATATATTTGTATTGATTTTGAATGGCCTGAAAATAGGCGTTTTGTGTACAAGAGGCTGACGTCCTAGTAAGAGGGACGTCGCCGAACAAGAGAGTTTATACAAATTTTGTACAAAATAAAACAGCTGTGTGAAGTGAATGATCCCACTGGGTTTCAACTCTGCTATTGCCTTTATAACTCCGAGCGTCTCATCACTTGATGACCTTGGTTGAAGGTGAAGCTGACTGATCGATGCCGTCTGAACTTGATGTAGATACCGGATTCTGGATGCAAAGTGATCCAATGAGACATAGTATTACGCTTTTATCCCTAATTTTTGCCTGGACCGCCCTTTCGGGTTTTCAGTCCACCGGGATACCCATTTTTGCCCAAGCCGCCTTTTCAGGTTTTCGACTTGCCAGGTGTACAGATTTTTTCATTTTCATCCCTTCATTTTGCCCGAACCCTTTTGGTTCGACGGGAAGCCCTAATTTTTGCCTAGGCATGTCAGCCTAGCGGGTCTTTTTTATGCGTAGTATCTTTTTACTATGTCTGCATTGGCGGGGTGAGGAAGGTCGTCACCATCCATGTTGGTCAATATCATGGCTCCTCCTGAGAACACATGCTTAACCACAAATGGCCCTTCGTACGTAGGGGTCCATTTGCCCCTTGGATCACTCTGAGGAAGGATGATTCTCTTGATTACCAGATCCCCAACTTGATATTCCTGTGGTCTGACCTTTTTGTTAAATGCCCTGATCATCCGTTTCTGATACGTCTGACCATGACAGATAGCAGCAAGTCTCTTTTCATCAATGAGGTTGAGCTGATCAAGTCGTGTCTGGATCCAATCATCTTCGTTCAGATTTGCATCCTTCATTATCCGGAGAGAGGGTATTTGCACTTCGATTGGCAAGACTGCCTCCATACCATAAACCAGAGAGAAAGGAGTTGCCCCGGTTGACGTCCTAGCTGAGGTACGGTACCCATGTAGAGCGAACGGTAACATCTCGTGCCAATCTTTATAAGTCACTGTCATTTTCTGCACGATTTTCTTGATGTTCTTATTTGCTGCTTCAACAGCCCCATTCATCTTCGGTCTGTAAGGAGAAGAATTATGGTGCTGTATTTTGAACTGTTCGCAGAGCTCAGCAATCATCTTGTTGTTCAGATTGGTACCGTTGTCTGTAATGATTCGCTCAGGGACGCCGTACCGACAGATCAGGTTGTGCCGAATGAACCGTGCCACAACAGTCTTGGTTACCGTAGCATAGGACGCTGCCTCAACCCACTTCGTAAAATAATCAATCGCCACTAGGATGAAGCGATGCCCATTAGATGCTGTAGGTTTAATCTCGCCGATCATGTCTATGCCCCACATTGCAAACGGCCAAGGCGCAGTCAGAACATTCAGGGGAACTGGAGGAACATGCACCTTGTCTGCATAAATCTGGCACTTGTGGCATGTCCTGGAATGTTGGTAACAATCAGCTTCCATTGTGGACCAGTAATATCCTGCCCGTAGGATCTTCTTAGCCATAGTGTGTCCACTGGAATGTGTACCAAAGGTCCCTTCATGTAGCTCTTCCATGATCCTTCATGCTTCAGTCTTATCCACACAACGCAGTAAGGTTGAATCATGGTTTCGTTTGTACAAGATGCCGTTGCTTAGGAAGAACTTGGCTGCAAACCTCCTCAGGAACTTCTTATCATTGACAGAGGCACCTTCAGGGTATTCCTGAGCTTCCAGATATCTCTTCACTTCGTGGTACCAAGGCTTCTCAGTCACCAATTCAGTTTCGAGATCACAACAGTATGCTGGTTCGTCCAGTTTCCAGATGATGATCCGGGGAGCCTCATTATCCCATTTGACCTTGAACATTGAAGACATTGTAGCTAATGCGTCCGCCAACTGATTCTCTTCTCTGGGAAAGTGCTCAAAGGTTATTTCTGTGAAGTGGGGGATCAGGGTCAACACACATTCTCTGTAAGGAATCAGGTTTTGATGTTTCGTATCCCACTCTCCTTTGATCTGATTGATCACAAGAGCGGAATCTCCGAAGACACTTAGAAACTTGATCCTTAGGTCGATCGCAGCTTGAAGACCCATGATACACGCCTCATACCCCGCCATGTTGTTGGTACAGTTGAAACACAGCCGGGCAGTTAGTGGAGTATGAGTACCTTGAGGGGATATGATTATGGCGCCGATACCATTTCCCAAAGCATTGGAGGCTCCGTCAAAGTGCATAGACCATCGGGATCCTGTTTCAGGTCCTTCATCCGGTCCAGGTATTTCACAATCAGTTACTATCATAATGCTTTCATCCGGAAACTCGAAGTTCATAGACTGATAGTCATCTACGGCCTGATGTGCCAAGTGGTCTGCCAATACACTTCCCTTGATGGCTTTCTGGGTCGTATACTGAATGTCGTATTCCGTCAAGATTATCTGCCATCTTGCGATTCTCCCAGACAGAGCAGGCTTTTCAAATATGTACTTTATAGGATCCATCTTTGAGATTAACAAGGTAGTGTGAGTCAGCATATACTGTCTCAGCCGGCGAGCAGCCCATACCAAAGCGCAGCAAGTTTTCTCAAGCAGTGAGTATCGGGTCTCACAGTCGGTAAACTTTTTGCTAAGGTAATAAATAGCATGCTCTTTTCGGCCAGACTCGTCATGCTGCCCCAGCACACACCCCATTGAATTGTCGAGCACTGTCAGGTATAGTATCAGAGGTCTCCCTTCAACCGGTGGCATAAGGATAGGTGGTTCTTGGAGATACTCTTTGATTCTGTCAAAAGCAGCCTGACATTCATCGTTCCAACGTATCACCTGATCTTTCTTCAGCAGCTTGAAGATTGGTTCACAGGTAGCAGTTAGATGTGAGATGAAGCGAGCAATGTAATTCAGGCGTCCTAAAAAGCCTCTGATTTCTTTCTCTGTCTTAGGAACTGGCATCTCTTGAATAGCTTTGACCTTAGCAGGGTCCACTTGAATACCTTTATCACTGACCACGAAGCCTAGTAACTTTCCAGATCTTACCCCGAAGGTGCACTTGTTCGGGTTCAATCTCAGCTTGTACAGTTTCAACCGGTCAAACAATTTCTGCAGATGATCTAGATGCTCTTCCTCAGTCTGGGACCTCGCGATCATGTCGTCCACATACACCTCTATCTCGTGATGGATCATGTCATGAAATAAGGCAACCATGGCACGTTGGTAGGTTGCCCCAGCGTTCTTTAATCCAAAAGGCATGACCTTGTAACAGAAGGTGCCCCACTGAGTAACAAATGTAGTCTTTTCCATGTCTTCAGGTGCCATCTTGATCTGATTGTAACCTGAAAAGCCATCCATGAAAGAGAACACTTTATGCTGAGCTGTATTATCAACGAGGACATCAATGTGAGGTAAGGGGAAGTCATCCTTGGGGCTGGCCCTGTTCAGATCCCTATAGTCGACACACATTCTGACCTTACCGTCCTTCTTAGGTACCGGCACCACATTAGCAACCCACTGAGGGTAAGAAGTCACTGCAAGAAACCCAGCATCAAAATGTTTCATAACCTCGGCTTTAATCTTCTCAGACATCTCTGGACGCATCCGACGGACCTTTTGCTTAACTGGAGGGCAGTCTTCCTTAGTTGGCAAGTGATGGACCACAATATCGGTATCTAGCCCGGGCATGTCTTCGTAGGACCAGGCAAAGATCTCCATATAATCATGCAGCATCTTGGTTAACCGTTGTTTCACGCTGAGCTCTAGGTTGGCACCAATCTTTACCTCTTTCCTGTCTGCCTCAGTACCCAAGTTTATTGTTTCCACTGGCTCTTCATGGGGTTGAATTGCCCTTTCTTCCTGAAGCAACAGTCTTGCAAGCTCGCCAGGCACTTCGCAATCATCTTCACCTTCGTCTTCGGCTAAGTTGATCGGATTTTCGAAGTCATAATTGGCAGTAGCAGAGTTGTTATCAGTGAGATCCAGAGTGGATTGGAACCTGTATGAGTGAGTGTGTGTGTAAATACAGCTGTTTTGAAAATTATGTAAAGGAAAAGAAAGACAGAAAAGGAGCACAATATTTGCAATGCGAAAAATACGTCCAAGATTTTCATTCATGATATATGAAATGACAGTTTGTATGCCCTCACAAATAGAACCACGGTGCCTCGGGTAAGACACCGGGCCATAGAGTTTATCATTGTTTATTACAAAATAACAAAACATAGGAATTCATTACTCAGCAACAAGAGAAACAGGGAGATTGTCTTTTGCACTCCAATTGTTAGATCCACTGTCGGTTGCTGGGTAGATCCAACTATCAAACTCAGCATCATCCACTTCGTCCTCGTCCCCAATAGCATTCACTCCATGAGCAGGCAGGGGAGCTGTCACTACATTAGGCTTCTCAGATGCCTCAAACTGTACCTCCTTGGTGTCAATAAGGTCCTGCAGCTTATTCTTTAATGCCCAACAGTCATCGGTGGAGTGCCCCGGGCTATCTGAATGGTAAGCACAACGAGCATTCGGGTTGTACTTGGGAGATGCAGTATTGGGGAACTTCGGAGCTTCCCTGACGGTCACCAAATTGGTGGATAGTAACTGTGGCAGGATCTGCGACAAAGTCATGCTTAAGCGGGTGAATTCTCTCCGGGGTCTTTCAACCTTTTGGGGATTAGTTGGCCGAGGAGCGGCAGCAGGCTTAGCAATCATTACCGCACTGACAGATTGGCAGCGCTCAGGTCTCTCTGATTTCCTGGAACCATATACGGCACTAGACTCCTTCTTGAAGGGTTTCTTCTCAGAACTAGATGATGTACCCTTCGGAATTTTTCCAGACTTTAACCCAGCTTCAATCCTTTCTCCAGTCAAGATTAGATCAGTGAACCCTGCAGACGAATTCCCGATGAGATGGTTGAAAAATGGCCCAGATAGGGTCCCCAAGAACATGTCCACCAACTCCCGATCAGTCAACGGTGGCTGCACCCTGCCAGCCAGGTCTCTCCATTTCTGAGCGTACTCCTTAAAACCTTCGCTTGCACCTAACGACATACCCTGGAGTTGGGTACGTGTGGGGGCGAGGTCGGCATTATATTGATACTGCTTATAGAAAGAAGTAGCCAACTCCTCCCAGTTACGAACCTTGGTCTCATCCAGCTGATAGAACCATTCGAGATGAGTCCCTGAAAGACTCTCCTGGAAGAAGTGGATCCATAAATTCTTATCCGCAGAGTACGGCTGAATTTTCCGAACATAGGACCTTAGATGCAGCTTGGGACAAGACGCCCCGTCATACTTAGAGAAGGAGGGTGCTTTGAACTTGTGAGGGATAATCACACCAGTTGACAAACCCAGATCTCCGAAATCCAGCCCCGGTACCTGTTGAATCTCCATAGCCTTCGACCTATCCTCCAGTTGCTTGTACTTGTCATCTGCAGGAGGGTACTGCTCTTCATCAAAATCTGTCTCGTTGTCGGAGACTACCGGACTAGGAACCCTTGCTTCTGCCTGAGGAGAATTCTTGTCAACAGAAGAACCAGCCTCTTCCTATTGCAGAGTATTGTTAAACCTTCGGCCCGAGTTAAACAGAACAGTTCTTCTCTTCTTCTTCTTCTCCTTCTTCAGGAGCATAGCCTTCAGTTCTTCTTGGCCTTGAGCCAGACCCTTGATTAATTCCTGGAATTGTGCATTCTGCACCTGAAGAGCCTTGATCGATGTCTCAGTTGATGCAGAGTCGGTATTCATGATGCTGAAATAAACAGCGAAGAACTGTAAGCAACCTGAAAAGGGGAAAAACCTGCTATGCACATGATGTATAAAATGCGTATGATTTATGTTTTCAAAGACAATCGGGAATCAACTTTGTAAACAAAAAAGAACACACTTCATTAGATTCAACTTTGCAACTGAAATTATTCAACAAGTTGCCCTTAAGCGTTACATGAAAGGAAATACTGGAAAGGAAATAAAACTGTAAAAGCACATCTGGAGCTCCTTATTGATCCCATGGTCTCCTCTTCTCAGTATGGATGTAGGCATTCAGAGCTCTCTCATTCTCCAACTGCTTGGTCAGCTTCTGGATCTTTGATTCCTGCTCGTTGAACTTTTCCCGGTAAGAATCCCGCTCTTCTCGCAGTTGCGACCAAGATCTCTTCAATGTCTCATAATCAGTAGGTATCTGAGGAGGAAGGACAGTTGGAGGAACACCATCTTTATCAGGACACTCAAGAATGACGGGTCTGACAGCTTCATACGGCATACCTAACTTCTGAGCGCGGATGCGAACCCATTTGTAGTAGGCTTCCATAGGTAAAGAAGTCTTTGGCCCTAACTCTTGTGGGTCAGCTTTATGAACTTTGTCCCAAGCCTTGATGAACCTACGACGCAGCTCGTCACTATCCACCTGAAACTCGAAACTGATGTGAGGCACCAACATCTCATGGGGGCCTTCTCTTCTTGCTCTTCCAAACTGACGGAGTGCTAGACATGGATTGTAAGAGATCCCTCCTTGGGTACCAATCAGAGGAACATTAGGGTATTCCCCGCATCGATCAATAATAGCTATCTCATCCAAACCTCTGCAAGTCCAAATGATGTCTTTGTCGGTGAGAGACATTAACCTATGAGCCCAACCTCTTCCTTCTTGATTCTTCAGTACGAACTTAGGGAGGTGCGAAATAAACCACCTCACCAACAAAGGGATACAACACCATAGGGTTTCTCGTCTTCGGGTAGTACGGGCATGAAGTTGTTGCAAGATGTCACCCAGGAGAGTGGGCACAGGATTCTGAGACATAAAGATCCTTATGGCAGTGACATTGATGAAATTATCAGGATTAGGAAACAGGACTAACCCATAGATTAGGAGAGCCAAGATGTCTTCATATGCCCTAAAGTCCAGGTCATTCCAGAAATTGTTAGCTTTACCAATCAGAAACTTGGCCAAGAAACCCTTAACTCCGCTTCTAGTTACCCAGTTGTCTGTTACCTCTTGATGGGTCAAAGGAAGAGCTGCAGCCACATCCTCAAGCCTGAGGGTCTTTTCCCAACCAGTAAAGGGAGTCTGATCCAAGATAGGGATACCAAGCAAATCAGAGAACTCTCCCAGGGTAGGGACTAACTGGAAGTCTTGAAAGGTGAAGCACCGGTACAGAGGGTCATAGAACTGGGTCAGAACACTCATCAACTGTTGATCCCGCTTTGCAGTGACTAAACTGAGAAGAGAACCATGCCTCTGAATGAAGGAAGTGGTATTTGGAATTATGCTAACCAACTCATCAAGCAACTCAGGTGAACGAACAAAGTTGAACCGGATAGTATTCCTTCGCACAGGCATCATAATGTCCTACAAAACAGAGCAAAGGTGAAACCCTCTTGTCTTTGAAATGGTCAGTCCTTATGCAGGATGCATGCAATGCTCATGATGTTATGATGTTATGATAAAGCACACCACAAATAGATACAAAGGCAAACATGGTAAGGCGTACAAGTCACACAAGGCAAGCCCCTAAAGTTTAGGCCAGCATGAGGTCTAGGTACTACCCTCTTTCCGTTTGTTGGTTCATACCTGTCCTAATCAAAAGTAACCGGGTTCTTAGAGGATCCCAATATCATTGACTACCCTCAATCGGTCATAACTCCAGCATCGCAATCTTTTCTTGCGGCCAGAACCATCACGAGAGTTTAGCCTCAATGGGCGTAGCATACCGCTACTGTTCTAAAGGCCAAGTTGTGTCAATTAAGGTTCTAAGGTTGTTGGTGCTTAATGACTCCTTAGAAGACCCATATTCTCCTCGTTGCGACACAAGGGATATCGGTACAGACCAAGGTGCCACACCAACGTAGCCACTGCTTCACCTGTGTCGGTCTACGCCGGACAGGTCCCTCACAGCTTATGCTACCTAAACAGGGTATCCCCAGATCCGGGTTAGGATCTATGTAACTCCGATGCAACCCACAATAGTAAAGAAAGCAAAGAAGACAATTGAAAACACAGTGATCTTAATCCTAAGGTACACCTCACTTTATAAGTATATCCCCAGCAGAGTCGCCAGTTCTGTGATCGGTGGATCTGGAACTGACTGTTTAACGCTGGTTCGCGAAATGTCGCGGAAGCAAGAGTCGCCACCGTCTTTTATTTTCTCCAAATGGAAAGGACAAAAGCACAGAAAAATTCCTTATAGAGATTGCTCTCGGTTCGGGAGGTAGATTATAGAAAGGGAAGGTGTTAGCACCCTTTCTATCCATGGTTATCCATGGGCTCTTAGATACTTGCTCATTGTGTTTTCAAAATGGTTTGTTTGCTTTTCAATTGTGGGTTTTAAAAAGTTTCTTTGAAAATTCCAGTTCGACTCTTGTATCAGTCCTCAAGAGTGTTTGAAAAATTGCTTTCGAAAGCTTTTTGAAAATGTGTTGGTGTGAAAAGTATTTTTGATTTATTTTTGAAGTTAGAGCAAGTATCTAGAGTCGTCTACCTACCCTAAGGAATTCGTCTGTGTAAATGTCCTTTAAAGTAGTGCCATCCCACCATTGAGAGGTAGGTAGCACCACCATTGGAGGTGTTTGGGTCAATTCGAGGTTCGGGACATGGTGATCACCGGAGCAATGGGAAGACACCTTAGAAGCTACCCTCATGCCAGGTTCCCGGATCATGAGGACTTACTAAGACATCCTCTACTCGACGATCACCTTTCGAGGCAAGGCAACAGTGAGGCGTACCCTAGGGGTGGTGTGTGATTTGTGTGTCATTTTCGTTTGCATTTATCTTGTCATGTTATTGGTGTTCTACGCTTGATTTTATTTAAGGCCATTCATTCTTGCATGCTTTGTTTAACAGTTAAAAGTTGCGAGGAAAAGTAAATCTACAGCTATTACAAATGGCGCGGGTCCACATCGCCAAAATTAACCAGGACCCGATTTGACAGAAAAATAAAAGAATTGACGAAAAATAAAGAATTAAAAGTGCGAGAAGTAATTACAAGGCTTCGGGAGAGGTACATAATTATTTAAGCAGAATAAAATAAAGATGCGAATAAACAAGAAATTAAGAACGTGGGCGTTGGACCCTTTTGCAAAAATTAAAATTAATGGGGAAATTAATTAATTAAGAAAAGAAATTGTCTTTGTTTTTGGTATGTTTTTTTAGGGTTTAATGAAAAAAAAAGAATTAATTAGAGTTAAAATAACATGCTAAACCTAATTCTAATTATTTTAAGTTATTAAGAAAAATATTGAAGTTTTTAACCTAAATGAAACCTAATTTTATTTATATGCAAATTAATTATAAAAATAAATACAATAAATAATATTATGGTGAACAAGAAAATTAAAAAGGAATAAAACAGTAATTAAACCTATTTTTACATTTTTTAGATTTTTGTTAAAAGAATTAAAATTGCAAACCTAGTTTAAAACTAATTTTATTTACATGCCAATTTATTTATGAAAATATTAGAAATAAAAATTATTTATGGTATTTTCCTTTTTTCTGATTTTTATTGTATTTTATAATTTATGAAAAATATTAAATTGATTAAAAGAATAATTAAAAGAAAATAATAAGAAGAAATTGAGAAAATTGCAAACCAAGGGGGTATCAGTCCCCAAATTAGGAGGTTTGGCCTTAGCAATTTGGCCCAGTTAAGCATGGCCCTTCTGACTTTTTGCATGACACGTACATACGCGTTGACTAGGGTTTTCTGTGTTCCTCAATCCTGAGCCTTTGATCTGATTCCATGGGACACGTGGCTGGCTTGATGATGAGGGAATATGATGGTTTTCAATGTTGAGCCTGCACAGAATTACTGAACACAAAATAATATGAAGAAGGTCAAGACCTGGGGTTCGAACCCAGGTCACTAGCATCACCAATCAACACCTGTGCCACTGAGCCACTTCAAACACTTTTGACATATAATAGTTAACAAATATTATAAAAAGAAAGAAAAGTCTGTGGTTTGAAAACGCGCGAAATTTAAACCTCCCAATCAGCGCCGGCCAGCACATCATCTTCTTCATGTCCCTGAAATACAAACAATATAGGCAACGGTTTTCATAGCGTCTTCTTAGGCCAGTTTTCAGAAAATAGCGATTAGCTCTTAAGCATTCATAAATTGGGCGCGATGGGTGTTTCCTCTTCGTCTGAACGTGCTGGTTTGAATGGTGGTGGTTAGAGGTTTCAATTTTTCCTCGTTTCAAAGTCCCTAATTTGAAGCTTTGTAAACCCTAGAAAACAGTCATGGCGAAATCGTATATACAGCATAATAATCAAATTAAGGCACATGGTTAGCTCCAAAACTTCACAAGGAACATGAATCTATAATTAAATTTCACAAAGAATGCATGGAATATGATATACGATTATGAAATTTTCTTGATATAGCTTGCGTTCATGTTACCAATTCTTGGAGTTTGAATGGATGTTTGTGATTGTAATCGCTTCTGGACAACCTTGGCAAGCCAATGGAACAAGTTTCGTGCCTTGAATCCACCTAAAAAGTGCTTTTCAGATTTGAGTTTTTAGAGAATTTTTTCAAGTTTGTAAATAGCTTTCTTGCGCAGTTTTGTGTCTATCTGCATTAGGGTTATCTTTCTTGTATATGTAGGAACAATTAGGTTAAGAAATTTGACTAGAATCTCTTGTATTCATGAATTGAAGATTTGATTTTTTTCACCATTATTTCCATATCTTTTTCCATGTGTTCTTGGTCCAAATCATATCCAATTGCTCCAATTCTTTCCATATTGACTTATGCACGAAATCTTGAGGCTAAAACATGTATAAAAAGATTGATTAGGTTAAGTTAGATATTTTTCATATATTTAAATGATTTAAATGAATTAATATAAATAAAAATTCAAATAAATAAATAAAAATGAGAAAATACTTCCCTTTGGGCCAAGTGGTCGTGCACATGTCATGGATGATGAATCATGGAAGAAAAATGGGCCCATTAGCAATTTTAGGTCATTTGAATCAATGTTGACTTTTCAAAATATCCAAAAATTTCCCAACTTCTACAAGGCATAACTTGCTCAATTTTTAAGCTTTTCTCATGTTCTTGGACATTTTGGAAAGGTCTTTTAGTCCTCTAACCAATGCCTTTGGTCCCATGTCATTTTTATTTACCAATCTCAAGTTATGGCCTTTGACTTAAAGTCCCTTTTTGTTGACTTTTGAAAATGACCTATAATGTTGAAATTGATAACTTTTTGTGAGAGCATTTCTTGGACTTGAAGTATGAAGATGAGTTGTAGGAAATGTCGTCCTCTTCAAAATGAGCTTTGGATGGAATTTTTCTGATAATCCATGCGAAAGTTATGCCCTGGTCAATTTCAGTTGACTTTTTCAGCTGTCCAAATAAGGAAACTTTTTGCCTCTTGATGATTTCTGAGCCAAATTTTGAGAATCATGATCAAGAATTGATCAAATGATGTTTGTGGCTTCAAAATGATATGTTGACCAAAAATTTGAACTTTTGACTGCCAAATGACCATTTTGCCCCTACAGTTGCCTGTAGTGCAATTAGGGTTTTTGACTGTGCAATTTTGAGCTGAATGACTTGAAACTTGATATGAGGATGCTTGACCATATTTGTAGGCATGTGAGACTTTATTGGGCCTTTGAAAACTTCATTTTCTTGATCAGTACACAAAACCCTAATCTTGACTGTGTAGGAGACCTTTGCACTATGCAACCCTTGGGGAATTTTGTGACTTGACTTGGCAATTTCTTGAAGAATATGGGAGGGCAAATTTTGGGGTACAACAACTTCAATACCTTTCCAAAATGTCCAAGAACATGATCAAAGCTTAAAAATTGAGCAAGATATTCCTTGTGGAAGTTGGGAAATTTTTGGGAATTTTGAAAAGTCAACTTTGCTTCAAATGCCTCAAAATTGCTAATGGGCCTCAATTTCTTCCAAGAATCATCACCCAAAAGCTATGCACGACCCATTGACTTTAAAGGGAGTTATTTTATCATTTTTTATTAATTATTTGAATTATTATTATTATTAGTTCATTTAATTAAAATAAAATATGACAAAAATAGAAAATCATGTTTTCCAATCCTTTTTTGCAGCATATTCTCTCAATAAAGCCTAAATATTTCGTGCACACTCAATATGGAAAGAATTGGCAATGATTGGCATCAAAAAGATATGAAAAAGATTGAAAAAGATTACATTGAAAACCAAATATTTGATTCATGAATGCAAAGGTTTTTGACTTAGATTTTTAACCTAATTCAGTCACACATATATACTCATGGCAAACCTAATCAAAAGGACCAAGAAGCTGCGCCCAAGAACACCATACACTTTGCACTTTTCTCTAAAAAATTTCAAAACTGAAAACACAGCTAGAGTTTGTTTCAAGGCAAAATAACTATTCCAATAGCTTGCTTACTCATCCAGGAATCATTCCCAATCAAAATCAAGTCTCCATACATCCAGAAACGGTAGAACGCCATAGCCCTGTTCATGGAAATTTTCATAATCGCATCTTGATTTATATGCATGTTTCATGTCTTTTAATTGTTGTTTTACACTAACATGATGTTTCTGAAGCTAACAGTACCGTTCAATTAAAGAATGGTCGTCTAAATAAGAATTCACCATGAATGCATATTAGGGTTTCAAAGCTCTAAATTTAGGGATTCTTTCATATGGAAAAATTAAGCCATAAGACCAGGACCATTGGACTCGTGACCTTCATACGAACTAATTCCACATATCGCGCTCAATTTATGAGCAACGGTGTTCTATTCGCTATTTTCACATGTACCATTTAGTGGGGGTTTAAAACCCCCGCTATGCATTCTATTTTTTTTCCAGGCCAAAGCGAATAAGTGGAGAAGAAGATGAGTTGTAGGCATATGGTTGGCTAATTCAAATCATTGGCGCGTTTTGCATTGGTTCCAGGATAATTGCACGTTTCATATATATTATTTTTATCTCATTATACTAACAAACGCGCGTGCATAGCTCAGTTGGTGGACAGGGATAGTGATAAACGTTGGGACCTGGGTTCGATTCCCAGGTCCCCCTATATATTTCATGCTTTTTCAATTAACATGTGATCAGTGCATTTTGATGCACATCTTTCCACGATTGTACTAATGCATTTCTTTAGTTTATTGTGTTTATTTTTATGTTTTAAATTGTTTTGCTAATTTATCTTATTTTTGCATTTAATTAATTTTCGTATTTTATTTTTCAGCATGTGCAGCTTTCAATAAAAAATTCATAACTGGAGCTACAGGACTCGGATTGAGGCGTTCTAATATTGGTTGGAAAGCTAAGAAAAAGACCTACAACTTTCATGAAGAAGTCGAGAGCCAATTCGGACTGTAGCAAGGTTGAAAAAAATTTTGAAGTTGCAGCACTAGTTTTAGTTAAGTTTCGGGTCAATTAGTTTTGGGCCTGGGTCGTTTGTTTGACCCAGTTGGGTTGTAAAACGGGTCGCTCTCTTTCCCCTTAGGGTAGCAGCCGTGGTACGGTAGCATGGCATTCGAATTCACTGTTCACGAAATTCCATTCACGATTTGGAAAAGCTAGGACGAATGACTATGGAGAACTAATTCCTTTGGGTTGATCTACTATAATTCAGGTTCCAATACTTGAGATTATTATAATGTTAATTTAAGTTTAATTCCTTTCAATGATATTTTGTGTTATTGTATGCTTAATTCGATTGCATAAAATATATTGATTCAATTTGGTTGATTGTATGATCCTAACATAGACTCATCACGTTTGCTTAATCCGTTGTTGTGTCTGATCAGTCATGTTTGCTTAATCCATGAAAACTTATCCCGTTTGCTTAATTCGGACAATAGGATCGTACATCTCACAAACTTCACCGCGCTTGTCATTGAGTTTGTACCCAAATAGGAATAGACAATCCGCTTCGGGTATTAGAATTATAATAATCGATGATAGTAGGAACCCAAAACAGTAGATCGACTTATTCTATAATCACTTATTTCCAAACAGCTTATTTTATAATCACTTTTTATAATTAGCTTATTTGCCTAAATTCGAACCAAACAACCCCCCAATTTCGATTTTAGTTAGTAAAACCCAAGAGTCCTTGAGAGACGATACTCGAGTTACCGTTACCGTCGTTACTACAATTTGCAATTTAACTCGTTTTTGACCCGCGCGCGACAGCGGATCAAATTGGCGCCGTTGCCGGGGATTCTTGATTTTATTAACCAATTTTAGAGTCATAGGTTTAGTGTTTTCGTGCCTAGGTTCTAGATTTCCTTCGGTTTAAGCCAATTCGCGTTTTTTGCGTCATAGTAGTAAAAAATTCGGTTTTTTTGAAAATTGAATCCGATTTGAAATCTGTTTCGACCAGTGGAGGGGAAAAATTCACTGATCATTTGTCCCATACTACAAAGTAGTTACGGGACTTTGGTCTCAATTTCCCAAATTCATCATTTTTCTATTTTTAATGATTTATTTACTGATTTCATAGAGTCGAAAAAATTCGAAAAAATTATCAAAATTCTATTTTTCACCCATTAGATGAATTTCGTGTTCAGTTTATTTTTTTGAAAAAAATTTAATCGTTTTCTTTCTTTGTGTTTGTTTTTGCTATTTAGGGACATAGTTGGCATTTTCACGATTGTTGCTGCATTGCTGTGCACTAGTCCTGGCTACTAGGTCCTCTTGTCCTGAACTTGTTGCTTTTGATCCTGAGGTAGAAAGAACCTTGCACACACTTCGTAGAGCAGGCCAGGCTAGCAATAGTTCACCTTCACCGACCATAGTTGAGTCTGATTCTGAGTCCGACTATTTGCATAACTTGTTTGCTTCTGATTCTGAATTTGTTTTTGAAATGGCTGACAATAGAACTTTAAGACAACTTGCAGCCCCTGATGTGAATTATAATGGCTTGTGTATTGAATATGATGCTGTTGCTGTTCCTTTTGAATTAAAATCGGGTTTAATACACTTGTTGCCAAAGTTTAATGGTCTTGCAGGTGAGGATCCGCATAAACATTTGAAGGAATTCCAGGTGGTGTGCTCTACACCATTGAAGCCTGAAGGGATCACTGAAGATCATATCAAACTTCGTGCTTTTCCTTTTTCTTTGCAGGGTGCAGCGAAGGATTGGATATATGATCTCGAACCGAATTCAATCGCAAGCTGGAATGCTCTGAAAAGAGTGTTCTTGGAGAGATATTTTCCTGCCTCTAGAGCTGCTTCAATCCGAAAGGAGATTTGTGGCATTAGACAAGATAACGAGTCATTGGCTGAGTATTGGGATAGGTTCAAGAAGTTAGTTTCAAGCTGCCCTCAACATCAGATTACCGAGCAACTTCTCATTCAGTACTTTTATGAGGGGTTGTTACCTATGGATAGAAACATTCTTGATGCTGCTAGTGGTGGAGCACTTGTTGACAAAACTCCAGCTGCTGCCAGGGCCCTCATTGAAAATATGTCCTTAAATTCCCAGCAGTTCACCACTCGAACTAATTCTGTCCAGACCAAGGGTGTACATCAAATTCAAGGTTCCTCGAACAGAGCTTTAGAAACTAGAATTGATGAGCTGACCGCTTTATTCAAACAACTTGCAGTAGCGAAACCTCAAACAGCAACTGTATGTGGCATTTGTACAGCTCATGATCATCCCACTGATACTTGTCCTCTTCTGAAAGATGATACTGTTACCGAGCTGCCTCAAGCTTATGCAGCCAACCTTTACAACCAGAACAGGTACAACAACACCCCTGACTTGTCCACCAACAAATATCACCCCAATTGGAGGAATCATCCCAACCTTCGATATGGAAATCAGCAGCCCTCACAACAACAACAACTCACCGTTCCACTACCCCAGTCACATCACACCCCTCCAGCTACTGCTTCCGGACCGTCCTTGGAAGATCTTGTTAGACAAATGGCCGTGAACAACCTTCAGTTCCAACAAAGAACCGACACTAGCATTCAGACCTTGACCACACAGATGGGACAACTTGCTACTCAAATAAATAATATGCAAGCTCAAGGTTCGAACCAACTTCCAGCACAAGCTGTTGTCAATCCGAATGGTAATGCTAATGTGAGCGCTATTTCTTTGAGATCCGGAAAGGTTACAGAAACAGGCCCTGAAAAAAATAAAAAAGTCATTGAGGTAACTTCTGAACTTTCTCCATCTGAACCTTCTCCTTCTGCACTTTCTTCTCCTTCTTCTGTTATGGTTGAAACTAAAAAAATTAGAGAAAATGAGTATGTGCCACCTGTCCCCTTCCCACATAGAGTTCTGAAAAATAAAAGAATTGAGGAGGGAGACAAAGAAAGAGAGATTTTGGATGTGTTTCGAAAGGTGGCGGTAAATATTCCGCTACTTGATGTTATAAAACAGGTTCCTAAGTATGCAAAGTTTCTGAAAGATTTGTGTACTAACAAGAGGAGGATTAAGGGAAGTGAAAGAGTGAACTTAGGACGAAATATTTCTGCCTTTATTCAGCCTAAACAATCATCTGACAAGGCTGTAAGTGAGCAAAATGTTTCAGCCCTCACTACTCAGGTGCTGCCACAAAAGCAGAAGGATCCGGGAACATTTGCTATTCCTTGTACCATCGGAGATAGTAAATTTGAGAATTGCATGCTTGATTTGGGAGCGGGCATTAATGTTATGCCTACTTCTGTTTATAATAACCTTTGTCTTGGCCCTTTGCAGCATACAGGTTTAATTATTCAATTGGCAAACAGGAGCAACGCTCGACCCGCCGGGGTTGTCGAAGATGTCCTTGTTCAAGTTAACGATTTGATTTTTCCTGCAGATTTTTACATTCTAGACATGGAAGGCGAAACCAAGACAAGCAGAGCTCCCATAATTTTAGGCAGACCGTTCATGAAAACGGCAAAAACGAAGATTGATGTTGACGATGGAACCATGTCCATGGAATTTGGTGACATTGTCGCAAAATTCAACATTTTTGACGCCATGAAACATCCCTTGGAGGAGCATTCCGTTTTTCACATTGAGTTGATTTCTGAACTAGTTAATGATAGTTGTTCTGAATTATTTGCACTTGATTTTCCATCTCTCTCTGATTTTGATGATACTTATTCATGTCCTGATTGCACTGACACTAACGTTTGTGTTCTTTGTACTGAGATTGATGCTTCCTTGCAGCCTGATACATTTCCTACAGGTGAAGTTGTTACCGATGAGGCTGTTTTTGTCGTCGATGCTCTTGACATCCCAACTGCCCCAAGCATTCCATCCATCGAGCAGCCCCCGTCCTTAGAGCTAAAAGAGCTCCCTGGGAACCTGAAATATGCTTACTTGGAGCATAATGAAAAACTTCCTGTGATTATCTCTTCTAACCTTGATTTCAATCAAGAAGACAGACTTTTGCAGGTATTGAAGAGGCACAAGAAAGCAATCGGGTGGACATTAGCCGACCTTCCAGGTATTAGTCCTTCGATGTGCATGCACAGGATTTTACTTGAGGATGGAGAGAAAACAGTAAGGCAGCCCCAAAGGAGGCTTAATCCTTTGATTCTTGATGTTGTAAAGAAAGAGGTAACCAAACTCTTGCAAGCAGGTATCATTTATCCTATCTCTGACAGTAAGTGGGTAAGTCCAGTGCAGGTTGTACCTAAGAAATCTGGACTCACAGTGGTAAAAAATGAAAAGAATGAACTTGTTCCCACTAGAGTCCATAACAGCTGGAGAGTTTGTATTGATTACAGGAGACTGAACCAGGCTACTAGAAAGGATCACTTTCCTTTGCCGTTCATTGACCAGATGCTTGAACGGCTAGCTGGTAAATCACATTATTGTTTTCTTGATGGTTTTTCAGGTTACTTTCAGATTCATATTGCACCTGAAGATCAAGAAAAGACCACTTTCACGTGCCCATTCGGTACATTTGCTTACAGGAAGATGCCTTTTGGCCTTTGCAATGCTCCTGGCACTTTCCAACGATGCATGATGAGTATTTTCTCTAATTTTATTGAAAATTGCATGGAAGTGTTTATGGATGACTTTACTGTCTATGGTTCTTCTTTTGATGCATGCTTGAACAGTTTAAGCTTGATTTTAGAAAGATGCATCGAGACTAACCTTGTGTTGAATTATGAAAAGTGTCATTTTATGGTTGAGCAGGGAATTGTCCTTGGTCACATTATTTCTGAAAAAGGAATTTCGGTTGACCCTGCTAAGATTGATGTGATTTCTACACTGCCTTACCCTTCTTGCATTCGCGAGATTCGTTCTTTTCTTGGTCATGCAGGTTTTTACAGGCGTTTCATCAAGGATTTCAGCAAGATAGCTCTTCCGCTGTCAAACTTGTTGAAGAATGACGTCACTTTCGATTTTGATGACAAATGCAAACAAGCGTTTGACTTCTTGAAGAAAGCATTGACCTCCGCTCCCATCATTCAGCCCCCTGACTGGACACGTCCTTTTGAGCTTATGTGTGATGCTTCGAATTATGCTGTTGGGGCTGTCCTTGCACAAAGAGTTGACAAGGCTGCCCATGTTATTTACTATGCTTCTAGGACTTTAGATTCTGCACAGTCAAATTACACTACCACTGAAAAAGAACTGCTAGCTATTGTTTTTGCTCTTGACAAATTCAGATCTTATTTGCTAGGTTCCAAGGTTGTTGTTTTTACTGACCATGCAGCTTTAAAGTACTTGCTGAAGAAGCCGGATGCAAAACCGAGATTGATTCGGTGGATGTTGTTGCTCCAGGAGTTTAATGTCGAGATAAAAGACAAAAGTGGAGCTGAGAACTTAGTGGCTGACCACTTAAGCAGGATAGAGAGAGATGAAGACCCTTTTCCTATTCAGGATGACTTTCCTGATGAGCAGTTGTTTCTTTTGCATGGGATTACACCTTGGTTTGCTGACATTGTTAATTTTCTTGTTGCTGATGTTTTTCCCACAGGTGCATCTCGATCACAAATCCACAAACTCAAGAGTGATGCCAAATATTATGTCTGGGATGATCCGTATCTATGGAAGTTTGGTAGTGATCAGGTAATCAGGAGATGTGTCCCCGACAATGACATTGAATCTATTTTGAAATTTTCTCATGCATCTCAAGTCGGCGGACACTTCGGTCCTCAAAGGACTGCAAGAAAAGTCCTTGATTCAGGTTTCTACTGGCCAACTATTTTTAAGGATGCTTTTGAGACTTACCGCACTTGTAAAGAGTGTCAGATAGCAGGTACAAACATCACTCGCAAGAGTGAAATGCCTCAGCAGCCGATGCTTTTCTGTGAGGTATTTGATGTATGGGGAATTGACTTCATGGGTCCCTTTCCTGTATCATTTGGTTTCCTTTATATTTTACTTGTTGTTGACTATGTTTAAAAGTGGGTGGAAGCTATCCCCACTAGGACTAATGATTCTAGAGTTGTTGCAGATTTTGTCAGGTCTAATATCTTTTGCAGGTTTGGAATACCGCGAGCTATCATAAGTGACCAAGGCACTCATTTCTGCAACCGCACCATGGAAGCTTTACTCCGGAAGTATGGAGTTGTGCACAGAGTCTCTACTGCATATCACCCACAGACTAATGGGCAAGCTGAGATCTCAAACAGGGAGATCAAACAGGTTTTAGAGAAAATGGTGCAGCCAAACAGGAAAGATTGGAGCCGTCGTCTAGAAGACGCACTTTGGGCTCAAAGGACAGCTTTCAAGACACCCATTGGGATGTCTCCTTATCGACTTGTTTTTGGTAAGGCATGTCATCTTCCTGTTGAGTTAGAACACCGTGCTTATTGGGCGGTGAAAAGTTGTAATTTGGAGATGCAACAAGCAGGTATAGAAAGAAAACTCCAATTACAACAGTTGGAAGAGCTTAGATTAGAGGCTTATGAGAGCTCTAGGATTTATAAAGAAAAAACTAAGCACTTCCATGATAAAATGATTTCTAGGAAGGAATTTTCTGTGGGCCAACAGGTTTTACTGTTTAACTCCCGCCTTAAGCTTATGGCTGGGAAACTTCGATCCAAATGGATTGGCCCCTTTGTTGTCACTAATGTTTTCCCTCATGGTGCAGTAGAAATAAAAAGTGCAGGTACTGACAAAATTTTCAAGGTTAACGGGCAGCGGCTGAAGTTATTCCATGAAAGTTCGGTGCCTGAAAATGTCAGCATAGAGGAGCTTTCTTTGGAAGCACCTAGCTACACTGCAACTTGATCAGGAAGTCCTTCTTTCCTTCTCTCTACTTTATTAGTAATGTCCTTTCATTGAGGGCAATGCTTAGTTTAAGTGTGGGGGAGGAAATCGTGTGTTTTATTTGTTTTTGTTTGTTAGTTTTTATTTTATTTTAATTTCAACCAATAAAAAATGCATCTTCTTGAAAGTTTTAGGCTATAGACTGATTTGAGCCGGGTTTGCGGAGACGTGGGAAAGATTCACAAAATCGGTATCGTTCTAACACCGTAAGTCTCCTACATATGGAAATTTATTTGAATTTGTTATTATGTTTTAGCCTTAATTTCTCAATCTTTGACAGCTCTTGAGTAGTTTATTTCAGCAGTCAGCATCATCTCTCACACACTTTACGCAGGAAAACCGATGAATATAAGTGAATGTTCCGAAAAGAAAAAAAAAAGAAAGAGAAAAGAAAAAGAGAATACACCTTCTAAGTTTGGTGACCCTCACCCGGTCACTTAACCCAACGGTTGTGTAATCTTCAAAAAAAAAAAAGAGAAGAAAGTTTTCAAAACTCTTTGTTAGTTGGTTCAGCGGTTTCTGGTGCTGAACTTGGTAGGGAGGATTACGGTCCGATCCCCCGCAACTACATCTGAGTAAGTAAAGGGTTGTGCCACGTAAGTACCGGAACCCCGTGCAAAAGGATCAGAGTCACTAACCGGTCGTCCTGCTATTAGTGTGTGGAGATAACGGGCTTAATGTGATTGCGCCTGAATGAAAAAGAGCAAAAAGGATGAGTAAGTTAGGCTATGGTATAATAATATGATTTGAAATTGGTTTGTGTATTTAGGAGGCTTATGTCTGCTTATCTGTGGTTAGTGTTCTTACGATGTTTTTAGTGTGCAAGATTAGTACTTGTTGATGCAAACCTACCCGAAGAAGATTTGTAGCCTAGGATGAGTAACTGACGATGCTTTTGCGTTTCTTTTGATTGCATTTTGCTCGGAGTGCAAAAGTTCAAGTGTGGGGGATTTTGATCAGTGCATTTTGATGCACATCTTTCCACGATTGTACTAATGCATTTCTTTAGTTTATTGTGTTTATTTTTATGTTTTAAATTGTTTTGCTAATTTATCTTATTTTTGCATTTAATTAATTTTCGTATTTTATTTTTCAGCATGTGCAGCTTTCAATAAAAAATTCATAACTGGAGCTACAGGACTCGGATTGAGGCGTTCTAATATTGGTTGGAAAGCTAAGAAAAAGACCTACAACTTTCATGAAGAAGTCGAGAGCCAATTCGGACTGTAGCAAGGTTGAAAAAATTGTTGAAGTTGCAGCACTAGTTTTAGTTAAGTTTCGGGTCAATTAGTTTTGGGCCTGGGTCGTTTGTTTGACCCAGTTGGGTTGTAAAACGGGTCGCTCTCTTTCCCCTTAGGGTAGCAGCCGTGGTACGGTAGCATGGCATTCGAATTCACTGTTCACGAAATTCCATTCACGATTTGGAAAAGCTAGGACGAATGACTATGGAGAACTAATTCCTTTGGGTTGATCTACTATAATTCAGGTTCCAATACTTGAGATTATTATAATGTTAATTTAAGTTTAATTCCTTTCAATGATATTTTGTGTTATTGTATGCTTAATTCGATTGCATAAAATATATTGATTCAATTTGGTTGATTGTATGATCCTAACATAGACTCATCACGTTTGCTTAATCCGTTGTTGTGTCTGATCAGTCATGTTTGCTTAATCCATGAAAACTTATCCCGTTTGCTTAATTCGGACAATAGGATCGTACATCTCACAAACTTCACCGCGCTTGTCATTGAGTTTGTACCCAAATAGGAATAGACAATCCGCTTCGGGTATTAGAATTATAATAATCGATGATAGTAGGAACCCAAAACAGTAGATCGACTTATTCTATAATCACTTATTTCCAAACAGCTTATTTTATAATCACTTTTTATAATTAGCTTATTTGCCTAAACTCGAACCAAACAACCCCCCAATTTCGATTTTAGTTAGTAAAACCCAAGAGTCCTTGAGAGACGATACTCGAGTTACCGTTACCGTCGTTACTACAATTTGCAATTTAACTCGTTTTTGACCCGCGCGCGACAGCGGATCAACATGCTTATGTGCAGCGTACCATCCAAGGACTATCATGCAACCTCGCTTCTTAACTTGCCACGCGCCCAGGAAGTCCAATCTAATGGCTATCAACAAGCGACTACCATGTACGTTAGTCAGCTA
Source organism: Vicia faba (assembly GCA_948472305.1). Lineage (NCBI taxonomy): Eukaryota > Viridiplantae > Streptophyta > Magnoliopsida > Fabales > Fabaceae > Vicia > Vicia faba. The sequence goes on along the minus strand of OX451735.1, from coordinate 1,554,987,917 downwards.
TCCCACATAAGCGCTGGAAAAGTCAACGTGGCCAACATCCTGATGGGCCAAAACTCTTCTAATCACACCTCCAATTGGGCCAACTCACCCCCTCTGGTTTGCATATGTATATTTTTATTTCTTGTTTTAATTCTTTCTTTATTCTTTTGTTTGCTTTATTATTTTAATTAATTCATCAAACTAATTTTTTATAACATAAAAATACAAAAAAAAAAAATCAGAAACTATAAAAAATAAAAATATGTTCTTTTATTTTTTAATCAATATTTTGTAAATGAAATTCTAATAACTAATTAGTTTAATTTTAGGTTTAATTCTAATTTTTTTTTAAATAAACTAAAAAATGTAGAAATTAGGGTTTTTATACTTTTATTCTTTTTTCCTTTTTCACCATTATTAATTATTAATTATTTTTGTAAATAAATATGCCATTTAATTAATTAGGGTTAAATTAGGTTACAACTTAAACATTTTTTAATAAATTAAAAACAATTTAGAACTAGGGTTTTAATTAACTTTTAATTCCAATTTAATTCTCCTTAATTCCATAAACACAAAAACTCCAAAAAAAAGTTCTTTCTTTTATTTAATTTAATTAATTTATGATTTTGATTTAATTTCTTTAAAAGGGTCCAACGCCCTCGCATTCTCGATTTTTATTTCTTTTCGCACATTTACTTTTATTTCCTTTTTTAAATTTCATGTAATTGCCCCAAAGCCTTGTAATAGATAATAGGACATTTACTTTACGCACTTTTATTTCAAATCGGGTCTTGGTTTAATTTGGCGATGTAGACCCGCGCCTTGTAATAGCGTAGGACCTTTATTTTCCGCACTTTAATTCCGCACCTTTTAAATGCTAATAATCACATGAAAGAATGTATTCTCTAATAAAATCAAAGCGTCGAACACTCAATGCATGATCAAGACAAATATAACTGAAAATGACACACAAATCACACACCACTCCTAGGGTACGCCTCATTGTTGCCTTGCCCCTCGAAATGTGGTCGTCGAGTAGAGGACGTTTTAGTAAGTCCTCATGTCCATGAACATGGCATGGGGGTAGCTTCTAAGGTGTCTTCCTATTGCTCTGGTGACCACACTGTCCCTAAATTCGAATTGACCCGAACACCTCCAACGGTGGTGCTACCTACCTCTCAATGGTGGGATGGCACTACCTCAAGGACATTTACACAGACGAATTCCTTAGGGTAGGTAGACGACTCGTAGATACTTGCTCTAATTCAAAACAAAACAAAAACTTCTTTTCACACCGACACTTCCAAAAAGCTTTCAAAACATTTTTCAAACACTCTTGAGGACTGATACAAGAGTCAAACTGAAATTTTAAACGAAACTTTTTCAAACCCACTCACCTTGAAAAGCAAACAAGCATTTTGAAAACACAAATGAGCAAGTATCTAAGAGCCCATGGATAACCATGGATAGAAAGGGTGCTAACACCTTCCCTTTCTATAAATCTACCTCCCGAACCGAGAACTAATCTCAATAAAGAATTTTTCTGTGCTTTTGTCCTTTCCATTTGGAGAAAATAAAAGACGGTGGCGACTCTTGCTTCCGCGACATTTCACGAACCAGCGTTAAACAGTCAGTTCCAGATCCACCGATCACACCTGGGCTTTTCCGATGCCGACTTAACTCCCAAAGGAAGGAAACATAATGATGCATTACATGTTTCAGTTGAATGTCGAGGAACCACTCTCGCCCATGTCTTGGTTGATACTGGTTCCTCCCTGAATGTGCTGCCAAAGAAGGCCCTAGACCGTTTGGATTGCGAAGGTTTGACCCTCAAACCTAGCAACATCGTCGTCAGAGTTTTCGATGGTTCCAAAAGAATGGTGCATGGAGAGGCTGATATTCCTATCAAGGTAGGCACCGAAGTGTTCAACTCCACCTTCTATGTAATGGACATCCATCCGTCATACTCATGTTTGCTAGGAAAACCGTGGATTCATTATGCCGGGGCAGTTACATCCTCTTTGCACCAGATGCTGAAATATCCTGTTAAGGGTAAAATTATAACGGTGCATGGCGAGGAAGAATATATGATAAGTCATCTCAACTCCTTCCGTTATGTGGAGCTGGATGGCGAGTTCATCTAAACGCCTTTCCAGCATTTTGAGGAAGTTTCTCCCGAGATGGTAATTGCAAAGACAACAGTTGAAGTGCCTACCGTTCCCAAGCATGTGCCTAGGATGGCATCTCTCAAGGACGCAGAGGCGGTGATCAAAGAAGGGAAGGGCACAGTATGGGAACAGTTGCCTAATTTTCCCCATAAGGCAGACAAATTTGGTTTAGGGTTTACAACTGCAGGACAGAAGGCTATGCATCGTTCCAAGATTGGAGGACCGCCCGTCAAAATTTCTCACCACGGAATTAATGATGTTGGAGATGAAGATGAAGAGAACGGCTTCGAAGATTGGATCTTTCCGACTGTCGAAGGGGGTCTAAGCAATTGGGAAGCAAAGGATTTTGTTCCTATCACCTTTATCAACCAGTAATTTTATCTTTGAACAATTTCCCATGTTTATGGTCTGTAATAACTAAAACAATTCGCACACTATTTTCACCTCATGCCTTTCCCGGGGCATGTAGGTCCACTTGTAAGGGCTTGATTTTCTTCATAATCATATGCCATGTTTTAATGAATCATTGGACGTTTTTCATCTATAAACTGTTGTGTTCATTTTCTTTCCTTTTGCATTTTTTTTTGTTTAAGGATGGCTATCCCTTACACACACCCACACTCACAAATGCAGGTACCCATCCATTCCGGATTCCATGGGCAACTGTTCTGTTTCAGCCTTTGATAACTCTGAGGATTTGGTCAATCACGCTGAGTACGAAGTTGACGAAGATTGTGAGGTACCGGGAGAGTTAGCTAGACTTTTACAACAGGAAGAGCGGGCTATTCTGCCTCACGAGGAGTTGCTAGAAACCATTAACTTGGGGACAGAGGAGGACAGGAAAGAAGTAAAAATGGGTGCCAACCTGGAACCAGGTGTCAAAGAGCGCTTAGTGCAGTTGTTGAATGAATACGTTGAAATATTCGCTTGGTCTTGTGAAGACATGCCAGGGCTAGACACAGATATCGTGGTTCACCGTCTCCCTACAAGAGAGGATTGTCCACCGGTCAAGCAAAAGGTTCGCCGAATGAGACCTGACATGTCCGAGAAAATCAAGGCTGAAGTAATGAAGCAATTCAACGCTGGCTTTTTGGCCGTTACAACCTATCCACAATGGGTTGCTAACATTGTGCCCGTACCCAAAAAGGACGGCAAGGTCAGAATGTGTGTGGACTATCGGGATTTGAACAGGGCCAGCCCTAAAGACGATTTTCCACTACCGCATATCGACATTTTGGTTGACAACACAGCTCAACACAAGGTTTTTTCCTTCATGGACGGATTCTCGGGCTACAACCAGATTAAAATGGCCCCCGAGGACATGGAGAAAACTACCTTTGTCACACAATGGGGTACCTTCTGCTACAAAGTGATGTCGTTTGGACTGAAGAACGCAGGGGCAACCTATCAACGCGCCATGGTAGCTTTGTTTCATGATATGATCCATCATGAGATCGAAGTTTACGTAGAAGACATGATAGCTCGATCACAGACAGAAGAAGAACACCTTAATCATTTGCAAAAGTTGTTTGCCAGGTTGAAGGAGTATAAACTCGGACTGAATCCAAGCAAGTGCACTTTTGGAGTTAGGTCTGGTAAACTCCTGGGATTTATTATCAGCAACAAGGGCATTGAGGTTGATCCAGCTAAAGTAAAGGCTATACAAGAAATGCCTGCCCCCCGTACGGAAAAGGAAGTTAGAGGATTCTTGGGACGCTTAAACTATATTGCGAGGTTCATCTCTCACCTGACATCTACATGCGAGCCAATTTTCAAACTGATGAAGAAAGATCAGGTAGTTGAATGGAGCGAGGATTGTCAAGTTGCTTTTGATAAGATCAAGGAATACTTACTAGAACCTCCTATTCTGATGCCACCCGTCGAAGGAAGGTCATTGATCATGTATCCGACTGTTTTGGACAACTCAATGGGGTGCGTACTGGGCCAACATGACGAGTCTGGCCGAAAAGAGCATGCCATTTATTACCTTAGCAAAAAGTTTACCGACTGTGAGACTCGCTACTCACTGCTTGAGAAAACTTGTTGCGCTTTGGTATGGGTTGCTCGCCGGCTAAGGCAGTATATGTTGACTCATACCACTTTGCTGATTTCCAAGATGGATCCGATCAAGTATATCTTCGAGAAGCCGGCTTTATCTGGAAGAATCGCTAGATGGCAAATGATTTTGACTGAGTATGACATCCAGTATACCACCCAAAAAGCTATAAAGGGGAGTATACTAGCGGACCATCTAGCTCATCAATCCGTCGAAGATTATCAGTCTATGAGATTCGACTTCCCTGACGAGGACATCATGACATTGGACAACATTGAAGGAAACGGACCGTATGACGGACCTGAACAAGGATCCCGATGGACCCTATACTTTAATGGTGCTTCAAATGCACTTGGCAACGGTATCGGTGCAGTACTCATTTCTCCGGATGGGTGCCATACACCCTTCACTGCCCGACTTTGTTTCAGCTGTACCAACAACATGGCTGAATATGAAGCTTGCATCTTTGGTCTCAAGGCTGCTATAGACTTGGGAGTCAAATCTTTGGTTGTATTTGGGGACTCGGATTTGGTTATCAGTCAAGTCAAAGGAGAGTGGGACACCAAACATCCTAATCTTATCCCATACAAGGAACATGTCTTGACGTTGTTGCCTCACTTCAAGCAGATTACCTTCGAGCATTTCCCGCGAGAAGAAAATCAGCTAGCAGATGCTCTGGCTACAATGTCTTCCATGTTTAAACTCAATTGGGATAACGAGACTCCCCAAATTACCATCGAGCAAATGGACGAACCTGTGCACTGTCATGAGATTAATACCGAAGAAGTAGTGGAACAACCCTGGTTTCACGAAATCAAAAGGTATCTCCAGGCCAGAGAGTATCCCGAAGGAGCTTCCGTCAATGACAAAAAGTTCTTCCTGAGCAATGGCATCCTTTATAAACGCAGTCATGATTATGTTCTACTTCGTTGTGTGGACAAGGTTGAAGCAGAGTTGATCATGACCGATATACACAGCGGCACATTTGGAACCCATTTGAGCGGACATACAATGGCTAAGAAGATTCTAAGGGCAGGCTACTACTGGTCTACCATGGAAGCTGATTGTCATCTACATTCCCACACCTGCCACAAATGCCAAGTCTACGCCGACAAGGTACATATTCCTCTTGTTCCTCTCAAAGTTCTGACATCTCCTTGGCCATTCGCAATGTGGGGCATTGACATGATTGGAGAGATCAAGCCCACGACATCCAATGGACATCGCTTCATCCTGGTGGCAATTGATTACTTCACCAAATGGGTCGAGGCAGCTTCCTATGCCTCCGTTACAAAGAATGTGGTTGTCCGCTTCATCAAGCAGAACCTCATATGCCGATATGGTATCCCCGACAGGATCATCACAGACAACGGTACAAATTTGAACAATACTATGATCACCGCTCTATGTGAGAAGTTCAAGATTTATCATCACAATTCATCTCCCTACCGGCCAAAGATGAACGGTGATGTTGAAGCCGCGAACAAAAATATTAAGAAGATCATTCAAAAGATGACGGTCACTTACAAAGACTGGCATGAGATGTTACCGTTTGCTCTACATGGATATCGTACCACGGCACGTACTTCAACAGGGGCAACTCCATTTTCTTTGGTATATGGCATGGAAGTTGTTCTGCCTATGGAAGTTCAGATCCCTTCCTTGAGGATTATGAAGGATGCCGGTTTGAGTGAAGACGATTGGATTCAGACCCGGCTTAATCAACTTAACTTAATCGATGAGAAGCGACTTACTGCTGTTTGTCATGGTCAGACGTATCAAAAGCGGATGATCAAGGCTTTCAACAAAAAGGTTAGGCGTCAGGTATATCAAGTCGGAGATCTTGTAATCAAGCGGATCATCTTACCGCAAAGTGATCCCAGGGGCAAGTGGACTCCTACTTACGAAGGACCATTTGTAATCAAGAGCATCTTTTCTGGTGGGGCAATGATTCTAACCACCATGGACGGTGATGACTTGCCACACCCTACGAACGCAGACATAGTTAAAAGATACTACGCATAAAACGACCCGACAAGTTGAAAACCCGAAAGGGCGACTTGGGCAAAAATGGGCATCCCGGTGAACCGAAAACCCGAAAGGGCGGTTCAGGCAAAAATTAGGGATAAAACAAAAAAATTTGTACACCCGACAAGTTGAAAACCCGAAAGGGAGACTTGGGCAAAAAAGGGTTTCCCGGTGGATCGAAAACCCGAAAGGGCGGTCCAGGAAAAAGTTAGGGAATTAAAGCGTATGACTATGTCTCGTCGGATCACTTTAAGAGCAATCTCTTCACCAACAAGCTCAAAGCTTCTGATCAATCCAATCATCTACGGACGAAGCAACGAATGGACAGATACTCAGAGTTGTGAAGGCTATAGCAGAATGGGATCCCCATGGAATGATTACACATAGCCATCTTTCTTTTTATATAAAAAAATTTCTTAATTCTTACGACAACATTCTCTTACTAGGATGTCTGTCTCCCTTGTACAAAGATACTTACAAAAATTAATACAAATATACTTCAAAGTGCAGAAATTTGCTTGCCTTTCTTTTTGTTTTACACTTATGTTTTATTTTTAAAATAAAAAAGTCCAATGTTTTGTTGAATAGGCATATGCATTTGAATATAGTCACTGCTTACAAGTGAAACGAAATTGAGAAAAGATAATTACTGATAGGTTGAAGGTATAGGAAGATATCTTTATGTCATTCAAGAAGAGATCCCCTGCATTACTCAGATCCATAACAAAGCTGAAACCTTGGAGTACGTGTCCCCAGCGGAGTTAAGCTTCAAAGAAGCCCCAGTAAAGCCAGTACATTCCAAACTGGATTCCCCCGGCCGAGTTAAATTTCAATGTTCCCATCAGAGTTCAAACTCCTGGTTCCCGACGGAGCCAGAATAATCTAAACCTCCTTCCCCTACAGCTAGGATGATTCCCCCAGTAGTTTGGCATACCATCCAAAACTCCTGAGTTCACCGGTCGAGTATACTTTCTCCTCACAAGGTCCTTTCTCAACAGATTGAAGATTCTCAGTCTCATTTTCTCTAGCAGAGGTCTCCCAGGTCTTTAATTCCCCAGTAGAGGTCGTCAGAATTCTCAATCCCCGCAAGTCACCAAGGATTTTCAATCCCCAGCAGTGGTCCTAAGATTCCTCAACAATCGAAAATCTTTAATCCCCAAGCAGTTAGCAGAGATTTATCATCTACATTAATCAAAGGTTTTTGGAATCCCCAGCTTCGGTCTAAGATTTACTTTCCCCAACAATAGTCAAAGATTTCATTATCTCTAGCTATCAAGGATTTATTTTCCTCCACAGGACAACTACTCAGCTTACATGCATAACCATTACATTTCATATATCATAAGCATAGATTACAGTGCATTGCATCATACATATCATGCAATATAACTTCGTGTTTTAGTTAACGTTTTACCCTTTTCAGGATAAGATTAAAAGGCTATTATTAACAATTATTCAGATACAATATGGATACAACCCGGATACGGCGGTCATTCTATTACTCATTCAAGAACTTCAACTTAAAATACAGTATGGATACACCCCTAGATACGGCAGTCATTCTACCACTCATTCAGACTTCAGCAATCAGATACAGACTAGATACGCTTCAGACACGGCAGCCATTCTACCTCTCATTCAGATTCAACTATCAACTACAAGTTCAGATACGTTCCAAACACGAATGTCGTTCGGGCCTTTACATTAGCAGTTTGATTTCCCCAGTGCAGTCGCCACGGAGGTTATTCTATCACTTATTCAGATCCCAGTTACAGTACTGATACACCCCAGACACGGCGGTCATTCTACTACTCATACAGATCTAAACTTCAGATACAGTCCATATACGCTTCAGACACGGTTGCCATTCTGTCACTCATTCATAATTTACCCCCGGCACACAGTTGCTCCATACACAGACATTTCTCTGTTACCCAGATACAATACAGATACACTCCAGACACGGCAATCGTTCAAATTTCAAATACAGTTACAAACTTAGATACGCTCCAGACACGGACACCATTCTTTTTCTCATAACACACTCAGTCTCCAGACACAGTTCAATGGCATCCCAGACACGGATACCATTTTGATACTCATTCTTCTGACCTACAGCATTACAATTCAACAAGCATTCTTGGATGGCATCTTTAAGCCCATCTCCAGCAAGATTCTACCATCTCTAAATGGCATCTTTAAGCCCATTTACTCAGCTATAGTTGGACGAGTGCAAATTTACGGGCACTCTAGTGTCCAATCCTCTTTTACCTTCGAGTCGCGAAAGGCAAATTTGCCAATCTAACTCTTCAGGTTCAAGAAGATTGAACAGGGGAAACTGTTGTACCCCAAAATTTTCCCTCCCATTTCACCAACATTTTCTCATCACAAGACCCTTGGAACTGAAGATCAAGCTAGGGTTTGCTCTGCTCAAGACACTTCCTTGCACTGTTGACCTAAATTAGGGTTTGAGTTTGCACAGGGATTTTTTTACCTACAATGCCCAAAGTGACTTTCATATTCCATTTTGGACCCACAAGTTTGTCCATATCAAGTTTCAAGCCTTGATTCAATTTTTTGCCCAGTCAATTGGACAGTTGACCTAGAAATCAACTATATTGAGGAAAAAGTCAACTGTGGCCAATTGACAGTCAAACCTCATGATTTTTGACCCACATCAACATAATGAACTCATATATGTCATTTGATCAAGTTTGGATCACAATTCCACAAGAAATTTGATCAGATCACCAAAAGGGCAAAATGGTCATTTTTAGGGTTTTGACTGTACAAAGGCAATTTTTGACTGTTTGACCTAACCAATGGCCAATAAAGCTCAAACATGGACACAAGGACTCAATTAAATTTCTTGACCCATTCAACAAGTTCAAAAGATCTCAAATGCATAGGATTGACAGATGAATTTTTCAGTCAACTGATCAAAATTTGACTGTACAGTGAAAAGTCAAACTTTGACTTTTTGGTCAAAATCAAGTGCCAAGAGTTATTTTTCATCAAGACATGTCAAATTATGAAACTTGTTCATCAAGAAACCCAAAAATGCAAATTAGGGTTTAAAATGGAAAATTTTTATAACTTAGAAATTTTCTAAGTTATGAAATTTTCTTATTTTTTCCTAACTTTGTCCCATTTTTTCACCAAGATGCAAATGGATTCAAACAAAACTTGAAACATGAAGGTTGTAGTCCATCACAAAGTCTACAACTTTGATTCACAAAGTTTTCTCAAAAGAAGCTTGTATCTCAAGTTATGATTTTTGGAACAAGGGTACCTAAAACTTTTAACTTAGAGAAAATTTGCCCTAATCTAGGCAGGATTTTGACCCATCTTCTTGGCTATTTTTCACATAGTTCCACTTGGAATTTCAAGTTGCATTACAAAGATGGATTGTAGTACATTTTTCAAGCTTTCCAAATTGTCCAAGAACTCCTCAAACACCCTTGTGGTTAGAGAGAATCGAATTCTCAAAGTTGGCAAAAACTCACTCTTGTCCATGGCCAATACATGTTCATAACAACTTGCAATTCTGATCTAGCTAGCTTGGTTCAACATTACAGACCTCAAAACCAACTTGAACTCCATAATTTAATGCCAATCCATCAGTCCAAGCCTTTGTTTTGTTCATTTGAGCATTATACACAAGTTTAAACCTTAAGTAGAAAAAGGAAAATTGCCATTTTTGCCTAATGTCACTTTATGTCAAAAGGTAAATCTTTAAGACATGGGGCCAGATATTTTAGGAAAGATCAAGTCCACTAATTCCAGTTATCAAGAACCAAAGTTGCAGCATGATAGGAAGGTTGGTACAGGTCTATAACATCATGGCCACTTTCTTGCTTCAAGTAGAAGAAAACTTGCAAAACATAGACCAACTCTCATATCTGTGAAGAAGAGCTTAAGCAAACATTGCACACAGTTTCCATACCTCCCAACAAACCCAAAACCCGACTCATTCATCACTCAAACCTCCTCACACTCAGAACCACTGTTTTTCTGCAAAACAGGGCAGCATCTGCAACTTGACTTCCATAGAACAATTTGCTCGTGCGTTTTGGCCCAAACCTATTCAAACACCTTCCATTTCATCCATCTAAACTATCCCAAACCTTAAACACCAACTGTAACACCTCTAACACACTTTACCATTTTCATTTCCAAGCTCTGCAGGTTGAGTTCTACAGCACGATTCAAGTAGCTTCGAAGCAAGCCAAGCATTGGAGAAGCTTCCTTGGACCTCAGGCAAGCTCTACAGAAGCTCAAACACCATTGAAGGTTTCTACATTGCCCTATTCGATTCCAACTGAAACAGGTTTTTTATCATTTTCTATCTCTCTATTTAGGAACATTTAGCTTTAGGATTGTGAATGAAAAATGTAGTATTCAATGCCATGAAGCCATACATATGCTCATCTTTCATTTATATTAAATGTGCTAGGAGAATTTCATCCATGACCATGTGAAAAAAGCTAGGTCAGATTTTAGGGCCAGAGAAATTCTCTCTGGTCTTTGAGAGTTAGATTCAATGCTTTATATGGTTAGATTCGTGTTTAAATTCTCTACAAGTTTGATGTTGTAAGTTTTGGAAAAAAGTCAAGTTTCCAGGATGTAGCATTTGAACAAGAAGCGCGCGTTTGGTTGCTGGATTGGGCTTGGATTTCTCACTTTTGGCATCCCCCCCCCCCCCCCCCCCATTTACTGAATGCACCCCCTGGCCCAATTTCTTTATGCTTTGATATTTTTGTATTTTATTTCCATTTCTGATTTTATTTTATTATTTCCAAACATAAAAAATGCCCAAAAATATTTTTATAATTTTTTCACATTAATTTTGTATTTTACTTTTATTTTTCTAAACATAAGAGTAATTTAATGAACATATCTTTATTTTATTTTAATAAAAAACTTAGAAATAAAATATTAAAAATCATACTTTTATTTATTTTATTTTTATACTCAAATAGTATATTATACTAAATATATTTTCTTTTTATTATTCTTGTATATATTTTTATTTTATTTTTGTACATAATTAATATTAACAAATATATACATACTTTTATTTTGTAAATACTTTAGAATAAAAAACATGAAAATATCACACTTTTATTTTTATTATTATTTATACTTAAAAAAATACTTTTTCCAAATATATTTTATTTTTTGTATATACACTATTTTATTTTATTATATATAAGTGATATATTTAATATATTTATTTTCTTAAAGAAAAACTAGGGTTTACCCATTAATGAAGAAAAATAATCCTTTTTTTATTATTTCTTCCTTTTTATATCAAATATTTTTACATACATAAAAATAAACAAAACCTTTTTTTTGCATATTCATCTTATTTTGTATATTTATTTAATCCATTTAAATATTGTCCATTTATTTATTTGAACATTTAATTCAATTTGGTTGTAATAGTTGACTTAGGATTTTAATTTCTTGCAAATATCCCTTATTCAAATTTGTACCCCCATCCCCATAATCATATTGTAATAGCTTAGAACTTTAAATTCTCGCATTCTACGCTTTCAATTATGTCATGATTAGAGAATTAGGGTTTGTATGCCAAAAATCAATCAACAATCAGCTTGACCTAATCCAAGATAAATATGCATGAAAAACAATCACAATGCACACTTGCACCCCTAGGGTCTCATCCACTTGTTGCCTTCAAAAATGGGCCATGGTTGCATGTCAAGTACTTTGGCAAAACAAAAACAAACAAAAAGATCATAGTCCCTCGATGACGCTATCTGAGTTGCCTAAACAAAATGATCAAGTCCCTCAAGAAAATTGCCAAAGATACTTGACACTATTGCTATCATGGTCTATAGGATGACCCGCGCCTGTCCCGTTAACATCCTAACACAAGGTTGTTCACCAAATACAATGGTGAAACAACACTGTTAAAAGGGTTAAAAACATAAGAAAGATCTTTGAGTAAAATAGGGTAGATAGCTCTTAGTTACTTGATCAAGCTTGAAAAAACATCCTTGCTACTTTTCAAAATACACTCCACAACACAAATTCAAAACCCTACTTTCAAACATTGAAAAAACTTTTCAAAAGACAAAAATACCTTTGTATACATTCAAACAAGAATCATTACAAAGGTTGCCACAACGATGGCCTCTTTTCAAAACATTTTCCAAAATCACACACAAAGCACCATTTCAAACAATTGAAAAACACCATTTCAAACAATAGAAATGCAAAGCAAATGATCTAAGCAAGTAACTAAGAGCCCATGGACAACCATGGATAGAAAGGGTTCTAATACCTTCCCTTTCTATAATCTACTCCCCGAACCCAAGAAAACATCTCAAAGGTCTTTTCTGTGCTTTTTGACCTTTCCTTAGGATAAAATAAAAAGTCGGTGGCGACTCTTGCTAAACCGAAACATTTGAGAACACAAAACGCAAAACCCAAGTTAGTTCTCCCACCATATCACAGTGGGGATTTGGTAGCTACGTCGATATTATGTATTGCCCAAGAAAAATGTCTTGTTTAACCCTCTTGCGGGAGCCCCATTATATAGTGTTTGTTTAGTATCATTTAAGAGTCTCAATCAAGGTGTGACCCTTGGGTTTTGTAACTGTGTAACAACCATCGTCACCATTAATGAAGGTGTTCAAAGCCATGTAACGTAGGAGTAAATGCATCGGTGACGGTTACTGTCATTAATGAGCCGGGTTGGTGACTGGCTGCAGATAGATAGATCCCGATCACTAGCATTATCCGAGTTGATGGCACACATGGATTGCTATTCGAAAATGTGATGGTCGTCCGTCATCTTTAGCCGAGTTGTACCCTGTCTTGGGTGCCTCCTCTTTGCTAAGAGCTGATCACTAACTTTTGTTTGTCCTTCCAACCGACTTCATGACCTGGCCATAATTAATAATTTCGATATATACATGAAGAAGATTTTGACATTTTTTGTTTATTTTTTCACAGTAAAAACCATTATTCAGTTTTGGCCTCATCTTTAGTATTGTGTCTTGGTTGTTTTGTTGATTTGTAACAATAGACACGTTTTATGTAACATAATATGTTGATTTTTGTGGAATGAAGTGTTAAATTATTCATGCAGTTTTTCTGGTTTGTAGCAGGTTGATTACTAATCTGCAAAATGGAATTAAAAAACAATAAGTCAAGTTGGTTGCACCAATCCTAGGTGAAAGAAAAAGCACCTGACAAAATTCTTGAGAAGGATGCTTCAGCATGGACGAAAATGATTTAGATGTTTATTCTTCATGGATTAGGAAATAAGGCTTTTGATTGCTTTTTGGAGATGGAAATGGCTAGAGTAAAGCCTAACCAGGTGACATTTGTTGGACTATTCTCAGCTAGTTCCCATTCTGGTTTGGTAGATCAAGGTTGCTGGTGCTTTGAAGTAATGAAACATGTTTACTAGATTGAACCACAAATCTATCATTGTGCTTGCATGGTTTATATTCTTAGTCGAGCGATGCTTTTTGATGAAGCAGTGATTCTCATTAGAAGCATGCCAATGAAGTCGGGTGTTTATGTATTACTTGCTGGTTGTCAGATGCATGGAAATACAGAGTTAGGAGAAAATGTAGCTTGTCATTTGTTAGATTTGGAGCCATTTAATCATGCTTTCTATATATTTATGTGTTATATATGTTCTGGACTAGCCCAAAAGCTTGAGTGGGACCAGTCTAAGGTATCTCTTGGTTGTCACCCACCGACTATGACCAGAATTGTCCGACTCTTGCCCTTCTGATCCGACTCTGATCCAAGATGCCCGTCGAGCATCTTCTTAGTCTGCCCGACTCCAGCGTCGTGCAGACCACCATGGATCGACCAGAGAGATGCCCGCAATCAGTCTCCTCCCTGAAATCAACGGCTAGTTACAGGCACATCTGCCCGATTTGACCAAGTCCTGGCAGTTACCTGATTTTCTGGACCCACATATTTAGGCGGGAAATCAGGAACCAATGGCCATGCGCCAGAGGCAGTATATAAATCCTCACACCCGTGAGGGCCAGGTATCACATATTCACTACTCACTACCTGATATTTTGCTAGTACCTCCTTGCTCCCACTCTTACTTGATCATTGGAGTACCTTGCAGGTACAACCCCCTCTCTCCTCTGCCCGACTGAAGATCATCCTCCGGACACTCTCCAGGTTCTGATCAACCGCAAGATCAATGGCGCCGTCTGTGGGAAGCTGCTATCCCCATCTTTCTTCCCTCGAAACCTAAGATCAAAGCAACTCTTCTTTCAAGATCCATCTCTCATATCATGGCCGACTATAATGATCTCTACCTGTCCGAAAAGACCATCCTTTCCCCTGCTCGCAAGACTGATGGAGGCCAGGAACACCCTCGCCTTGAGGACAACCTGGGCCCCCGTGACGGACAAACTGTGTCCGCTGATGCCCGGCGTGGTGACAATAAACTCTTGGACGAAGGGAGTTCCAAGAATCCTGTTGAGGAACTCCCAGAAATCTTACAACCGGTCCCTATCTTTGTCAACACCGATCCGGCCATGGCAGCACTGCTCGCTGCCTTAAATCAGACCAACGCCCTCATCCTTCAACAAAATCAGAGGATAGGGGCCTTGGAAAATAGGCGTTCAAGATCTCCTCCCCGGAGAGCCCGAAGACGAAGTTCCCCAGTGCATCACCACCCAGGCGTGGTCCACCACCCAAAAAGGAAAGGCGCGACGTTTCTTTCTTCAAGAAACGCAATCGCACACCTCCTGCCTGAGATCAAGACTCCCCTCCATTCAAGAGGAGAAAGGACAACAGGAAGATCGACCATGCTCGATTACCCTCTCCCGAGCCAAAGCAAAAGCAAAGGAGCCCCTCCCCTCGGCGGGACCGCGACGACCGACGAGGGAGAAACTACCACTCTCCTTCTCCATCTCCCATCAATAGTGAAGATGACGAGCCCCACTGACCATTATCGAGGGAGATCACAGAAGCTCCACTTCCTGCCAGTCTAGAGAAGCCTCCCACTCTAGGGACCTACGACGACACTACAGACCCTGACGAGAACATCGATGCCCTCCTCTACTATAGAGGGGTCAGGGGCTCCATCAAGTGCAGACTCTTCCCAACCACTCTCAGGAAGGGGGCGATGGTGTGGTACAAAAGCTTGCCCGACGAATCCATCACCTCGTGGAAATAACTCGGGAGAATATTCTCAAGACATTTCACTGCCTCCCGCCGACACCCTAAATCAGAAGCTTCGCTCGAAGCGATCATACAAGACAGGGACGAATCTCTGCGAGCATATATTGAACGTTTCAACAAAGAAGCGGTCCAGGTCCTGACAATGGACAACATGAAGAAACACCTACTCGAGCGTGGACTCCGTCCTCGTAGCGACTTTGCCAAGGCTGTAAGCATAGAAACACCAGCCACGCTCGATTCCC
The DNA here is from genome assembly GCA_948472305.1 of Vicia faba. Classification (NCBI taxonomy): domain Eukaryota; kingdom Viridiplantae; phylum Streptophyta; class Magnoliopsida; order Fabales; family Fabaceae; genus Vicia; species Vicia faba. The sequence continues at coordinate 1,554,972,246 of OX451735.1, read as the reverse complement.
TTCTCCTAAAGGCCCATGCGTACATACAGTACAAGGAGAAGGAGGCAGCCAACAGCGCCTGGGAATCCAGGCACAGGGAAAGTGCCAGATCCTCGAAGAATGATGAACCCTCGACATCCTGTCAAGGGGAGAAGAAACGGGAGGACATGTCCTGTGATCCTAAAGACTACAAAGGGTCGGCCGGTCGTTTCCACAACTACACCCCCCTGACAACTTCAAGAGAGCGTATTCTTTCTGAATGCGCTAATTTATAGCTCAAGCAAGCCGGGATGCGCTTCCCCCGACAAACGCCATCAAAGCCAAGAACCGACAAGAGCATCTCACGGGCGGAAGACTTCTACTTTCCAGACATAGAGGATGTCCCTCTGTACTTCTCCATCCATAGTCTGTGGGAATCCTTCCCCGCAACCATGGTCATTTCCGGCGGAGGGTTCAACAGGCATACAGTCGGGTCGATGAAGAGAAGGTTTGACCAACTCATCGAGGCAAACTCTCAGATGGACGCCACGCTCGACAAGTTTCGAGGAGGATCTCACACCCTCGCATTCTACAGGGAAGAGTTACCGGGAGGAGCCCCGAATTCGAGCATCCAACTACCTGTGAGAGCTCGGATGGATAACTTCGATGTGCGTCTCATTTTGGTCGACCAGGGAAGTTCGGTTGACATTATGTACGCCCAATTGTTCAACACTTTGTAGCTGAACAAGAGCCACCTAACCCCCTACGTGGGCTCTGATCTTCAAGGTTTCAACGGGGCCATCCCGAAGCCATGGGGGTACGTGGAGCTAATCGTCACCTTTGGGAGGGGGATAACGGCCAGAGCCATCAAGACCCAATTCTTGGTGGTAGACTGCCCATCCCTCTATCAATTCATCTTCGAGAGACCCACTCTCGCCGAGCTCATCACGGTCCCCTCCACCATTTATCTCAAGATGAAATACTACATGGTCGAAGGTTTGGTCGCCACTATTCACGGGGACATCCAAGCAGCTAGGAGATGCTTCGAAGCTTATGCGAAGGGCCTTAGCTCCATCAACGCCCAGCCTCGAACAGCCACTCGAGCCACGCTGCCCTCCAGCTTTGAGGAATCCAGGCCACTGCCAAGGGTCGACACCATTGACCTCGATAGTCGTTTCTCCATGGAGGACAGGGTCGAGCAAAGGAAGAAAGGGAAAGAGCCTATGGTCGAAGACGAAGGGTCAACCTCCTCTGCTGGCCACAATGAGCTCTCAAGTCACGCACGACCTATCTCGGACGGCAACTTCAAGATGGTTCCCATCGGAGAAGACCCCCCCAAGGGAGTAAAGATCAGAGTGAACCTCCCTGACCTGGCTAAAAGGCAACTCAAAGCTTACCTGCAGGAGAATGCTGATCTCTTTGACTGGAGTGTGGTTGAGATGCTCGATTTAGACCCTGAGGTTGCATGCCATCACCTGACAATTGATCCCACCATCAAGGCGGTCGTGCAGCGCAGAAGAAAGCAATTGACCGAGAAGTCACACACTGTTGAATTAGCTGTAAAAGACCTCCTAGAGGAACATTTTATTTCTGAAGCCCAGTACATAACCTGGCTCTCCAATGTAGTCCTCATTAAAAAATCTAATGGAAAATGGCGAATGTGCATTGACTATACTAATCTCAACCGGGCTTGCCCGAAAGATGCTTATCCCCTCCTCAATATTGACAAACTGGTCGACAATTCGGCCGGTTTCAAACTATTATCTTTCATGGGCGCATACTCTGGTTACAACCAGATACCCATGTGTTGTACCCCAAAATTTGCCCTCCCATATTCTTCAAGATTTGTCAAGTCAAAGCTTCAAAATCTCCCCAAGGGTTGCACAGTTCAAGGGCCTCCTAACAGTCAAAGACTAGGGTTTTGGATTTGGCAAAGAAATTGAAGTTTTCAAGGGTCCAATCAAGTCCCACATGCCTATAAACATGGTCAAGCATCCATATGTCAAGTTTCAAGACTTACAGCACAAAATTGCACAGTCAAAAACCCTAATTGCTCAACAGTCAACTGCAGGGGCAAAATGGTCATTTGACAGTCAAAAGTCCAAATTTTTTATCAACATCTTATTTTGAAGCCACAAACATCATTTTATCAATTCTTGATCATGATTCTCAAAGCATGGCTCAAAAAGTCTCAAGATGCACAAGTTTCCATATTTGGACAGTTGAAAAAGTCAATTGTAAATTGACCAAGGCAAAACTTCCACATGGTTCATCAGAAAAATTCCATTCAAAGCTCATTTTTAATAGAAAGACATTTCCTACAACTCCTCTTCACACTTCAAGTCCAAGAAATGCTCTCACAAAAAGTTATCAATTTCAACATTATAGGTCATTTTCAAAAGTCAACAAAAAGGGACTTTATGTCAAAGACCATAACTTGAGATTGGTAAATCAAAATGACATGGGACCAAAGGCATTGGTTAGAGGACTTCAAGACCTTTCCAAAATGTCCAAGAACATGATCAAAGCTTAAAAATTGAGCAAGATATGTCTTGTGGAAGTTGGGAAATTTTTGGGAATTTTGAAAAGTCAACTTTGCTTCAAATGCCTCAAAATTGCTAATGGGCCACATTTTCTTCCAAGATTCATCATCCAAAGGCTATGCACGACCATTTGGCCCAAAGGGGATTTATTTCATCATTTTTATTATTTATTTGAATTTTTAATCACCATTAATTCATTTAATAAAATAAAATATGGAAAAAATACTAAACAAATGCATTTGAATCTTTTTATGCAGCCTATGCCCTCATTGGTTACTCAAGATTTCGTGCACAACAAAAAAAGGAAGATTTGGTGCAAATTGGCATGATATTCATGGAAAAGATTTGGAAAAAATATTCATGGAAAATCAAATATTTCATACATCAATGCAAGGATCTCTTGACTCAAATTGCAACCCTAATCCATTGGCATACATATACTGATCATAACCCTAAAGCTCACAACCAGAAAGCTGCGCCCAAAACCTCTTATACACTTTGCAATTTTTGTGAAAAAAGTCAAAACTAAAAACACCATTCCAAAGCGTTTCAAGGCAAAACATTGATTCCAATAGCTTGACAAGGCTTCAAGGAACGTTCCTGGATCAAAACCATTGCTTCTAACGCAAAGAAACGGTAGAACGAAACCGTCATGTCCCTAACTTTTCTCATATTCGTGTTTTGAATTATACGCATGATTCATGACTTTTTCTTGTTGCTTTGCACTAACATAAGCATTCTAAAACTTTTGACATCATTTAATTGTGTTTTTATGCCATGTGCAAGAATCTACCATTGACATATTCTAGGTTTTCAGAGGTTTAAATTTGGGGTTTCCTTGTTCTGGAAAAATTGAGACATGAGACTTATACCATCAGAACCAGAAGCTTCACACGAATCCAGTCATCCTATCGCGCCTAATTTATGAACAACGATGGCCTATTCGCTATTTTTATGTTCACCATTTAGTGGGGGTTTAAAACCCCCGCTATCTAACTGTTTTTTTTCAGGGCAAAACGCACAAACGAGGAAGAAGATGAGTTGTCATAGCCTGGTTGGATCATTCAAATATCTTAGCGCGTTTTTTTTTGTTTCTACCAATAAACATGCTTTTTCACGTATAATAATTATATCTCATTATACTTATGAATGTACACGCAGCTCAGTTGGTGGAGAGGGGTATTGGTAAGCCTTGGGACCTGGGTTCGATCCCCAGGTCCCCTAATTTATTTCATATTTTTCTTCCTAACGTGGTTCTGTGTAGCTTGCTTCCTGAAGCCTACCGTGCAGCCTTGTATCCAAGCGTGCCACATGTCTCAGAGCATGAGTCCAATGGCCTTGATCTGGAGACCACCATGTGCATAAGTCAGACGTGTCACACACAAGCCAATAAAGTCAAACAAGGCCTTAATTCATGGGGCCTAATTGCTGGCCAAATACCTCCAAATTGGGGTCAACCCCCCCCCCCCCCCCCCAAGTGTTTGTATTTCTTTTCTTTTTCCTATTTTCTTTTTATTATTTGTTCTAATTTAATTATTTCCCTATTAATTCATAAATTAATATTTTCATAATATAAAAAAATACCCAAAAAAAATTCAGAAACTATAAAAAATAAAAAATATATTTTATTTAAAAATTTTCCTTGTAAATAAATTTTATTAATTGATTTAGTTTTAATTCTAGGTCTAATTTAAATAGTTTTCTTAATAAATTAAAAAATGTAGAATTAGGGTTCTAAATATTTATATTCTTCTTCTTTTCTTTTATCATTATTGAATATTAATTATTTTTGTAAATAAAATTTGCCATGTAAATAATTAATTAAAATTAGGTCAAACTAAAAACATTTTTTTTATAAATTAAAAATAGTTTAGAATTAGGTTTTAATTCCATTAATTCTCATTAAAATCCATAAATACAAAAAACTCAAAAATAATTTCCTTTTTCTCATTTAACTTAGTTAATTTATTAATTTTAATTCAATTTCTTTAAAAGGGTCCAACGCCCTCGCATTCCCGACTTTAATTCTCTTCGCATTTTTATTTCTTTTTGTGAATATTCATGTAATTCTCTCACAGCCATGTAATAGATTAATTAGGATATTTATCTTTCCGCGTCTTTATTTTATTTCAAATCGGGTCTTGGATTTATTTGGCGATGTAGACCCGCGCCTTTGTAATAGCGTAGGACCTTTATTTTCCGCATTTTAATTCCCGCATCTTTTAATTGTTAATAATCACATGAAAGAATGAATGTCAAAAATAAAAACAACGCGTAGATCACCAATGCATGACAAGACAAAAATATCTGAAAAAGACACACAAATCACACACCACCCCTAGGGTACGCCTCACTGTTGCCTTGCCCCTCGAAAGGTGGTCGTCGAGTAGAGGATGTTTTAGTAAGTCCTCATGTCCATGAACATGGTATGAGGGTAGCTTCTAAGGTGTCTTCCTATTGCTCCGGTGATCACCATGTCCCGAACCCTCGAATTGACCCGAACACCTCCAACGGTGGTGCTACCTACCTCTCAATGGTGGGATGGCACTACTTTAAGGACATTTACACAGACGAATTCCTTAGGGTAGGTAGACAACTCTAGATACTTGCTCTAATTTCAAAACAAATCAAAAATACTTTTCACACCGACACCTTTTCAAAAAGCTTTCGAAAGCAACTTTTCAAACACTCTTGAGGACTGATACAAGAGTCGAACTGAAATTTTCAAAGAAACTTTTTAAACCCACAGTTGAAAAGCAAACAAACAATTTTGAAAACACAAATGAGCAAGTATCTAAGAGCCCATGGATAACCATGGATAGAAAGGGTGCTAACACCTTCCCTTTCTATAAATCTACCTCCCGAACCGAGAGCAATCTCTATAAGGAATTTTTTTGTGCTTTTGTCCTTTCCATTTGGAGAAAATAAAAGACGGTGGCGACTCTTGCTTACCGCGACATTTCGCGAACCAGCGTTAAACAGTCAGTTCCAGATCCACCGATCACAGAACTGGCGACTCTGCTGGGGAATTCTTATAAAAGTGAGGTGTACCTTAGGACTAAGATCACTGTGTTTTCAATTGCTTTGACTTGTTTGCTTTAAATTGTGGGACTGTCTTGGGAGTTCTATAGATCCTAACCCAGATCTGGGGATACCTTCTTAGAAAGTAGCAACAAGGCTGTGAGGGAACTGTGCGGGGTATACCGACATGGTTGAAACAGTCTGCTACGTTGATGTGGCACTTTGGTGTGTACCGGTAACCCTTGAGTTCAGTCAAGGAGAGTACGGGGCCTCCGCGTGGTGTCGTGAAGCATCAACTGACCTTAGGAACCTTAATTGAACTATCTTGGCCTCTTTAGGGTAGTGAGATAACTGACTTTGGTGCAGTTCGAGGTTGGTTGATACTCGATACTACACTCAATTGAGGGTTGCTTTCCTGGAATATTTCGGTCGCCAGTTCAGTGGCTAAATCGAAACGATGAACAATGAAAGCAATCCAGTGATATTGGGACCCTTAGAACCCGGTTACTTCTAATAGGACAGGTTGAGCCCACCAACTTCAAGAGGGTAATACCCAGACCCCATGCTGGCCTAAACTCTAAGGGTTTCTCTTGTGTGACTTGTGTGCCTTCCAACTTGACTATTTGCACGATTGTTAACTGACACTTGAGTTCCTTGCAGGTTTTGTTTATAGTCCTTAATTGGGACTCATAACAGGGTTTACTAAATTTCTTGCAGGTTTTGTTTACAGTCCTTAACTGGGACTCATAACAGGGTTTACCTACATTACCCCATGCATAGCATAACATCATACCATTGCATACCCCCTACATAAGGACTAATCCATTTCAAGGATCTCAAGGGCTTGTGATGCAGGTCATGATGAACCAACATGTCTGGCAAGGGGCAAAGGGGATTTATTTTCCTCTAGCCAAGGTTGTCAGGGGCTATGACCCACCAGATATGGTGAGCCTTGACCCTTGAAGAAGAACTCTCAACAACATGAAGCTCCTTCAATCGAGCTACCGGATTCAAATTCTAACAATTTTTCTTGTCTACCCCGCGAGATACTTGAAAACATTGCACGCATATCATACATATCATCGCATTACAGGTACACTTATTGCAGGTCACTTACCTTCTCCGCTGTTTATTTCAGCAATGGCTTGCCAACAAGACAACCAGGACCTTCTTGCTCAAGAGACTCGGTTCGGGGAAATCCTCCTGAATCTATCCAAGGGGCAGGAAGAGCTGAGGACACTTCTCATGGAGACTTTGGTCAGGAACAGCACTGAGGACGAACGGCTGAAACATCTGCAAGCTGAAGTGGATGCAATGAGAGCCCAGATGCTGGGGCAGGTGACTATCATCCAAGACTTAGCTCAAAGACAAGATGAGCACGGGGTTCTCATCAACCAACTGCTTCGGGGTAACCAGCTGGGGCAAACATCTAAGGTTGAAGGGCCAGTCATCATTCAACCACCTTTGAGGCAAGAGGATAAGAGAGCTCCTCAAATGGCTCCGGTGTCACAAATTCAGCATCAACCTCACCAGCTTCAGCCAGACAAGCCTAGGAGGCAATTCACCCAGCTCAACATGTCGCTGTTTCAAGCTTTACAACGCATGTTGAGGTTGAATCTGATCACATTAAGGGCTCATCCCCGGAACCCCAACACAACATCTCCTATCTATGATCCCAATAAAAGGTGTGCCTACCACTCTGCCAGTCCAGGACATGATACAAATGAGTGTTGGGCTCTGAAGAACAAGATCCAGGACCTGATTGATGAAGGAGCATTGGAGTTCACACAAGATGGTCAGGCTGAGTTTTTCTACCATCCCTCCAAGGCTCACCATTTGAAGTAACAAGCCCTAAAGATGGAAAGACTTTTGTTCATTAGGATTTTCAAGTTGTTAATTTTCTTTTGTTCAAACATTTACTCATGATAAACGTTGTTATTCCATTAATGCATCGCATACGTCTGTTTTGAAGCAATATATTCGTATTCACTATATGCAAATTATTTTCATATTTTTTCTGATGATCAACGCTCGATTAATAATTCTAAGCCTCTTGAGGGAGGATGACGAAAACGATACCACAATCTACAGTATGCTTTTGAACAGACCCCGCTGATGAGGTACAGGCATTGTTTCAATCCCTAAACACTGGAGTTATAAGGAAGATAATCCCTCGTCAACCCCCTTCGAGCCAAAGAAGTAGGAGTTTTTCTTTTCGAAAATTAAAACCCTTAATCATAACCTGGGGCAGGGTAGTTCTCTCAGTTGATCCAAGTGCATAACGAATGACACCAAAGAGGTCCTTACAAAACAAAGAAAGACAGTGATGGTCCCGAACAATCATAAAGACAGGCAGTCATTACTTCTCAAAATAAAATAAAAAACCATTAAGTCAAAACCTATGAAGGAGACTTACAAAACTGGGGCATCCCGCTGACTGTAATTCCACAAAAGAAACAGTTCAGGCAAAAAAAGAAAAGGGATAACAAAAATCAAAAAAGAAAGAGGTCTTACAAACCCTCGACAAAAATGACTGCCTATTCAAAATAAGTTATCAACATCTGAACCATCACCGGAAAATCAGAGCAAAGACTCAAACAAGGTCTAACGTATGATCAACTGAGTTTAGGTTTGGAGAACATCACGAAGAGCGGGTGGGTACAAATAAAATTTGAGCCTTTATCCTTTGTTTCTTAAACTGTGAACCAGGCCACGTTATAACCCTTAAAAGTCCTAGCTGAAGCATGGGTTAGTTCGAAAGCATACTGTTACAAAGGTATCCTGACTCCTTAAGGCCTACGGTAAATACGGAGTTGACATCACGTTTTACAAACATTCACTTGTTTTATGAAAAAGAATGCATTTTCAAAAACTTCGAAACAGATATAAGCTTTGCATTTTTAACATAACTTTGTTTGCATATGACTTTTTGTTTGAACAGCAGGGAAATTCGCACGATGAATACCTAGTGAACAAAAGCACTTCCAATCAAGGGGCACGACATGATCATGGTCCATCATCTGGGGCAATCCAGTCAAGATTCGGAGAATCTCTCAAAGGCCGAATAGCCTGGGGCAAATCTTCGCCTGAGTCACTTGGGGCATGTTAGCAACGAATCTTGCCTGACCAAACACCTTCAGGTGGCATGACAAAACAATTCTAACAGGGGCACCTCCCTACATCCCGAGAGCATGGACATAGTCGAAAAAATACTACGCAAAATCAAAGACCCGCTAGGTTGACACACCTAGGCAAAAATAAGGGCTTCCTGGCGAACCAAAAGGGTTCGGGCAAAATGAAGGGATGAAATGAAAAAATTTGTACACCCGGCAAGTCGAAAACATGGAAAGGCGGCTTGGGCAAAAATGGGTATCCCGGTGGACTGAAAACCCGAAAGGGCGGTCCAGGCAAAAGTTAGGGATTAAAACGTACGACTATGTCCTGTCATCTTGTCACCTGCCTACCGGAAGAAGGTTTGACCCTTAACAACTATCAGCACCTCACAGGTCTTCCTCTCCCATCTCAAAAACAGGGGCAATAATGAGTGGTCTAAACGATCTAATTGTTCTGTCCATCAAGGTATCAAGGTAGGTTCAGGTGAAGAACATAACCAGTGCATCTTAATTCCCCAGAGAGTGAGTCAGCAAGTCAATGCACTCTCCCTAAGCAAAGCTATTATCAGCCTTAAGGAAGTTGAGTAACCCCCACAGATCTCAATATTCCCCAGCACAGTATACAGACACTCTTAACAAGCATCCCCGGCAGTCTTGACCTAAAGATTGTTCCCCGGAGATATATCAAACATTCAATGGAGTCACTTCCCCAATATAGTTCAAATTTTCCTCAGGAGAGTCCAATCCAGTTTCCCCAGGAAAGTTGGAATCCATCTCCCCAAGCAGTAAGCTTATCCCCAGTAGATTATGGAAGCTTATCCCTCACAGAGCACGAACGCGTCCCCCGGCTTTATTCGAAGGTTATTTCCCTACCAGGATATAACTGGGTTATCCTCAGCCAAAAGCCACAGAAAGATCGTTCTCGGCGAAGTCCTCCTATCCCCAGCGAAGTCTATTAGCACTTCCAACACAACAATGGTATCCCCAGCAAAGTTACCATCAACATTTCAGCGAAGTACCTCTCTTTCCCCACAGAGTTACCTCCCCGCAGAGTAATCCATTCTCCAAGTTTATTCCCCAACGGAGTTATCTTCTCCTACCGGTATACTTGCAACTATCATCCCCAGCGGAAGCAAAAATCTATTCTTCAACATCCGCCCATGAGTGACTTCCCGGCACCCGTCAAGGATTTATTTTCCTAAGACGAAAAGATACATTCATAAACATCACATTTCCATACATTATAGCATGCACATATGCATCATATCTTACAAATCTCATTTATGTAACATCATCGCTTGATTCATATCATGCCTTGCATATGACTGACCTTTACCTTTCAGGAAAAGATTCAGTTAAGTTCTCAGCTATATTTCAAGACCTTGACCGGTTCAGTTAAATCGACCCTAAGATTTTCCTATTTCTTATCCAGTCAAAGGCCTTCTCTGGTTCAGTCAGATCGACCCTAAGATCTCCCTGTTTCTTATCCAGTTGAAGATTTCAAGACCTAGTCTGGTTCAGTTAAATCGACCCTAAGATTTTCCTGTTTCTTATCCAGTCAAAGGCCTTCTCTGGTTCAGTCAGATCGACCCTAAGATCTCCCTGTTTCTTATCCAGTTGAAGATTCCAAGACCTAGTCTGGTTCAGTTAAATCGACCCTAAGATTTTCCTGTTTCTTATCCAGTCAAAGGCCTTCTCTGGTTCAGTCAGATCGACCCTAAGATCTCCTTGTTTCTTATCCAGTTGAAGATTCCAAGACCTAGTCTGGTTCAGTTAAATCGACCCTAAGATTTTCCTGTTTCTTATCCAGTCAAAGGCCTTCTCTGGTTCAGTCAGATCGACCCTAAGATCTCCCTGTTTCTTATCCAGTTGAAGATTTCAAGACCTTATCCGGTTCAGTTAAATCGACCCTAAGATTTTCCTATTTCTTATCCAGTCAAAGGCCTTCTCTGGTTCAGTCAGATCGACCCTAAGATCTCCCTGTTTCTTATCCAGTTGAAGATTTCAAGACCTTGTCTAGTTCAGTTAAATCGACCCTAAGATTTTCCTGTTTCTTATCCAGTCAAAGGCCTTCTCTGGTTCAGTCAGATCGACCCTAAGATCTCCCTGTTTCTTATCCAGTTGAAGATTTCAAGACCTTGTCCGGTTTAGTTAAATCGACCCTAAGATTTTCCTATTTCTTATCCAGTAAAAGGCCTTCTCTAGTCCAGCTAAATCGATCCCTAAAAGATTTTCCTGATAAAGACTCAGTAGAAGACATCCAAGATTCTCTCAGCGTTACTGTTGAGGTTGAAGTCGCCCAAGATTGTCTCAGCGTTACTATTGAGGTAGTAATCGTCCAAGATTCTCTCAGCGTTACTGTTGAGGTAGTAATCGTCCAAGATTCTCTCAGCGTTACTGTTGAGGTTGAAGTCGCCCAAGATTCTCTCAGCGTTACTGTTGAGGTTGAAGTCGCCCAAGATTCTCTCAGCGTTACTGTTGAGGTTGAAGTCGCCCAAGATTCTCTCAGCGTTACTGTTGAGGTTGAAGTCGCCCATTATTCTCTCAGCGTTCCTGTTAAGGTAGTAATCGCCCCAAGATTCTCTCAGCGTCCCTGTTGAGGTAGTAATCATTCAAGGATCTCTCACCGTCCCGTTGAGGTAGTAACCATCCCTGGTTCATTCATCACTTTTTTGAAGCTCCAGACTCCATTCCTGAAACCAGTCAGGGCACATCTACAAAGAGTTTGAAGACCAGCTCCTGTAACAGGTCAGGTAATCATTTTCTTTTTCAGGTATGCAAGTTCTCGCTAAGGAATCTCTTATGCGATCGACACCCAAATGGCATCTATAAGCCCATCATCCTATCCATCAATCTCCAAATGGCATCTATAAGCCCATTCCCCCCATCACACTACTATGCGAGCGCAAATTTCTGGGCACTCTAGTGTTCAATCATCTTCCACCTTCGGATTACGAAAGACACGTCAGCCAACCTGCATCCTCAGGTCTAAGAAGATTGAACAGGGGCAACTGTTGTACCCCAAAATTTGCCCTCCCATATTCTTCAAGATTTGCCAAGTCAAAGCTTCAAAATCTCCCCAAGGGTTGCACAATTCAAGGGCCTCCTAACAGTCAAAGACTAGGGTTTTGGATTTGGCAAAGAAATTGAAGTTTTCAAGGGTCCAATCAAGTCCCACATGCCTATAAACATGGTCAAGCATCCATATGTCAAGTTTCAAGACTTACAGCATAAAATTGCACAGTCAAAAACCCTAATTGCTCAACAGTCAACTGTAGGGGCAAAATGGTCATTTGACAGTCAAAAGTCCAAATTTTTTATCAACATCTTATTTTGAAGCCACAAACATCATTTGATCAATTCTTGATCATGATTCTCAAAGCATGGCTCAAAAAGTCTCAAGATGCACAAGTTTCCATATTTGGACAGTTGAAAAAGTCAACTGTAAATTGACCAAGGCATAACTTCCACATGGTTCATCAGAAAAATTCCATCCAAAGCTCATTTTGAAGAGAAAGACATTTCCTACAACTCCTCTTCACACTTCAAGTCCAAGAAATGCTCTCACAAAAAGTTATCAATTTCAACATTATAGGTCATTTTCAAAAGTCAACAAAAAGGGACTTTAAGTCAAAGACCATAACTTGAGATTGGTAAATCAAAATGACATGGGACCAAAGGCATTGGTTAGAGGACTTCAAGACCTTTCCAAAATGTCCAAGAACATGATCAAAGCTTAAACATTGAGCAAGATATGCCTTGTGGAAGTTGGGAAATTTTTGGGAATTTTGAAAAGTCAACTTTGCTTCAAATGCCTCAAAATTGCTAATGGGCCACATTTTCTTCCAAGATTCATCATCCAAAGGCTATGCACGACCATTTGGCCCAAAGGGGATTTATTTCATCATTTTTATTATTTATTTGAATTTTTAATCACCATTAATTCATTTAATAAAATAAAATATGGAAAAAATACTAAACAAATGCATTTGAATCTTTTTATGCAGCCTATACCCTCATTGGTTACTCAAGATTTCGTGCACAACAAAAAAAGGAAGATTTGGTGCAAATTGGCATGATATTCATGGAAAAGATTTGAAAAAAATATTCATGGAAAATCAAATATTTCATACATCAATGCAAGGATCTCTTGACTCAAATTGCAACCCTAATCCATTGGCATACATATACTGATCATAACCCTAAAGCTCACAACCAGAAAGCTGCGCCCAAAACCTCTTATACACTTTGCAATTTTTGTGAAAAAAGTCAAAACTAAAAACACCATTCCAAAGCGTTTCAAGGCAAAACATTGATTCCAATAGCTCGCCAAGGCTTCAAGGAACGTACCTGGATCAAAACCACTGCTTCTAACGCAAAGAAACGGTAGAACGAAACCGTTCTGTCCCTAACTTTTCTCATATTCGTGTTTTGAATTATACGCATGATTCATGACTTTTTCTTGTTGCTTTGCACTAACATAAGCATTCTAAAACTTTTGACATCATTTAATTGTGTTTTTACGCCCTGTGCAAGAATCTACCATTGACATATTCTAGGTTTTCAGAGGTTTAAATTTGGGGTTTCCTTGTTCTGGAAAAATTGAGACATGAGACTTATACCATCAGAACCAGAAGCTTCACACGAATCCAGTCATCCTATCGCGCCTAATTTATGAACAACGATGGCCTATTCGCTATTTTTATGTTCACCATTTAGTGGGGGTTTAAAACCCCTGCTATCTAACTGTTTTTTTCAGGGCAAAACGCACAAACGAGGAAGAAGATGAGTTGTCATAGCCTAGTTGGATCATTCAACTATCTTAGCGCGTTTTTTTTGTTTCTACCAATAAACATGCTTTTTCACATATAATAATTATATCTCATTATACTTATGAATGTACACGCAGCTCAGTTGGTGGAGAGGGGTATTGGTAAGCCTTGGGACCTGGGTTCGATCCCCAGGTCCCCTACTTTATTTCATATTTTTCTTCCTAACGTGGTTCTGTGTAGCTTGCTTCCTGAAGCCTACCATGCAGCCTTGTATCCAAGCGTGCCACATGTCTTAGAGCATGAGTCCAATGGCCTTGATCTGGAGACCACCATGTGCATAAGTCAGACGTGTCACACACAAGCCAATAAAGTCAAACAAGGCCTTAACTCATGGGGCCTAATTGCTGGCCAAATACCTCCAAATTGGGGTCAACCCCCCCCCCCCCCCCCAAGTGTTTGTATTTCTTTTCTTTTTCCTATTTTCTTTTTATTATTTGTTCTAATTTAATTATTTCCCTATTAATTCATAAATTAATATTTTCATAATATAAAAAAATACCCAAAAAAAATTCAGAAACTATAAAAAATAAAAAATATATTTTATTTAAAAAATTTCCTTGTAAATAAATTTTATTAATTGATTTAGTTTTAATTATAGGTCTAATTTAAATAGTTTTCTTAATAAATTAAAAAATGTAGAATTAGGGTTCTAAATATTTATATTCTTCTTCTTTTCTTTTATCATTATTGAATATTAATTATTTTTGTAAATAAAATTTGCCATGTAAATAATTAATTAAAATTAGGTCAAACTAAAAACATTTTTTTTATAAATTAAAAATAGTTTAGAATTAGGTTTTAATTCCATTAATTCTCATTAAAATCCATAAATACAAAAAAATCAAAAATAATTTCTTTTTTCTCATTTAACTTAGTTAATTTATTAATTTTAATTCAATTTCTTTAAAAGGGTCCAACGCCCTCGCATTCCCGACTTTAATTCTCTTCGCATTTTTATTTCTTTTTGTGAATATTCATGTAATTCTCCCACAGCCATGTAATAGATTAATTAGGATATTTATCTTTCCGCGTCTTTATTTTATTTCAAATCGGGTCTTGGATTTATTTGGCGATGTAGACCCGCGCCTTTGTAATTGCGTAGGACCTTTATTTTCCGCATTTTAATTCCCGTATCTTTTAATTGTTAATAATCACATGAAAGAATGAATGTCAAAAATAAAAACAACGCGTAGATCACCAATGCATGACAAGACAAAAATATCTGAAAACGACACACAAATCACACACCACCCCTAGGGTATGCCTCACTGTTGCCTTGCCCCTCGAAAGGTGGTCGTCGAGTAGAGGATGTTTTAGTAAGTCCTGATGTCCATGAACATGGTATGAGGGTAGCTTCTAAGGTGTCTTCCTATTGCTCCGGTGATCACCATGTCTCGAACCCTCGAATTGACCCGAACACCTCCAACGGTGGTGCTACCTACCTCTCAATGGTGGGATGGCACTACTTTAAGGACATTTACACAGACGAATTCCTTAGGGTAGGTAGACAACTCTAGATACTTGCTCTAATTTCAAAACAAATCAAAAATACTTTTCACACCGACACCTTTTCAAAAAGCTTTCGAAAGCAACTTTTCAAACACTCTTGAGGACTGATACAAGAGTCGAACTGAAATTTTCAAAGAAACTTTTTAAACCCACAGTTGAAAAGAAAACAAACAATTTTGAAAACACAAATGAGCAAGTATCTAAGAGCCCATGGATAACCATGGATAGAAAGGGTGCTAACACCTTCCCTTTCTATAAATCTACCTCCCGAACCGAGAGCAATCTCTATAGGAATTTTTCTGTGCTTTTGTCCTTTCCATTTGGAGAAAATAAAAGACGGTGGCGACTCTTGCTTACCGCGACATTTCGCGAACCAGCGTTAAACAGTCAGTTCCAGATCCTCTGCTGGGGAATTCTTATAAAAGTGAGGTGTACCTTAGGACTAAGATCACTATGTTTTCAATTGCTTTGACTTGTTTGCTTTAAATTGTGGGACTGTCTTGGGAGTTCTATAGATCCTAACCCGGATCTGGGGATACCTTCTTAGAAAGTAGCAACAAGGCTGTGAGGGAACTGTGCGGGGTATACCGACATGGTTGAAACAGTCTGCTACGTTGATGTGGCACTTTGGTGTGTACCGGTAACCCTTGAGTTCAGTCAAGGAGAGTACGGGGCCTCCGCGTGGTGTCGTGAAGCATCAACTGACCTTAGGAACCTTAATTGAACTATCTTGGCCTCTTTAGGGTAGTGAGATAACTGACTTTGGTGCAGTTCGAGGTTGGTTGATACTCGATACTACACTCAATTGAGGGTTGCTTTCCTGGAATATTTCGGTCGCCAGTTCAGTGGCTAAATCGAAACGATGAACAATGAAAGCAATCCAGTGATATTGGGACCCTTAGAACCCGGTTACTTCTAATAGGACAGGTTGAGCCCACCAACTTCAAGAGGGTAATACCCAGACCCCATGCTGGCCTAAACTCTAAGGGTTTCTCTTGTGTGACTTGTGTGCCTTCCAACTTGACTATTTGCACGCTTGTTAACTGACACTTGAGTTCCTTGCAGGTTTTGTTTATAGTCCTTAATTGGGACTCATAACAGGGTTTACTAAATTTCTTGCAGGTTTTGTTTACAGTCCTTAACTGGGACTCATAACAGGGTTTACCTACATTACCCCATGCATAGCATAACATCATACCATTGCATACCCCCTACATAAGGACTAATCCATTTCAAGGATCTCAAGGGCTTGTGATGCAGGTCATGATGAACCAACATGTCTGGCAAGGGGCAAAGGGGATTTATTTTCCTCTAGCCAAGGTTGTCAGGGGCTATGACCCACCAGATATGGTGAGCCTTGACCCTTGAAGAAGAACTCTCAACAACATGAAGTTCCTTCAATCGAGCTACCAGATTTAAATTCTAACAATTTTTCTTGTCTACCCCGCGAGATACTTGAAAACATTGCACGCATATCATACATATCATCGCATTACAGGTACACTTGTTGCAGGTCACTTACCTTCTCCGCTGTTTATTTCAGCAATGGCTTGCCAACAAGACAACCAGGACCTTCTTGCTCAAGAGACTCGGTTCGGGGAAATCCTCCTGAATCTATCCAAGGGGCAGGAAGAGCTGAGGACACTTCTCATGGAGACTTTGGTCAGGAACAGCGCTGATGACGAACGGCTGAAACATCTGCAAGCTGAAGTGGATGCAATGAGAGCCCAGATGCTGGGGCAGGTGACTATCATCCAAGACTTAGCTCAAAGACAAGATGAGCACGGGGTTCTCGTCAACCAACTGCTTCGGGGTAACCAGCTGGGGCAAACATCTAAGGTTGAAGGGCCAGTCATCATTCAACCACCTTTGAGGCAAGAGGATAAGAGAGCTCCGCAAATGGCTCCGGTGTCACAAATTCAGCATCAACCTCACCAGCTTCAGCCAGACAAGCCCAGGAGGCAATTCACCCAGCTCAACATGTCGCTGTTTCAAGCTTTACAGCGCCTGTTGAGGTTGAATCTGATCACATTAAGGGCTCATCCCCGGAACCCCAACACAGCATCTCCTATCTATGATCCCAATAAAAGTTGTGCCTACCACTCTGCCAGTCCAGGACATGATACAAATGAGTGTTAGGCTCTGAAGAACAAGATCCAGGACCTGATTGATGAAGGAGCATTGGAGTTCACACAAGATGGTCAGGCTGAGTTTTTCTACCATCCCTCCAAGGCTCACCATTTGAAGTAACAAGCCCTAAAGATGGAAAGACTTTTGTTCATTAGGATTTTCAAGTTGTTAATTTTCTTTTGTTCAAACATTTACTCATGATAAACGTTGTTATTCCATTAATGCATCGCATACGTCTGTTTTGAAGCAATATATTCGTATTCACTATATGCAAATTATTTTCATATTTTTTTCTGATGATCAACGCTCGATTAATAATTCTAAGCCTCTTGAGGGAGGATGACGAAAACGATACCACAATCTACAGTATGCTTTTGAACAGACCCCGCTGATGAGGTACAGGCATTGTTTCAATCCCTAAACACTGGAGTTATAAGGAAGATAATCCCTCGTCAACCCCCTTCGAGCCAAAGAAGTAGGAGTTTTTCTTTTCGAAAATTAAAACCCTTAATCATAACCTGGGGCAGGGTAGTTCTCTCAGTTGATCCAAGTGCATAACGAATGACACCAAAGAGGTCCTTACAAAACAAAGAAAGACAGTGATGGTCCCGAACAATCATAAAGACAGGCAGTCATTACTTCTCAAAATAAAATAAAAAACCATTAAGTCAAAACCTATGAAGGAGACTTACAAAACTGGGGCATCCCGCTGACTGTAATTCCACAAAAGAAACAGTTCAGGAAAAAAAAGAAAAGGGATAACAAAAATCAAAAAAGAAAGAGGTCTTACAAACCCTCGACAAAAATGACTGCCTATTCAAAATAAGTTATCAACATCTGAACCATCACCGGAAAATCAGAGCAAAGACTCAAACAAGGTCTAACGTATGATCAACTGAGTTTAGGTTTGGAGAACATCACGAAGAGCGGGTGGGTACAAATAAAATTTGAGCCTTTATCCTTTGTTTCTTAAACCGTGAACCAGGCCACGTTATAACCCTTAAAAGTCCTAGCTGAAGCATGGGTTAGTTCGAAAGCATACTGTTACAAAGGTATCCTGACTCCTTAAGGCCTACGGTAAATACGGAGTTGACATCACGTTTTACAAACATTCACTTGTTTTATGAAAAAGAATGCATTTTCAAAAACTTCGAAACAGATATAAGCTTTGCATTTTTAACATAACTTTGTTTGCATATGACTTTTTGTTTGAACAGCAGGGAAATTCGCACGATGAATACCTAGTGAACAAAAGCACTTCCAATAAAGGGGCACGACATGATCATGGTCCATCATCTGGGGCAATCCAGTCAAGATTCGGAGAATCTCTCAAAGGCCAAATAGCCTGGGGCAAATCTTCGCCTGAGTCACTTGGGGCATGTTAGCAACGAATCTTGCCTGACCAAACACCTTCAGGTGGCATGACAAAACAATTCTAACAGGGGCACCTCCCTACATCCCGAGAGCATGGACATAGTCGAAAAAATACTACGCAAAATCAAAGACCTGCTAGGTTGACACACCTAGGCAAAAATAAGGGCTTCCTGGCGAACCAAAAGGGTTCGGGCAAAATGAAGGGATGAAATGAAAAAATTTGTACACCCGGCAAGTCGAAAACCTGGAAAGGCGGCTTGGGCAAAAATGGGTATCCCGGTGGACTGAAAACCCGAAAGGGCGGTCCAGGCAAAAGTTAGGGATTAAAATGTACGACTATGTCCTTTCATCTTGTCACCTGCCTACCGGAAGAAGGTTTGACCCTTAACAACTATCAGCACCTCACAGGTCTTCCTCTCCCATCTCAAAAACAGGGGCAATAATGAGTGGTCTAAACGATCTAATTGTTCTGTCCATCAAGGTATCAAGGTAGGTTCAAGTGAAGAACATAACCAGTGCATCTTAATTCCCCAGAGAGTGAGTCAGCAAGTCAATGCACTCTCCCCAAGCAAAGCTATTATCAGCCTTGAGGAAGTTGAGTAACCCCCGCAGATCTCAATATTCCCCAGCACAGTATACAGACACTCTTAACAAGCATCCCCGGCAGTCTTGACCTAAAGATTGTTCCCCGGAGATATATCAAACATTCAATGGAGTCACTTCCCCAATATAGTTCAAATTTTCCTCAGGAGAGTCCAATCCAGTTTCCCCAGGAAAGTTGGAATCCATCTCCCCAAGCAGTAAGCTTATCCCCAGTAGATTATGGAAGTTTATCCCTCACAGAGCACGAACGCGTCCCCCGGCTTTATTCGAAGGTTATTTCCCTACCAGGATATAACTGGGTTATCCTCAGCCAAAAGCCACGGAAAGATCGTTCTCGGCGAAGTCCTCCTATCCCCAGCGAAGTCTATTAGCACTTCCAACACAACAATGGTATCCCCAGCAAAGTTACCATCAACATTTCAGCGAAGTACCTCTCTTTCCCCACAGAGTTACCTCCCCGCAGAGTAATCCATTCTCCAAGTTTATTCCCCAACGGAGTTATCTTCTCCTACCGGTATACTTGCAACTATCATCCCCAGCGGAAGCAAAAATCTATTCTTCAACATCAGCCCATGAGTGACTTCCCGGCACCCGTCAAGGATTTATTTTCCTAAGACGAAAAGATACATTCATAAACATCACATTTCCATACATTATAGCATGCACATATGCATCATATCTTACAAATCTCATTTATGTGGAGAACATCATCGCTTGATTCATATCATGCCTTGCATATGACTGACCTTTACCTTTCAGGAAAAGATTCAGTTAAGTTCTCAGCTATATTTCAAGACCTTGACCGGTTCAGTTAAATCGACCCTAAGATTTTCCTGTTTCTTATCCAGTCAAAGGCCTTCTCTGGTTCAGTCAGATCGACCCTAAGATCTCCCTGTTTCTTATCCAGTTGAAGATTTCAAGACCTAGTCTGGTTCAGTTAAATCGACCCTAAGATTTTCCTGTTTCTTATCCAGTCAAAGGCCTTCTCTGGTTCAGTCAGATCGACCCTAAGATCTCCCTGTTTCTTATCCAGTTGAAGATTCCAAGACCTAGTCTGGTTCAGTTAAATCGACCCTAAGATTTTCCTGTTTCTTATCCAGTCAAAGGCCTTCTCTGGTTCAGTCAGATCGACCCTAAGATCTCCTTGTTTCTTATCCAGTTGAAGATTCCAAGACCTAGTCTGGTTCAGTTAAATCGACCCTAAGATTTTCCTGTTTCTTATCCAGTCAAAGGCCTTCTCTGGTTCAGTCAGATCGACCCTAAGATCTCCCTGTTTCTTATCCAGTTGAAGATTTCAAGACCTTATCCGGTTCAGTTAAATCGACCCTAAGATTTTCCTATTTCTTATCCAGTCAAAGGCCTTCTCTGGTTCAGTCAGATCGACCCTAAGATCTCCCTGTTTCTTATCCAGTTGAAGATTTCAAGACCTTGTCTGGTTCAGTTAAATCGACCCTAAGATTTTCCTGTTTCTTATCCAGTCAAAGGCCTTCTCTGGTTCAGTCAGATCGACCCTAAGATCTCCCTGTTTCTTATCCAGTTGAAGATTTCAAGACCTTGTCCGGTTTAGTTAAATCGACCCTAAGATTTTCCTATTTCTTATCCAGTAAAAGGCCTTCTCTAGTCCAGCTAAATCGATCCCTAAAAGATTTTCCTGATAAAGACTCAGTAGAAGACATCCAAGATTCTCTCAGCGTTACTGTTGAGGTTGAAGTCGCCCAAGATTCTCTCAGCGTTACTATTGAGGTAGTAATCGTCCAAGATTCTCTCAGCGTTACTGTTGAGGTAGTAATCGTCCAAGATTCTCTCAGCGTTACTGTTGAGGTTGAAGTCGCCCAAGATTCTCTCAGCGTTACTGTTGAGGTTGAAGTCGCCCAAGATTCTCTCAGCGTTACTGTTGAGGTTGAAGTCGCCCAAGATTCTCTCAGCGTTACTGTTGAGGTTGAAGTCGCCCATTATTCTCTCAGCGTTCCTGTTAAGGTAGTAATCGCCCCAAGATTCTCTCAGCGTCCCTGTTGAGGTAGTAATCATTCAAGGATCTCTCACCGTCCCGTTGAGGTAGTAACCATCCCTGGTTCATTCATCACTTTTTTGAAGCTCCAGACTCCATTCCTGAAACCAGTCAGGGCACATCTACAAAGAGTTTGAAGACCAGCTCCTGTAACAGGTCAGGTAATCATTTTCTTTTTCAGGTATGCAAGTTCTCGCTAAGGAATCTCTTATGCGATCGACACCCAAATGGCATCTATAAGCCCATCATCCTATCAATCAATCTCCAAATGGCATCTATAAGCCCATTCCCCCCATCACACTACTATGCGAGCGCAAATTTCTGGGCACTCTAGTGTTCAATCATCTTCCACCTTCGGATTACGAAAGACACGTCAGCCAATCTGCATCCTCAGGTCTAAGAAAATTGAACAGGGGCAACTGTTGTACCCCAAAATTTGCCCTCCCATATTCTTCAAGATTTGCCAAGTCAAAGCTTCAAAATCTCCCCAAGGGTTGCACAATTCAAGGGCCTCCTAACAGTCAAAGACTAGGGTTTTGGATTTGGCAAAGAAATTGAAGTTTTCAAGGGTCCAATCAAGTCCCACATGCCTATAAACATGGTCAAGCATCCATATGTCAAGTTTCAAGACTTACAGCATAAAATTGCACAGTCAAAAACCCTAATTGCTCAACAGTCAACTGTAGGGGCAAAATGGTCATTTGACAGTCAAAAGTCCAAATTTTTGATCAACATCTTATTTTGAAGCCACAAACATCATTTGATCAATTCTTGATCATGATTCTCAAAGCATGGCTCAAAAAGTCTCAAGATGCACAAGTTTCCATATTTGGACAGTTGAAAAAGTCAACTGTAAATTGACCAAGGCATAACTTCCACATGGTTCATCAGAAAAATTCCATCCAAAGCTCATTTTGAAGAGAAAGACATTTCCTACAACTCCTCTTCACACTTCAAGTCCAAGAAATGCTCTCACAAAAAGTTATCAATTTCAACATTATAGGTCATTTTCAAAAGTCAACAAAAAGGGACTTTAAGTCAAAGACCATAACTTGAGATTGGTAAATCAAAATGACATGGGACCAAAGGCATTGGTTAGAGGACTTCAAGACCTTTCCAAAATGTCCAAGAACATGATCAAAGCTTAAACATTGAGCAAGATATGCCTTGTGGAAGTTGGGAAATTTTTGGGAATTTTGAAAAGTCAACTTTGCTTCAAATGCCTCAAAATTGCTAATGGGCCACATTTTCTTCCAAGATTCATCATCCAAAGGCTATGCACGACCATTTGGCCCAAAGGGGATTTATTTCATCATTTTTATTATTTATTTGAATTTTTAATCACCATTAATTCATTTAATAAAATAAAATATGGAAAAAATACTAAACAAATGCATTTGAATCTTTTTATGCAGCCTATACCCTCATTGGTTACTCAAGATTTCGTGCACAACAAAAAAAGGAAGATTTGGTGCAAATTGGCATGATATTCATGGAAAAGATTTGAAAAAAATATTCATGGAAAATCAAATATTTCATACATCAATGCAAGGATCTCTTGACTCAAATTGCAACCCTAATCCATTGGCATACATATACTGATCATAACCCTAAAGCTCACAACCAGAAAGCTGCGCCCAAAACCTCTTATACACTTTGCAATTTTTGTGAAAAAAGTCAAAACTAAAAACACCATTCCAAAGCGTTTCAAGGCAAAACATTGATTCCAATAGCTCGCCAAGGCTTCAAGGAACGTTCCTGGATCAAAACCACTGCTTCTAACGCAAAGAAACGGTAGAACGAAACCGTCCTGTCCCTAACTTTTCTCATATTCGTGTTTTGAATTATACGCATGATTCATGACTTTTTCTTGTTGCTTTGCACTAACATAAGCATTCTAAAACTTTTGACATCATTTAATTGTGTTTTTACGCCCTGTGCAAGAATCTACCATTGACATATTCTAGGTTTTCAGAGGTTTAAATTTGGGGTTTCCTTGTTCTGGAAAAATTGAGACATGAGACTTATACCATCAGAACCAGAAGCTTCACACGAATCCAGTCATCCTATCGCGCCTAATTTATGAACAACGATGGCCTATTCGCTATTTTTATGTTCACCATTTAGTGGGGGTTTAAAACCCCTGCTATCTAACTGTTTTTTTCAGGGCAAAACGCACAAACGAGGAAGAAGATGAGTTGTCATAGCCTAGTTGGATCATTCAACTATCTTAGCGCGTTTTTTTTTGTTTCTACCAATAAACATGCTTTTTCACATATAATAATTATATCTCATTATACTTATGAATGTACACGCAGCTCAGTTGGTGGAGAGGGGTATTGGTAAGCCTTGGGACCTGGGTTCGATCCCCAGGTCCCCTACTTTATTTCATATTTTTCTTCCTAACGTGGTTCTGTGTAGCTTGCTTCCTGAAGCCTACCATGCAGCCTTGTATCCAAGCGTGCCACATGTCTTAGAGCATGAGTCCAATGGCCTTGATCTGGAGACCACCATGTGCATAAGTCAGACGTGTCACACACAAGCCAATAAAGTCAAACAAGGCCTTAATTCATGGGGCCTAATTGCTGGCCAAATACCTCCAAATTGGGGTCAACCCCCCCCCCCCCCCCCCCCCAAGTGTTTGTATTTCTTTTCTTTTTCCTATTTTCTTTTTATTATTTGTTCTAATTTAATTATTTCCCTATTAATTCATAAATTAATATTTTCATAATATAAAAAAATACCCAAAAAAAATTCAGAAACTATAAAAAATAAAAAATATATTTTATTTAAAAAATTTCCTTGTAAATAAATTTTATTAATTGATTTAGTTTTAATTATAGGTCTAATTTAAATAGTTTTCTTAATAAATTAAAAAATGTAGAATTAGGGTTCTAAATATTTATATTCTTCTTCTTTTCTTTTATCATTATTGAATATTAATTATTTTTGTAAATAAAATTTGCCATGTAAATAATTAATTAAAATTAGGTCAAACTAAAAACATTTTTTTTATAAATTAAAAATAGTTTAGAATTAGGTTTTAATTCCATTAATTCTCATTAAAATCCATAAATACAAAAAAATCAAAAATAATTTCTTTTTTCTCATTTAACTTAGTTAATTTATTAATTTTAATTCAATTTCTTTAAAAGGGTCCAACACCCTCGCATTCCCGACTTTAATTCTCTTCGCATTTTTATTTCTTTTTGTGAATATTCATGTAATTCTCCCACAGCCATGTAATAGATTAATTAGGATATTTATCTTTCCGCGTCTTTATTTTATTTCAAATCGGGTCTTGGATTTATTTGGCGATGTAGACCCGCGCCTTTGTAATTGCGTAGGACCTTTATTTTCCGCATTTTAATTCCCGTATCTTTTAATTGTTAATAATCACATGAAAGAATGAATGTCAAAAATAAAAACAACGCGTAGATCACCAATGCATGACAAGACAAAAATATCTGAAAACGACACACAAATCACACACCACCCCTAGGGTACGCCTCACTGTTGCCTTGCCCCTCGAAAGGTGGTCGTCGAGTAGAGGATGTTTTAGTAAGTCCTGATGTCCATGAACATGGTATGAGGGTAGCTTCTAAGGTGTCTTCCTATTGCTCCGGTGATCACCATGTCTCGAACCCTCGAATTGACCCGAACACCTCCAACGGTGGTGCTACCTACCTCTCAATGGTGGGATGGCACTACTTTAAGGACATTTACACAGACGAATTCCTTAGGGTAGGTAGACAACTCTAGATACTTGCTCTAATTTCAAAACAAATCAAAAATACTTTTCACACCGACACCTTTTCAAAAAGCTTTCGAAAGCAACTTTTCAAACACTCTTGAGGACTGATACAAGAGTCGAACTGAAATTTTCAAAGAAACTTTTTAAACCCACAGTTGAAAAGAAAACAAACAATTTTGAAAACACAAATGAGCAAGTATCTAAGAGCCCATGGATAACCATGGATAGAAAGGGTGCTAACACCTTCCCTTTCTATAAATCTACCTCCCGAACCGAGAGCAATCTCTATAGGAATTTTTCTGTGCTTTTGTCCTTTCCATTTGGAGAAAATAAAAGACGGTGGCGACTCTTGCTTACCGCGACATTTCGCGAACCAGCGTTAAACAGTCAGTTCCAGATCCTCTGCTGGGGAATTCTTATAAAAGTGAGGTGTACCTTAGGACTAAGATCACTATGTTTTCAATTGCTTTGACTTGTTTGCTTTAAATTGTGGGACTGTCTTGGGAGTTCTATAGATCCTAACCCGGATCTGGGGATACCTTCTTAGAAAGTAGCAACAAGGCTGTGAGGGAACTGTGCGGGGTATACCGACATGGTTGAAACAGTCTGCTACGTTGATGTGGCACTTTGGTGTGTACCGGTAACCCTTGAGTTCAGTCAAGGAGAGTACGGGGCCTCCGCGTGGTGTCGTGAAGCATCAACTGACCTTAGGAACCTTAATTGAACTATCTTGGCCTCTTTAGGGTAGTGAGATAACTGACTTTGGTGCAGTTCGAGGTTGGTTGATACTCGATACTACACTCAATTGAGGGTTGCTTTCCTGGAATATTTCGGTCGCCAGTTCAGTGGCTAAATCGAAACGATGAACAATGAAAGCAATCCAGTGATATTGGGACCCTTAGAACCCGGTTACTTCTAATAGGACAGGTTGAGCCCACCAACTTCAAGAGGGTAATACCCAGACCCCATGCTGGCCTAAACTCTAAGGGTTTCTCTTGTGTGACTTGTGTGCCTTCCAACTTGACTATTTGCACGCTTGTTAACTGACACTTGAGTTCCTTGCAGGTTTTGTTTATAGTCCTTAATTGGGACTCATAACAGGGTTTACTAAATTTCTTGCAGGTTTTATTTACAGTCCTTAACTGGGACTCATAACAGGGTTTACCTACATTACCCCATGCATAGCATAACATCATACCATTGCATACCCCCTACATAAGGACTAATCCATTTCAAGGATCTCAAGGGCTTGTGATGCAGGTCATGATGAACCAACATGTCTGGCAAGGGGCAAAGGGGATTTATTTTCCTCTAGCCAAGGTTGTCAGGGGCTATGACCCACCAGATATGGTGAGCCTTGACCCTTGAAGAAGAACTCTCAACAACATGAAGTTCCTTCAATCGAGCTACCAGATTTAAATTCTAACAATTTTTCTTGTCTACCCCGCGAGATACTTGAAAACATTGCACGCATATCATACATATCATCGCATTACAGGTACACTTGTTGCAGGTCACTTACCTTCTCCGCTGTTTATTTCAGCAATGGCTTGCCAACAAGACAACCAGGACCTTCTTGCTCAAGAGACTCGGTTCGGGGAAATCCTCCTGAATCTATCCAAGGGGCAGGAAGAGCTGAGGACACTTCTCATGGAGACTTTGGTCAGGAACAGCGCTGATGACGAACGGCTGAAACATCTGCAAGCTGAAGTGGATGCAATGAGAGCCCAGATGCTGGGGCAGGTGACTATCATCCAAGACTTAGCTCAAAGACAAGATGAGCACGGGGTTCTCGTCAACCAACTGCTTCGGGGTAACCAGCTGGGGCAAACATCTAAGGTTGAAGGGCCAGTCATCATTCAACCACCTTTGAGGCAAGAGGATAAGAGAGCTCCGCAAATGGCTCCGGTGTCACAAATTCAGCATCAACCTCACCAGCTTCAGCCAGACAAGCCCAGGAGGCAATTCACCCAGCTCAACATGTCGCTGTTTCAAGCTTTACAGCGCCTGTTGAGGTTGAATCTGATCACATTAAGGGCTCATCCCCGGAACCCCAACACAGCATCTCCTATCTATGATCCCAATAAAAGTTGTGCCTACCACTCTGCCAGTCCAGGACATGATACAAATGAGTGTTAGGCTCTGAAGAACAAGATCCAGGACCTGATTGATGAAGGAGCATTGGAGTTCACACAAGATGGTCAGGCTGAGTTTTTCTACCATCCCTCCAAGGCTCACCATTTGAAGTAACAAGCCCTAAAGATGGAAAGACTTTTGTTCATTAGGATTTTCAAGTTGTTAATTTTCTTTTGTTCAAACATTTACTCATGATAAACGTTGTTATTCCATTAATGCATCGCATACGTCTGTTTTGAAGCAATATATTCGTATTCACTATATGCAAATTATTTTCATATTTTTTTCTGATGATCAACGCTCGATTAATAATTCTAAGCCTCTTGAGGGAGGATGACGAAAACGATACCACAATCTACAGTATGCTTTTGAACAGACCCCGCTGATGAGGTACAGGCATTGTTTCAATCCCTAAACACTGGAGTTATAAGGAAGATAATCCCTCGTCAACCCCCTTAGAGCCAAAGAAGTAGGAGTTTTTCTTTTCGAAAATTAAAACCCTTAATCATAACCTGGGGCAGGGTAGTTCTCTCAGTTGATCCAAGTGCATAACGAATGACACCAAAGAGGTCCTTACAAAACAAAGAAAGACAGTGATGGTCCCGAACAATCATAAAGACAGGCAGTCATTACTTCTCAAAATAAAATAAAAAACCATTAAGTCAAAACCTATGAAGGAGACTTACAAAACTGGGGCATCCCGCTGACTGTAATTCCACAAAAGAAACAGTTCAGGCAAAAAAAGAAAAGGGATAACAAAAATCAAAAAAGAAAGAGGTCTTACAAACCCTCGACAAAAATGACTGCCTATTCAAAATAAGTTATCAACATCTGAACCATCACCGGAAAATCAGAGCAAAGACTCAAACAAGGTCTAACGTATGATCAACTGAGTTTAGGTTTGGAGAACATCACGAAGAGCGGATGGGTACAAATAAAATTTGAGCCTTTATCCTTTGTTTCTTAAACCGTGAACCAGGCCACGTTATAACCCTTAAAAGTCCTAGCTGAAGCATGGGTTAGTTCGAAAGCATACTGTTACAAAGGTATCCTGACTCCTTAAGGCCTACGATAAATACGGAGTTGACATCACGTTTTACAAACATTCACTTGTTTTATGAAAAAGAATGCATTTTCAAAAACTTCGAAACAGATATAAGCTTTGCATTTTTAACATAACTTTGTTTGCATATGACTTTTTGTTTGAACAGCAGGGAAATTCGCACGATGAATACCTAGTGAACAAAAGCACTTCCAATCAAGGGGCATGACATGATCATGGTCCATCATCTGGGGAAATCCAGTCAAGATTCGGAGAATCTCTCAAAGGCCAAATAGCCTGGGGCAAATCTTCGCCTGAGTCACTTGGGGTATGTTAGCAACGAATCTTGCCTGACCAAACACCTTCAGGTGGCATGACAAAACAATTCTAACAGGGGCACCTCCCTACATCCCGAGAGCATGGACATAGTCGAAAAAATACTACGCAAAATCAAAGACCCGCTAGGTTGACACACCTAGGCAAAAATAAGGGCTTCCTGGCGAACCAAAAGGGTTCGGGCAAAATGAAGGGATGAAATGAAAAAATTTGTACACCCGGCAAGTCGAAAACCTGGAAAGTCGCTATTTTTATGTTCACCATTTAGTGGGGGTTTAAAACCCCCGCTATCTAACTGTTTTTTTCAGGGCAAAACGCACAAACGAGGAAGAAGATGAGTTGTCATAGCCTGGTTGGATCATTCAAATATCTTAGTGCATTTTTTTTGTTTCTACCAATAAACATGTTTTTTCACATATAATAATTATATCTCATTATACTTATGAATGTACACGCAGCTCAGTTGGTGGAGAGGGGTATTGGTAAGCCTTGGGACCTGAGTTCGATCCCCAGGTCCCCTACTTTATTTCATATTTTTCTTCCTAACGTGGTTCTGTGTAGCTTGCTTCCTGAAGCCTATCATGCAGCCTTGTATCCAAGCGTGCCACATGTCTTAGAGCATGAGTCTAATGGCCTTGATCTGGAGACCACCATGTGCATAAGTCAGACGTGTCACACACAAGCCAATAAAGTCAAACAAGGCCTTAATTCATGGGGCCTAATTGCTGGCCAAATACCTCCAAATTGGGGTCAACCCCCCCCCCAAGTGTTTGTATTTCTTTTCTTTTTCCTATTTTCTTTTTATTATTTGTTCTAATTTAATTATTTCCCTATTAATTCATAAATTAATATTTTCATAATATAAAAAAATACCCAAAAAAAATTCAGAAACTATAAAAAATAAAAAATATATTTTATTTAATAATTTTCCTTGTAAATAAATTTTATTAATTGATTTAGTTTTAATTCTAGGTCTAATTTAAATAGTTTTCTTAATAAATTAAAAAATGTAGAATTAGGGTTCTAAATATTTATATTCTTCTTCTTTTCTTTTATCATTATTGAATATTAATTATTTTTGTAAATAAAATTTGCCATGTAAATAATTAATTAAAATTAGGTCAAACTAAAAACATTTTTTTTATAAATTAAAAATAGTTTAGAATTAGGTTTTAATTCCATTAATTCTCATTAAAATCCATAAATACAAAAAAAATCAAAAATAATTTCTTTTTTCTCATTTAACTTAGTTAATTTATTAATTTTAATTCAATTTCTTTAAAAGGGTCTAACGCCATCGCATTCCCGACTTTAATTCTCTTCGCATTTTTATTTCTTTTTGTGAATATTCATGTAATTCTCCCACAGCCATGTAATAGATTAATTAGGATATTTATCTTTCCGCGTCTTTATTTTATTTCAAATCGGGTCTTGGATTTATTTGGCGATGTAGACCCGCGCCTTTGTAATAGCGTAGGACCTTTATTTTCCGCATTTTAATTCCCGTATCTTTTAATTGTTAATAATCACATGAAAGAATGAATGTCAAAAATAAAAACAACGTGTAGATCACCAATGCATGACAAGACAAAAATATCTGAAAACGACACACAAATCACACACCACCCCTAGGGTACGCCTCACTGTTGCCTTGCCCCTCGAAAGGTGGTCGTCGAGTAGAGGATGTTTTAGTAAGTCCTCATGTCCATGAACATGGCATGAGGGTAGCTTCTAAGGTGTCTTCCTATTGCTCCAGTGATCACCATGTCCCGAACCCTCGAATTGACCCGAACACCTCCAACGGTGGTGCTACCTACCTCTCAATGGTGGGATGACACTACTTTAAGGACATTTACACAGACGAATTCCTTAGGGTAGGTAGACAACTCTAGATACTTGCTCTAATTTCAAAACAAATCAAAAATACTTTTCACACCGACACCTTTTCAAAAAGCTTTCGAAAGCAACTTTTCAAACACTCTTGAGGACTGATACAAGAGTCGAACTGAAATTTTCAAAGAAACTTTTTAAACCCACAGTTGAAAAGCAAACAAACAATTTTGAAAACACAAATGAGCAAGTATCTAAGAGCCCATGGATAACCATGGATAGAAAGGGTGCTAACACCTTCCCTTTCTATAAATCTACCTCCCGAACCGAGAGCAATCTCTATAAGGAATTTTTCTGTGCTTTTGTCCTTTCCATTTGGAGAAAATAAAAGACGGTGGCGACTCTTGCTTACCGCGACATTTCGCGAACCAGCGTTAAACAGTCAGTTCCAGATCCACCGATCACACCATGGCGAAAATGGACAAAAAATATACCACCTTCATGACCGAGTTGGACAATTATTACTACAACGTAATGCCCTTCGGCCTGAAGAACGCAAGCGCTACCTACCAACGCATGATGAACAAAGTCTTTTGCAACAAAATAGGCGACATGCTCGAAGTCTATATGGACGAAATGATCGTCAATTCCACCGAAGAGCTCGACCATACCGCCCATTTGAAAAAGGTGTTCTAGCAAGCCCGAAAGTGTCGGATGCGATTCAATCTGGAAAATTGCACCTTCGGCGTACGGGCAGGAAAGTTCCTCGGGTTCTATCTAACAGAACGAGGTATCAAGGAGAACCCCGAAAAATGTCAGGCCTTCTCCGAGTTTCTGACACCCACCTCGAATAAATACATTCAGATCTTAAACGGAATGCTCACTTCTCTTTCTCGATTCGTGGAAAAATCTGCCCAGCACGCGCTCCCCTTGTTCAAACTCCTGCGCAAGGAAGCCGCTTTCGAGTGGACGCCCAAATGTGAGAAAGCCCTCACCCACTTGAAAAGAGAGCTCTCACAACCGCCCGTCTTATCCCAGCCCAGAAAAACGAAGTCCTCTACCTTTATCTAGCTGTCACCTCTGAGGCAATAAGTGCGACACTAATAAGGGAAACCCCAGAGGGGCAAAGGCCAATTTACTTCACGAGAAAAGCCCTGAAAGGCCCGAAAGAAAGGTATTATAAAATCGAGAAAGTAGCCCTGGCCCTTGTTAACACCACGAAGAGGTTAAGACACTACTTCCTGACCCATACCATAGTGGTCCGAACGGATCAGCCAATAAAACAACTGCTCAGAAGACCAGACATGGTCGGAAGAATGCTGAAATGATCTCTGGAACTCTCTGAATTCAATATCCAATACGAAAGCAGGAAATCCATTAAGGCTCAAGCCTTGGCCGACTTCGTAGTGAAAATGACCTCACCCGGGGATCCGGAAGGCTCGCGCCGCTGGATGATCTTCGTCGACGGCGCCTCCAGTACGACTGGAAGTGGCGCGGGCATCATATTAGAGAACGAGGAAGGGACCCTGGTCCAGGAGGCGAAGAATAAATTTAGGTCTGTAGACGTTTAACACGTTCCTCGTGAGCATAACGCTCGCGCAGACGTTTTATCCAAACTGGAGAGCACGAAGAAGAAGGGAGGAAATAAATCTGTAATACAAGAGGTACTCCCTCAACCGAGCACCCAGAAACCATCTGCCACCCTAGGAATATTTTCCATCGGGGACAGTGATTGCTGGATGACCCCTATACACGATTACCTCACTAAAGGCAAACTCCCCGACGACCCGAAAGAGTCGATCGTCGTCAGACGAAGGGTCTGCTCATACGTATTGATCGGGGGAAAACTCTAAAAAAGAGGATTTTCCATCCCACTCCTCAAGTGTGTCGACCGAAGCGCATTGGAACACATACTACACGAAATCTACGAGGGTAACGACAGTCAGCATCTAGGCGGAAGATCCCTTGCGAGGAAAGCCTTACGTGAAGAATACTACTGGCCCACCATGCAACACGATGCAAGAGAACACGTGAAGAAATGTGATAAATGGAAAAGACACGGGGACATGCATTTAGCTCCTCCTAGCAATCTCAAATCCATCTCCTCTCCCTGGCCCTTTTCCTGGTGGGGACTAGACGTCCTCGGCTCATTCATGGTCGGAACCAATCAGAACAAATATCTGATTGTAGCGGTCGACTACTTCACTAAGTGGATAGAGGCTGAAGCCCTGGCTAAAATCACAACCCAGAACGTCCTTCGCTTCTATAAGAGAAATATTCTGGCTCGTTTAGGCATCCCACAAGCGATAGTCACCGACAACGGGACCCAGTTCACGGATCACACCATCCACGAATTCGTCACAAAGCTTGGTACGACCTAACATTTCGCATTCGTCGAGCACCCCCAGACCAACGGCAAGGCCGAGGCTGCCAACAGGGTGATACTCATAGGCCTCAAGCGAATGTTGGACAAAACCAAGAAGTGATGGGTCAAGGAGCTGCACAGCATGCTCTAGGCGTATCGAACGGCCAATCACTCATCTACCATGGAATCTCCATTCCGGCTAGCATACGGGACAGAGGCCGTTATTCCCGTGGAGATCGTGGAACCTTCCAGACGAACCGAGGCACCTCTCGATAAGGAGATGAACGACGTCTCCCTCAGAGAATAGCTCGACCCGGTGGAAGAAATCAGAATGGGAGCAGCTCTACAAGAGGCCTCGCTCAAATAAAAAATAGCCATGCGCTACGACGCCAGGTGTGATACGGTGGGAGAACTGACTTGAGGTTTTGCGTTTGTTTTTGCAAATGTTTCGGTTGAGCAAGAGTCGCCACCGACTTTTTATTTTATCCTAAGGAAAGGTTTAAAAAGCACAGCAAAAACCTTCGAGATGTTTTCTTGGGTTCGGGGAGTAGATTATAGAAAGGGAAGGTATTAGCACCCTTTCTATCCATGGTTATCCATGGGCTCTTAGTTACTTGCTTAGATCAACTTGCCTTGATTTTTAATTGTTTGAAATGGTGCTTTGTGTGTGGGTTTGAAAAATGTTTTGAAAAGAGGCCAATGTGGTGGCAACCTTTGTAATGATCCATGTTGGGATGTATACAAAGGTGTATGTCTTTTGAAAAGGTTTTCAATGTTTTTTTTTGAAAGTTTGTTTTGAAAGTGTATTGTGATGTGTGGTTTTAAAAAATAGGCAAGTGTTTTGTTTTTGCAAGTTGGCAAGTAATCAAGAGCTATCTACCCTAAATTTCTCAAAGATCTTTGCTATATTTTAACCCTTTTAATAATTTTGTTCCACCATTGTATTTGGTGGACAATCTTGTGTTAGGATGTGAACGGGACGGGCGCGGGTCATTGTTTAGACCATGATTGCAATGGTGCCAAGTATCTTTGGGCAATTTTTCTTTTAAGGGACTTGATCATTTTTAGGCAACTTTCGAAAGCGTCATCGAGGGACTATGATCATTTGAATTGTTTTGCTTTGCCCAAAGAGACCTAACATGCAATATGGCCCATTATTGAAGGCAACAAGTGGAATACCCTAGGGGTGCAAGTGTGATTAGTGTTGTCCATTTTCATGCTTGTTTATCTTGAAGTTAGGTCAAACTATTTTGGTAATTAATTTGCATACAAACCCTAGTTCTAACATGGCATTATTAGAAAGCTTTTAAATGCGAAAAATAAAAGGTCCTAAGTTATTACAACACAATATATGGGATGGGGGGTACAAATGTTCAAATGGGGATATTTTAGCAAGAAATTAAATCCTAAACTATTACATCAAATTGAAATTTTACAAGGTATTTAATTGCACAAGTATTTAAACAAAATAAAAATAAATATGCAAAATGCCAAAATGGTTTTCATATGTATGTAAAAAGATATTCATTATGTATCAAATAAACAAAAATAAAATTAATTAATTTTGGTATTTTTATGCATTTAGGGCAAAAACCCTAATTTTACAAATAAAAGTATTTATTGTATAATATATGCAATATTAATTAATTATGTACAAAAAATAAATAAAAAAAAGAAAGTATGTAAAAAAAAGTAATTTTTAAGTTAAATATTAGTAAAAAATAAAATGTATTATTTTATTGTGTTTTTAACCTAAATGTATTAATAAATACATAAATATTTATAATATTCACTAAATACTAAATATATGTATAAAAATAATAATATTTAATACTTACAAAAAAATGTATTTTTTATAAAAGTTTTTCAAAGGTAAAATAGAACAAAAGTCAGAAAATAAAAAGTATTTGTATTATTTTAGTATTTTAAATAGAAAAATATTTATGTGTTATTTATATGTACAAATATCAATCTAAACAAATAAATGCTTAATAAATACAAAAATGGTTTGAAAAATATTTTTTATATTTTTAATATTATGAGAAAATAAATAAGTCAGAAATAACAAAAAAAAAGTCAAAAAATGTTTCAAATAAGCACAATGGGCCAAGGGGGTTCAAAAGTAAACATATGGTGCAAATAAGAAGTCAACTCAGGCCCAGCCCAAGAAGACTTTGTCTTCAACCTCTGAACCTGCTTGAACAACAACAACACGTGTTTTCCTATCTCCAGATTCTCTGATTTTTAGCACAAACTTACAACACAAGAAATGTAGAGCATCAAGCCACGATTCTGGACATATAAAGAAATCAATCTAACTCTCAGAAATGAGAGAGAATTTCTTCTCCCCCAATTCCTGACCTAGTTTTTATTCAATGTTCAGACCTCAAATTCTCATAGCACATGCAAAATAAATGGAAAGTAAAGATATGTATAGCTTCAGGGACATGAGCATGACATTTTTCATTCACAAACTTAGAGCTAATTCTTCCTACATTGAGAGATAGAAGTCCAAAGATTTACCTGTTCAGTTGGAATCGTGTGCAACAATGGAGATGCTTACAAGGCAAGGTAATGATTTGTATAGCTTGCTTGATGTCCAGGGATACTATTCCAATGCTTGGTGTGCTTTGAACCCTACTATATCAAGCTGCAGAAGTCAACCTGCAAGAGGAAAAAATGAAAATGGCAAAACTGATTAGAGGTGTTACAGTCTGCTTCCAATGCTTTGGACAGTTTGTATGGATGGTAGGGAAAGTGTTTGAACTAGTTTGGATGAAAGTGCACGATAGAAATGAGCTGTGTGATTCAAACTGCAACCTATGCCCTGTTTTTGCAGTTTTTGGTGTTTTGAGGTTTGATGATGTTTGGAACTTGGTTGGCTCGTGTTTCAGCTTAGGTTTGATGTTTAGAATGTGTACAATAACTTTGCTTAAGCTTGCTCTTGCTGGAATGATAGTTGGTATATGTTATGTCAAGTTTCTTCTTACTTAAGCAACAAAATGTCAAGTTGTGTTTTAGACTGATGGAGACCCCTCTAATGTGCTGCTAAGCTTGCCCTTTATCAGTGGGATTAGCTCAATAACTTGTGCCAAAGAGATTTGCTTTGTACCTCTTGATTTGCAAATTGACATAAAGTTCTACTTTTTCAAAAATGGATATAATGCTTTTTCTATTTTAAGACTAAACCTTCATGTAATGCTTAAACACATAATGCAAGGCTTGAACACAATGGGTTTGCATTAAATTATTGAGTGCAAATGGGATAAAGGACCTGTAATCAAGTTGTGCAAGCTGATTTGAAAAATTGCACAAGTTATGAACATGTACATGGCCATGAATCAAAGTGACTTTTTCCCAACTTGCCAAATTCGATTCTCTCTAACCATGAGGTTGTTTGATGAGTTCTTGAACATTTTGGAAAGCTTGGAATGTGTACTACAATCCATCTTTGTAATGCAAATTTAAAATCCAAGTGGAAGCATGTGAAAAGTGGTCTTGAAGTTAGGCAAAAATCCTGCCTAAAATAGGTCAAAATTTCTCTAAGTTAAGAATGGTTTGGTACCCTTGTTCCAAAAATTGTAACTTGAGCTACAAGCTTCTTTTGAGGAAACTTTGTGAATCAAAGTTGTAGATTTTTCAATGGACTACAACTTTCATGTTTTGACCTTTCCTTGAATCCAAATGCATCTTGATGAGAAAGTGGGACAAAGTTAGGAAAAAATTAGGGTTTTTCATAACTTAGAAAAATTCTAAGTTATGAAAAATCTTCATTTCAAACCCTAATTTGTGATTTTTGATTTCTTGATGAACAAGTTTCATGATTTGGCATGTTTTGATGAAAAATGAATCTTGACACTTGATTTTGACCAAAAAGTCAAAGTTTGACTTTTCAGTATACAGTCAAAAATTGATCAATTGACTGGAAAATTCAACTGTCAATCTTGTGCATTTGGGATCTTTTGAACTTGTTGAGCATGTCAAGACAATTCCATGGGGTCCTTGAGTCCATATGTGAGCTTGGTTTGCCATTGGCTAGGTCAAACAGTCAAAAATTGCCTTTGTGCAGTCAAAACCCTAAAAATGACCATTTTGCCCTTTTGGTGATCTGATCAAATTTCTTGTGGAATTGTGATCCAAACTTGATCAAATGGTCCATATGAGTTCATAATGTTGATGTGGGTCAATTTTCATGAGGTTTGACTGTCAATTGGCCACAGTTGACTTTTTCCCCAATACAGTTGATTTCTAGGTCAACTGTCCAATTGACTGGGCAAAGGTTGGAATCAAGGCTTGAAACTTGGTATGGATAAACTTGGGAGTCCAACATGAAGCATGAAAGTCATCTTAGGCATTTTAGGTCAAGATATCTTTGTGCAAACACAAACCCTAATTTGGGTCAGCAGTGCTAGGAGAAGTCTTGTAGAGGAAACCCTAACTGGATCTTGAGCTCCAAGGGCCTTGTGATGAGAAAATGTTGAGAAAATGGGAGGGCAAATTTTGGGGTACAATAGTTGCCCCTGTTCAATCTTCTTGAACCTGAAGAGTTAGATTGGCAAGTTTGCCTTTCGTGACTCGAGGGTAAAAGGAGATTGGACACTAGAGTGCCCTGAAATTTGCACTCGCATGCTGGAGTATTAGCAATGTGATGTCGGGAATGGGATTATAGATGCCGTTTGGAGAGACGGTGGATAGGGAGATGGGCTTATAGATGCCATCTGAAGGCATGACAGAACCTTGTCGGGAATGGGCTTATAGATGCCATTTGGAAGTGTTGATCGCATAAGAGATTCCTTAGCGAGAACTTGCGCACTTTGAGAAAGACAGATGTTTTCCTGGCTTATTACAGGTGTTGATCTTCAATCTCTTCATGCAGATATGCCCTGGCTAGATACAGGTGTCGAATCTACAATCGGTTGCTCACAAATATGCCCTGGCTGGATACAGGTATCGAATCTGGAATTGTCGTCAACAGATATGCCCTGGCTGGATACAGGAATTGAATCTTCAAACTCTTCAGATGTGCCCTGGCTGGATACAGGAATCGAATCTGGAATTGTCGTCTATAGATATGCCCTGGCTGGATACAGGAATTGAATCTTCAAACTCTTCAGATGTGCCCTGGCTGGATACAGGAATCGAATCTGGAATTAGTTGTCAACAGATATGCCCTGGCTGGATACAGGAATCGAATCTTCAAACTCTTCAGATGTGCCTTGGCTGGATACAGGAATCGAATCTGGAAACTGATCACTCACAGATGTGCCGTGGCTAGATATAGGAATTGAATCTGGAATTGTGACAGTTGAGAGTAGTCGTCTTTTGGATTGTCTTTTTCCCTGCAAAGGAAAAACATCAGTTGTATGCAATGTCATGATGTATGAAATGCATGATGTCATGATGTTCAAAATGAGATAGTGTTGTATGCACTTTATCATGTATGTAAGCAAGATGTATGAAATGTGAAATGTTTATGAATGCGTTTTCGTCTAGGAAAATAAATCCTTGACGACCAGCCGGGGAATTAAATCCTGGGCTGACGTTGAAGAGTAGAGTTCTTCGTTTCCGCTAGGGATGAAGGTTGCAAGAATACACCGGTAGGAGAAGATGACTCCGTTGGGGAATAAACTTGTTGGAGAGATTACTCTGAGGGGAATTACTCTGTGGGAAGAGATACTTTGCTGGAGTTTTGACGAGAGCCCCGCTGAGGATTTCAATGATGGACTCCGCTGGGGATTACAATGATAAACTCCACTGGGGATTCTGTTGATAAGTTAAGTTGGGGAACTTTGATGAACTCCGCTGGGGATAGGAAGAACTTTGTCGAGGGCGATCTTCTGTGGTAATTAGCTGAGGATAACCCAGTTATAAGCCCTTGTGAGGAATAACTTTTGAATGAAAACGGGGAGGGACGTTCGTATTCTGCAGGGTATAAGCTTCCAGAGTCTACCGGGGATAAGCTCCAAGACCTGCTGGGGAGTTGGATTCCAATTTTCCTGGGGAAACTTTCGGACTGTACTGGAAAATGGTTCCACTGGGTGTCTGCATTCCGCCGGGGAACAATCTTAGATCAAGACTGTCGGGGATGCTTGCTGAGGAATGCCTACACTCTGCTGGGGAATGTTGATATCTTCTGGGGATACCCAACTTCCTTTAGGCTGGCCGTAGACTAACTCTGCTGGAGGAGAGTATTGCTGACTTGCTAGGGGAATAGGGTGCCTATTGTAAGGGCTGATGATAGACTAACTCTTCCTGGGGAGAGTATTACTGAATCTTGTCTTACTTTGTGGGGAGTTGAGGTAACTTGGTCACATTCTTCAGTTGAACCTACCTTGGTACCTTGGTACCTTGGCGGATAGAGCAACTAGACTGCCTGGACAACTCTACATTGCTCTTGTTTCTGATGTCACCTGTAATCAGTCCTTTGTTTCACATGCAAGTATTTATGAATTAGCAATTTACTGTCAAATGCATATATCAAAAATGAACATTGGACGTTCTTCGCAAGACAAAGCAGAAAAAGGAAAAACAATTGGCAATTTGTTTGGAAAAGTGAATTTGTATTGATTTTGAAATTTGCCTGTAAATAGGCGTTTTTGTACAAGAGGCTGACGTCCTAGTAAGAGAACGCCGCCGAATAAAATAAAGTGTATACAATTTTGAAAAGAAAACAAAACAGCTATGTGAACAATATTCCCACTGGGTTCCAACTCTGATATCGCCTTTATGTCTTCAAGCGTCTCATCACTTTGCTGCTTAGTTGAAGATGAAGTTGATTGATCGATGCCGAAGTCTGAGCCCGATAGTTGATGCCGAATTCTGGATGCAAGGTGATCCTATGAGACATAGTGTTACGCTTTATCCCTAATTTTTGCCTAGACCTCCCTTTCGGGTTTTCAGTCCACCGGGATACCCATTTTTGCCCAAGCCGCCTTTTCAGGTTTTCGACTTGCCGGGTGTACAGATTCTTTTCATTTCATCCCTTATTTTTGCCCGAACCTATTTTGGTTTGCCGGGAAGCCCTTATTTTTGCCTAGGTATGTCAACCTAGCGGTTCTTTTATTCATGCGTAGTATCTTTTTACTATGTCTGCATTGGCAGGGTGAGGAAGGTCGTCCCCATCCATGGTGGTTAGAATCATAGCTCCTCCTGAGAAGATATGTTTAATCACAAATGGTCCTTCGTACGTAGGGGTCCACTTGCCCCGGGGATCACTTTGAGGAAGAATGATGCGCTTGATTACCAGGTCTCCGACTTGATACTCTTGTCGTCTGACTTTCTTGTTAAATGCCCTGATCATTCGTTTTTGGTACGTCTGACCATGACAGATAGCGGTGAGTCTCTTTTCGTCAATTAGGTTTAATTGATCAAGTCGAGTCTGGATCCAGTCATCTTCACTCAAGTCTGCATCCTTCATTATCCGGAGAGAGGGTATCTGGACTTCAATCGGCAAGACTGCCTCCATGCCATAGACCAAGGAAAAGGGTGTTTCCCCGGTTGACGTCCGTGCTGAGGTACGGTACCCATGAAGAGCAAATGGTAACATTTCGTGCCAATATTTGTAGGTCACTGTCATCTTCTGCACAATTTTCTTAATGTTTTTATTTGCCACTTCGACAGCTCCATTCATTTTCGACCGGTAAGGAGAAGAGTTGTGGTGCTGTATCTTGAATTGCTCGCAGAGCTCAGTGATCATCTTGTTGTTAAGATTGGTACCATTGTCCGTAATGATTCTTTCTTGGACGTCGTACCGACAGATCAGGTTATGCCGAATGAAACGTGCCACGACGCTCTTGGTTACGGTGGCGTAGGAAGCTGCTTCCACCCACTTCGTGAAGTAATCAATCGCTACCAAGATGAAGCGATGCTCGTTGGATACCGTCGGTCGGATCTCGCCGATCATATCAATGCCCCACATTGCAAAAGGCCAAGGTGCCGTCAGGACATTCAGAGGAACCGGAGGGACATGCACCTTATCAGCATAGATTTGGCATTTATGACAAGTTCGAGAATGTTGGTAACAGTCGGCTTCCATTGTGGACCAGAAATATCCTGCCCGAAGGATTTTCTTTGCCATGGTATGTCCACTGGAATGTGTTCCGAATGTACCTTCATGTAGTTCTACCATGATCTTCTCTGCTTCAGTCTTATCCACACAACGCAGTAAAGTTGAATCATGATTTCGTTTGTAGAGAATGTCGTTGCTGAGGAAGAATTTTGCCGCAAACCTTCTTAGGAACTTCTTGTCATTGACCGATGCGCCTTCGAGGTATTCTTGAGCTTCCAAATATCTCTTCACCTTATGATACCAGGGTTTTTCGGTTACCTCTTCGGCCTCAAGATCGCAGCAGTATGCAGGTTCGTCCAACTTCCAGATAATGATTCGGGGAGCCTCGTTGTCCCATTTGACTTTGAACATTGAAGACATCGTAGCTAGTGCGTCCGCTAACTGATTCTCCTCTCTTGGGAAGTGTTCAAAAGTTATCTCTTCAAAGTGGGGAAGCAAAGTCAACACATACTCCTTGTAGGGAATAAGATTTGGGTGTTTCGTATCCCACTCGCCTTTAATCTGATTGATCACGAGAGCGGAATCTCCGAAGACACTCAGAAACTTGATCCTTAAGTCGATTGCAGCTTGAAGGCCCATGACACATGCCTCATATTCTGCCATGTTGTTGGTGCAGTTGAAACACAGACGGACGGTGAGTGTAGTATGAGTGCCTTTAGGGGATATGATCACAGCGCCAATGTCGTTACCCAAAGCGTTCGAGGCTCCGTCAAAATGCATAGACCATCGGGATCCTTCCTCATGTCCTTCATCCGGTCCAGGCACATCACAATCAGTTACTACCATGATATCTTCGTCTAGAAATTCAAAGTTCAATGATTGGTAATCGTCCACAGGTTGGTGTGCCAAATGGTCTGCCAATACACTTCCCTTGATTGCTTTTTGAGTTGTGTATTGGATGTCATATTCCGTCAAGATCATTTGCCATCTTGCTATTCTTCTGGACAGAGCGGGCTTTTCGAATATGTACTTGATTGGATCCATTTTTGAAATCAACAGAGTAGTGTGAGTCAACATATACTGTCTCAGCCGGCGAGCAGCCCATACCAGAGCGCAGCAAGTTTTCTCGAGCAGTGAGTACCGAGTCTCACAGTCGGTAAACTTTTTGCTCAGGTAATAAATAGCGTGCTCTTTTCGGCCAGACTCGTCATGCTGCCCCAGCACACACCCCATTGAGTTGTCAAGTACTGTCAAGTATAGTATTAGAGGTCTCCCTTCCACTGGTGGCATAAGAATGGGTGGTTCTTGGAGATACTCTTTTATCTTTTTGAAAGCGGCCTGACATTCATCGTTCCAACGTACTACTTGATCTTTCTTCAGCAATTTGAAGATTGGCTCACAGGTAGCAGTTAGATGCGAGATGAATCGGGCAATGTAATTCAGTCGTCCTAGAAAGCCTCTGACTTCTTTCTCTGTCTTGGGAGTCGGCATCTCTTGTGTGGATTTCACCTTGGCAGGGTCCACTTGAATACCTTTGTCGCTTACAATGAAACCCAGCAATTTTCCAGACCTCACCCCAAAGGTGCATTTGTTTGGGTTCAACCTCAGCTTGTACAACTTCAGCCGGTCAAACAGCTTCCGCAGATGGTCAAGGTGTTCCTCCTCAGTTTGAGATCTTGCAATCATATCGTCGATGTACACTTCTATCTCGTGATGGATCATATCATGAAATAAAGCAACCATGGCACGTTGGTAGGTTGCCCCAGCATTTTTCAACCCGAATGGCATGACCTTGTAGCAGAAGGTGCCCCACTGAGTAACGAAAGTGGTTTTCTCCATGTCTTCAGGAGCCATCTTGATCTGATTATAACCGGAAAAGCCATCCATGAAAGAGAAAACTTTATGCTGGGCAGTATTATCAACCAGAACGTCGATATGAGGCAGAGGGAAATCATCCTTAGGGCTGGCCCTGTTCAAATCCCTGTAATCAACACACATTCGGACTTTACCATCTTTCTTTGGCACTGGAACCACGTTGGCCACCCACTGAGGATAAGAAGTCACTGCTAGAAACCCGGCATCAAATTGTTTCATAACCTCAACTTTGATTTTCTCGGACATCTCTGGGCGCATGCGGCGGACTTCTGTTTTACCGGAGGTCAGTCTTCCTTGGTAGGCAAGTGATGAACCACAATGTCGGCATCCAAACCAGGC
This sequence comes from Vicia faba, assembly GCA_948472305.1. NCBI lineage: Eukaryota > Viridiplantae > Streptophyta > Magnoliopsida > Fabales > Fabaceae > Vicia > Vicia faba. The sequence continues at coordinate 1,554,929,470 of OX451735.1, read as the reverse complement.
ATGTCTTTGTAAGACCAAGCAAAGATTTCCATGTAATCATGCAACATCTGAATCAACCGTTGTTTCACACTGAGCTCCAGATTGGCACCAATCTTGACTTCTTTTCTATCTGTTTCAGTACCCAGATTTACCGTTTCCACTGGCTCTTCATGCGGCTGAATGGCCCTCTCTTCCTGGAGTAGCAGTCTTGCGAGTTCACCAGGCACTTCACAATCATCTTCACCCTCGTCTTCGGCTAAGTTGATCGGATTTTCGAAGTCATAGCTGGCAGTAACAGAGTCGTTACCAATGAGATCCAGAGTGGATTGGAACCTGTATAAGTGAGTGTGTGTAAATATAGCTGTTTTGCAATATATGAAGAAAGAAAAAGAGCACAAGATTTGAAATGCAACAAACGTCCAATGTTTTGATTAATGATATATGAAAATGTCATACAAAAAGCCCTCACAAATGGAGCCACGGTGCCCCAGGTAGGACACCGAGCCAATAAAAGTTTCAACATATTGTTTGTTACAAATTGAAAACAAAAGAGTTCATTACTGAGTGACAAAAGTAATAAGTGTAAAATCTTTTGCCGTCCAGTTGCTTGGTCCATTGTCGGTTGTTGGGTAGATCCAACTATCAAATTCCGCTTCCTCTACGTCATCCTCAATAGCATTCACTCTTGGGTTGGTGATGAACACCGGAGGTTTTCCGATCCTTGCTTTGCGAACAGCCCTCTGAGCCTCTGCAGTGAAGCCCAGCCCAAACTTGTCAGTCTTTGGAGTGAAGTCAGGAAGCCGACCCCAGTTTGCGCACTCGCCTTTCTCAATTACAGCCCGGGCATCCTTCAAGGAAGCCATCTTCAAAGGAAAGTCTTCTTCAATCACTGTTTCAGCTGACGCCAACGTCTGGGGCACCTCTTCAAAGTGTTGAAAGGGAGTTTCAATAAACTCCCCGTCCATCTCAATATACCGGAATGAATTCAGATGACTAACCATGTATTCTTCCTCCCCCTGCACAATAACAATCTTCCCTCTGACAGGGTATTTGAGCTTCTGGTGTAGAGTGGATGTTACAGCCCCAGCCTTGTGAATCCAAGGTCGTCCCAGCAAACAGGAATAAGATGGACGGATATCCATCACATAGAACATTGAGTCAAAGACTTGGGAACCCACACGAATAGGAATGTCTACCTCACCATGCACCATCCTCTTAGAACCGTCGAAGGCTCTAACAATGATGTTACTAGGCTTCAATTCCATGCCCTCACAATCCAACCAGTCTAAGGCCTTCTTGGGCAATACATTCAGGGAAGAACCGGTGTCCACCAACACGTGTGCAAGAGTAGTGCCCATGCATTCTATGGAGACATGCAGGGCATCATTGTGGTTTTTTCCCTTGGTGGTCAGATCGGCATCCGAGAAACCCAAACCGTTGTCAGCGGTCAAATTAGCCACACAGTCAGTGAATTGATCTACAGATGTCTCTTGTGGCACATGGGCCGTCTTTAGAAATGAAATCAGGGCCTTGGCATGGGCCTCTGAGCATAGCAGCAATGATAGCATGGAAATCTTGGAGGGAGTATGCCCCAACTGTTCTACGACGTTGAAATCGCTTTTCTTAATAATCTTGAGGATCTCCTCCATCTCTTGTTGGGAGGCTTCAACAGCAGTCGTCTTCGATGCCTCCGTCCGGGCAGGAAAATCGGTAGCAACTCCTTTGCCCCGAGCATCAGAGGACTCGGCGGCAGGGATAGACACAGGAACTTGATTTGGAGGGGAAACATGCACACTTGCGGGTGTGATGATAAGAGGTTTTCGGATAACTGGCGGTGCAATGTCAGGCGAGAAGAGCCTGCCACTGCGAGTAAATTTGGCGGGACCAGTGATGTTACTGATACTGGTACCGGTGTTGAACTCCTGCTTCACTCCAAGTACATATACATCTGCCCTATAGTGCCATGGGACAGCCTTGTTAGATTCGTAGGGGAGGGGCCCCGGAACAGTAATAATTATGGGTGCAACAGACATGATTTTAACTGGCTTCCTCGGGGGAGCCTTGATTGGATTGTTGAAAATTGTAACGACAGATACTTCTTCAGCGGGAACAAAAGGAACAACGATCTTCTTGAACAGAATCTCCTTGCTATCCATCAGGCTTTGGATGCCTGACTTCAGTAGTGGACAACCGGTAGGGGTAACAGCACACAGGAGGCAACCCTTGCTACAACCCGGAAATAAACCGGCCAGCAACAGATTCCTCTTAACAGTCAACAGAGGAGTAGCAACATCATCCACCGAAACATCATACAAGTCTTCATCAACAGCATTTACTCCATGCTGGGGCATAGGAGCAGTCACAACGTTAGGCCTTTCAGGCGCCTCAAACTGTATTTCCTTGGCATCGATAAGGTCTTGAACCTTATTTCTTATGGCCCAGCAATCATCTGTAGTATGCCCGGGGCTATCAGAGTGATAAGCGCAACGGGCGTTGGGGTTGTATTTTGGAGAAGCTGTATTCACCACCTTCGGAGCTTCTTTGATAGTTACCAAGTTGGTCGATAGCAGTTGCGGCAAGATTTGTGTCAAGGTCATACTCAGCTGAGTGTACTGCCTTTTGGGCCTCTCGCCCCTTTGTTGATTGTACTGCTGAGGAGCAGCAACAGGCTTTGAAATTATCAATGCATTGACGGCTTGGCGGCGTTCTGGCTTAACTTGTCTTCTAGGACCATAAACAACACTAGCTTCCTTCTTGAAAGGCTTCTTCTCAGTACTCGCGGAGGCACCTTTCTGTATCTTTCCTGACTTGATACCAGCTTCTATTCTTTCACCAGTCAAGATCAAATCCGTAAACCCAGCGGAGGAATTACCAATCAGATGATTGAAGAATGGACCAGACAAGGTCCCTAGAAACATGTCAACAAGTTCACGGTCAGTCAAAGGAGGCTGCACCCTGCCAGCCAGGTCTCTCCACTTTTGCGCATATTCTTTGAATCCTTCACCCGTTCCCAGTGACATACCTTGAAGTTGGGTACGCGTGGGAGCGAGGTCAGAATTGTACTGGTACTGTCTATAAAATGCGGTAGCCAAATCCTCCCAATGTCGGATACTGGTTCCATCCAGCTGATAGAACCACTCAAGTTGTGACCCCGAAAGGATATCTTGGAAGAAATGGATCCAAAGGTTCTTGTCTGCAGTGTAAGGTTGGATCTTCCTTACGTATGATCTGAGATGCAGCTTAGGACAGGAAGCCCCATCGTACTTTGCAAAGGCAGGCGCCTTGAACTTGTGTGGGATCACCACCCCAGAAGACAAACCTAAATCTCTGAAATCCAGCCCCGGCACATTTTGAATCTCCATGGCACTCAAATGGTCCTCTAGTTGTTTGTATCTGTCTGCAGCAGGAGGGTACTGTTCATCATTGTAATCCGTCTCGTTGTCAGAGACTGCAGTACTAGGAGCCCTTCCCCCTTGGGGACTGTCTTTCTCTGCAGAGGAAGTAGCTTGATCAGCCTCATTATGGAGTGTATTCCCAAACCTGCGTCCAGTGTTGAACAATGCAGTCCTCTTCTTCTTCTTCTTCTTTAGGAGCAGAGCCTTCAACTCTTGTTGACCTTGGGCTAAGCTCATGACCATCTCTTGAAACTGGGCGTTCTGGGCCTGGAGGGCCTTGATAGCTTGTTCACTGGATGATTCAGGATTCATGATGACTGTTCCAAAATAAACAGCGAAGAAGATTAAGCGACCTGTAGAAAAAGGGTACCTGTTATGCATATGATGCAATGAGATGCGTATGTTTTATGTTTTCAAAGACAAACGAGATTCAACTTTGTAGACAAAAGGGAAACACACTTCATTAGATTCAAACTTTAAATTGTTCAACATGCCCTTAGGAATTACAGGAATGAAAATACTGAAAAGGAAATAAAAGCTGTAAAAGGAAATATTCAAAGCCCATCAGTGCTCCCATGGCCTCCTCTTCTCAGTATGGATATAGTCATTCAGGATCCGCTCTTCCTCCAATTGCTTAGTCAGCTTCTGGATCTTCCGTTCCTGTTCGTTGAACTTTTCTCGATAAAAATCTCGTTCTTCCTTTAGCTGCGCCCAAGATCTCTTCAATGTATCAAAATCAGTGGGTATCTGAGGAGGGAGGACAGTTGGAGGAACCCCATCTTCATCAGGAGACTCAAGAATGATAGGTCTGACAGCTTCGTATGGCATACCTAACTTCTGAGCACGGATGCAGACCCATCTACAATAGGGTTCCAATGGTAGAGAAGTCTTTGGTCCCAACTCATGTGGGTCAGCTTTGTGAATTCTGTCCCAAGCCTTAATGAATCCATGGCGTAGTTTGTCACTGTCTATCTGAAATTCAAAATGGAAGTGAGGAACCAACATCTCGTGAGGCCCTACTCTTCTGGCTCTTCCAAACTGACGGAGAGCTAAACATGGATTATAAAAAATTCCTCCCTGGGTACCGATCAATGGAACATTAGGGTATTCTCCGCAACGATCAATAACAGCTACTTCATCCAAACCTCGGAGAGTCCAAGTGATGTCATTATCAGTGAGAGACATTAACCTATGAGCCCAACCTTTTCCTTCTTCATTCTTCAGCACGAACTTAGGAAGGTGCGAAATAAACCACCTCACTAGCAAAGGAGCACAACACCATGGAGTTCCCCGTCCTCGGGCAGTACGAGCATAGAGTTGTTGCAGGATATCACCCAAAAGAGTGGCTACAGGATTCCGAGACATGAAGATCCTTATGGCATAGATACTGATAAGGTGTCAGGATTTGGAAACAATACCAGACCATAGATTAAAAGAGCCAGAATGTCTTCGTACGCCTTGAAGTCTAAGTCATTCCAGAAACCATTAGCTTTGCCAACCAGAAACTTAACCAAAAAGCCCTCAACTCCACTTCTAGTTTCCCAGTTAGCCAATACCTCTTCTTTGGTCAAGGGAAGGACTGCAGCAACCTCTTCAGGCCTAAGAGTCTTCTCCCAACCAGTGAATGGAGTTTGCTTCAAAACAGGGATACCAAGCAAATCAGAGAATTCTTCCAGGGTAGGGACCAGCTGGAAGTCTTGAAAGGTAAAGCAATGATACAGGGGATCATAAAACTGGGTCAGGACACTTATCAGTTGTTGGTCCCACTTTGAAGTGATCAAACCAAGGAGAGAACCATGCCTCTTGATGAATGAAGTAGTGTTTGGAATCCTATCAACCAAATCCCTGAGCAAAGTTGGTGGTTGAACAAAGTTGAGCCGGATAGTATTCCTACGCACGGGCATCATGATGTCCTACAAAACAGAGCAAAGATGAAACCTTTTTGTCTTTGAAATGGGTCAGCCCTTATACAGGATGCATGCAATGGTATGATGGTATGATGGTATGATGAAGCACACCACAAGCATTCACAAAGGCAAGCATGATAAGGCACACAAGTCACACAAGACAACCCTTAGGGTTTAGGCCAGCATGAAGTTTAGGTATTACCCTCTTTTAGTTTCGTTGGTTAAAACCTGTCCTATCAAAAGTAACCGGGTTCTAGAGGATCTCAAATCATTGACTACCCTCAATCGGTCATAACTCCAGCATCGCAACCTTTTCTTGCAGCCAGAACCATCACGAGAGTTTAGCCTCAATGAGTGTAGCATACTGCTACTGTTCTATGGCCAAGTTTGGTCAATTTAGGGTTCTAAGGTCGGTTGGTGTTTAATGACTCCTTAGAAGACCCATATTCTCCTCGTTGCAACACAAGGGATATCGGTACAGACTAAGGTGCCACACCAACGTAGCCACTGCTTCACCCATGTCGGTCTACGCCGGACAGGTCCCTCGCAGATTATGCTACCTAAAAGGGTATTCCCCAGATCCGGGTTAGGATCTATGAAACTCCGATGCAAAGCCCACAAATATAAAAGCAAACAAAGCAAACAATTGAAAATAAAGGTGATCTAAGCCCTAAGGTTACTCCACTTTTAAGTTGAATTCCCCAGCAGAGTCGCCAGTTCTGTGATACGGTGGGAGAACTGACTTGAGGTTTTGCGTTTGTTTTTCCAAATGTTTCGGTTGAGCAAAAGTCGCCACAGACTTTTTATTTTATCCTAAGGAAAGGTTTAAAAAGCACAGCAAAAACCTTCGAGATGTTTTCTTGGGTTCGAGGAGTAGATTATAGAAAGGGAAGGTATTAGCACCCTTTCTATCCATGGTTATCCATGGGCTCTTAGTTACTTGCTTAGATCAACTTGCCTTGATTTTCAATTGTTTGAAATGGTGCTTTGTGTGTGGGTTTGAAAAATGTTTTGAAAAGAGGCCAATGTGGTGGCAACCTTTGTAATGATCCATGTTGGGATGTATACAAAGGTGTATGTCTTTTGAAAAGGTTTTCAATGTTTTTTTGAAAGTTTGTTTTGAAAGTGTATTGTGATGTGTGGTTTTGAAAAATAGGCAAGTGTTTTGTTTTTGCAAGTTGGCAAGTAATCAAGAGCTATCTACCCTAAATTTCTCAAAGATCTTTGCTATATTTTAACCCTTTTAACAATTTTGTTCCACCATTGTATTTGGTGGACAATCTTGTGTTAGGATGTGAACGGGACGGGCGCGGGTCATCATTTAGACCATGATTGCAATGGTGCCAAGTATCTTTGGGCAATTTTTCTTTTAAGGGACTTGATCATTTTTAGGCAACTTTCGAAAGCGTCATCGAGGGACTATGATCATTTGAATTGTTTTGCTTTGCCCAAAGAGACCTAACATGCAATATGGCCCATTATTGAAGGCAACAAGTTGAATACCCTAGGGGTGCAAGTGTGATTAGTGTTGTCCATTTTCATGCTTGTTTATCTTGAAGTTAGGTCAAACTATTTTGGTTAATTAATTTGCATACAAACACTAGTTCTAACATGGCATTATTAGAAAGCTTTTAAATGCGAAAAATAAAAGGTCCTAAGTTATTACAACATAATATATGGGATGGGGGGTACAAATGTTCAAATGGGGATATTTTAGCAAGAAATTAAATCCTAAACTATTACATCAAATTGAAATTTTACAAGGTATTTAATTGCACAAGTATTTAAACAAAATAAAAATAAACATGCAAAATGCCAAAATGGTTTTCATATGTATGTAAAAAGATATTCATTATGTATCAAATAAATAAAAATAAAATTAATTAATTTTGGTATTTTTATGCATTTAGGGCAAAAACCCTAATTTTACAAATAAAAGTATTTATTGTATAATATATGCAATATTTATTAATTATGTACAAAAAATAAATAAAAAAAGAAAGTATGTAAAAAAAAGTAATTTTTAAGTTAAATATTAGTAAAAAATAAAATGTATTATTTTATTGTGTTTTTAACCTAAATGTATTAATAAATACATAAATATTTATAATATTCACTAAATACTAAATATATGTATAAAAATAATAATATTTAATATTTACAAAAAATGTATTTTTTATAAAAGTTTTTCAAAGGTAAAATAGAACAAAAGTCAGAAAATAAAAAGTATTTGTATTATTTTAGTATTTTAAATAGAAAAATATTTATGTGTTATTTATATGTACAAATATCAATCTAAACAAATAAATGCTTAATAAATACAAAAATGGTTTGAAAAATATTTTTTATATTTTTAATATTATGAGAAAATAAATAAGTCAGAAATAACAAAAAAAAAAAAGTAAAAAAATGTTTCAAATAAGCACAATGGGCCAAGGGGGTTCAAAAGTAAACATATGGTGCAAATAAGAAGTCAACTCAGGCCCAGCCCAAGAAGACTTTGTCTTCAACCTCTGAACCTGCTTGAACAATAACAACACGCGTTTTCCTATCTCCAGATTCCCTGATTTTTAGCACAAACTTACAACACAAGAAATGTAGAGCATCAAGCCACGATTCTGGACATATAAAGAAATCAATCTAACTCTCAGAAATGAGAGAGAATTTCTTCTCCCCCAATTCCTGACCTAGTTTTTATTCAATGTTCAGACCTCAAATTCTCATAGCACATGCAAAATAAATGGAAAGTAAAGATATGTATAGCTTCGGGGACATGAGCATGACATTTTTCATTCACAAACTTAGAGCTAATTCTTCCTACATTGAGAGATAGAAGTCCAAAGATTTACCTGTTCAGTTGGAATCGTGTGCAACAATGGAGATGCTTACAAGGCAAGGTAATGATTTGTATAGCTTGCTTGATGTCCAGGGATGCTATTCCAATGCTTGGTGTGCTTTGAACCCTACTATATCAAGCTGCAGAAGTCAACCTGCAAGAGGAAAAAATGAAAATGGCAAAACTGATTAGAGGTGTTACAGTCTGCTTCCAATGCTTTGGACAGTTTGTATGGATGGTAGGGAAAGTGTTTGAACTAGTTTGGATGAAAGTGCACGATAGAAATGAGCTGTGTGATTCAAACTGCAACCTATGCCCTGTTTTTGCAGTTTTTGGTGTTTTGAGGTTTGATGATGTTTGGAACTTGTTTGGCTCGTGTTTCAGCTTAGGTTTGATGTTTAGAATGTGTACAATAACTTTGCTTAAGCTTGCTCTTGCTGGAATGATAGTTGGTCTATGTTATGTCAAGTTTCTTCTTACTTAAGCAACAAAATGTCAAGTTGTGTTTTAGACTGATGGAGGCCCCTCTAATGTGCTGCTAAGCTTGCCCTTGATCAGTGGGATTAGCTCAATAACTTGTGCCAAAGAGATTTGCTTTGTACCTCTTGATTTGCAAATTGACATAAAGTTCTACTTTTTCATAAATGGATATAATGCTTTTTCTATTTTAAGACTAAACCTTCATGTAATGATTAAACACATAATGCAAGGCTTGAACACAAGGGGTTTGCATTAAATTATTGAGTGCAAATGGGATAAAGGACCTGTAATCAAGTTGTGCAAGCTTATTTGAAAAATTGCACAAGTTATGAACATGTACATGGCCATGAATCAAAGTGACTTTTTCCCAACTTGCCAAATTCGATTCTCTCTAACCATGAGGTTATTTGATGAGTTCTTGGACATTTTGGAAAGCTTGGAATGTGTACTACAATCCATCTTTGTAATGCAAATTTAAAATCCAAGTGGAAGCATGTGAAAAGTGGTCTTGAAGTTAGGCAAAAATCCTGCCTAAAATAGGTCAAAATTTCTCTAAGTTAAGAATGGTTTGGTACCCTTGTTCCAAAAATTGTAACTTGAGCTACAAGCTTCTTTTGAGGAAACTTTGTGAATCAAAGTTGTAGATTTTGCAATGGACTACAACTTTCATGTTTTGACCTTTCCTTGAATCCAAATGCATCTTGATGAGAAAGTGGGACAAAGTTAGGAAAAAATTAGGGTTTTTCATAACTTAGAAAAATTCTAAGTTATGAAAAATCTTCATTTCAAACCCTAATTTTTGATTTTTGATTTCTTTATGAACAAGTTTCATGATTTGGCATGTTTTGATGAAAAATGAATCTTGACACTTGATTTTGATCAAAAAGTCAAAGTTTGACTTTTCAGTATACAGTCAAAAATTGATCAATTGACTGGAAAATTCAACTGTCAATCTTGTGCATTTGGGATCTTTTGAACTTGTTGAGCATGTCAAGACAATTCCATGGGGTCCTTGAGTCCATATGTGAGCTTGGTTTGCCATTGGCTAGGTCAAACAGTCAAAAATTGCCTTTGTGCAGTCAAAACCCTAAAAATGACCATTTTGCCCTTTTGGTGATCTGATCAAATTTCTTGTGGAATTGTGATCCAAACTTGATCAAATGGTCCATATGAGTTCATAATGTTGATGTGGGTCAATTTTCATGAGGTTTGACTGTCAATTGGCCACAGTTGACTTTTTCCCCAATACAACTGATTTCTAGGTCAACTGTCCAATTGACTGGGCAAAGGTTGGAATCAAGGCTTGAAACTTGGTATGGATAAACTTGGGAGTCCAACATGAAGCATGAAAGTCATCTTAGGAATTTTAGGTCAAGATATCTTTGTGCAAACACAAACCCTAATTTGGGTCAGCAGTGCTAGGAGAAGTCTTGCAGAGGAAACCCTAACTGGATCTTGAGCTCCAAGGGCCTTGTGATGAGAAAATGGGAGGGAAAATTTTGGGGTACAACACCAGGATGATACGTCGATAGTTCGAAGTCGACAACCTTGTCCTGAAGAGAAATCGCAAAGAATCTCGCAAGGGCAAGCTCGCGGCAAACTGGGAAGGTCCTTATCGTGTCTACGCCAAAACGGGAACCGAAGCGTATTACCTAGAAAATTTACAAGGGGAACAATTCATTCGATCATCGAACATTGAAAAGCTAAAACAATACTACAGTTGAAAACACTGAGGTCTTGGTAGGTTCGATCGACAAAATAGACCTGCCTGAACCTAACCACGCGTGCGCGCCTATAACAAGCGTAACACCAAAAGTATGTAGAAGGGGCAAGGTTTCGCTTTGTGACAAGCATACCTGTGATACGGTGGCAGAACCGACTGTTAATACTGGTTTGCGTTTTGCGTTTTTTGTTCGCAAAATGTCGCGGTAAGCAAGAGTCGCCATCGACTTTTATTTCATCCAATCATAGAAAAGGAAAAAGAACAGAAAAAATCTTTTTCGAGATTTCTGAGTACGGGGGGTAGATTATAGAAAGGGAGGGTGTTAGCACCCTTTCTATCCATGGTTTTCCATGGGCTCTTAGGTACTTGCTCGTCTTTTTTAAAATTGCTTGTGTGTGCTTGTTTTGAAAAAGTTTTACTTCGTGATAACCCTTGTATCAGTCCTCAAGGATGTGACAAAGTTTATTTTGAAAATTTGTTTTGAAAGGTGTTTGTGTGAAAAGTTTTTATTGAGCAAGTACTTAAGATTCTACCTACTCGAAAAAAGATTGTTTGTTCACGTTTCCTTTAGACAACGCTATCCTACTATTAAGGAGTAGGTAGCCCCGTTGTTGGAGTTTGTAAGGGACATTCGAAAGGGAAAAGTACAATCACTAAAGTGATAGTTAGAAAACTTTAGTAGTAACCCTAAAGTCTTAAGATCTTTCTGAGGCAACATTTCTAAGGCAACATTCGAATGAGACATTTTGATCTTTTTAGACTGGAGGGCAACCACTAAAATCTCCTATGCTTAATGACTATTTACCGAAGGCAACCGAAGTGAGGTAAACCCTAGGAGTGAATATGTGCATATGAATTGTTTCAGTTATTTAATCTTTGCACATTAGGTGATCTATCGTTTTAATTTCAAGTAATCTTCCCATACAATCCTATTAGCATACATCTAGACAGTTAAATATTTGCAGGAATTTAAAGTGCAAAAAATAAACCTAGCTATTACAAGGCTTTGACAGTTACATAATTATCTCGACGAAAAATAAAAATAAATATGTGGAAACTTAAAACCCTAATTAAAACTATTACAAGCTCTAAACAGGTACAATAATAATAAAACAAATTAAAATGCGCGTGGCAAATTTAATGCGAGGAGAAATTGAAAACCCTAAAAATATGACTAGAAAATATTTAAGTTATTTTTTGAGAAAAGAATTAATTAAGTTATGTACAACTAAAACCCTAATCCTAATTATTTTAATTATAAAAAAGAAATTGAAATTAACATTATCTAAACTAAATTGAATAATTTCAAGAAAATAAAATATTTTACAAAAAAAAAGATTTTGTGTATTTTTGGTGGTTTTTTATTTGAGAAAAAAACAATTTAATTACAAAATTTAAAACCTAATTTCTATTTAATTTTAATTGAAACAAAATAATCAAATGAACTAATTAACCTAATTTATTTTTTAAAAAAAATAATAATTTGAATAAATATTTAATTCTGTATTTTTGTGATTTTTTTGATTTTGTAGAAAAATAATAATTTTGTGTTAATTAATTAAAACAATTAAAGAAATTAATTCAAGAAATTAAAAAAGAAATAGAAAGAAAATGCAAACTGGGCCTGTGCACTAGCAAATAGGGGGTGTAAATCTGAATTTTTCAAGCCCAATAACCCTTCAAGCCCGGTCAACATTTGATTCCTTGTAGCGTTGACTTGAGGGTGCATCATGGTCCCTCACTGCTGGAGCGTTAGATCTGATGGTTTGCTTGATCAAACGACTGTACACAAAGGTGTATGGAAGTCGCCTGGGATTGGGATGCATTGAATCTGTTGCAAGAAAATGAAATAAAGAAAATTGTTGAGACCTGGGATCGAACCCAGGTCCTCACGCTTGCTACCACTGAAGCGTTGCCAATTGAGCTATGATTGTTAGTTGTAAGTATAATGAGGAGAATATATATATATATATATATATATATATATATATATATATATATATATATATATATATATATATATATATATATATATATATATATATATATATATATATATATATATATATATATATATATATATATATATATATAAGTGGTTAGTTGACAAACAAAACAAAACGCGCGAAGATTCAAAAACTCCAATGGGGGGCTGCCACCTAGTCGTCTTCTTCAAGGCTCCGTCGTGTTAGGTGTTCACCTATAACCACAGACAATGTTCATAACCATAGCCCTGTAACATTCCAAAATCCACAAAACGCAAGATAAATAAAATCTAACTATATAGATCAACTCGTTTTGATCTTGTGAACATCATGGTACCCTTCTTTTTGCCCAATTTAACCTGTAGAACAAACCCCTAAACTGCACACGCAAACCCTAACAATGGAAAAGACACATATAGGCGTAAAAAAATCAATTGAATCATGCAGTTAGCTTGCAAACATCTCAAACATTACAAATATACCAATTAATCATGCTAATGATGCAAGAAATACAGTAATAGATTTTGAAAAGAAAGCAAACCGAGTGAACTTGTAACGCGCGATTCTGGGTGTTTCAGGCCTTGCAAACGATCCAATTGGCTTCTGGGAAGGTCCAAGAACCGATTGGAAGTGTTGGAATGGCTTTAATTGATCTCTAAGTTCAAAACGGTCCATCACTTTTTGTCACTTTTTTTAAATTTTGTTTGGTGTTTTCACGACTGCAAATCCTTGTGTCATGCTTTGTTCTTGTCCAATATATATCTAGGAATGAATTAGGGTTACAAACTTGGATTGAATCTTTGCAATTATGAGAGATTTGATTTGATTTTCAAGCTACATGTAAACTTTCTATTTTGAGCCAAATCATCCCTTTCTTGTACCAATTATGCTTGATTCGTTTTTGCCTTGATAACTCAGCATATCTTGATTGCCAACCTGTCCAAAAACCAAATCAAATCATATCTTTGCTATTATTCATCAATTATTTGATTTAATTCAATTTTTAATTAATAAAAATTCAAAATAAATTTAAAAATGAAGCAAGTAATGTGTGGGTGAATATTTGAGTCGTGGACCATATTATAAGTGAGGTGCAAGCATAAAAAGTTAGGCCCATTTAGCAAAAATACATTTTTGAGCACATTTGACTTTTGACAATTTTGCAAAAAGGGTTAACTCTGACAAGGCATATCTCTTCCAATTTTAACCCTAGAGAGGTGTTCTTGGACTTTTAGAAAGCTTAGGATGTCCACTAGGCAACCCTTTTGGTCTCATTTCAATTGGGTCTTCCATGTTCATGTAAGAAGCTTTGACCCAAAAGGTGTTTTTGTTGACTTTTCAAAAGGACCCATAATGTAGAAATTCATATCTTTTTATGGGTGCATATTTCGAACTTGTGGGCTGAAGATGAATTGTAGGGAATTGCATCCTCTTCAAAATGAGCTTTGGATGGAAAATGTCTGATAAAGCACGTGGAAGTTATGCTTGGTCAAAGTTTGGTTGACTTTTACTAAGAAACCCTAATTTAGCAACTTTCGGGGTTTGATGAATTTGGGGCATTCCTTGAGGAATCATGATCAAACCTTGATCAAATGATGGATATAACTTCAAAATGTTGATGTTGACCAAAAATCTTGAAGTTTGACTGTATGTGGGCCACATTTGACTTTTGACCTAATACAGTTGATTCTCAAGCATCTGAGCAGTTGACTGAGCAAACTTCTTGTGCAAGATTTGAAATTTGACATGGAGGGTCTTGAGAACATATTAAGACCATGGATAGCATATGAGGTCTTTGGAGTTCACCCATCTTGATGAAAATGGAAACCCTAGTTTGAGATACATTGCCTTAGGAGAGAGTTTGTCTAGTCAACTCTTGGGCAACCTTGAGCAAATTGAGGATCTCTAGGAGTATGTTTTGGGTAAAATGAGAGGGAAAATTTTGGGGTACAACAATACCCTTAGCCCGAAGTGGATAACTCGACCGAGCTCCACAATCATTGTGCCACGACGGCAGAACCCGGGTCCCTCGAAAATGAGACCTGGATTATGGCTCTCGCCCGACATTCGCCCTGGCAGTTTGATCAGTGTCCCCACACCGACGAACATACAAAACGAGCATATCCTCGATATAAACTCAGTAAAATACAAAAGTCTTAATCGGATTGACTTGTCAACAATCATGCAAATAACACATTGAATATTCAAAGTGAAACGACCAATGGCCGGAAAATAAATAGAACGACCACTTGGGCCAAAATTGTGCGAATATTACATAAAGGGGCAATAACCCTGGAAACAACAAATATTACTAAAAACGACACGTAGGCCGAAACAAATAGATGATCATCTCTCTGCTTCTCCCTCGACAATAGGAGACAGTCGAGCGGGATCCCTAGTCGGTTGATTGATGACATCCCTCAGGTAGTCGGGGACCAGAATCTGTCCGTCGGCCACATAGTAGTTGACCCCCATGTCCAAATTATTAAGCTCAACGCCGGGATTCAACACACATATCTGATTCACCGTGTTGTTGAAGCTCCCCTCGGAAGTAGCCTGAACATCGTCCACTGCAAGATGGAAACAGGCCACTAGCTCGGCCCGAGTCTTTAGGTCCTTGGTATCCTCCGGCTTGTCTTCAGCAGGCGCTAGCTCGACGTTCAAGATCGCCACCCTCCCTTTGATACGCTCACTCTTGAGCATGAAGGCGCTGCGCTCCTCGGCCAACTTCCCCGGCTCTGCCTCAACCAACTTTAGGGCTTTATCTTTATCGACCAATGCCTTCTTGGTCGTTGCCAACTTGGCTCGGAGGTTCTTGATTTCCATCTCCTGGGATGAACTCCCCTCGATAAATGCCACGACCACCTCCAAGATCCCCATCAAGTCACCCGCATCTTGAGCCAGTGTCGCCCTCTTTTCCAGACGAATCGTCCCCTCGAGAAGGAAAGATTCGGCCCTGGGAAGACGAAGTGCCACACTCTCAAAAAAGGACCTCTCCAGCCACCAGAGAGAAAGATCATAAGCCCCTTTTCCCATCTCTCCAATAAGGTCAACGCTCCCCTCAGATCGAGGCCTCTTCGCCTTCGAGGAAACAGCAGGCGGAGATAAAGCGGTTGTGGACGAGGTCGAGGATGACCCACCCGATCCAGGAGCAGAAACTGACCCCGCGCTAGTCTGAGCATCATTCTTGGTCTTTCTCACCCGAGCGGAGAGTGTCTTGGCCAGACGTTCTAGAGCAGGATTCATATTTTCTGTAAAACAAAGAAAAAAACAAGAGTCAGTAAAACGAAGGGTCAAACAAACAACGATCACATACTGGAAAAAGAAAATCTATACCCAGATATCTAACGGGATCCTTGCTCTTAAGGAGCTCCTGGACGTTTATAAGACACGGCTCGAACACGGGCTCCCCGTTTCTGTCCAACACTGGCCTACCCCCTTGACCGACTCGCTGGACCGAAGGGATTAGAGCAACAAACGAGGTCAAAGTGGAAAAGCTCGACAGGTCCTCACCCCCAAGCTCCCCCTCTCTCTCCAGACATAAGAGCCCAGCTCCTTCTCGAAATGTCTGCTAGTCCATTGGAACGGGAACTTAGCGACCAGCGTCACGGTAGGCTCCCCCAACTCGTTAATTCGAGGAGTCCCGTCCTTGTTGAGAGACGTCCGACTCCTAAAAACATTCAGAAACGCCTTTGTCGACGTGAACTGCACCAACATGTACTTGTCTTTGAAATGACACACGAACTCTAAGTAGGCCTTGAACAACTTCCGGTTGCCCTGTTTGAGGGAGACCCATCCCCACCGCCCATCAGTCCGACTCCTCTGAATATGAAAACAATAGAAAAACAAAGGGATCGTGGCCCCAATCTTCAAATAGTCGCACACTATATGGAATGCCCGCACAAATGCAATCCCGTTCGGGTTCAGCTGAGAAGGGGCCACATGCAGATGCCGGAAAACAGAAACTTCAAAATCAAAAAAAGGAAGACGGAGACTCATCTCCCGGAGAACAATGTCATACATAGGAATCTGCCTCCTGTCGTATCTTGAGCAAATCCTGCTGTCTTTCCTGGGGATGTATACCACTCCTCCCGGGCTCCCTCCTCGTCTACGTAAACATCGGTGAAAACGTCTTCTCCGTGCTCGTAAAAGTATGACCGCCACTCCCAAGGGTTCTTAGCTACCCAATCTCGAGGATCCTCGTCATCTCGAGGAGGAAATAGGTCGTCATGTGCCGAAGAGGACGCCTCTATGTCGGGTTCCCCCATCTGTTTATCCACCAGGTTTTGCTGCTCCCCATAGATTTCTAATATGCTCGACGAGCTGCCACTGGTCTCGCTCGAAGAGCTCCTAGAAGATTCTGTGGATTCACTCAAAATGATAACATGCGCATCGTCAGTCATAGCACATGAAAAGCAGAGGAAAAAGGTGAGCTCGACATCAATGCCAGAACCACCCTTCCACCGCTAAACATGTGAAAGGGCGCTGAGAGACGAGGATCACATCCCCGACCAGAACCCTCACTGGGGCACGCTGTCGGGCACAAAACACAGAAAAAGTCCAAAACTCCACTAAGGTATTCTAACGGGCACATGTTGCAGAAAAAAATCAAACCCTAAACGAATCACCTATAGCACGCCACCAGGCCCCCGAGAGAGCTCCATGGCAGCTCCGACAACCATGCGCCGCGAGAACAACTTCCGCCACCTAGGATCTCTAACGATCTTCTCCCTAACGGAACCCTAAATCCTAACCGCATGGATATCTAAGAAGCAAAAAATGAAAGCGCTAAAACATGCAACAATGGAGAAACGGGAACTCACCGAGAGAAGAAGAAGAGATGAAGAAGGATGACCGCAGACGAAGAAACTGAGCAAATGCTGGTGGTTGACCGTTGAGCTAATACGAGCAGTTGAAGGAGAAAGTGAAAAATACTAATCGCCCTGTTCCTCTCGTATTTATAGCTGAAACAGTCCGCGCGTACAAAACAAGCGCCTTGAGAACCCTAAGGTCGTCATCATGACACCCTAGCCCATCATTTGCGCCGCTCGACCGACACGTTTCCCAAAACACGCTAACTCTCCAAATTCAACGGTCCTAACAGCAAACATTTCGCCTCCCTGATAAATAAGTACAACGGGAAAATGCTCATTTCCCTGTCCTCCGAACTGACATCAAAGTCTTCACTATTGTGCCCAAAAGCAACGACTTAGGGGCTACTGTTCTGGACTGACCCGAAAGCTTGAGTGGGCCCAGTCTAAGGCATCTCTTGGTTGCCACCCACCGACCATGACCAAAATTGCCCGACTCTTGCCCTTCTGATTCGACTCTGATCCAAGATGCCCGTCGAGCATCTTCTCAGTCTGCCCGACTCCAGCATCGTGCAGACCACCAGGGATCGACCAGAGAGATGCCCGCAATCAGCCTCCTCCCCAGAATCAACGGCTAGTTACTGACACATCTGCCCGGTTTGACCAAGTCCTGGCAGTTACCTGATTTTCTGGATCCACATATCTAGGTCGAAAATCAGGAACCAATGGCCACGCGCCAGGGGCAATATATAAATCCTCACACCCGTGAGGGTCAGGTATCACATATTCACTACTCACTACCTAATATTTTGCTAGTACCTCCTTACTCCCACTCTTACTTGATCGTTGGAGTACCTTGCAGGTACAACCCCCTCTCTCCTCTGTCCGACTGAAGATCATCCTCCGGTCACTCTCTAGGTTCTGATCAACCGCAAGATCAATATATATGCCAAAACTGTATGTTCGATGCTGGCAAAAAGATAACGAATTTAATGAAAGAAAGAAGAATTGAAACAAAAGTCCTGGGTTGTAACATGATTGAAATTAATGGAGTAGTTCAAGAATTTTTGGTCCGAGGATCTTTTAACTTCCCATGAAAGAACTCACATTGGTCTTAGATAGATTAAGCAATGAGATGAAAATATGAATTCAGTGAGTTGCCAAGGAAACTTCTGAAGTTGAATTCGTCTTGTCATATAGCAAAATCCGCACTTGATTATTTAATATCTATGTATTGTCATTTGTTATAAGATTGCTGCTTTGTTATCTGTAATTTCTTGATATGATGCTTGCAGGGAACATAGATTCAAACTTATTAAGGTATGGATGTGCCATGCTCATTTATATACTATGTATATCTAAGTTTTCTAGACGCTATATTTGGGTTTTCTATAAACTGTATGTGCGAATGAAGTTTGTAGATTTTACATTCTTAGCTGTTGAAAATTTAAGAAATATGAAGAATAGATTGAAAATGTATGGCATCTGTTTGTACCCTCAGAAACCATGCATTTAAAATTAAAGACAGTTCAGCAGTTGCAAATGCATTGTTTGTGGCCATTATAACCAATATTCTTTTTTCTTGAGAACCCTGAGTTTTGGTGCTTCCATTGATGGATATTAGGTATTTTTTATTTAATTTATAAAAATTTATAGTTTCAGTTACTAGTTTGGAACCAGTAAGATCCTTTTGTATAAAGAATTTCATGGAATATTTATTGCAGTGTTTTGGATGCTTGGTGATGGAAAAGCCACATCCTTTACTAGTAATGCATAAGGTGCTTTGAAGTACCAACACTTCTTCACTACAAAGTTGGTTTGAAAATGTAGAAACAAACACCAACAAACAATGCAACAAAACTTGTTTATTAAACCTTTCAACTCTATAAGGAGATTCACCTTAAGACTTCTGCAGCATCCCATTTCCCTTTCCTTCACCATTTTCTTTCAATGGAGCTTTTGGAACTGTTATTGATCCTAATTGTTATTTTGTCTAATATTCACACTATGAAGTGTAGTGTATTTCTTGTTCATGATGAGTATTACAAGGAAAAGTGTCCTTTAGCTGAAGAGATAGTGAGACATAACATGGCAGTAGCAAATTCAAAGTTCCACGTTTAGCAGCGTCACTACTTCGATTACACTTTCATGATTGTTTTGTCATGGTAATGAACCCATCAAAGAGTTCAAACCCTTTTTTAAAGCCTGCAATGCATGCCAAGACAAAACAAGCTCTCATATCTGTAAAACAATATTCAAAAACAATATTCAAAAACCAAACTTTGAACTGAACTAATATCTCTTTCTGAGATGATAAATTTATCAAACCATGTATCATATAAGAGACTACATAACAACAATCCCACTAATCATTTGTTGAAATTAATTGATTTCTCAGAGCATCTTCAACCGTGAACTTATTTTTGAGTTCTTTGCGGGATCCATTAAATCCCGTCAGCTTGAAGTAACTCAACTAGTTTTTTACTCTAATGGTGCAATCAATAAAAATAAATAACATCACATAAATTAATCAAACTTAAATTTCATCATCTTCATGTCCAAAACGTTCTCAAATATACTCGACTAGATCTCCTTGAAGTTGACGATGAACTTGTTTTTCACGAATATTTACTCTTCTTTGTAGTCTTGTTGTAAGATTCAGATGAGGACCGCTAAATGTTTCAGTTGTTGAGTTGTTGTTATTCACATTATCATAAGAGTAATCAAAATTACCTCCATATGTATGTCGTTCATCTTCAACAATCATGTTGTGCAATATGATGCATACATATATGATACGTTTGAGGGTGTCCATGTGTCAGGCACGCGCTGAGCCACGTATAATTGCAAATCGAGATTGAAGCACTCCAAACGCCCTCTCCACATCTTTTCTAGCTGATTCTTAATGTTGAGCAAATAATTTTTTCTTCTCTCCTTGTGGCATTGAAATGGTCTTCCCAAATGTAACCCACTCAGGATATATACCATCGGCTAAATAATACCCCATATTATATGGTGTCCCATTGATTGTATATTGCAAATTGGGAGCATGTCCTTCTAAAATATCGTTAAACACGTTGGATTGGTTTAACACATTAATGTCATTGTTTGAACCTGCAATACCAAAAAAAGCATGCCAAATCCATAAGTCTTGTGATGCCACTGCTTCAAGCATGACTGTGGGCTTTCCATGATCACCTCGACAAAATTATCCTTTCCATGCAACGAGACAATTTTTCCATTTCCAATGCATACAATCAATGGAACCCAACATACCTAGAAAGCCACGTGATTCTCCCATTTGTAAAAGATGTTTAACATAAGTTTTGTTAGGTTTTCTCAAATACTCAACCCCAAATACAACATTCACGACCGAACGAATCATTGTAAGCACTCAATTGAAGTGCTTTCACCTATTCGAACATATCCGTCTACAACGTCAGCAGGAGACCCATACGCCAACATACGAATAACATACGTACATTTTTGTAATGGTGAAAGACCCATTTTACCAGTTGCATCTGAAGATGTGAAAAACACAAGAAGAGAGGGTTGAATTAAAAAACTTAAATCAAAAGCCTTGATAACACAATATTTTTATCCTGGTTCGTTTGATCTCAAACTACTCCAGTCCACCCGTCAAGGTGATTTCGCCTCTCTCCAATGAGGTCTTAATCCACTAATCTCAAAGGATTACAACAGCTACTTTAACAATTGTTAAGGTCTTCTTGAGTATAACCAAAAACCGGTTTATCTCAAGGAAATCTTTTACAAATAATTGAACAAAAGTGTGTTGTTGTTTTCTAACAAAATAGTATATCACAACTGTGATAATTACACAAATTAAGCTTGGAATAGAATAAATTTGCTAGAGCTTGAATATGCGTGATTTGGAATTCTCTGCAAATTGATGTGTTCGTACGTACGTGCTTCTTTCACAAGCAGACTTGTTTATATAGGCAAGCAAGAGACGTTGTCCATAAAACAAGTTTAATGATAATAACACACTTTCCTTTTGTAGAAGATCTTGTCTGAAGAAAGACGTTAGCATTTAATTCTGTCTTGAATAACCAGTAACGCTTCAGAGTCTTCTTTGCTTTAACTGCTGATAACGCTTCAGAGTGTTGATGACTTGGTAAAGATGTCTTTGTTCAGAGTCAGAGTGTACTTATTTAGGCGCAGATTCTGGTCATCAAACTTCAGCGTAAAGCCTGCTTTGCTTTCAGCGTGTAATGCTTTATTGCCTATCTTCTGATGCTGATCCTATCAGAACTTCTGCATATACAAGACATAATTTTAAGTAGCATATTTGTTCTATATATATATATATATATATATATATATATATATATATATATATATATATATATATATATATATATATATATCTTTGGAATTATTTATTCTTTGTATTTTGTTATCATCAAAACTCTAATCAAGGGTTGTAGAATCAAAATATGTTCTAACAATCTCCCCCTTTTTGATGATGACAAAAACCAGATTTTTCAATTAAGAATAAAGAATAAAAAGTATAGAATTAAGAAGAAAAACTCCCCCTGAGTTGATTACTTCCCTTAAATTCTTTGACTCCTTGAACATCAGAATTTGACTACGTCTTTCATCAGAGTTTTGTACCTGTTCAAGCTTTTTAGAAGAAATAAATTAAGTAGATCAGAATGTTTGAGACTTATGTCTCAGTAATCCATTATTGAAAATATCTTATTCTTTCTCCCCCTTTTTGTCAGTTATCAAAAAGAACATATAATCAGAGCCAAAAAGGATTTATATTTAAAATTAGAAGTAACGATAAGAAGTTCAGAACAATAGCAATGTAGAAAATATTACAGATAAACAAATTTTAAAAGAGAAATCTAAGAGGGAGGAGGAAGACGCGTGAACAAAGCTTCCAACAAGCCCTTGATCTGGGTGTTGGTTTCCTCTTGTTTGCTTAACATGCTCTTGATTTCTGAAATTTTATCATCCTGTTTATCCATCCTTTCCTGAATAACAATATCCGCTCTCTTCAGATCTTCCAGAGTCTGCCTGTCATAGGAGGAAGCTTGAGAATCTTCAGTAACTGGATGCTTCTCAGAGCATTCTGCAACATGATCTTTTTGAACCAAATCCTCTGTAGGAATCATCTCATCTGAAGCAGTAGTCAGAGTGAAACCTTCTGACTCTGATTGAACTTTGTCTACTGGACGATGTTCTGACCAGGGAGCATTGTCCAGAGGGAGAATCTCTTCCTTGAGCAGTTGGCTCAGAACTTGATCTTCAATTACCTTTAGCAGATTACTGAAATTCTGCTTAACTTGTTCGTAGCTCTGTTCTTGCATCTTATGAGTTTCAGAAATTATCCATTTTCTGAAACTTGTCCAAAGATAATCTGAAGCTGCATGGTTAATCATCTCAAGACTAGCTTGCTTCAGGGAGGTTATCCATTTCTGCATTTCTGTTTCAAACATCAATAAACTAGTACCAACATCTGGTGAGGGTTCAGATGGTTTTGGTTTTGGAATGGCCGTTTTGTGAGTTATGGCAGCAAGACGTTCAAAAACAGTTAGATCAATGACAAGTTTAGCATTGTCATCTGGATTTCTCTTTGGTGAGGGAGTGGGAGAGTCTGGTATAATTATTGGACTAGTTGGGGAGTTTGGGGGAGTTGATTCTAGTGAAGAGGGAATTTGGAGAATGTCCTGAATGGTGAGGGGCATACGAATGGCCAGAGGTTCAGTGATACCTGGAATAGGAATGGTATCAGAATTTGAAGTGGGTTCTTCAGATTGGTTGGATTGAGCGTTAAGATGTTCTGGTTCACATGTCACAGAAGGTTGGATCTCAGAAGTTTCAACTTCTGGTTGTGATTTTTCAGGTTGTGGAGATGGTGGATGAATATCTGGTTGAGGAGATTGAGGTAGTGGTATTTCTGGTTGTGGAGAGAGGGGAATTTCTGGTTGAGGTGCTTCTGTAGTGGTTTCGGAGTTTGGATTTTTTGATGTGGGAGCAGAAATATTTTGGGCAAAAGTTTCAATATCTGACAGAACTTTTGCAAGTTCTGGTTGAGTTGTTTCAGTATTTGGATTGATAGGTAGGGAGTGAGTTCCTCTAAGATTTAGAGTTTCAGAGGGGTCAAAACCTATGTCAAAATCATCAAAGGTTTGAGGGGTAGGAATTTCTGAATGGGTAGGTATTGGTTCAGATGTTGATATAGTAATTGATTCTAAAACATTAACAGTAGACGGATTACCTTTCCTTTTAGCAGCTTTAGGAGTCCGCTGGGATGATCCTTCTGTTGCTGCCTTCCTTTTCTTGTTCTTCTTCAGCACAACTTCTGGAGCCTTTTGTTGCAAGTCCTGAATATTTAAATCTGGTGCAGTGCCATCTACCTTGCATGCATCCAAATATCTGACGATAATCTCAGGCTTGGAATCAATTTCTGAGAACATAGGGAAATCATTCAGAGGGATTCTTCTGGAAGTAATGGTTGCAAAGGATGTAACACTGGGTTCCTTTCTGATGTTCTCAATAATCTTCATCTTTTTCAGATTCTTTGCATTTAAAGGCTTCCCAACAGTTGCCTCTAGAGAGTTGATTTCCTGTGCTTCTGTTAGATGCTCTATCAGCCTATTCTCTATCAGAATATCTGATATGAGCCTTCCAAGGGGTATCCAGTCCCTTTTGGTGCACTCGTCTTCTCTAGTCTCCTTAACACTGGTCCTTAGATGATTGAAAAGTAGGTGAGCCAGATTCACCTTAGTCTTCTGGGAGATAAAGTAGATCAGAAACTGTTGATCAATGTTTATGTAGTCAGGAGAGCTGGTTGGCTTCCTGTGGTTTATGCATCCCAAAATTATCTTAGCTCGTATTCTGTGATGATCCTTCAGATCCCTTATCTTGCTGGAGGGAAGACCCAAAGTGAAAATTTCTCTAACAATTGAAGCGACATCAGCACATCTTTCAGCCATGTCTATACACCTTACGCCACCACCACTGTAACCTATCAGTCTTGCAATAAGATCTTCAGTTATGACTATCTTCTTCCCTATTACATACGAAGTGACTTGATGGTTGGAGGATGAAGCATGAATCCAAAATTCCTTCACAAGGATTGGGAACGTTGGACCTAGAAGACGGTCAAAATACCTGTTCCATCCTTAAGCCTTTACTTCTTCAGAAAGATTGAACCCATTTTCTTGAAGGCTTTCAAAATCCACAATCAGTTCTGAAAGCACTTCTAGGTTGTCAATAGGTGTGAGAAGAGTTCTGAACGGTTCTTCATATTGTTCCATGGATTCTGTTCTCTGAGTGCTGGTATTTGGGATGCTTGAGGAAGCCATGTTCACACAGAAAATTTGAGAAGAAAATGAAGGGGTTTTTGAAAAAATGCAAACTGAAAACAATTAGATTGTAGAGAAAGTGAAAGTGAAAGAGTATAAAGAGTGAAACATGCGTTTAAATAGATTTTGAAAACATAAACTGCAAGAGAGAGAAATAATTTGTAATGATTATAAGCATTAATGACAGCTGATTTTAGGGGATTCAGAAAGATATTGGAACGGTTACCCATGACATGTGTCTCAATGCACCCAATCAACGCTTTTGACCTTTCAGAAAATTGAACGCGTGTTCAGCCTCAGAAGGTAGCTGATGAATGGATGACAACTGTTTGCTTACGTGAACATCACACTTCTATCCTTGAAATGAAACACTCAAATCTTCATGGATAGATTCTGATACAATCTGTACTTCTAACATTCTGAAGGCAGGTTGATCAGCAGTTCACAAAACATAACCAAAATTTTGAAGGTTAAGATATGTAAATAAAACAGTTTATTCTGGGCATAGCTTCATGCTGAGATGTTTCAGAATGAAGTTAAACCTATCTTCAGAAAGAGGTTTTGTAAAGACATCAGCCCATTGATGGTCTGTGTCAATGAATTTTAAATTGAGAATCCCTTTATGAATATAGTCCCTAATAAAATGATGTTTTATTTCTATATGCTTAGCCCTAGAATGCAAAATAGGATTTTTACTGAGACAAATAGCAGAAGTATTGTCACCGAGGATAGGGATGTTACTCTCAAATATATTGAAGTCCTCGAGTTGACTCTTCATCCAGAGCATTTGCGTGTTGCATTCAGCTGATGCTATGTATTCAGCTTCTGCTGTTGATAGAGCTATTGTGGATTGTCTTTTGCTGGACCATGAGATCAGATTTTCTCCCAAAAACTGGCAGCTTCCAGAAGTGCTTTTAAGTTCTACTTTGTCTCCAGCAAAATCAACATCACAATATCCTACTAAGCTGTAATCACTTGATTTTCTATAAAACAAACCCAGATTAGCAGTACCTTTCAGATACTTGAAAATTCGCTTAACTGCTGTTAAGTGAGATTCTCTAGGATCTGATTGGAATCTAGTACAAATGAAAACACTGAATAGAATGTCAGGTCTTGAAGCCGTCAGATAGAGAAGAGAACCAATCATACCTCTATAGACCTTCTGTTCTACCTTTTTTCTTACCTCTTCTTTTTCCAGAATGCATGTGGGATGCATTGGAATCCTTGATGGCTTACATTCTGAGAGATCAAATTTCTTCAGAAGTTCTCTGACATATTTGCTCTGATGAATGTAAGTTCCTTCTGGAGTTTGATTAATCTGAATGCCCAGAAAGAATTTTAGTTCCCCCATTAGGCTCATCTCAAACTCTGCCTGCATACATTTAGCAAACTCTCTTCCCAGAGAGAGTTTAGTGGATCCAAATATGATGTCATCAACATAGATCTGACATACTAAAATCTCATTCTTAACTGTCTTACAGAACAAGGTTGTGTCCACTTTCCCTCTGGTGAATTCCTTTTCCGACAGGAAGTTACTTAGTCTTTCATACCAAGCTCTGGGAGCCTGTTTCAGACCATAGAGTGACTTCTTTAGTTTGAAAACATATTCTGGATTTTTGGAACTTTCAAAACCAGGGGGTTGGTGCACATATACCTCTTCTTCTATATAGCCATTTAAGAATGCACTCTTGACATCCATTTGATACATAGTGATGCCTTTATTAACAGCAAAAGATATTAAAAGTCTGATAGATTCTAACCTGGCGACTGAAGCAAAGGTTTCTGTATAGTTTATCCCCTCTTGCTGACTATAACCTTGTGCTACCAGTCGTGCTTTGTTTCTGATGACTTCACCTTGTTCGTTCAGTTTGTTTCTGAACATCCATTTTGTACCAATGACGTTGAATCCTTTTGGTTTGGGAACCAGATCCCATACGTCATTTCTGGTGAACTGATTTAGCTCCTCTTGCATTTCCAGAATCCAGTCATTGTCTAGAAGTGCTTCATCAATTGTTGTTGGTTCAATCACAGAAACCAGACCCATGAGAGACTCTTCAGAATTTCTGAAAGTAGATCTTATTCTGATTGGATCTTCCTTCCTTCCTAAAATTGTTTCTTCTGGGTGATCAATGCTGCTTCTGGATGGTCTTTTCTGGAGTTGATCAACAGAAGGTGCTGGATTGCTTGCAGTGACTCTTTCTGATGTTGAGGGAGTGTCTCTGTTGAGAGCCTCTGATGAGTTGTCTTCTGTACCTGTGAGTTCAACTTCCATACCTGCAAGAAGTTCATTCTGCTTTGACTTTTGAGAGTCAAGCTTATCATCAAACCGAACACTGATTGATTCTTCAACAATCCGTGTTTCTGTATTGTATACTTTGTACCCTCTTGAGCGTTCAGAGTATCCTAACATAATACACTTTTGTGCTTTAGAGTCAAACTTGTTCAGATAATTTTTTGTATTCAAAATAAAACATGTACATCCAAATGGGTGAAAATAAGAAATGTTGGGCTTTCTGTTCTTCCACAATTCATATGGAGTCTTTTCCAGAATAGGTCTTATGGAGATTCTATTCTGAATATAACACGCTGTGTTTATTGCCTCTGCCCAGAAGATCTTAGAAATGTTAGTCTCGTTGATCATGGTTCTGGCCATTTCTTGCAATGTTCCGTTCTTTCGTTCTACAACTCCATTTTGCTGGGGAGTTCTAGGACAAGAGAAATCATGCAGAATGCCTTTTTCATTAAAGAATAATTCAAAATCTTTATTTTCAAATTCTCCACCATGAGCACTTATGACTTTGACGATTCTAAGATCCTTTTCATTCTGAACTTGGTTGCAGAAGGTAACAAACACAGAATGTGACTCGTCCTTATGCCTTAAGAACTTTACCCATGTCCATCTGCTATAGTCATCTACGATTACTAACCATACTTCTTGCCACTGACTGAAGCAGTTTTTACTGGTCCAAATAGGTCAATGTGCAGAAGTTCTAATGGCTTAGAGGTGGAAACAACATTTTTGGATTTGAAAGCAGGTTTTGCAAACTTGCCTTTCTGACATGCTTCACACAGAGCATCTGAATTGAACTTCAAGTTAGGAAGTCCTCTGACCAGATTGAGTTTGTTAATCTGAGATATTCTTCTCATACTAACATGTCCCAATCTTCTGTGCCAGATCCATTGCTCGTTGTTAACAGACAAAAGACACTTTACATTCTGACTTTTCAGTTCAGAAACTTTGATTTTATAGATGTTGTTTTTCCTCTTTCCATTAAATAGGATAGTCCCATCTTTCTGACTAACAGCTTTGCATGAATTTTGATTGAATATTATATCATAACCGTTATCACTCAATTGACTTATGGATAACAGGTTATGCATTAATCCATCAACTAATAAAACATTACTTATAGAGGGAAGATTTCCATTACCTACTGTTCCAGAGCCAATGATCTTTCCTCTCTGATTGCCTCCAAAGCCTACGTGGCCTCCAGGTTTAAGTTCCAGGCTTTGGAACATATGCCTTCTTCCCGTCATGTGTCGTGAGCAGCCAGAGTCCAGGTACCATGATTGGTGTCTTTGCTTTGCTGCTAAAGATATCTTGATATCTGTGATCGGTGGATCTGAAACTGACTGTTTAACGCTGGTTCGCGAAATGTCGCGGAAGCAAGAGTCGCCACCGTCTTTTATTTTCTCCAAATGGAAAGGACAAAAGCACAGAAAAATTCCTTAAAGAGATTGCTCTCGGTTCGGGAGGTAGATTATAGAAAGGGAAGGTGTTAGCACCCTTTCTATCCATGGTTATCCATGGGCTCTTAGATACTTACTCAATGTGTTTTCAAAATGTTTGCTTGCTTTTCAATTGTGGGTTTAAAAAGTTTCTTTGAAAAATTTCAGTTCGACTCGTACGTCAGAGTGTTTGAAAAATTTGCTTTGAAAGCTTTTGAAAAGTGTTGGTGTGAAAAGAGTTTTGTTTCGTTTTGAGATTAGAGCAAGTATCCTTGAGAACCTACCTACCCTAAGGAATTCGTCTGTGTAGATGTCCTTTAAAGTAGTGCCATCCCACCATTGAGAGGTAGGTAGCACCACCGTTGGAGGTATTCGGGTCAATTCGAGTTTGTAGGGACATGGTGATCACCAGAGCAATGGGAAGACACCTTAGAAGCTACCCTCATGCCAGGTTCCCGGATCATGAGGACTTACTAAGAAATCCTCTACTCGACGATCACCTTTCGAAAGGTAACAGTGAGGCGTACCCTAGGGGTGGTGTGTGCGAATTGTGTGTCATGTTTCAGTTATTTGTCTTGTCATGTTTGTTGTGTTCTACGCTTGATTTTAATTAGGACATTCATTCTTGCATGCTTTTTAACAGTTAAATATTTGCGAGAAAATAAATCTAAGGCTATTACAAATGGCGCGGGTCCACATCGCCAAAATTAAACCGGACCCGATTTGACGGAAAATAAATAAAGCAATAAAAGTGCGAGAAATAAAATTGTTACAAGGCTTTGGGACATGTACATAATTATAATAAGCTACAAAGTAAAATGCGCGAAATTAACAATTAAAGGTATGGGCGTTGGACCCTTTCATAAGAAATTAAAGTTAATAAGAATTAATTAATTAGAATTAAAGATTAAATGTTTTTGGTATTTTTGTATTTTTTAAGATTTAAAAGAAAAAGAATTTATTGAAATTAAAAATAAAATGCTAAACCCTAGTTCTAATGTTTTTTTAAGTTATTAAGAAAATATTAAGTTTTGACCTAATTTAAATCTAAGTTATTTATATACATTTAATTTAATTTATGAAAATAAATAAAATAAGCAATATTATGATAAAAAGGGAAATTAAGAAGAATAAAAATTAAACCTAATTCTATTTTTGGATTTTAGTTATTAAAAGGATTAAAATTATAACCTAATTAAACTAAATATTTACATGTAATTTATTTATGGAAGTAATTAAAATAAAAATTATATTTTTTGCCTTTTTCTGATTTTTATGATATTTTTCATATTTTTTTGTAAAAATAATTAATTAATTAAAACAAATAAAAAAAATAAATAACATAACAATTGAGAAAATAAAATATAAAAAGAAAATCAAACCAGGGGGGGTAGCCCCAAAATTGGAGGTAAGGCCTAGCATTCTGGCCCATTTATCTTTGAGTTCGTTGACTTTTTGAATCCTGTATGATGCGTTGACTGGGAGTATAGCGTGTTCCTTGAACCTTGGCCTTTTGATTGATGGAACTGGACGCGTGTGTTGGCTTGAGATGGTGAACGTATGGTGATCCACAAGGGTGTGCTGCATGAGATTAATTGATGAAAAATGATATGGAACAAGTGAAAGACCTGGGGTTCGAACCCAGGTCAAGGGGATTGCTAGCGCTTGCATCAACCACCTGTGCCAATTGACTTATTTGATATATAAATAAACAATGAATATAATAAGAGAAAACGTGGGTTAGTTATTTGGAACGCGCGCAAATTTGAAACACCCAACCACTGCTTGCCAACGCATCATCGTCTTCGTTCTCTTTTTTATTTCCTGAAACATGAAAACAAACAGCAACGGTTTTAACCCGTTGCCATAGAGGCCATATCAAAAAATAGCGAATAGGATTCTACTGGTCATAAATTCATCGCGAGTACACCATTCTAATCGTCCAGACGCGTTGAACTTCGTGGTCTTAGTCTTGGGTCATGATTTTGCCTTGGGTGAAAAACCCCAATTCAAGAACTCTGAAACCCTAAAAATCAGTTATGGTATAATCTCGTATAGCACAGAAAAACGTAATTAATGGTGTTAGTTAGCTTCAAAAACTCACAACAAACATGAATCAACAAATAAAAATGGCAAAGGATGCATAAATCGTGATGTGCAATTCCAAATTTTCCTCTGTACAGTTTTGAGTCATTGTACCAATTCTTGAGGTTTTTGTTGTTGTTGTTGATTGGAACGTGATCAGGAGAGTTTTAGGAAGCTATTAGAATCAATCTTAGGACTTGAATCCACCTAGAACCTTGATTTCAGATTTGAGTTATATGGCCAATTTTTCGAGTCTTCAATCAGCTTTTGAGCGCAGCATATGGTGTCCAAGGCTTAGGGTTTGACTCAGTGCTTATGATGGAAGGAAATTAGGTCATTAGTTGGCCTTTATCCATGCCCATGAGAGAATTGGTCTTAGGTCTTTTTCATTAACAAACTTTTCCTTCTTTTAAGCCAAGACCAAGACTTAGTGTATAATCTAACCCTAGCATGAGTTTGTGAGCTGGCACATGATATATGGAAGCTATCCCAATTCAAATGACACTATTTCATTGACTTTTGAATTTTATTTGAATTTTTAAAGATTTAAAATGAATTAAATTATCAAAAATTAAATAAAATAGAAAAATCAATATTTGGTCTTGAAATTAATCATGGGACACGTGTGTGGCATGACAAGGCTGAATCAAGTGGAAGAAAGTGGGCCCTTTTGTCAAAAATTGAAGTTTCAAGGATAGTTGACTTTTGCCTTTTCACAAAAATTTCCCAACTTCTACAAGGCATAACTTGCTCAATTTTTAAGCTTTTCTCATGTTCTTGGACATTTTGGAAAGGTCTTTGAGTCCTTTAACCAATGCCTTTGGTCCCATGTCATTTTGATTTACCAATCTCAAGTTATGGTCTTTGACTTAAAGTCCCTTTTTGTTGACTTTTGAAAATGACCTATAATGTTGAAATTGATAACTTTTTGTGAGAGCATTTCTTGGACTTGAAGTATGAAGATGAGTTGTAGGAAATGTCTTTCTCTTCAAAATGAGCTTTGGATGGAATTTTTCTGATAATCCATGTGAAAGTTATGCCCTGGTCAATTTCAGTTGACTTTTTCAGCTGTCCAAATAAGGAAACTTTTGCATCTTGATGATTTTCTGAGCCAAATTTTGAGAATCATGATCAAGCATTGATCAAATGATGTTTGTGGCTTCAAAATGATATGTTGACCAAAAATTTGAACTTTTGACTGTCAAATGACCATTTTGCCCCTACAGTTGACTGTAGTGCAATTTAGGGTTTTGACTGTGCAATCTTGAGCTGAATGCCTTGAAACTTGATATGAGGACGCTTGACCATGTTTATAAGCATATGAGACTTGATTGAGCCTTTGAAAACTTCCTTTTCTTGATCAGACTCAAAACCCTAATTTTGACTGTTTAGGAGGCCCTTGCACTGTGCAACCCTTGGGGAATTTTGTGACTTGGCTTGGCAATTTCTTGAAGAATATGGGAGGGCAAATTTTGGGGTACAACAGTTGCCCCTGTTCAATCTTCTTAGACCTGAGGATGCAGATTGGCTGACGTGCCTTTCGTAATCCGAGGGTAGAAGATGATTGGACACTAGAGTGCCCAGAAATTTGCGCTCACATAGTGGCAGTGATGGTGGAATGGGCTTATAGATGCCATCTGGATGTTTTGATTGCGTAAGAGATTCCTTGGCGAGAACCTGTATACCTGCAAAACAGAAAATGAGTACCTGACACGTTGCAGGAGCTGATTTTTAGATGCCTGGTATAGATGTGTCCTGACTGGTTACAGGAGCTGAGTCTGGAGCTTCAAACGGCGATGAAAGAACCAGGGATGGTTACTACCTTAGCATGAATGGTAAGAGAACCTTGGGCGACTTTAACTTCAACAACGCTCGTTGAGAAAAATCTTGGGTGTCTTTAACTTCAACAACGCTTGTTGAGAAAAATCTTGGGTGTCTTTAACTTCAACAACGCTTGTTGAGAAAAATCTTGGGTGTCTTCTACTGGAATAAGAATCAGGGAGATCTTAGGGTCGATCTGACTGAACCAGAGAGGCCTTTGACTGGGTAAGAATCAGGAAAATCTTAGGGTCGATTTAACTGAACCGGTCTAGGTCTTGAAGTGTCTTCAATTGGATAAGCATCAGGGAGATCTTAGGGTCGATCTGACTGAACCAGAGAAGGCCTTTGACTGGATAAGCATCAGGAAAATCTTAGGGTCGATTTAACTGAACCGGTCTAGGTCTTGAAGTGTCTTCAACTGGATAAGCATCAGGGAGATCTTAGGGT
The DNA here is from genome assembly GCA_948472305.1 of Vicia faba. Lineage (NCBI taxonomy): Eukaryota > Viridiplantae > Streptophyta > Magnoliopsida > Fabales > Fabaceae > Vicia > Vicia faba. Next base: position 1,554,896,935 of record OX451735.1, on the reverse strand, counting down.
CGATCTGACTGAACCAGAGAAGGCCTTTGACTGGATAAGCATCAGGAAAATCTTAGGGTCGATTTAACTGAACCGGTCTAGGTCTTGAAGTGTCTTCAACTGGATAAGCATCAGGGAGATCTTAGGGTCGATCTGACTGAACCAGAGAAGGCCTTTGACTGGATAAGCATCAGGAAAATCTTGGGACGATTTAACTGAACCGGTCTAGGTCTTGAAATATCTTCAACTGGATAAGCATCAGGGAGATCTTAGGGTCGATCTGACTGAACCAGAGAAGGCCTTTGACTGGATAAGCATCGGGAAAATCTTAGGGTCGATTTAACTGAACCGGTCTAGGTCTTGAAATGTAGCTTGAGAACTTAACTGGATCTTTCCTGAAAGGTAAAAGTCAGTCATATGCAATGCATGATATGGATCAAGCAATGATGTTCTCAACATAAATGAGATTTGTATGATGCAGTGCGTTATGCATGCTATAATGATGTATGTGATGTTTTATGTATGTTTTCGTCTAGGAAAGTAAATCCTTGACGGGTGCCGGGAAGTCGTATCCTGGGCTGATATTGAGGAATAAACTTGTACTTCCGCTGGGGATGATAGTTGCAAGAATACCGGTAGGAGAAGATGACTCCGTTGCGGAATAAACTTGGCAAATGGACGATTCTGCGGGGAGAAAAGATACTCTGACGACCATGCTGGGAAGCAATACTCTGTGGGGAGAGAAATACTTCGTTAAGTGTTGACGATTATTTGCTGAGGATGTCTTTGTTGTTGGAAGTGTTAATGGACTTCGCTGGGGATAGGAAAGAACTATGTTGACGACGACCTTTCCGTGGCTTTTGGCTGAGGATAACCCAGTTATATCCTGTTAAGGAAATAACTCTTTAAATAAAGCCGGACGACGCGTTCGTGCTCTGCTAGGGGATGAGCTTCCAGAATATACTGGGGATAAGCTTACTGCTTGGGGAGATGAATTCCAACCTTCCTGGGGAATCTGGGTTGGACTCTCCTAGGGAGTTTTGATGTGCTGGGGAAGTGATTCCTTTGAATGTTGATGTATGCCGCCGGGGAACAATCTTTAGACCAAGACTGCCGGGGATGCTTGTTAAGAGTATATGCTGCTGGGGGATATTGAGATCTACTGGAGGATACCCAATTTCCTTGAGACTTGTTAACTTTGTTTGGGGAAGAATGCACTGACTTGCTGTCTCACTCTCTGGGGAATTTAAGATGCCTGGTTAGGTTCTTTAGCTGAACCTACCTTGGTACCTTGGAGGATAAAACAATTAGACTGCTCAGACAACTCTTTATTGCCCCTGTTTCTAGTGTCACCTGCAATTAATTCTTTGTTTCGTATGCAAATATTTATGAGCTATCAAATTATTGTCAATGCATATATCACAAATTGAACCTTGGACGTTCTTCGCAAAACAAAACAGAAAAAGAAAAACAGTTGGCACGTTTAACTGAAAAGTATATTTGTATTGATTTTGAATAGCCTGTGAATAGGCGTTTTGTGTACAAGAGGCTGACATCCTAGTAAGAGAAACATCGCCGAGCAAAAGAGTTTATACAAGTTTTGTACAAAAGAAAATAAAACAGCTGTGTGAAAGATGAATGATCCACTGGGTTTCAACTCTGCTATTGCCTTTATACTCCGTGCGTCTCATCACTTGATGACCTTGGTTGAAGGTGAAGCTGACTGATCGATGCCGTCTGAACTTGATGTAGATACCGGATTCTGGATGCAAAGTGATCTGATGAGACATAGCATTACGTTTTTTATCCCTAACTTTTGCCTGGTCTGCCCTTTCGGGTTTTCAGTCCACCGGGATACCCATTTTTGCCCAAGCCGCCTTTTCAGGTTTTCGACTTGCCGGGTGTACAGATTTTTCATTTTCATCCCTTCATTTTGCCCGAACCCTTTTGGTTCGACGGGAAGCCCTAATTTTTGCCTAGACATGTCAGCCTAGCGGGTCTTTTTTTCATGCGTAGTATTTTTTAACTATGTCTGCATTGGCGGGGTGAGGAAGGTCGTCACCATCCATGTTGGTTAATATCATTGCTCCTCCTGAGAACACATGCTTAACCACAAATGGCCCTTCGTACGTAGGGGTCCATTTGCCCCTTGGATCACTCTGAGGAAGGATGATTCGCTTGATCACCAGATCCCCGACTTGATATTCCTGTGGTCTGACCTTTTTGTTAAATGCCCTGATCATTCGTTTCTGATACGTCTGACCATGACAGATAGCAGCAAGTCTCTTTTCGTCAATAAGGTTGAGCTGATCAAGTCGTGTCTGGATCCAATCATCTTCATTCAGATTTGCATCCTTCATTATCCGGAGAGAAGGAATTTGTACTTCGATCGGCAAGACTGCCTCCATGCCATAAACCAGAGAGAAAGGAGTTGCCCCGGTTGACGTCCTAGCTGAGGTACGATACCCATGCAGAGCGAACGGTAACATCTCGTGCCAATCTTTATACGTTACTGTCATCTTCTGCACGATCTTCTTGATGTTTTTATTAGCTGCTTCTACAGCCCCATTCATCTTCGGTCTGTAAGGAGAAGAATTGTGGTGCTGTATCTTGAACTGTTCGCAGAGCTCAGCGATCATCTTATTGTTCAGATTGGTACCGTTATCTGTAATAATCCGCTCAGGGACACCGTACCGACAGATCAGGTTGTGCCGAAGGAACCGTGCCACAACAGTCTTGGTTACCGTAGCATAGGATGCTGCCTCAACCCACTTCGTAAAATAATCAATCGCCACTAGGATGAAGCGATGTCCAATGGATGCCGTAGGTTTTATCTCGCCGATCATGTCTATGCCCCACATTGCAAACGGCCAAGGTGCAGTCAGAACATTCAGGGGAACCGGAGGAACATGCACTTTATCTGCATAAATCTGGCATTTGTGGCATGTCCTGGAATGTTGGTAACAGTCAGCTTCCATTGTAGACCAGTAATATCCTGCCCGTAGGATTCTCTTAGCCATAGTATGTCCACTGGAGTGCGTACCAAAGGTCCCTTCATGCAGCTCTTCCATGATTCTTTCTGCTTCAGTCTTATCCACACAACGCAGTAAGGTTGAATCATGGTTTCGCTTGTACAAGATGCCGTTGCTTAGGAAGAACTTGGTTGCAAACCTCCTCAGGAATTTCTTATCATTGACAGAGGCACCTTCAGGGTATTCCTGAGCTTCCAGATATCTCTTCACTTCGTGGTACCAAGGTTTCTCAGTCACCAATTCAGTTTCGAGATCACAACAGTATGCCGGTTCGTCCAGTTTCCAGATGATGATCCGGGGAGCTTCATTATCCCATTTGACCTTGAACATTGAAGACATTGTAGCTAACGCGTCCGCTAACTGATTCTCTTCTCTTGGAAAGTGTTCAAAGGTTATCTCTGTAAAGTGGGGAATCAGGGTCAACACACATTCTCTGTAAGGAATCAAGTTTGGATGTTTCGTATCCCACTCTCCTTTGATCTGATTGATCACAAGAGCGGAATCTCCGAAGACACTTAGAAATTTGATCCTTAGGTCGATCGCCGCTTGAAGACCCATGATACACGCCTCATACTCCGCCATGTTGTTGGTACAGTTGAAACACAGCCGGGCAGTGAGTGGAGTATGAGTACCTTGTGGAGATATGATTATGGCGCCGATACCATTGCCCAAAGCATTGGATGCTCCGTCAAAGTGCATAGACCATCGGATCCTGGTTCAGGTCCTTCATCCGGTCCAGGTATTTCACAGTCAGTTATTATCATAATGCTTTCATCTGGGAACTCGAAGTTCATTGATTGGTAGTCATCTACAGCTTGATGAGCTAAGTGGTCTGCCAATACACTTCCCTTGATGGCTTTCTGGGTCGTGTACTGAATGTCATATTCTGTCAAGATCATCTGCCATCTTGCAATTCTCCCAGACAGAGCAGGCTTTTCGAATATGTACTTTATAGGATCCATTTTTGAGATCAACAAAGTAGTGTGAGTCAGCATATACTGTCTCAGCCGGCGAGCAGCCCATACCAAAGCGCAGCAAGTTTTCTCAAGCAGTGAGTATCGGGTCTCACAGTCGGTAAACTTTTTGCTAAGGTAATAAATGGCATGCTCTTTTCGGCCAGACTCGTCATGCTGCCCCAGCACACACCCCATTGCATTATCAAGCACTGTCAGGTAAAGTATCAAAGGTCTCCCTTCAACTGGTGGCATAAGGATGGGTGGTTCTTGGAGATATTCTTTGATTCTGTCAAAAGCAGCCTGACATTCATCATTCCAACGTACTACCTGATCTTTCTTCAGCAGCTTGAAGATTGGTTCACAGGTAGCAGTTAGGTGTGAGATGAACCGAGCAATGTAATTCAGACGTCCGAGAAAGCCTCTGACTTCCTTCTCTGTCTTAGGAACTGGCATCTCTTGAATGGCTTTGACCTTAGCAGGGTCCACTTGAATTCCCTTGTCACTTACCACGAAGCCTAGCAACTTTCCAGATCTTACCCCGAAGGTGCACTTGTTCGGGTTCAACCTCAGCTTGTACAGTTTCAAACGGTCAAACAGTTTCTGTAGATGATCAAGGTGTTCTTCCTCCGTTTGGGACCTAGCGATCATGTCGTCAACATACACTTCTATCTCATGATGGATCATGTCATGAAATAAAGCAACCATGGCACGTTGGTAAGTTGCCCCAGCATTCTTTAGTCCAAAAGGCATGACTTTGTAGCAGAAGGTGCCCCACTGAGTAACAAATGTAGTCTTTTCCATGTCTTCAGGAGCCATCTTGATCTGATTGTAGCCTGAAAAACCATCCATGAAAGAGAACACTTTATGCTGAGCTGTATTATCAACAAGGACATCAATGTGAGGTAGAGGGAAGTCATCCTTGGGGCTGGCCCTGTTCAGATCCCTGTAATCGACACACATCCTGACCTTGCTGTCCTTCTTAGGTACCGGCACCACATTAGCAACCCACTGAGGGTAAGAAGTCACTGCAAGAAACCCGGCATCAAACTGCTTCATAACCTCGGCCTTAATCTTCTCAGACATCTCTGGACGCATACGGCGGACCTTTTGCTTAACCGGAGGGCAATCTTCTTTAGTGGGTAAGTGATGGACCACAATGTCGGTATCTAATCCGGGCATATCTTCGTAGGACCAGGCAAAGATTTCCTTATAGTCATGCAGCATCTGAATCAACCGTTGCTTCACGCTGAGTTCTAGGTTGGCACCAATCTTTACCCCTTTCTTGTCTTCCTCAGTACCCAAGTTTATTATTTCCACTGGCTCTTCATGGGGTTGAATTGCCCTCTCCTCCTGTTGTAACAGTCTTGCAAGTTCACCGGGCACTTCGCAATCATCTTCACCTTCGTCTTCGGCTAAGTTGATCGGATTTTCGAAGTCATAACTGGCAGTAGTAGAGTCGTTACCAGTGAGATCCAGAGTGGATTGAAACCTGTATGAGTGAGTGTGTGTGTAAATACAGCTGTTTTGCAATATGTAAAGAAAGGAAAGAAAAGGAGCGCAAAATTTGAAATGTGAAAAATGTCCAATGCTTTTATTCATGATATATGACAGTGGCAAACAAAAGCCCTCATAAACAAAACCACGGTGCCCCGGGTAAGACACCGGGCCATATAGTTTCAAATTATTGTTTATTACAAATCAAAAACAAAGAAATTCATTACTGGGGAACAAAAGTTATGGGTGTAAAATCTTTAGCAGTCCAATTGGTCAATCCACCGTCGGTCGTCGGGTAGATCCAGCTATCGAACTCTGACTCTTCCACTTTGTCTTCCTCTCCAATAGCATTCACTTCTGAGTGGGTGATGAGCACAGGAGGTCTTCCAATTCTCGCCTTGCGCACTGCTTTCTGAGCTTCTGTGGTGAAACCCAGCCCAAACTTGTTAGTCTTAGGAGTAAGATCAGGGAGCTTGCCCCAGTTTGCACATTCACCTTTTTCGATCACAGCCCGGGCGTCCTTTAAGGAGGCCATCTTCAAAGGAGAAACCTCTTCATCTACTTCTGTTGCTGCCAAGGTTTGTGGTACTTCCTCAAAATGTTGAAAGGGGGTTTCAATGAACTCCCCATCCATTTCTACGTATCTGAAGGAGTTGAGGTGGCTGACCATGTACTCCTCTTCCCCTTGCACTGTTACGATCTTCCCCCTGACCGGGTACTTGAGCTTCTGATGCAATGTGGAGGTCACAGCTCCAGCCTTGTGGATCCACGGGCGGCCCAACAAACAAGAATAGGACGGATGGATGTCCATCACATAGAATTTTGAATCAAATACCTGTGACCCAACCCTGATTGGGATGTCCACCTCACCATGTACCATTCTTTTGGACCCGTCAAAGGCCCGGACAACAATGTGAGTTGGTTTGAGCTCTAGACCCTCACAATCCAGCCTATCCAGAGCCTTCTTGGGCAGCACGTTTAATGAAGAACCTGTGTCAACCAGCACATGAGCAAGAGTAGTGCCCCTGCATTCAATGGAGACATGCAGGGCATCATTATGGTTCTTCCCCTTTGCTGTCAGATCGGCATCAGAGAAACCCAGGCCATTATCAGCGGTTAGGTTGGCCACACAGTCGGTGAACTGGTCAGCAGACGTCTCTTAGGGTACGTGGGCTGTCTTTAAGAAAGCAATCAGAGCCTTTGCATGGGCCTCTGAACACAGCAGCAGTGACAACATGGAGATTTTAGAGGGGGTGTGCCCCAGCTGTTCTACAACGTTGAAATCACTTTTCTTTATTATCTTGAGGATTTCTTCCATTTCCTGCTTGGAAGCCTCAACAATGGTCTTTGGTGCCTCCGTCCTGGCAGGCACATCAGCAGCAATCCCCTTGCCCCGAGTATCAGATGACTCAGTAGCAGGGGTGGATACTTGGTCAGGGGGAGAAACAGGCACCCTGGCAGGTGTGAAGACCAAAGGCCTATGAATTACCGGAGGAGCAATGTCTGGCGAGAACAGTCTTCCACTACGAGTGACCTTAGCAGGCCCGGTGATGTTGGAGACACCAGTATCAATATTGAACTCTTGTTTCACACCCAGAACATAAACATCCGCCCCATAGTGCCATGGGACAGCCTTATCAGATTTGTAGGGTATAGGCCCCGGAACAGTAATGGTGATGGGAGCACTCTTGTGAACTGGCAAAATTTGTACAGGCTTCTTTGAAGGAGCCTTGGAATGGTTGTTGAAGATGGTAACGATCGACACTTCTTCAACAGGAGCAGTAGGAACAACAGTCTTTCTGAACAAAATCTCTCTACTATCTATCAGGTTTTGGACGCCTGACTTCAGCAGAGAACAACCAGCAGGGGAAGCAACACATAGAGGGCAACCTTCGCTACATCCCGGAAATAAACCGGCTAGCAACAGATTCCTCTTGACCATCAGCAACAGAGTAGCAACATCATCCACCGAAGCTACATACAAATCCTCCTCAACAGCATTCACTCCATGCTGGGGCATGGGAGCAGTTACAACATTCGGCCTCTCGGGCGCCTCGAACTGTATTTCCTTTGCATCAATGAGGTCTTGAACCTTATTCTTTAGGGCCCAACAGTCATCTGTGTTATGCCCCGGGCTATCAGAGTGATAAGCACAGCGAGCATTTGGATTGAACTTGGGGGATGCAGTATTGGGAAACTTTGGAGCCTCCCTGACAGTCACTAAATTGGTGTGATAAGGTCATGCTTAACCGGGTAAACTCTCTCCGGGGTCTTTCAAACTTTTGAGGATTAGTTGGCCGAGGAGCGGCAGCAGGTTTGGCAATCATTACCGCACTGACAGATTGGTGGCGTTCAGGTCGCTCTGTTCTCCGGGAGCTATATACAGCACTAGCCTCCTTTTTGAAGGGTTTCTTCTCAGTACTAGAGGAGGCAACTTTCTGTATCTTCCCCGATTTTATACCGGCCTCGATCCTTTCACCAGTCAGGATCAGATCAGTAAACCCAGCAGAGGAATTACCAATGAGATGATTGAAAAATGGACCAGATAGGGTCCCCAAAAACATATCTACCAGCTCCCGGTCCGTCAATGGTGGCTGCACCCTGCCATCCAGGTCTCTCCATTTCTGGGCATACTCCTTAAAACCTTCACCCGACCCTAGCGACATACCCTGGAGCTGGGTACGCGTAGGAGCGAGGTCGGAATTATATTGATACTGCTTGTAAAAAGCAGTGGCCATATCCTCCCAGTTACGAATGCTGATTCCATCCAGCTGATAGAACCATTCGAGGTGAGTCCCTGAAAGACTCTCCTGGAAGAAGTGGATCCAAAGGTTCTTGTCTGCTGTGTAAGGCTGGATCTTCCTTACATAAGAACGGAGGTGCGTCTTGGGACAGGAAGCCCCATCATACTTCACGAAGGCAGGTGCTTTGAACTTGTGTGGGATCACCACCCCAGTAGATAACCCCAAGTCTCCGAAATCCAGTCCAGGCACCCGCTGAACTTCCATAGCCTTTAATTTGTCTTCCAGCTGCTTGTACCGGTCTTCAGCAGGAGGGTACTGTTCGTCGTTGAAGTCTGTTTCAGTATCAGAGCCCACAGGAGTAGGGACCTCCCTTTCTTGGTGACTACCCTCCCCCACAGATGGAGTAGTCCTTTCAGCCTCAACCAAGGTGTTCCCGAGTCTGCGCCCAGTGTTAAATAGCACAGTCCTCCTCTTCTTCTTAGTCTTCTTCAGAAGCATGGTCTTCAACTCTTGTTGACCCTGAGCCAAGCCCTTGATCAGCTCCTGAAATTGGGCGTTCTGCGCCTGAAATTGGACGTTCTGCGCCTGAAGAGCCTTGATAGATGCCTCGGTTGATGATTCAGGGTTCATGATGCTGAAATAAACAGCGAAGAACAGTAAACAACCTGAAAAGAAGAGTTCCTATGATGCACATGATGAATGATATGTGTTTATGCAATGCATTCAAGAGTTCGAAAATTCAAATTTGTTGTAGACCAAAAGGAACACACGTTATTATTAAGAAAATCATTGTTTAATACATCAAAGCCTCATGGGCAAAAGTACAAAAAGATCAAATCAATCCCAAAATATGTTGCGCATCCTCTTTGGAGCTATGTAAGTGTTGAGGTTCCTTTCCTCATGCAACAGGCGGGTGAGCTCCAAGACCTTCTTTTCACTGGCATACAAACTAGTCTCAAGAGAATTCCGCTCTTCCTTAAGCTGGATCCAGCTCTTCTGCATCTCTTCCCAGGATGTGGGCATATCAGGGTGCTGAATAACGTGAGACACCTCTCCTTCCAAGGCAGGCTCTTTGATTACTGGAAGCATGTGAGGATAAGGCATTACTAACTTCTGAGAGCGGGCTCGTACCCACTTGAGGTAAGGCTCCAAAGGGATGGAGTTCCGGTGCCCCAGTGTCTTGCTCTCTATCCTACTAGGCATCCTCCAGGCTCTGATAAATCTCTGGCGAAGTTCTTGAGTATCGTTGTCGAAGTCAAAAACTATGTCAGGAATTAACATGTCATGAGGACCATCCCTCCGAGCATAACCAAATTGTCTCCAAGCCAGGCATGGGCTATAAGTAATACCCCCTCTGGTTCCAATTAAAGGAACATTAGGATACTCCCCGCAACGATCAATGATAGTGACATCTTCTCTGGACCTAGGGCACCAATGTATATCTGCATGTGTAAGAGTCATCAACCGTTGTGACCATCTCAAACCCCGCTCGTTCTTCAGGACTGATTGTGGAAGGTGCGAAATAAACCACTTTCCCAGGAGAGGAGTGCAACACATAAGGACACCTCTTTTTCTCATGGTTCGAGTGTAACATGAGTGAAGGATGTCCCCCAGCAACGTAGGTATAGGATTCCTGGACATAAAGATCTGGACAGCATTGATATCAACGAGCTGGTCTGGGTTAGGGAACAACACCAAACCATAAACAAGGAGGGCCACAACCTCTTCAAAAGCTTGTAAGTCAAGGGAGTTCCAACATTCATAGGCCTTTTCAAACAGAAACCTGGCTAAGAACCCTTTGATACCACTTCTGACTTCCCAATGTCCCTTGAGGTCAGATGACTGTAGGTGCAAGGCTTTAGCAATCTCTTCAAGCTTAGGTTCCTTTTCTGTACCGTTGAAGGGTAGCTGATCAAGGATAGGGATCTTCAGGAGTCGGGAGAACTCCTCCAATGTAGGTACCAACTGATAATCCAAGAAAGTAAAACAGTGATGCAGAGGGTCAAAGAACTGGAATAAGACCTTTATCATATCTTCCTCAATGTTGGTGTTGACCAAGCTGATGAGGCTTCCATGCCTTTCACTGAATGAAGAGTTCTCGGGAATCCTGGATATAAGCTCCTTAAGTTGAGGAGGGATCCTTACAAGACTGATCTGAATTGTCTTTCTACGAATAGTTTCCATGTCCTACAAAACAAGAACAAAGATGAAAATTCGAACCCCTGAAATGGTTAGTTAATGCATATGATGCTGGATGATGTCATGATGCTATGATTAAACACACCACAGATATGTACAAAGACAAACATGTAAGGCACACAAGGCACACAAGACAAGCCCTTAAGGTTTAAGGCCAGCATGGGGTCTGGGTAGTACCCTCTTGAAGTTGGTGGGTTCAACCTGTCCTAATCAAAGTAACCGGGTTCTAAGGTTCCCAATATCACGGGATTGCTTTCATTGTTCATCGTTTCGATTTAGCCACTGAACTGGCGACCGAAATATTCCAGGAAAGCAACCCTTAATTGAGTGTAGTATCGAGTATCAACCAACCTCGGACTGCACCAAAGTCAGTTATCTCACTACCCTAAAGAGGCCAAGATGGTTCAATTAAGGTTCCTAAGGTCTGTTGATGCTTCATGACACCACATGGAGGCCCCGTACTCTCCTTGACTGAACTCAAGGGTTACCGGTACACACCAAAGTGCCACATCAACGTAGCAGACTGTTTCAACCATGTCGGTATACCCCGCACAGTTCCCTCACAGCCTTGTTGCTACTTTCTAAGAAAGGTATCCCCAGATCCGGGTTAGGATCTATAGAACTCCCAAGCAACCCACAATTTTAAAGCACACAAGGAAAACAATTGAAAACACAGTTGTAACTAGCCCTAAGGTACACCTCACTTTAAGTTTGTCCCCAGTAGAGTCGCCAGTTCTGTGATCGGTGGATCTGGAACTGACTGTTTTAAAGCTGGTTCGCGAAATGTCGCGGAAGCAAGAGTCGCCACCGTCTTTTATTTTCTCCAAATGGAAAGGACAAAAGCACAGAAAAATTCCTTAAAGAGATTGCTCTCGGTTCGGGAGGTAGATTATAGAAAGGGAAGGTGTTAGCACCCTTTCTATCCATGGTTATCCATGGGCTCTTAGATACTTGCTCAATGTGTTTTCAAAATGTTTGCTTGCTTTTCAATTGTGGGTTTAAAAAGTTTCTTTGAAAAATTTCAGTTCGACTCGTACGTCAGAGTGTTTGAAAAATTTGCTTTGAAAGCTTTTGAAAAGTGTTGGTGTGAAAAGAGTTTTGTTTCGTTTTGAGATTAGAGCAAGTATCCTTGAGAACCTACCTACCCTAAGGAATTCGTCTGCGTAGATGTCCTTTAAAGTAGTGCCATCCCACCATTGAGAGGTAGGTAGCACCACCGTTGGAGGTATTCGGGTCAATTCGAGTTTGTAGGGACATGGTGATCACCAGAGAAATGGGAAGACACCTTAGAAGCTACCCTCATGCCAGGTTCCCGGATCATGAGGACTTACTAAGACATCCTCTACTCGACGATCACCTTTCGAAAGGCAACAGTGAGGCGTACCCTAGGGGTGGTGTGTGCGAATTGTGTGTCATGTTTCAGTTATTTGTCTTGTCATGTTTGTTGTGTTCTACGCTTGATTTTAATTAGGACATTCATTCTTGCATGCTTTTTAACAGTTAAATATTTGCGAGAAAATAAATCTAAGGCTATTACAAATGGCGCGGGTCCACATCGCCAAAATTAAACCGGACCCGATTTGACGGAAAATAAATAAAGCAATAAAAGTGCGAGAAATAAAATTGTTACAAGGCTTTGGGACATGTACATAATTATAATAAGCTACAAAGTAAAATGCGCGAAATTAACAATTAAAGGTATGGGCGTTGGACCCTTTCATAAGAAATTAAAGTTAATAAGAATTAATTAATTAGAATTAAAGATTAAATGTTTTTGGTATTTTTGTATTTTTTAAGATTTAAAAGAAAAAGAATTTATTGAAATTAAAAATAAAATGCTAAACCCTAGTTCTAATGTTTTTTTAAGTTATTAAGAAAATATTAAGTTTTGACCTAATTTAAATCTAAGTTATTTATATACATTTAATTTAATTTATGAAAATAAATAAAATAAGCAATATTATGATAAAAAGGGAAATTAAGAAGAATAAAAATTAAACCTAATTCTATTTTTGGATTTTAGTTATTAAAAGGATTAAAATTATAACCTAATTAAACTAAATATTTACATGTAATTTATTTATGGAAGTAATTAAAATAAAAATTATATTTTTTGCCTTTTTCTGATTTTTATGATATTTTTCATATTTTTTTGTAAAAATAATTAATTAATTAAAACAAATAAAAAAAAATAAATAACATAACAATTGAGAAAATAAAATATAAAAAGAAAATCAAACCAGGGGGGGTAGCCCCAAAATTGGAGGTAAGGCCTAGCATTCTGGCCCATTTATCTTTGAGTTCGTTGACTTTTTGAATCCTGTATGATGCGTTGACTGGGAGTATAGCGTGTTCCTTAAACCTTGGCCTTTTGATTGATGGAACTGGACGCGTGTGTTGGCTTGAGATGGTGAACGTATGGTGATCCACAAGGGTGTGCTGCATGAGATTAATTGATGAAAAATGATATGGAACAAGTGAAAGACCTGGGGTTCGAACCCAGGTCAAGGGGATTGCTAGCGCTTGCATCAACCACCTGTGCCAATTGACTTATTTGATATATAAATAAACAATGAATATAATAAGAGAAAACGTGGGTTAGTTATTTGGAACGCGCGCAAATTTGAAACACCCAACCACTGCTTGCCAACGCATCATCGTCTTCGTTCTCTTTTTTATTTCCTGAAACATGAAAACAAACAGCAACGGTTTTAACCCGTTGCCATAGAGGCCATATCAAAAAATAGCGAATAGGATTCTACTGGTCATAAATTCATCGCGAGTACACCATTCTAATCGTCCAGACGCGTTGAACTTCGTGGTCTTAGTCTTGGGTCATGATTTTGCCTTGGGTGAAAAACCCCAATTCAAGAACTCTGAAACCCTAAAAATCAGTTATGGTATAATCTCGTATAGCACAGAAAAACGTAATTAATGGTGTTAGTTAGCTTCAAAAACTCACAACAAACATGAATCAACAAATAAAAATGGCAAAGGATGCATAAATCGTGATGTGCAATTCCAAATTTTCCTCTGTACAGTTTTGAGTCATTGTACCAATTCTTGAGGTTTTTGTTGTTGTTGTTGATTGGAACGTGATCAGGAGAGTTTTAGGAAGCTATTAGAATCAATCTTAGGACTTGAATCCACCTAGAACCTTGATTTCAGATTTGAGTTATATGGCCAATTTTTCGAGTCTTCAATCAGCTTTTGAGCGCAGCATATGGTGTCCAAGGCTTAGGGTTTGACTCAGTGCTTATGATGGAAGGAAATTAGGTCATTAGTTGGCCTTTATCCATGCCCATGAGAGAATTGGTCTTAGGTCTTTTTCATTAACAAACTTTTCCTTCTTTTAAGCCAAGACCAAGACTTAGTGTATAATCTAACCCTAGCATGAGTTTGTGAGCTGGCACATGATATATGGAAGCTATCCCAATTCAAATGACACTATTTCATTGACTTTTGAATTTTATTTGAATTTTTAAAGATTTAAAATGAATTAAATTATCAAAAATTAAATAAAATAGAAAAATCAATATTTGGTCTTGAAATTAATCATGGGACACGTGTGTGGCATGACAAGGCTGAATCAAGTGGAAGAAAGTGGGCCCTTTTGTCAAAAATTGAAGTTTCAAGGATAGTTGACTTTTGCCTTTTCACAAAAATTTCCCAACTTCTACAAGGCATAACTTGCTCAATTTTTAAGCTTTTCTCATGTTCTTGGACATTTTGGAAAGGTCTTTGAGTCCTTTAACCAATGCCTTTGGTCCCATGTCATTTTGATTTACCAATCTCAAGTTATGGTCTTTGACTTAAAGTCCCTTTTTGTTGACTTTTGAAAATGACCTATAATGTTGAAATTGATAACTTTTTGTGAGAGCATTTCTTGGACTTGAAGTATGAAGATGAGTTGTAGGAAATGTCTTTCTCTTCAAAATGAGCTTTGGATGGAATTTTTCTGATAATCCATGTGAAAGTTATGCCCTGGTCAATTTCAGTTGACTTTTTCAGCTGTCCAAATAAGGAAACTTTTGCATCTTGATGATTTTCTGAGCCAAATTTTGAGAATCATGATCAAGCATTGATCAAATGATGTTTGTGGCTTCAAAATGATATGTTGACCAAAAATTTGAACTTTTGACTGTCAAATGACCATTTTGCCCCTACAGTTGACTGTAGTGCAATTTAGGGTTTTGACTGTGCAATCTTGAGCTGAATGCCTTGAAACTTGATATGAGGACGCTTGACCATGTTTATAAGCATATGAGACTTGATTGAGCCTTTGAAAACTTCCTTTTCTTGATCAGACTCAAAACCCTAATTTTGACTGTTTAGGAGGCCCTTGCACTGTGCAACCCTTGGGGAATTTTGTGACTTGGCTTGGCAATTTCTTGAAGAATATGGGAGGGCAAATTTTGGGATACAACAATATCCTATCCCTTTTCTGCCATTTCTGCTAACTCCATAGATCATTGAAGCCGTCTTGCTTCTGTCTATGTTTTTAGCAAGAAACTTCTGAAAGTTGTGATCATACTCTTTGATGATCTCATCAACATTGCTGGGAGTTTCAGAGATTGTTTCCTTCTGAGAGTTTTGCAACTGGTTTTCTAATTTTGAAATTTTTTCTTTTAACTCAGAATTCTCCAATCTGAGACTCTCAGTCTTATCAGAGTCAGAAGCAAGATTCCTTTTCAGGTTTCTGAATTTGACTCTGATCTGCTCATACCTTTCCAGAATTTCATTAAGGCTTTCAGCTAATTCATCCTTAGTAAAGTATATAGTAAAATCAGGGAATACCTCTTCTGTATCTGATTCAGAGTCTGACTCAAAAGCTTCACTGTCTTCAGATACGTTTTCCATGAGAGCTATGTTTGCTCTTTCATCATCTAATTCTGAGTCAGCTTCAGATGTGTCAGAATCATCCCATGTAGCCATGAGACATTTCTTCTTTTCCTTTCCAAACTTCTTTTTGGGCTTCTCCTTCTGAAGCTTTGGGCAATCACTTTTGTATTGCCCTTGCTTGTTGCATTCATAGCAGATGATGTCTTTGTTGTTTGGCTTTTTGTATCCTGAAGAACCTTCAGATCTTCTGTGTCCAGAGGAGGATTTTGACCTTCTATATCTGGAGGAAGATTCATTCTGATTTTCTGATCTTCTGGGATTCCTGAACTTCCTTTGTTTCTGCTTCCATAGTTGGTTCACCCTTCTGAAGAGGAGAGACAATTCATCTTCTTCTGACGAGGATCCATCAGAGGTTTCTTCCACAGCCTGCAAAACTTTAGAGTCAGATTTTCTGTTAGATTTTAAAGCTAATGACTTACCTTGCTTTTGAGGTTCATCTGCTTCTAGCTCTATCTCGTGACTTCTGAGGGAGCTAACAAGTTCCTCCAAAGAGATTTTGTTGAGATCCTTGGCTAGCTTAAGTGGTGTGACCATTGGCCTCCACTATTTTGGCAAGCTTCTGATGATCTTCTTAACGTGATCATAAGTGGAATACCCTTTGTCAAGAACTTTTAGACCAACAACAAGAATTTGGAATCTTGAAAACATAGTTTCTATTGATTCACTATCTTCCATCTTGAATGCCTCATACTTCTGAATGAGCGCAAGGGCTTTGGTTTCTTTAACATGAATGTTGCCTTCATGCGTCATTCTCAGAGAGTCAAACATATTCTTGGCAGTTTCTCTGTTTGATATTTTCTCATATTCTGAAAATGAGATGGCGCTGAGAAGAATTGTTCTGGCCTTGTGATGATTTCTGAACTCACGCTTTTGCTAATCAGACATCATTTTCCTGTCAATCTTCTGACCACGTCCATCCACTGGGTGCGTGTATCCATCAGTCACCATGTCCCACAGATCAGCATCATGGGCCAGAAAGAAACTCTCAATTCTGTCTTTCCAGTAGTCAAAGTTCTCTCCATCAAAGACTGGAGGTTTGCCATTGAATTTGTCCCTTTCTTCATTGTTGTCATTGTTGATGTTTTGACTTGGTCCTGCCATTTGTGTTTTTCTAATGCCGGATCTTGTACTGACACGGTTAAGTGTTTAAGCTCAGAACCAGGTGCTCTGATGTCAATTGAAGATGTGAAAAACACAAGAAAGGGGGGGGGGGTTGAATTGAAAAACTTAAATCAAAAGCCTTAATAACACAGTATTTTTATCCTGGTTCGTTTGATCTCAAACTACTCCAGTCCACCCGTCAAGGTGATTTCGCCTCTCTCCAACGAGGTCTTAATCCACTAATCTCAAAGGATTACAACAGCTACTTTAACAATTGTTAAAGTCTTATTGAGTATAACCACAAACCGGTTTATCTCAAGGAAATCTTTTACAAATAATTGAAAAAAAGTGTGTTGTTGTTTTCTAACAAAACAGTATAGCACAACTGTGATAATTACACAAATTAAGCTTGGAATAAAATAAATTTGCTAGAGCTTGAATATGCGTGATTTGGAATTCTCTGCAAATTGATGTGTGTGTACGTACGTGCTTCTTTCACAAGCAGGCTTGTTTATATAGGCAAGCAAGAGACGTTGTCCATAAAACAAGTTTAATGATAATAACACACTTTCCTTTTGTAGAAGATCTTGTCTGAAGAAAGACGTTAGCATTTAATTCTATCTTGAATAACCAGTAACGCTTCAGAGTCTTCTTTTCTTTAATCGCTGATAACGCTTCAGAGTGTTGATGACTTGGTAAAGATGTCTTTGTTCAGAGTCAAGGTGTACTTGTTTAGGCGCAGATTCTGGTCATCAAACTTCAGCGTAAAGCTGCTTTGCTTTCAGCGTGTAATGCTTTATTGCCTATCTTCTGATGCTGATCCTATCAGAACTTCTGCATATACAAGACATAATTTTAAGTAGCATATTTGTTCTATATATATATATATATATATATATATATATATATATATATATATATATATATATATATATATATATATATCTTTGGAATTATTTATTCTTTGTATTTTGTTATCATCAAAACTCTAATCAAGGGTTGTAGAATCAAACTATGTTCTAATAATCTCCCCCTTTTTGATGATGACAAAAACCAGATTTTTCAATTAAGAATAAAGAATAAAAAGTATAGAATTAAGAAGAAAAACTCCCCCTGAGTTGATTACTTCCCTTAAATTCTTTGACTCCTTGAACATCAGAATTTGACTACGTCTTTCATCAGAGTTTTGTACCTGTTCAAGCTTTTCAGAAGAAAGAAATTAAGTAGATCAGAATGTTTGAGACTTATGTCTCAGTAATCCGTTATTGAAAATATCTCATTCTTTCTCCCCCCTTTTTGTCAGTTATCAAAAAGAACATATAATCAGAGTCAAAAAGGATTTATATTAAAATTAGAAGCAACTATAAAAAGTTCAGAACAGCAGCAATGTAGAAAATATTACAGCATCAACCCTCATTTGGAAATATTCATCATGATTTCCAAGGGCATCTACAATTCGAAGAAATACATGCCTATGCATTTTGAACCTTCTTCAAAATTGAACATCTTTGTATACTGGATTTTCGGAGAAATAATCTTTGAATAATCGACTGGGCCCTTCTTCACGACTTCGTCTACCACTGTTTTCTATTTGGCATAGAGGAACTTCCAGATTGATGTTCATTCTCAAGTGGTTGTTCTTCATCACTGTCGTCCATAAATTCTTCTTCAACCAACTCCCAAAGTTCTTGGTCAAAATCATCTGAATTGTCTGAATCCATTTTAGTGACTAAAGAATGAGAGAAAAATGATAGAAGAATTAGAGAAGTATAAGAGAAGAATAAGATGAGAATGAAAAAACAATGACATAAGTGGGTAGTATATATAATGGTTTGTATATCGACTAGTTTGAATAACAACTAGTTTAAAGAATATAATAATAATAATTATTTAAAATGATACTAATGACCATTTTACATATTAAAGTGGTACTAATGACCATTTTACATAGGTGTTGATAAATTAAAATGGTACTAATGACCATTTTACATAAGTGATACTTACTACATTCCATATTTTTTTTCATCTTATTACAATATTTTTCATGAAGATCTCGTTGAGTATCATTCATAGTAGAAGTGTCTTTCATGATGATATGCATTGCCTTTAATTCTAGCTCGTCCTCCTTACATTGAGCTAGTCTTTCCATTGCTGCTGCTCTTTTAATCCTTGCATCTTGCATTGAATTTGGAATTTCCTTTGCCTTACCCTTCCTTTTTGCTACTTTTTATCCCATTGGACGCTCCATTGAGGATGATGAGTTAAACTCATAACTTGAAGGTGTATCTGGGTTAGCCGATGATGCCCCACAAGCAGAAGTCTTTGTTATTTTTGAAGAATTTACAATCGATTCTCCCATCCATTTAGGTTCATCTTTTAACAATCGCCATGCGTACTCAAAATTGAATGTTGTACCTTCATCCTGAGCAAAAAAAGCATGCGTAACGACCATGATATCGTTCACCGATGTCCCACTTTTCTTTCCATTAACAGCTTGTTTGTAACACCCAAATTTTTGAACCAAGTTATTTATTCGATGCCAACGAAATTTTAATTGTCCACCTAACTTTTTCCGGGATTGCCCACGATATTGGTTATAATTGACAACGATTCTTAACCAAAAACTCTCAACTTTTTGATCAACTCCCACAAGTGGATCCTTTGAAACATTGAGCCATGATTGAATAAGAAGTATATCCCCATCCCTTGTTAATTGCTCTAGAGATTTTTTTAACGACAACCATTTCTTCTTTTTCAGTACCAACTTGAGTAGAAAATGGTGGAACTTGACATCCAGACATAAACCCAATCGGTGTTTCCGGTTCATGACGAAAAAAATTTCATACTATTAGAATTCATTTGAGGTCTATGATATATATTTGGATTGTTTGGTGACGGGAAAAATATGGCGGGGTTTGTTGGCGCCGATGGAAATTGAGAATTTTGAGGATTAGGATTTTGATAATTTTACATGTAATTGAACAAAGCTTGTTGATAATGAAAATGATTAGGATCCATTTGGCCTAAACAATTTTAATTTAAAGGAAAAAAAATGAAAATTTGAGTTAAATATTTTATTAAAAAGAAGGCTAATGAGAGTAAATTTGTGTGTTTTCAAATAAGGTGTATTTATAATAAACTAATAGTGTTAAAAGAAGAGAAGAAAAAAAAAAGCCGTTCAAAAACACTTAATATGATAATTATATTCTTTTTTAAAAAAAGTACCGTTGCAAGCAATGTTACATTGGCCAGCCTGACCAACTCCAACGGTTTAAAATTTGAAAACTTCGCAAGTCCATGCTGGAAAACTTTTGAAAAATCCTCCGTCGAAGGTACTCTCATCCTGCCAATTTGCTTGCCATTGCTTGTCATAAAATGTAGTCTCCTCCAATAGCATCTTAAAAGTATCAACATCCGAAAATTCTTTCGGATGAGAAGTACTCCTCCCACTGCTACAAACATTAGAGTTTTGCAAAAGAAGTTGTTCATTTGATCAACTAGACTTACTCATGTCAAGTTATCAACCAGATATGTCACAAAGAATCCTATCATTGTTCCGTGACCTGCAAGAAACCCAAGCAGAAAAGGTAAATAGCGTTGATTTTTTCCATTGCTACAACGGGCGGAGTTTTAACAAAAAAACAACACTATTTATCAATACACAATTTAAAACAAATTGTTGTCAAATAGCAACACTACAGCTTAGCGGAATTTGCACTAATGTTCATGAAAGTGGCAATCATTGAAATCCCAAGTTCTAAAATTCAGAGCAAAACCCTGTTATTTGACTCATGATTTCTCTACCACCCAACAAATTCTAAGCAGAGAATGTACTCTTCAGTTTCAATCTTCTATCACTTCTCACATAATTCTCTTTAGAATTATTCATCTTTTCCAACAACGGTTTCTTCAGCTTATTATTAGTTCCACCATCAAAATTCGTAGCAGTAAAGTTTGGATTTTTATTCTCAGTATCTTCATCCAAGTTCCTTGAACAAATGGGTCTTCCATTTTCACCACAGTTATTAACAAACAAAGATTTTCCCCTAATTTATACAACAAAAAAACCATACTAACAAATGGGTCTTCCATTTTATCACAGTTCTTAAGAATCAAAGATATTCCCCTAATTTATACAACAGAAAAACCATACTAATCATAATCATACATCAATCGGAATTCATAGTAGTAAATACCTTATGTTTCTGTCTCTAAATGGAAAATTTTCAGAAAAGCTTGCAAATTTGAATAGCTTTGCCTTGGAAGAGGTTGTTGTGGTGGTGAGTTTTGGAAAATCTTTCGCAATTTTGGGAGGTTTGCAATCTGAAAATTATTAGAGGGTAATTTAGTATTTGTCATTTGTTAGACATTCTCATTAGGACCTATGTGGCATTCTTATCTTTGCTACTTTGTGTATAAATAGGTGTACTAGGTTTACATTTAATACAATCAATTTCCTTCAATAATTAGTGGCAGCTTTTAGCATTTATTCTTTTCTCTCTTCTTCCTCAATTTCATCACCTTGCACTAACAAATTGGTATCTAGAGCTCTTGGTTTGTTCTGAAATTCTGGGAAA
Organism: Vicia faba; assembly: GCA_948472305.1. NCBI lineage: Eukaryota > Viridiplantae > Streptophyta > Magnoliopsida > Fabales > Fabaceae > Vicia > Vicia faba. Next base: position 1,554,875,951 of record OX451735.1, on the reverse strand, counting down.
CACGAGTGATAGTGAGTTGTGTGTTTGATTTTTGAATCTTGAACAAAAATCTGAAACAGAATAACACTGATTCTGTGGGTTTGGGAAACACTGAGTGAGAAATCTGAGATCTGAGTTTTTGTGCAAGGTTTAAGATGAATGGAGGCACTAGTTTGAACACTAAACTTCCAGTTTTTGATGGCAAAAACTGGAACAAATGGAAGATACAAATGCATGTGCTGTTTGGTGCTCAGGATGTTCTGGATCTTGTTTCTGAAGGTTATGTTCCAGTTGCAGCAGATGCTATTGAAGAACAAAAATCAAAATAAAGAGCTGTGAGGAAGAGGGATCAGAAAGCTCTGTTCTTTATCCATCAGTGTGTGGACGAAAATGTGTTTGAGAAGATTGTTGATTCGACGACGTCGAAAGGGGCATGGGATATACTGATCAGATGTTATGGTGGTGATGTATCAGTAATGAGATGAGGGCTTGTGGAGAAACACTTTCTGAACAGGTAATCATAGAAAAGATTATGAGGTCACTTACGCCTCAGTTTAATTACATTGTTGTTTCAATTGAACATTCTAAAAATCTGGAAACCATGAGAATAGAAGAGTTGCAAAGCAGTCTAGAAGCGCAAGAGTTGCGTCTGACTGAAAGAACTTCTGAGAGGGAAGTGGAGCAAGCTCTGAAAGCTTCTTTTGTCAAGAAGGACCAGAAGCAGAATAGACATGGTGATAAATTCCAGAAGTCAGAAACCTCAACTTCTGATGAAAAGAAATATCAGAAGGGAAAGGAAAGGTATGACAAGAAGAAGGTTCAATGTTACTGCTGTAAACAGTTTGGCCATTTTGCCAGAGACTGTAGAAACAGAGGAAGGAAATCAGAAGAAGAAAATATAGCCAGAGAAGATTCTGATGATGAACCTGTGCTACTGATGGCTTCTGATTCTGATGGAAACTGTTCAGGAGATTGGTGGTATATGGACACTGGCTGTTCAAACCACTTAACTGGGAACAAACAATGGCTGATAGACTTTGACTCCAGAAGGAGAACAAAGATCAGATGTGCTGATGATAAGTACCTTAATGCAGAAGGTATGGGAAATGTTAGAGTCAGAGTGAAGAATGAAAAAAACATTCTGATCAAAGATGTTTGGTATGTTCCTGGAATTAAAAGCAATCTGATGAGTGTGGGTCAGCTTATTGAGAAAGGTTTTTCAGTGGTTATGAAGGACAACCTCTTGACGTTGTATGATTCTAATCGGAAGTTGATTATGAAGTATGAGCAGGGAAGCAACAGAACATTCAAGGTGAATGTAGAAACTTCTGAAGCAGAGTGTCTTAGTGCAGAAGGCGCTGAAGCTGACAGTAAGCTGTGGCACAAGAGGTTGGGGCACTTGAACTATAGAAGCTTAGGGCATCTAAGTTCTAAGAAGCTCGTACATGGCATTTCGAAGATTATGAAGCCTCAGAAGTCATGTGAGATATGCATGAAAGGCAAGCAATCCAGATTGCCATTTGCATCAGAAGTAGCCCCCAGAGCAAAGCATACTCTGGGAGTAGTATATTCTGATGTGTGTGGACCATTTCCAGTACCTTCACTTGGAGGAAACAAATATTTTGTGTCTTTTGTGGATGAGTTCACAAGAATGACATGGGTAACACTCATCAAGTTCAAGCATGAAGTGTTTACTGAGTTCCATAAGTTCAAGGTGAAGGCTGAGAAGCAGAGTGGTCAGAAGCTGAAGATTCTGAGAACAGATGGTGGAGGTGAGTATAACTCTACAGAGTTCTAGATGTTCTGTGAGGAGAATGGAATAGAACATGAGGTTACTACTCCATATACTCCTCAGCACAACGGTCTTGCTGAAAGAAGAAACAGAACTTTGCTTGATATGACCAGAAGTATGCTAAAAGAGAAGAAGTTACCTCACATGTTGTAGGGAGAAGCTGTTGCCACATCAACATATGTTCTGAATAGGTGTCCAACAAAGAAGCTGAAGGAAACTGTTCCTTTAGAAAAATGGACTGGAGACAAGCAAAGTGTCATCCATCTGAAGGTGTTTGGTTCTGTATGCTACAAACACGTTCCAGAGGCTAGAAGATGAAAACTGGATGATAGAAGCAAAACAATGTTACTGGTGGGGTACCACAGTACAGGTGCCTATAAGGTTTATTGTCCAGAAACCAACAAAGTTGAGATCAGCATAGACGTCATTGTGAAAGAGTCAGAAACATGGGATTGGAACAAGCTTCAATCAGATTCTGGTGTAGCGACAACACCAGGGTTAGTTTCTGAAGATCCTTCAGAAAGTTCTGAAGACGAGTCAGAAGATGAAGACTCTGAAGATGAGTCAGAATCTCAGGGAGATTCTGATAGTGGATCTGATTCTGATCCAGATTCTGATGATGATCCAAAATCTGGTGGTGATTATACTTCTGGAAGGGAAAACTCTGAAGACATGGGGTCTGGAGAACAAGTTTCCAGAAGTAACTCTGAAGGTGGTAATTCTGAAGGAAATAATTCTGGACAAAGTCCAGAAGCTAGCATTATTCCGAGTTCTGGAGAAGCTTCAGAACCAGATCAGAGGCCACAGAGAATCAGACGAATACCAAGTAGGTTTGCAGATTTTAGCATGTTGCATGATATTGAAGTAGATTCCGAAGGAGAAATCGTTCAGTGTGCCATGCTAGTAGATTCTGAACCAGTAGGTATTGAAGAAGCGCTCAAGAAGAAAGTATGGCTGAATGCCATAAAAGAAGAACTTGAGGCTATTGAAAGAAACAAGACTTGGAAGTTGACAGAACTTCCAAAAGGCAAGAAAGCCATCAGCGTCAGATGGGTTTTCAAGCAGAACCTAAAGCCAGATGGATCAATTGGCAAACACAAAGCGAGACTAATGGCCAGGGGTTTTCTTCAGAAACCTGGACTAGATTACTTTGAAGTTTTTGCGCCTGTAGCTAGACACGAAACAATCAGACTGGTGATTGCTTTAGCTGCAAACAGAAATTGGCCTTTGATACATTTGGATGTGAAGTCTGCATTTCTGAACGGTCCAATACAAGAAGAAGTTTATGTGTCACAACCTCCTGGATTTGTGAAAAAGAATCAGGAAGGGATGGTATACAGGTTAAATAAAGCTCTGTATGGACTGAAGCAAGCGCCCAGAGCTTGGAATTTGAAGATTGATTCGTTTTTCAAGGAACAAGGGTTTCAGAAGTGTGAGATGGAGTATGGTGTTTATGTTCAGCATACTTCAGAAGGTAATATGATTCTGGTCTGTTTGTATGTTGATGACATATTACTCACAGGAAGTTCTGAACAAGAAACAATTGAGTTCAAGAAATTTCTGATGAATGCGTTTGAGATGACAGATCTTGGAAAAATGAGTTTCTTTCTAGGGATGGAATTTATATACTCTAAGAAAGGAATCATCTTACATAAGAAGAAGTATGAACTGAAGCTTCTGAAGAGATTTGAGCTAGCAAATTGCAAGGTTGCTATCACACCTGCTGATACGAATCAGAAGTTGGATTATGATTCTGATGGAGAGGATGTGGATGCTACAACCTTCAAACAGATGGTTGGTTCTCTGAGGTATTTGTGTAATACCAGACCTGATATTTGTTATGCAGTTGGAATGGTCAGCAGATACATGAGCAAACCAAAATGGTCTCATTATGGAGCTGCTGTCAGGATTCTGAAGTATGTAAAAGGAACTCTGAAATATGGAGTGTTATTTCCTTTTGGAGGAAAGATCAAATCAGAACTTCTGAGTTATTCTGATTCTGATTGGTGTGGAGATAGAGTTGACAGAAGAAGTACTTCTGGGTACTTGTTCAAGTTTCTGGGAGGTCCAATTTCTTGGAGTTCCAAGAAACAGCCTGTTGTGGCTTTGTCAACATGTGAAGCTGAATACATTGCAGGTGCTGTAGCTGCTTGTCAAGCAGTTTGGCTTCTGAATCTGCTGCATGATCTGAAGGTTGAAGTTGAGGAACCTCTAAAGCTGATGATTGATAATAAGTCTGCAATTATCTTGCAAAGAATTCGGTGCTACATGGAAGAAGCAAGCACATTGAGACGAAGTATCACTTTCTCAGAAGTCAAGTGCAGAAAGGAGTGTTAGAAGTTTTGTACTGTAGCACTCAGAAGCAGCTGACAGATGTTCTGACAAAGGCGATAAAAACAGACCAATTTCTTCGCTTGAGAGATGAAATTGGTGTTGTTAACTTCTGATAAGTTACTAAATTACGGGATGATATTAGAGGATAATTTAGTATTTGTCATTTGTTAGACATTCTCATTAGGGCCTATGTGGCATTCTTATCTTTGCTACTTTGTGTATAAATAGGTGTACTAGGTTTACATTTAATACAATCAATTTCCTTCAATAATTAGTGGCAACTTTTAACATTTATTCTTTTCTCTCTTCTTCCTCAATTTCATCACCTTGCACTAACAAAAATGAAGTGAAATTAAGAATCAGAGAAAACCCATTACAAAAGATACTTTTTTTGAAGAAGATCTCATCTCACCTTGAGTACAAAACCAAATTTCATCATCTTCATCAATAAGAATCTCAACTGAAGTAGTGAAATCAAATCAATTGGGCGTAAAGAAGTACTCGTACATCTCGTCTGGAACGAAGGTGGAGTCGATGCTGTCCCAATCAATGTTTTCTGATTCCATCTTCAAAGAAGAATCTAAAAAGTTCAAAAATAAAAAGGATTAGAAATGAGAAATTGAGAGGAAAAGAGAGTGAAAATTTTGAATAAGAATGTAATGGTGATGGTTGAAAAATGCGTTGTTGTTCTTTGAGATGAATGTGTGGGTGCAAAAGATTAGAATGAAGAATTGGATGTGAAATGATCTATGATAACAATGGTGCATCTCATATCCAATGAGTCATATTCATTTGCAAAGTAAAAAAAAAAAAAGTCTCTCACATGTAACGCACAGGAGACGACGCCCAAACATCGTTGGGAAAGATGGTTTTTTATTAAACATTTCAAAAAGTAAAAAATAAAACTTTCACCCAATTAAATTCATCTCGGCAAGTACTAAAAAAAATTTCACATGTCCTGCCACTCCATTAAATTTATTTAATTCTTTTTTTAATTTAATTGATATACATATTTTATACCGTTAATTTTTGTTTTAATTAATTTCAAAATTTTATATACTATGAGTGATTGTGATCTCGTTAAATTTTTATAACTGACTTTTATTTAATTAACTTTAAGATATTAATCTGAGTGGTTGCAATTAATGACTTTTTTTTAAACATATTTTTCTTTCTCACTGATTCTGTTTCCATTCCCTCCAAATCCACCAAAGAGAGAATAAGGATCGAGTGATTTGAGTGGATGACATGACATTAAGCTGATACGGTTGAGCTGAGTGAGTAAATCATCCATGGCCACGTTACACTGCAATTCTCTTATTCTCAACAAAATCTCTCACCCCATTAGAAGAACACACTCTTTCAACCCTGTTTTCTCCTCTCCAGCTTTTATCCAAAATCTTTCCACTGGATTAAACCCCAAATTTTCCAAGTCAGTTTCTATAACTATTACTCTGCACTTTTTTTCATAATCAGTATTTAGACTTCGAAGATTACTTCTGTTGTCTTGTGTTTGTTACCAGATTGGGTTGTAACGTTTCTCCTGACAACACACTTGTATCCAATTTCTCTGTAACGGATTCCTATAAACTCACATATTTAGAGGTGAGTTTTAGGGTTCTTCCACTTTCACTTGTTTCTCTTCATTTTCATGCTCCTTTCACATGGATTGGGTTGTTTTGTATTGTATTTAGGGAAATAGTTGGCTGTGGAATGTGGGTGGACCAAATATATTGGTTGATCCAATTTTGGTCGGTAACTTGGATTTTGGAATTCCTTGGCTATATGATGCTTCTAAGAAATTCTTAAACAACTTCCAGGTATCTTTTGACTTTTCATGGATGCTACTTCTAAGAAATTGAATTCATAATACCTTGATACAAATTACTCTCATTATCTATAGTTTTCAGAGTAGGTTAATCGTGTAGTTAGACAATTTTGGGTCTCATGTCACGAACTCGAACCCACCTGCTATCTAAAGTTTATTACTGCATGGTGTGGAAATTCATGATCTAGCTATAACATGTATGCTTCTATACTGCAGCTCAGTGATCTACCTGAAATTGATTGCTTACTCATTACTCAAAGCCTTGATGATCACTGCCATTTGAAGACCCTAAACCCTTTTTCTCAGAAATTTCCAAATACTAAAGTTATATCAACTCCTAATGCCAAGACCTTACTCGACCCTCTTTTCAGAAATGTAAGTATGTATCTTCGTTTGATATTCCGTCTTCTGTTTCATTGTTGAAGCTGTATTTGTGTATTATGTATATCTCGTGTATTTTTTGTTTATCTAATCTGAATCACGCCTAGTTGAAATCATCATTTTGATGTATCTAATCTACATAGTTTGATGCTACATGAAGCATGGTTTGGGGATCTTGAATGATTTATCTTGAATGGTTTGATGGTTACAGGGGGTGGTCTAATTGAACAAGCTAGGGGGTTAGTGTGGTTAGAGGATGACAGAATAATAGGAAGAGTGGTTCTTGAGGACTGATTGAATTTGAGAGGGAAATCACTGGAACAGACTCACTTGAGAGTGAAGATTTATCTTTGTCAGTTCATTGTTAAATATGTTTGGATCTCAACCCGAAAAGCCGGCTCAAAGGGTGAGGTTGCCCTTACATATTTATACACAAGCAATGTGAGACTTCAAACAAACTCCAGCAACACAAATAACAACTTCAACACCCACCCTCACGCTTAGCGTGGGCATGGGCCAAACGCCCACATTACAGTCCTTAACCCGACTCTGATAACATGTTAAATATGCTTGGATCTCAACCCGAAAAGCTAGCTCAAAGGGTGAGGTTGCTCTTACATATTTATACACAAGCAATGTGGGACTTCAAACAAACTCCAACAACATAAATACCAACTTCAACAATTGTAATGTAACCTTCTCTTTTGGTAGTGATGACCATCCAAACAAATATTCATTTTCCTTTTTTTTTTATCTACCATTCTGGTCAAGTTCTATAGTAAACCCGAAAATTGACTGAAAGTTTGGGCAATGACCTAAGAATTTAAGAATATACATTTTTTATTAGGTAGAATATATCAATTATCCACTTGTTAATTTCAAATAGCGCGAACAAATATTTGTCATGTCGATTACTTTCCTAACTTTTTATTTCGTTTTTTTTCTTGTCTCCAGCATTCATTTTGAAGTAAAAAGAGTTTCACAAAGATAACAGAGAAATTTAACATTCTCTTTAAATACCAAGATAATAATAGTCTTTTTTGTAACTAAGTTCTCTCCTCTCACCGTTGGAGCATATGCTTCTTCAAACATGATGCTTGATTTGCTTGAATTGTCTTATGAGTTATGAGCCATTGGTTCATTAACAGTGCACAACTTGTGTTTAGTGTTAGTACTACTAGACCTCCTATTGTCAAAACTTGTTCTAGGAGGAGGCCATGAATTTAAATGGGCATGGGAAGAAGTTAGTTAATTAAGACAACAGTTATTTAGTAAAATAATTATAATAAGAGAGGAGGGAGCATACGAAAGGTATTGGGTATTTTCATGTTTTAGATAGTTGGGAGCAAGGTAGTTAAAATTGAGATTTTACGCAAAATGGGGAAGGGGAAGTAAAATCGCAAATCTTGAAATCGTAACACTAACACAAAATGCTAAAACTCATATTTATGCATATAAATTCATGTATATGCATATAAAATAGCATTAGTATGACAAAGAAAACCTTTATCACTTGAAATACTTTTGTAAATTTAAATTCATAAGCATAGTTCATAAGTAAGGTAATTAAAACCTTAAATCACACTTCAAGTGCTTACATAAATTTAAATTCATTCATAAGTATAATTGCATAAACATTCAAAGATCGTAAGATTATACTATTCAACGATTAACCGAGGAGGATTCTACCAGATCCCACCAAAATAGGATTATGGGTATACTCATAATCGTTGAGGGAAAGCATAATCGCAAAATCATGGGATTTTACGATTTAAATTGGGATTTGAACTATTATGGTTGGCAGATGCTAGACTATCTAATTCATAGTTGGTTACTTGCATTACCATTCTATTCTCTTCTCTCTAATTGTATTTCTATATTTATATGTAAATATTTTCTCTTTTAGAAGCCGTGTTTAAAATCCCGGGCCGATGTTCGACTTGGTCTAAGTTCCAGATCACTGGTCGGGAAAGTGAGTCACCAGTTGAGCTGCATGACTGTTAAGCCGGTCTATTTATTTTCTACAAGTTGAATGTTGATGTATGCACTAATTTGATTCTTTACTATTAAGATATTCCTTGTATGTAATTATTCTTTTATTAGGATTGATTTAGTCCTATTTATTCCCTTAATCAAAAAATTCTCTTTGTATAGTTTACAATATAAATACAATCAAGCAGAGAGCTAATATCTCAAGTCAATCAATACCAAAACTCTGTTCTAAAATTGTACAGGTCTCACATTCATTGGGCCTGCTATGAGTGTGAAAACTCTAGCCATCACAGTCACTTATGAAACTGTCCTATTAACAGTCCAACACACACGACCCTACCTGAGGTGCTGACCTCACAATCAGATTCGCTGTTGTCATATCAGCCAATCCCTGAATTTCCGCAGTCAATTGCTGCCGCGCGCGCTGTCACACTTGTCTCTTTTGCTATCAGTCCAGCGGGCGTGTGAAGTCCACACGCCTTCTTTCAGGCCTCCAACAGGGTTGCATCCAGTACCATTCTTCTTGTCAACTGCTGCTCTTCCTGTTTTGGCCTAGTTTGATTAATTATTCAGTGTTTAATTTGCGCTTTGGTACTTCCTAAGCGCTTTTTGGTACTTTTTGGACTGTTCTGTTCTGTTCTCTTTAGTACTGGTCCTTCTATTATCGTCAAATATGAGTTCAGAGTCTGATCTATCCAAAAAAAAAAAGAGACACATCAAGCAGGCTGACAATTGGTCTCTCTTCTATGGCAATCCATTAAGTCTTCTCTGGTTCATTATTGTTATTCGACATCATGTTATGGTAGACATATTCGTGAGACGATTGTGTCCGGTGAGGCTTCTACTTCATTTGTTGGTTCTAATGACCAATTGGCAGACATATTTCAAAGGCTCTCCGTGGAACCAAGAATAACTTACATATATGACAAGCTTGATACCTACAATCTGTACCCTCCAGCTTGAAGGGATATTCCTGTATGCACTAATTTAATTCTTTACTATTAAGATATCTTTGTATATAACTATGCTTTGATTAGGACTGATTTAGTCCATATTTATTCCCTTAGTTAAGGAATTCTCTGTGCTGTTTTCACTATAAGTTGTATCGAGCTGAGAGCTAATATCTGAAGTCATTCAATACTAAAATCCTATTCTCAAGTAATGTTAATGTTATTAACATATCATTATGTAAATAAAAGAAGAGTTAAATGCTGGCAAATTCAACAAAAGCATTAGCTGGCCCGGTGGTTGGCGAGCCTTCCATGGACACCCTGGGTTTTGATATCGGGTCTCCCTACCACAAGTTTATTTTTTATTTTTTTAGGAGCTTATGCGAGTGGCCAAAGGAACCGGGTCAACGAACTTGCCAACGGTTTGTGCAGTAGAACTGTGGTTCAATGGTGTAATGTCTAAATGCAAGAACTGATCCAAACACCTGACAGGTCCGGCACTGGTTCCCTTTGAACTGGTTCAAAGTTCCTAAACATAGATTTAATAAATGAAGTATTGTCAGTATTCAGTTATTCATTTGTTTGGACCAGTTTCTGTCATTTAGTTGTACTCTTTTACTTCATCTTGGCTTTGTTGACTGAGCAGCACATTTAAGTTCTGCTTACCAATATACCCTGTCAACAGTTAGCAAGCAACTGACACCTTCAGTATTCATGAAGCACTGGGTCATATGATATATAGACAAGTTATGGGTTATCTACTTAAGTTTTTTTCACCTAGTTTAACATATTTTCAGGTTACATATATAGAACCTGGACAAAGCTCTGAAATTGAAACAAAAGATGGTTCTAAGATTACGATCAAGGCTACAGCAGGACCAGTTCTTGGACCACCTTGGCAACGTCCTGAAAATGGGTAAATACTGTTGGAAGTTTCTGGCATATTTTTCTCTTATGCATGTTAGTCTCCTGTTTATATCCATCTTATTGGTTACTAGCTCGCATACAGGCACATTAGTGGCTGTTTGTCTGCTTTTTTAAGTCTCTTTTTTCTTTCCCTTATTTTTCCACTTTTGATTGGGCAAAAAGAACAAAATTGCAAATAAAATAGTTTAAATAAAGGGTGAAGGTGGAAGAAAATAGAGTTACATCAATTGTTAGTAACCCCTTTATTTATAAAAAATTCAATTATTTGATTGGCTAAAGAAAGATAAAATTATAAATAAAGTAGGTTAAGTCAAGGTTAAAATTGGAAGGTGAAAGTCTCACCAAAAGTTGCTATGCCCTTTATATATAGATACAGATTAATTTAAATTCTATTGAACAAAAATTAATGGTTTTGTGCTGCATGTGTTGTAGGTATCTTGTTACATCTCCACTGGTGCAATTGTCTCTCTACTATGAACCTCACTGTGTGTATAATCATCGGTTCATTGAAAAGGAAAGAGCAGATATTGTGATCACACCGGTCGTAAAACAGTTATTGCCCAATTTTACATTGGTTTCAGGACAAGAAGATGCAGTGAAACTTGCAAAGCTTCTTCAAGCCAAGTAAAGCTTTTGTAATTATTGTAAAACTCTCAAAAACACGATTCAATTCAAATGTGCCTTTGTCAAAGGTCCAAAAAGCATTCTCGCAAAATACTAAAGTGTGAAAAACTGTATCTGCAAATAGAAACTTTTGGGGAAGGAAAATAAATTTTGGTCAAAATATTTCAATTAAGGATCATTTAACCATTGAAGTCATTAGTTACTTCAAATATTGTCTACTACCCTTAGCCACTCTTTGTATCATAAACTAGTCAAATGTTTATAAAAAAAGTTAAATGGTTAGTTGTTCCTCAATTGAAAATATTTTTCTTAGAATCCATTTTTGGTTGTTTTTCCTATAATATTCCGGTTTATTTGGAATAATACATTTGAACATTTTGGTGATTTTGACCCTTTTTTGTAAAAGTTTTTGGTTAGAAATGTGATTGTATTTCATAGTTTTCTATGTATATGTTAGGTGATATTTTCGTATTTGACAGATTCGTTGTGGCAATGAAAAATGGGGATTTAGATAGCAAAGGGCCTCTTGCAAGCATAATTCAGTCAGAAGGAACAATAGAATCATTCAAGGTTAGATTTCTCCAACTATGTACAAGTCTTTCACGTCAAAGTCTCTAGCCGATAGTTCTTTTAAGTGTTTGATTTGCTCATGATCATCTCATGTGATAACAATATCATTAACATACACAATGAATAAATTTACCTCCCCTTCCAAGGAGTGTTTTACTTAGTGTGATCTGATTGGCTTTGTATGAATCCATATTTTTTGACAACTCAAGTTAATCTTTCAAACTACGCTCTAGGAGATTGCTTGAGACCATATAAGGATTTTCGAAACATGCACACCTTGTTTATGGTGTTGGATGATTCAAGTCCCGAGGGAATTTGCACGTATATGTATACTTCCTCTTCTAACTCACCATTTAGGAAGACATTTTTAATGTCTAGCTGGTGTAGTGGCCAATCCAAGTTTGCAGCTACGTATAATATGGCTCGTACTGAGTTAAGTTTGGCAACTGGAGGAAACATCTTTTCATAGTCTATGCCATATGATCGGGTGAAACCATTTTCTACTAATCAAGCCTTTTATCGGTTTATGCTCCTATCAACATTGTATTTGATTGAGAATATCCACTTACATCCAACTTGCTTCTTCCATTCTAGTAGAACAGTAATTTGCCATGCGTTATTTTTAATCAATGGTTAGAGCTGTCGTTGACTTAGTTTGTTGAAGTGCCTCTTGAATATTTTTTGGAATGTTTGTGTTGTCAAGTGTTGCTCCAAATGTCTAGTATTTTTGTGATAATTTCTCATATGACACAAATCTTTCAATGGGATGTTGAGTGCAAGTTCTCTTCCCTTTTCTTAATGCAATAGGAACAACATTGCTGTTACTTCGACTCGTATGAACAAGTTTTGAATTAGGAGCAATAAATAGTATGAACAAGTTCTGAGGAGATTCCATTTTCTAGAGCCAGATCAGATTCATGGCTTTGTCCCAAAGTAATGTTTGACTCTACCAGATGTTTGTTTTTCTTCCTCCTAGTGTAATCTTTCAGTCCAACTTCTTGTGTGAGTTCTATATGTGCAGTTTCAAGGACAATTTGAGATGGTTTTGTGGGGTTTCCTAGTTCAGTTGATGTGGAATTTTCTAGTTTAGTTGGTATGAGATTTTTTGGTTCTACTGGTGCAGAATTTCAATAGTAGGCTCAACCATCTCAAAATTCAAAAATTGGAGTTCTATTGTTCTTGTTCTGGATTAAGGTGTTCTCCCCCTTAATTCCAACTTAAGAGTAATAAGGTTGATTTTCAAAGGCCACATCCATGATGTGGTAATTTTCCCCCCCTTAATTCCAACTTAAGAGTAATAAGGTTGATTTTCAAAGGCCACATCCATGATGTGGTAATTTTTTGTCGTTGTGGGAGAGTAACACATGTATGGTGAGGTAAGTAGCCAAGAAAAACACGACCGATGGATTTTGGGTCATGTTTGTTGTCATGTGGGTTGAGATTGTTGAAATTCTGATATCAAATATGTAATGTCGAAGGAGATGTCACGACACAAATATCTGAGGACAATATAAAATACAACAATATAAAAACAGTAAAAACACAAGGGATTGTTAACCCAGTTCGGTGTACAACAACACCTACTATGGGGGCTACCAAGCCAGGGATAAGTCCACTAAATAGTATCAATTCATAGACCCTCAGTAAACAACCAGTTTACGATCTAATCACTTAATCACTACCCGTGCTATACTTCTACCTAAGACATACTTAGGTATGAGGCCCTCCTCAAATCTCTTCAATCACTAACAGTGAAAAACAACAAAATTATTAAGTTTGAAAAACCTCAATCATTCAATACTTAAAAGCTTATGAATGATCCACAATTTACAACTCAACTAACAAATTACAACTCAAGTATTGAAACAATACTAGAGTGTATTACAATTAAAAGATTCAGACTTTTTAAACACAAGGAATATATTTTTCTTCAATTGTTGCAGTTTTACGAATAAGATTGCAAGTCCTTATAAAGGCGCAACAGCTTCTTTATGGGCTTGGGCTGAAAAACAAATATTGCAATATATTGAATTCCTTGAATATCTCCGTGAAAGTAGGACAGGATATAATCCATAAAGATAAGATAGATCGAAAAATGTTCCTCCATATTTTTCGCATGTTATAAACCACAAAACCTGAATATGGCACGCTTAAAAATAGGAAACAGAAAATCTGAAAATTGACATCTGCTTTGACATCATTCAAAATCAGTTGAGATGATTTACTTCAAATGTCAAGACATTAAGCAAAACATTACACAACAGTGTTTTACCAAAATTGCTGCCAACAAACAGTTTCTTCAGTTTGTACACATGGTTAAGAAAGCTTGGATCAACAAATCCCTTAGGTTGTTCCACATAAACTTCCTCATTCAAATAGCCATTTAAGAAGACACTCTTTACATCCATTTGAAACAACTTAAATCTCAAAATGCAAGCAACTCCTAAGAGTAGTTTGATTGATTCAAGTTTGGCCACAGGGGCAAAAGTTTCATCAAAATCAACTCCTTCAATTTGAGTGTATCCTTGTGCAACTAATCTTGCCTTATTTCTAGTAACCACCCCTTTTTCATCAGATTTATTCTTGTACACCCATTTAGTGCTAATCACATTTGTCCCTTCAGGTCTTGGAACCAGATCCCAAACTTCATTTCTTTTAAATTGTTCTAGCTCTTCTTGCATAGCATTAATCCAGAACTCATCAGTTAAAGCTTCTTTGACATTCTTAGGCTCAATTTTTGAAACAAAGCAAAAGTTTGACATCCCTTCTCTTGTTCTAGTAGTAACTCATTTATTTAGATCTCCTATAATAAGTTCCTTAGGATGATCTCTCTGAGTTCTGATTAAAGGCCCTTTATTGAGTTGATTGGGCTCAGGATCTTCTTGAGTTGGATTAGTATCAGTACTTCTGTCATTAGATTTTGTTGGAATGTCTGACAAAGATGTTCCAACATCTTCGAAGACATCTTCTTCATCATTCCATCCTCTATCATCAATAATAACATTTATGAATTCCATCATAACCTTAGTTCTGGAGTTAAAGACTCTGTAAGCTCTGCTATTTGTAGAGTAACCCAGGAATATTCCCTCATCACTCTTGGGATCCATCTTCCTTGTCTGTTCACGATTAGCTAAGATGTAACATTTACTTCCAAAAACATGAAAATATTTGACAGTAGATTTTCTTCCCTTCCATATTTCATACAAGGTGACTGAGGTGCCTTTTCATAGAGTGACTCTGTTATGGATATAACACGCAGTATTCATAGCTTCAGCCCAAAAGTGGTAGGGTAACTTCTTAGCATGAATCATAGCTCTGGCAGATTCCTGAAGAGTTTTGTTTTTGCGTTCCACAATCCCATTTTGCTGAGGAGTAATGGGAGAGGAAAATTCATGACTGATTCCTTCAGAAGAACAAAAATCAGCAAATTTATTGTTCTCAAATTTCTTTCCATGATCACTTCTGATTCTGATGACATGACTATCCTTTTCTCTTTGAAGTTTTTGACAGAGATCTTTAAAGACTTCAAAAGTTTATGATTTTTCTCTGATAAAACTTATCCATGTGTACCTAGAGAAGTCATCTACAACAACATAGACATACTTCTTTCCACCAAGACTTTCAACCTGCATAGGTCCCATCAAATCCATGTGAAGAAGTTCCAAAACTTTTGATGTGGTGAGATGTTGGATCTTCTTATGTGACATCTTAGTTTGCTTTCCAATCTGACATTCACCACATACTCTCCCTTATTCTATCTTGAGCTTAAGAATCTCTCTGACGACTTCTATAGATATGATTCTTTTCATTCCTTTCATATGCAAGTGTCCCAGTTTTTGATGCCACAGTTTAACTTCATTTTCTTTTGCTAAAGCACATGTTGAGGAGAAGTTCAACTCTTGGGAAACCCATAAATAACAGTTGTCTTTAGATCTGATTCCTTTCATAATAACTTCATTCTTTTCATTGCAAACGAGACATTTTGTCTTGGTGAAGTTTACTTTGAACCCTTGATCACACAGTTGACTTATACTTATTAGGTTAGCTGTTAACCCTTTAACAAGTAACACATTATCAAGTTTCGGGACTCCTGAACATTTCAGCTTTCCAACTCATTTGATTTCACCTTTGCCTCCATCACCAAAAGTCACATAACTGGTGGAGTGAGATTTGATATCTACCAACAGATTCTTAACACCTGTCATGTGTCTAGAGCAACCACTGTCAAAGTATCAGTCATCTTTGGTTGAGACTCTGAGAGAGGTATGAGCTATGAGACTAGCAACAATAGTCTTGGGAACCCACTGTTTCTTCTTTTTGCTATTTTGAGAGATCTGATCAGTCTTGAGAAGAGGAGCAGTTTTAGGATACCCATACAACTTGAAACAGAAAGGTCTTATGTGACCAAACCTTCCACAGTGGCGACACCTCCAGGGCTGAAATTTCTCTCTGGTGTGATTAAATTTTTTCTTGCCATGATGTCTTTTCTTGCCATGATGTTTGCCATGATGTTGAGACATTTGATTCGACATCTTTGGTTTAGACTTGGCATGAGTGGAATCTAATGAAGGTTCTTTTGAATAAGGTTCCTTTTTCTCATTAAACTCTAGACCACTCTTGTCTCCTGACACTCTTTCCACTTGAAGAATTTCATCTAATGTGTCAGACCCATTATTCAACATCTTGAATGATTTGACCATTCTGACAAGATTCGAATTCAGAGAAGTCACTTCACTTTCCAGACTAGAGATAGTTTTCAGATGTTCTTTCCTTTCTGCCTTCAGCTGAGTTATGAGAGCTTTCTGTTTCTCCCCTTCTTGGCAAACTTCTGCACTTTTGAGACACAGTTTTCTGTACGAGGCAGCTAACTCATCATAGGTTAGTTCACCATCACTAGAATCTTCATCAGAAACATATTTGTCTGTCAATGCTTTAACATACTTGGCAGATTCCTCTTCAAGATCATTCTCAGAGTTCTCTTTAGACCAAGTAACAAATAAATTCTTCTTCTGTTTCTTAAGATATGTAGGACATTCAGCTCTAATGTGACCAAAACCTTCACATCCATGACACTGTATTCCCTTCTCTTGAGTGGATTTTTCTTTATCCCTTTTTCTTCCAAACTCATTTGACTTATGGATGTCAGATGAGATGTTCTTGACATTTGATCTTGGATTCCTATCCATCTTCTTTTATCACTTTGTTAAACTGTCTTCCAAGCAGAACTAAAGCATTAGATATTCCTTCATCTGTATCCAGATCACAATCCTCCTCTTCATCTTCAGTATTGGTTACAAAAGCTATGCTTTTGCTCTTCTTTTTAGATCTTTCATTGATGCTTAATTCAAATGTCTGAAGGGATCCAACAAGTTCATCCACTCTCATCTTGTCAATATTTTGTGCTTCTCCTATGGCAGTCACTTTCATATCAAATCTCTTGGGGAGAGACCTAAGCATTTTTCTCAACAATTTGTCTTCGGGTATTTTTTCTCCTAAAGCACTGGATGCATTAGCAATCTCAAGAATGTTCATATGGAAGTCATTAATACTTTCATCATCCTACATTCTCAGATTTTCAAATCTGGTGGTGAGCAACTGAAGTCTTGACATCTTAACTTTGGATGTGCCTTCATGGGTAGATTGAAGAATCCCCCAGGCATCCTTAGCTACTTCACATGTGTTTACTAATCTGAAAATGTTCTTGTCAATTCCATTGAATATAGCATTCAAGGCTTTAGAATTTTCAAGTGCAATTTCATCCTCTTTTTTAGACCAATCTTCTTCTGGCTTTAACTCAGAAGTAGGTTCTCCATCTTCTCCCAATTTGACAGGGTGTTTCCATCCTTTTAAGACAACTTTCCAAGCCCTGCTGTCCAGAGATTTTAGAAAGGCCACCATACGTGGTTTCCAATAGTCATAATTACTTCCATCCAGAATGGGTGGTCTGTTCACAAATCCTCTTTCCTTGTCCATAGTACCAGAAAGTATCTTCCCTAGATCTCACCCAGATACAGAGCAGGATGCCTGCTCTGATACCAATTGAAATTCTGCTATCAGATATGTGATGTCGAAAGAGATGTCACGACACAAATATCTGAGGACAATATAAAATACAACAATATGAAAGCAGTAAAAACACAAGGGATTGTTAACCCAGTTCGGTGTACAACAACACCTACTCTGGGGGATACCAAGCCAGAGATAAGTCCACTAAATAGTATCAATTCATAGACCCTCAGTAAACATCCAATTTACGATCTAATCACTTAATCACTATCCGTGCTATAATTCTACCTAAGACACACCTAGGTATGAGGCCCTCCTCAAATCCCTTCAATCACTAACAGTGAAAAACAACAGAATTATTAAGTTTGAAAAACCTCAATCATTCAATACTTAAAAGCTTATGAATGATCCACAATTTACAACTCAACTAACAAATTACAACTCAAGTATTGAAACAATACCAGAGTGTATTACAATTAAAAGATTCAGACTTTTTAAACACAAGGAATATATTTTTCTTCAATTGTTGCAGTTGTACGAATAAGGGTGCAAGTCCTTATAAAGGAGCAACAACTTCTTTATGGGCTTGGGCTGAAAAACAAATATTGCAATATATTGAATCCCTTGAATATCTCCATGAAAGTAGGCCAATATATAATCCATAAAGATAAGACAGATCGAAAAATATTCCTCCATATTTTTCGCAAGTTATAAACCACAAAACCTGAATAAGGCACGCTTAAAAACAGGAAACAGAAAATTTGAAAACACGTTTAGATTAGAAGGCAAATGTCAAGACATCTGCTTTGACATCATTCAAAATCAGTTGAGATGATTTACTTCAAATGTCAAGACATTAAGCAAAACATTACCAAAACAGTATTTTACCAAAATTGCTGATAACAAACACTTACAATTGTGAAAAGGCTAAACATCCAAATATTTTAAATGGGATTAAGTTGATATTTTATTGGTTGGGAAAAAGGTTTGTAGAGTCAAATAAGGTGTGTCGAAGTTAATGATACAGGAAAGGATCCTATTTATGAGATAGGTGGCTGAAAGGATAACCTCTCCCCATAAGTGTTTTGGTACATTTGTGAATAGCATGATAGATCTTGTTACTTTCAATAGGTGCTTATTTTTCCTTTCCGCGACCTCATTTTGATGAGGGGTATCTACACATGAACTCTCGTATACAATTTCATGGGTCTTAAAGTAAGACTCTAGGGTTGAATTAAAATATCCACGGCCATTGTCATTTCTGAACACCTTATTTTTGTTTGGAATTGCGTTTGCACCATAGTTTGGTTAAAAGTCAAGCTCTTATACCATGTTAAGAGATGTAGTTGAGTTTAAGTTAGGTCCAATCACATTTCTTAACACGTGTCTAACTCATTCCTACAAAATCGGTTTGTAGGACGAGGATTGTGCCCCACTTATAAGCACATCTTCAGGCCATATATTGTCGGATGTGATACTCTTAACACATACTAATAGTTGTACAATCAGAATCATATAAATATGATTCTGATTTTGTAATTAACATGGGCTACGATAGAGAAACTGCTTGAACAGTGTCCATCAGGCCATGGTGTTAATTTCTTAAGTGCTTACAGCATGAACACAGAATGTGCACTGCCAGAATTAAAAGTCTATTACGGTTAACCATTTGTAGTTTGTACATTTGTGTGCTTGAAAGTAAGCCTTTCCTTCACAGGATTTCTAGCTTTCTCACTTCTCCAATAAACAGCAAGCTGTTGGTGATTTTTTTGGTGGTTTCTTGGCTCTCTTTCTATCTCTGAGTACTTTGGAGGAATCCTTAGGCTATGAATCTTATCATACTTCTCTATACTTAGCTTTCCTGTTCTTCCATTCCATCGACAACTAGATTGAGCAGCATTAAATACTTACATCTAGCTTTCTTCCCTGAGAGAGAGAAACTTGATTGTGGTTAATTTCCGATAGTAATCTGGGTTTTAAATATTCCTCTTTTGTAATTTAATAAGCAACCAAGCACCTGCGGAACTCTCTCTTAAAACTAATTGTTGTAGGTAAAGATCCAAGACACTTAAGTACTCCACCAAGTATTATATTCTACTTGAAGTGCAAATTAGGGAAAGGGATTGAATTACCAGGTCAATGGGACTGTTTGAGGTCTATTAGCCATATTGAGAGAGAGTGAATAAATAGTGGAGAAAAGGGACTTATTACTAGTTATGTAATTGATGTCCTGTAATCAAGGATCGATGGATCAAGAAAATAAGCAGTGCACGCGTGCATAACAGTGGCAGTGAAATTTGAAGCCTAAACCTCCTCATATAACTAGTTGAGGTCAGTAAATATAGTTGATGGTGCTTGAGGATCAAACAGCGTAATGGAAATAAAAGGAACAAGTGGAAAATTTTGTGCAGTGATGGTTTGGTTGTATGAGGGTGATCATTTAGGAAACACCACCTATCAATTGTGCATTCGACTTTGTTGTAATGGCCACAATCAGGACAGTGTTTTCCTTGCTTGTGAGACTGACCATGGTTAATCTTCTGAGAAACCAAGGCAGAGGAATCAATAGGCACATGTGGTTCGTCCACTTCAAAAGATGATTTGAAATACTCTCCATCCCATCCCATTATATTTTCCTTATTCCTTCACGTGCATCCCTGATTGTTCAAGTGCCTGATTTATGTCTCACCTAACCCATGATCCTTCACTCACATCACAGCAACTGCAAGTTTAATATTTGGCTTCATTGGTCAGTTTCCCCTAAATATTTGGCTTCAGTTACCTAAACCACCAGCCTTCAATTGACATACTGCATATAGTTAGGACTTGTTGGTAGGTTGCTTACTTTTCTTCATGAGAAAGATGCATACAATACTGCTTCTATCAACAAGCTCTGTAGAAGAATTATATCAACTTAACTTTTTTGCTTCCTTTTGCACTTTGTGAATTGTGGCCTTTACATTATTCTTTATCTTAATCAGCTAAACTTAGTGTCTCTCATGTACTTTGAATTTGGACTTATTGCTACTACAAGAACAAAAGTATTCTAGGATTGGTGTTTGGAAGAATTTATTTAGGCTTATCTAAAATAGTAAGCACTTGCGCAAGTCTTTGCGAGAGCTTATAAAAATAGCCAATAAAAATATGTATAAGTTGTTTTTAACTTATTTCACAATAAGTGCACTTCATAACTTATGAAAACAACTTACGGCTATAGAATAGCTTATGCCTAAATAGCTTATGTAATTATTATCACTTATTTAATTAACCCTTATTTAAGCTAAATAGCCAAAAAAACAACGTCGGTCCATTACTGATGATATGGCCGTGGTGGTCTGTTGAAAAATGAAAAACTCCTCAACAACTTTATTTGCTTTGAAGTTACTCTCTGGTCTATCTTTTGGGTTTTATGCTAAGTGACTCTATCTTCAAATGGTTATCAATGCAGGAGCTTCTATCAAAAGAATTACCAGGTGTGGAGGTTGTAGAGCCCATCCCAGGTATTCCAGTTGAAATTCCCGCAAATTAAATTGGTGGATTTCTTGCTCCCGTTCCCCCTCCATTTTCTCAGGAAGGACAACATGAAATCACACTTTCTTCATGTTAAATGAACTCTACTCTCACAATTGTGGGACTAGGTAGGTTTATTCATCCTTCAGGTTTGGAAGGAGATCCGAATAGTTTACTCAAACCAAACTGATCTTGTTTGGTTCACTTGTTTTATGTTTCCGAGCCATGTCTAAAGTTAAAGAACTGAAACTGCATATGTATGCTGAACTAAACCAGACTCATACTGTGTGCAATCTGTCAAACTGAACTGTTATCAAACTGGCTAACTCAAACTTTAGCAGTCTGTTCACCAAACCTGGACAAATAGTCTTTAGTAATCAACAAGAACTCGATTATACTGTGAAAAACAAAGTAAACACCAACAAAAATAATTACAGCACCAGTAATTATCATAGCAAAAGTAAATTAAATATATTTGTTATTCATTATTAATGAAAGGAGTATTAGTAAGACACTATTTAACACACTCTCTTTTATTGATCAAAATTCACAGGAATTACATCAGATCACGTGAGTTTCATGTCAATTTGGTAGAATAGACGATTTTAAAATTTTAACCAACAAAAGAGTATGTTGAAAAAAGTGTCTTAGAGATTGTTGGCGTTATTTATTAAGATATATGGTAGAAAGAGTAGCTTATGAAAGAAATTTTTTAGTTTTATTATTAAAAATAAAAGGTGTCCTAATACTATTGACCATTAAGTGTAGGTTTGATTCCACTTTTGAAAAACCCATACTCAATTTTAGAGAAGAAAAATTGATTGAGAGTGATTTTGAAGTGTTTGGTTTATCAAAAGTAAAATTGATTCTGCTTCAGAATTGATTCGACTTGAAGTTAAAATTTGTAGCTTTTGTCTTAAGAGTTGATTCAAAGTGATTTTTACATTGAAATTTATTGTTCAACTCATTTTTACATAAATGATATTAAAATTAATTCTATCAAATTCAATTTTGTGAGAATCAATTTTGTCCACCGTCAATTCAAACATACCCTTGTACTTTGTTTATGTTATAAAAATAAACTAGAGGGATACACGTGCGTTTGCACAAGTACTATTGTGATATGCACACTTTTGTTTTCAAAATGTAAATAAGAAAAACAAATATTTGAATAAAAAATATAATTATTCTTATATATTAGAATTTTTATTTTAGAATTATTTATAAAAATATTTAAATCAATACAAAACTTAAAGTTATTAATTCATATTTAAATCAATAGTTTAATATTAGTATCATATGCGCGTAACATATCAATATCTATATATTCGCACGGATACTCGTGTGGTATGTTAAGTTGTCATTAATTATTTATAAATTTGAAAAAAATAAGATATTGTGATGAAATAAAGAAAAATCAAATAACTTATTAATTTTTCCTAATCAAAATAGTTTATTATTTTTAAAAGAGATAATAATTTGGTTTCTACAATTTATTCCATATATAAAAACATTTGAATCAACAGTATAATTGTTCTTATATATAAATATTTTTGTTTTAGAATTATTTATAAAAATATTTAAATTAATAATAAACTTATTCTTGTTATTATTCAATATTTAATTAAACATGTTAGTATCAGAACCATATGCACGTATTATACTATTACCCGTTTGTTCGCACAGATAGTGGTGTGATTTGCACACTTTGTTTTCAAAATATAAATAAGAAAAACAAATAAAATTGTAGTCAATGTATTTATTAAATAAAACTATAATCTCAAACACAAAAAGAAAAACACAAAAAACTCAGTGAATCCAATACCACCTAACACCAAAGAAAGTAATCAAATCATAATATAAATTTCTTTGTTATATTTTTCAAAATCAATAAAACTTAGAAAAAATAAAGTAGAATAGAAAGGTAAATTAAAAAAGATCTAAACCACTGTAAATCACCATGAATCAATTTTTCTAAACGGATATAACATAAGCATAAGAGAGACCTCCACAGCAGAGGCCACTATCCCTTTGATGGAGTGTACATCTCTCTCTCTTTGTCTTTCTCCTCTCTCTTCATACAACCTTTATGGATGAACCTTCTATAGGTTAGAAAAAAACAAATTTATATTTAAATCCATAAAGAATAACATTAAAAAATAGCATTAAAATACAGAGGATGATGAAAAAAATAAAAATAAAACTAACATTTTTATATAAGTCCATAAATAAAAAATTTATGGTAAAAAAACATTTAACTAAATGTGTAAACCAATTTTTTTATATAATTAACCATAGAACAATTTTTAAAGACAAGATTTAACTAATATATAACAAAAAGATGTAATGTTTACCAAAAAGATAAACATATTTTTCAGAGTTGGATAAAGAAGAGGAACAATATCCTCCATAACCAAAACGAAATCCGTCCGAAAATCAAAACACAAAATAATTAATCAACAAACCATTATTCAATTAACAATAAATCATATTTTGCTTGAAAGATACAATTTCAGATTTGCAAAACAAAAAAAAAACTTGTCAGAAACTTCAAATTTTCAAGACCCATTTTTTTCTTGGAATCTCCCGATCTGTTTACCACCTAAAACAAAATAAGAGGAAAAGCATGTTCAAAAGAATGTGAAAAAAGAGAAAATAAAGACAAGATTTGACTAATATATAACAAAAATATGTGATTTTTTACCAAAAAGATAAACATACCTTTTACAGTTGGATCAACAAGATGAACAATATCTTCCATAAACAAAACAAAACTTGTCCGAAAATCAAAACACAAAATACTTAATCAACAAACTATTATTCAATTAGCAATAAATCATATTTTTCTTGCAAAACAAAAACAAAACTTGTTGGAAACTTCAGATTTTCAAGGCCCATTTTCTTCTTCGAATCTCCCGATCTGTTCACCACCACCTAAAACAAAATAAGAGGAAAAGTATGTTCAAAAGAAGGTGAAAAAGAGAATAAAAAATGAAAATTATTAAGAGAGTCCCATGAAGAAGATATACCAGATAAGATATTAGGAATAAGATGATAGAGTCACATGAAGAATATCCTGATGATAGAATAGTATTGGAAAAAATTCAGAATAATGAAGGTTTGGGAGAGAGAGAATGAGAAGATGAAGAGTAAAAAGCAGAAGGATGGTTGTGTTACGTTGCAATGACCAAAGAAAGGAATGGTTGTAATAAAGTAGAAAAATGAAAGAAAGTCTGTTAGACTATCCATGTGGAGGCTTGGTTGATCAGCAGGACATATTAGGGATTATCAGAGCTATTTCTTTTCTTGTATGATAGATTTATTACCATTCAACTAACACTTTAAGATAAATATTTATTCACATAAATAACGCGGAAATGTTAACCCAAAATGTCATAATCATCTCCAATTCTTTGTACTAAAAAAATTAAGGTAAAATACTCATTTTAGTCCCTTAACTATACCCTTGAGTTCATATTGGTCCCTTAACTTTTTTTTGTGTCATTTTGGTCCCTTAACTTTCAAAAAGTTTCATTTTAGTCCTTTTTGTCTAAATTCGTAGCTAATTAGACGGAAAAACTTTGAAATCAGCCGCTAAATTCGTAGCTAATTAGACAAAAAGGACTAAAATGAAACATTTTGAAAGTTAAGGGACCAAAATGACACGAAAAAAAGTTAAGGGACCAATATGAACCCAATGGTATAGTTAAGGGACCAAAATGAGTATTTTGCCAAAAATTAATCACGTCCAATTCTAAAAATCTCAATAACAATCAAAGCCATCCAGACCAAACAGGGCAGTAATATCTAATGTTATCAAAATGGCATACTGATTAGTGCTACATTTTTTTCTCTCTTCGATTATGTTGGAGATTTAACTTGCCAACTTCCAATTTTACTTAGCACTCTCACATATTGCGTTATGGATTTTTACTAGAAATTTCAAAACTACATCGGAAATTTTAAGTAGAAAATCTTAAGTTTCATGAGTTTATATCGGAAATTTTGAAACTACACAATTTTTTTTGAAAAAGTAGTAGAAATTTCCGGTAAAAAATCATAACTTTCATGAGTTTTTATTGTAAATTGAGAAATTTCCGATAAAAACTCTTGAAATTTTTTACCTAAAATTTTGAAATGTATGAGTTTTTATCAGAAAATTCAAAATTTCTGATAAAAACTCTTGAAACTTTTTACCATAAATTTCGAAATGTATGAATTTTTACTGAAAAATTTTAAATTTCAGATAAAAGCTCTTGTATTTTTTACCAAAAAATTTGAAATGTATGTTTTTATCTGAAATTTCAATAAAACTCATAGCAACAATTTTAAAATGAACTATCAGAATTTTGGTCTAATATCTCCTAATTATACCTGACACCCCCCATATTTTTTTATAATTCTCAAACTACTCGTGGACAAATTTAACCTGTCATGACCCCACACCGACAATACACAAGAGAAAGAACATTTAACCTGTCACCCCGTTTATACCCACATGTTTTCACATATTATTTTAATGACAAAAATGTTCTTACTATTATTTATCCAGAAAAAATTTACATTTATTAAAACAAAATTAACTTTTACTAGGCTGTAAAATTCAAAACTTGCGATAGTTAAAACAAAATTGTCGGTACAAATATTTTGCATTTTTCCAGATATTTATGTTTTTACCAGAAATTGTTGAAAATCCGGTATATTCTGGAAAACTATTGCACTTTTAACGAAAATATATGGAATTGCTGGTGAAGAAATATCGATAATTTTGAAATTTTCGGTACGTATCTGGAAAAAACCAAAAACATACTGGCAATGTTCGAAATTTCCAATTAACAAATAAAACTTCCAAAAATTTTAAATTTTCTGATATTTTGGAAATTTTGCCTATATTCATAATTTTCGGCAGTGCAGAATAATGCTTTACTTGTGTGGTCCGAACTAACGGGGTCTTCTATAGATTCCTATATAGATTTTACATAGTTCTTCACCACTGACGATGTATATTTTTTATGTAACAATTTCAAAATTTAAAGGTTCGTTTTTATGATATTGATAGTTTACTCTTTATATGTTGTAAATGACAGATATTTCAGTCCCGATCTGAAGTATTGGCATAACTATAAATTATTGGTAAACATCATGGTACTATTGTTGTCACTGTTCGTTCTGATACTGCAAATTGGAAGCGAGGGAAGAAAGATAAATTAATTATGGATTATGAGAGATGAGGAAACTACAGAAGGAAGAATACAACTGAAAGCAATAATTCCTTAGAAGGCATTCATAGTATGAAAATTAAATGTACTTTTAGGGTGAGATTTGTGCCAAGTGGTAGCTGTTGGAAGGCGATGGTTATTGAGTTGTAACTCATTGTGTTGAAGCAGCATGTTGCTCGACAGAAGGAAGCTTGTGTTGAAATAGTATAACCTAGTGTGTGTCGAAATGTCGAAGGAGTATCCTCGACAAGTATTTCAACTTAGACATATTTTAGTAAGTGTTCACTAAAATATTTATTTTGGCCTTTTATAGTTTTGGGCTTTAGATTAGGGAGTAAGCTAGCTCAACTATAAATAGAAGGAGTAACCCCTATTTTGTAACACAACTTGTATTCACAGAATTTTGCAGTTGCAAAGTGAATAAGATTTTTCCACAGTTTATGGGCAGAGAGCAACTCTACAAAAATCATCATCTTCTCCTGATTTTTTTCAAACCCTAATTCACTCTTTCATTGTTATTTTGCACTGATAACAATCTTGTTCATCAAGATTGATATAAATTCTCCATATGTTTTGGTGATTTTCCAACATCTGGTATCTAGAGCTCCAGTTGCACGATTCAAGGCAAGAAAATCATGATGACAATGAATCATCCGAATGGGCATTTTTCAGCAAGTATTTCAATTCTGAAAGTTGATAACTATGAGAATTGGTGCAAGAAGATGAAGGTTGTGTTCTGTTGTCAAGATCTTATGAAAGAATGGTTAGAACCACTTAAAGAAAATGCAACAAAAGAAGAAGTGTTTGCCCACACAGAATTGAAGAAGAAGAATTATAAAACTATCTTTATAATTCATCAATGTATGAGTCCAGACAATTTCAAAAATGTAAGTGATGTAGAATATGCAAAAGAAGCCTGAGAGATTATTGAAAAGTCCTTTGCAGGTGCATAAAATGTGAAAGAGGTGAGGTTACAAACTCACAAAAGAACGTATGAATTGCTTCAGATGGAAGAAAGTGAAAGCATAACAGATTTCTTCACTAGGGTTACGAAACTAGTGAAGGAAATCAAAGTATGCGGAGAAGTGCTGACGTCAAGATCAGTTATCGCAAAGATCTTGAGGTCTTTGGCTCTGAAATTTGACCAAGTGATGGTAGCCATAGAAGAGTTTAAGAATTTGTCAACATTGACAAAAGAAGATCTTCAAGGGACACTTGAATATCATGAACAAAGAATTTCTGTAAGAGCTGCAGGCAAGTCGAAGAGTGATGTGGCTTTGCAGGCGCAATTAATAAGAGAAAAGAAAGGAAAATGAAAGTTGTTCGACAACAAAGGTAGAGGAGGCTACAATAATTCGATTGGTAGAGGAGACCAGTAGGAAGGAATTGTGTCGAACCAGAGAAGACCTCCATACCAAGGCAACCAAAGAGGTGGTGTTGGAGGTAGATGAATAGATGGTGGTCGAAAACCTGACAAGAGTCACATTCACTGTTTCAATTGTCAGAAGTATGGTAACTATTCTAGTGATTGTCCAGAAAAACAAAAGAATCAAGAAAGTGGTGCAAAGTTTGCAAAACATAAAGAAGAAGAGATGATGCAGATGGTCACAACAAGAAAGGAAGATATATTCAAGGACTAGTGGTACTTGAAATCAGGATGCTCAGCACACATGTCTAGAAGGAAAGATTGGTTTGTGAGCATAAAACCCTCAATGAAGAACATGGTGAAATTCGCAAATGACAATACTCTAGAAGCTGAAGGTATTGGACACATTCTGATTATGAGGAAAGATGGCAAGAGGTCAGTAATTTCTTATATGTTGTACATACCAGACATGAAGAGCAATTTGCTCAATATATGGAAGTTGGTTGAATATAATTTCAAAGTGTCGATCAAAGAAAAGATGATGAGATTCGTCGATGCAAGAGGAAGGCTAATCTTGAAGGCTCATATGTCTCTAAATAAAACCTTCAAGATTGAACTAAATGTGATGGAGCACAAGTGACTTGCAACTACAACTAGCAGGGATGAGTGGATATGGAACTATCGACTTTGTCATCTCAACTTCAAAGACATTAGAGATTTGAAAAGAAGAAATATGGTTTCAGGATTGCAAAAAATCAACATTCCAAATGAGGTGTGTAAGGAATGTGTGCAGATGAAGCAACACAAGAATAACTTCAACAAGGATGCGGGAAGCAAGTCGAAGGCTAATCTTGAAATCATATAATCTGATGTATGTTGTTGTTGTACCCCAAAATTTTCCCTCTCATTTCTCAAGAAATATCTCACAATATCTCCATTGGTTCAAGACTGCACAAGGTTTGATCAGCTCAAGACACCTCTTTAAGCATTGATGACTCAAATTAGGGTTTGGGTTTGCTCAAGGAAAAATGGAATTTTAATGTCCCATATGAATTTCATGGATCATTTTGAACCATCAAGATTTCTCATGTCAAGTTTCAAGTCTTGGATCACATTTTTGCTCAGTCAATTGATCAGTTGACCTAAAATCAATTGTATTAGGGAAAAAGTCAATTGTGGTCAATTTACAGTCAAACTTCATAATTTTTGGTCCATATCAACATTATGAACTCATATATGTCAATTGATCAAGTTTGGATCATAATTCCTCAAGAAATTTGATCAGATCATCAAAAGGGCAAAATCCTCAAAATTGGGGTTTTGACTGGGAAGGTTCAATTTCTGACTTTTGACCTGAAAAATGAATTATTGGTTTAAGACATGATCTCAAGGATTAAAATACGTCACTTTGACCTAAGGGCATGGCTAAAAAAATTTCTCAAGTTCAATTGATTGATAGTTGAATTTCAATCAACTGATGAAAAGTCAATTGTACACTAAAAAGTCAAACTTTGACTTTTTGATCAAAATCAAGTTTCAAAGATTACAATTCATCAAGACATGTCAAAATATGAAACTTGTTCATCAAGAAATCAAAAAGTCAAGATTTCATTTTGAAAAGTCAAAATTTTCCAAGACTTAGAATTTTTCTAAGTGTTGAAAATTCATGTTTTTTTCATAACTTTATGCCAAGTTTACACCATGAGGCAAGATGATTCAAAGGAAACTTTCAACATGAAAGTTGTAGATCTCAATGAGATATAAAACATTGTAGGCCATAAATTTTCTTATAAATCCTTAGATTTCAAGTTATGATTTTGTGAAGACATGCTCATGAAACTTGAAGACTTAAGTGAAATTTTGCCCTAGTTTAGGCAGGATTTTGACCTAACTTCATGACAATTTTTCACATAGCTCCAAGATGAATCTTCAAAAATGTTCAACATAAAGGTTGTAGAGGATGTTACAAGCTTTCTAAAATGTCCAAGAACTCATTGAGATCATACTTGATCTAGGAGAATCGAAGGCACGAAGTTAGGGTTTCATTCTTGTATGACAAGCCATTTCTTGATGAACACATAATCCAATCTCAATGTTAGGCTGCATAATCTTGCTTTTTAGGTCTTCTAACTTGTGTATCTATCCATAATTAATAGATTACACAAACTTTTGATCCATAATCTAAGTGGTTTAAGCATTGTCCAAGTCCATTTGCCATTTTTGGAAGAAAGCTAACATTGTCATTCTTGAAAAGCAAGCTTTATGCACAAAGTCAATTCTTGAGCCTCTCACTTGTTCCCTCTGATCGCACTCCATCTAAAAAGTAAGAAGCAAGCTTGTTTAAAGCATAACCACTATACAATAACAAGTACAAAGGCATGGAAACTTGTTTTGTCAAGAAAATCACATGTTGAGCTTAAATATGTGAATTTGAATCATGATCAACTACAAGTCTCAAAACTTGTCGCTTATAAATAGAGGCACTATTTGTGAGCTAAGACACAAGCTTAATCACCCTGAAACTCTCCCAAACTCCCTCAAACCATAACTTGTATCAAAACTCCATTTATGTGCACATTCTGACTTTGAAACCAAAACTCACATTTCCCTCATGCGTTTTCATTCTTAATCAATCACAAAGCTCCTACGCATCAAATATAGTCCATCTCCATCCCCGTTCCACAACTGTAACTCCATCTTCATCATTTTCCAAACTCAAAAATAGATCACTACAAGTTGACTTCTCCAGGCCATTCCAACCATCCATTGCTCAAGCTAATCACTGCATTAGCTTCCTGGGAACTTGAGGAAGCTAACCTGATCATTGTAGCACCTTGAATCAAGCTCATTTGATTTGCATTTCACGATTTCCAGTTTTGAGGTATCTTTTTTGAACTTCTATCTTTTCATTTAAGCATTGTTAAGCTTGCATTTGTGAAGATAAAATATAGATATAATTGCCCTGAAACTGTACATGTCCATAGATTTCATTTATATTGATTGAGCTTAGAGAATTTTAGGTTTGAATCTCTGAAAAAAGTTAGGTCAGAATTTGGTACAATTAGAAATTCTCATCCATCTTTGATTTATAGCTTATGATATTTATATGGTTGGATTCGTATGGAAAAATGGAGCCACTTTCATGTTTGCATCTTTCATTTTTGTTGAGAAATGAACAAGTTACAGGAACCATGACTGGAGGTTGAAGATGAAGTCATTTTCAGGACTTGACTTATATTATGTTTTATCATTTCACTTATGTTAACGGATGTAAAGCCACCCCAGTGGTAAGGCAGCGCACGTTTCATGTACAGGGCGTGGATTCAACCACCAGCGCTGCCACTTTTCATATTTTTCCACATTTTTTCTCTCTTTTGACACAACCAGTGCCTGAGCTTAATCATTGGGCCTTGTCATTTTTGCTGACTTCTAACCCCCTGCCTACTTTCACACACCTGGCCCAAACTTTTTTTTAATCATTTTAATTTAATTTATTTTCTTTTTCTTATTTTATTTTATTTCATTTTTCTTTATTTTTTTATTACTCTTAATATTATTATTATTTTTATTATTAAGAAAATCCAAAAATATTTTTATTTATTATTTTCACACTTATTTATTTATTTTCTTTATAAAGACAAAAGACAAAAAAAAATATTTTCTTAACAAATTTAATTTATTTTTCTTAGTAAATAATAATTAGATTTAGGTTTAGTTATTTTCTTTTTCTTAATTAAAATTAACTTAGAACTTAAGTTTCTTTTAATTAATTAATTACTATACTATTTTTAATAAATTTAAAAACCTTTTCATAAAAAATCCTAAAAATTTGCTTTCTAATTTATTTCTTTTCTTAATTAGTTTAGGTTTAATTTTATTTAATTTTAATTAATCATTTTTTCTTAATTAGGTCAAAACTAAACCCTTAACAAAAAAACCAAACAAAAATCATTTTTTTCCTTTTATCTTCTTGCACATTTATTCAATTCTTGTACATTATTCAATATGGTTGTAATAGATAATTAGGTTTATTTTTCTTGCAATCTCCATTTGTAAATTTGTATACCCCCTCCCCTAATGATGTAATAGTGTAGTAATTTTTACTTTCCGCAATTTATCGCTTTCATATAAATGTTAGTAATTAGGATTTGTATGGCAAGACTAAAATCAACAAGTAGCAAACCCTAATTTAAGATGAACAATGCATGTAAATCAAACACACTTGCACACTTGCACCCTTAGGGTAATTCCACTTGTTGCCTTATAAAAATGGTCATGTTATGCATGTGGGATGTCTTAGCAAAAACAAATAAAAAATACAAGATCATAGTCCCTCTATGACGCTTCAAATGTTACCTTTAAAAAGGATATTACTCCCTCAAAGAGAAATGTTAAGATATCTCACAACATTGCTATCATAACTATACGATGACCCATGCCCGTCCATTTACATCCAAAGATAAGGCTTCTTAACAAATCAATGGTAAAATAGCAATATCAAAGGAAAGGAAGAAATGAACAAAGACTTTTGAGTAGGTAGATTGTTCCTAGTTGCTTGCTCACTTTCAAAACAAACAGCCTTGCTCATTTTCAAAACAAACACCAAACACTTTCAAAAACAAACTTTCAAAACATAAAATATTTTCAAAAGTCCAACACTTTGTATACGTTCTTACGAACGAGAACTATTACAAAGTTTGCCTAAATAAAGACTCCTTTTCAAAATACTTTCAAAACGACCACAAAGCATATTTTCAAACAAAAGCAAGTGATCTAGCAAGCAACTAAGAGCCCATAAATAACTATGGATGAAAAGGGTGCTAATACCTTCCCTTTTCATAATCTACCCCCCGAACTAAAGAAATAATCTCAAAGGTCTTTCCTGTTCTTTTCAGTCTTTCCTTTTGGATAAAAGAAAAGTTGATGGCGACTCTTGCTAACCGTAACATTTGCGATTAAACGCAAAACCTCCCAAGTCAGTTCTTCCACCATATCACAGAACTGGAGACTCTGCTGGGGAGTAACTTAAAAGTGGGTTTACCTTAGGGCTAGATCACCTTTATGTGCTTTCATTTTTTGACTTGCTTGCTTTATATTTTGGTTCCTTGTTTGGGCTTATTTTAATCCTTTACCCGAATTTGTGATACCTTATAGGTAAGTAGCAATACGTTGCAGAAACTGTGTGGGGTATACCGACATGGTCTAAGCAATAGCTATGTTAGTGTCACACATTTGTGGGTACCGATAGCCCTTGAATAGTTAAGGAGAATACAGGGCCGCTGTGTGGTGTCATGAAACACTAACTGACTTTAGAATCTTTACTTGACCTACTTGGCCATTAGGAAGTAGTGAGATGGCCGACTTTGGTGCAGTCCGAAGTTGGTTGATACTCGATACTACGCTTATTAAGATCAGACTTCTCGGGATATTTCAGTCGCTGTGAAAGAGGCTTGCGCTGAAACCTTGCCCGACAAGAAAGATCAGTGATATTGAGATCCCTTAGAACCTGGTTACTATTTCTACGACAAGTTTGAGCCAACTAAACTTTAAGAGGGTGCTTACCTATAAGACTCCATGCAAGCCTAAACCTAAGGACTTGTTTGCCTTGTTTGTATATGCTTATTTGTATATAACATCATAAACATCATAACATCATACTCATTCTCACTAACCATTTCAAGGATT
Organism: Vicia faba; assembly: GCA_948472305.1. Classification (NCBI taxonomy): domain Eukaryota; kingdom Viridiplantae; phylum Streptophyta; class Magnoliopsida; order Fabales; family Fabaceae; genus Vicia; species Vicia faba. Next base: position 1,554,842,788 of record OX451735.1, on the reverse strand, counting down.
ATTGGGATTTATCTTTGTTCTGTTTTGTAGGACATGGCTTCTATCCACATGAATACTATCCAAGTCAATCTCGTAAGAATTTCTTCTCAACTCAAAGAGTTAGCATCAAGGGTCCCTGAGAACTCTTCATTCACCGAAAGACATGGTCGCCTCCTAAACTTGGTTACCTCTAGCACTGATGAGAATATGATGAAGGTGCTTTTCCAATTATTTGATCCTCTACACTATTACTTCACTTTTCCCAATTATCAGCTTGTACCTACTATGGAAGAATTTTCCCAACTCTTGAGGATTCCCATTCTCAATCAACTACCCTTCAACAGTACGGAAAAAGATCCAAAACCTGAAGAGATTGCCCGAGCACTACACTTGCAACAATCTGATGTTGCGACTAATTGAGAAACAAGGAGTGGTGTCAAAGGGTTCTTAGCCAAGTTCTTGTTTGAGAAAGCTCAAGACTGTTGGAACTCTTTGGACTTACAAGCTTTTGAATAAATCTTGGCCCTTCTCATCTATGGGATGGTTTTATTTCCAAACCCTGACCAACTTATAGATGTAAATGCTGTCAAAATCTTCATGTCTCATAATCTGGTGCCTACTTTGTCGAGAGATATCCTACACTCTTTCCACTCTCGCACTATGAGGAAGAGATGGATCCTCATTTATTACACTCCTCTCTTGGCTAGATGGTTTATTTAGCATCTCCCCCGGTCTGTGTTGAATAACGAGCAAGGTTTGAGGTGGTCTCATAGGTTGATGATGCTCAGACATTTAGATATTCATTGGTGTTCTCGATCCTTGGAGAATGTTACTATCATCGACCGTTGTGAGGAATTCCCTAATGTCCCTTTGCTTGGAATTAGGGGAGGTATCACTTACAACCCTTGCTTAGCCTTGCGACATTTTGGTTATGCCCGAAGGGATGGTCCGCATGATATGCTCATCCAAGGAGTGGTATTCGACTACGAGAGCAATGATAAAAGCTATCGTCAGAGGTTTATACGAGCTTGGAGAATGGTAAGCAAAGTGGATAGTAAGACGCTGGGACACAAGAATTCCATTCCCCTTGAGCCTTACCTTAGGGGGGTACGAGCTCGTGCTCAGAAACTTGTGATGCCTTATCCCTCCATCTTACCAGTTATCATGGAACATGTGGTTGAAGGAGATGTCCCGTACACTTTCCTCCATCCCGACATGCCTACTTCTCTTGAAGAATTACAAAAGGGTTGGATTCAGCTAAAGGAAGAACGAGATACCTTCGAAGCTCAATTCTATGCTAGTGAGAAAATGGTCTTGGAGCTTACAAAGAAACTTCATGAAGAGCAAAGCGTGAACGCCTACATTGTGCCGAAGAGATTGTGTTCAGTCTTTTTATCTTAGATATTTATTTTGTAAGCCCAAGAGGCATGTTGTAGTCATTTTGAACTAATTAAGGAAATTTGATGTTTGTTCATTCTTTCTCTATACAAATTTAAATTTCATAAATCCTTGAAATCATTTACATACACATCTCCCATGCATCATAACATAATAGGTTTTCGTACTACAGTTTCCTTATCTTTCTGTTGTTTATTTCAGCAAGATGGATCTAGAGAAAATAGTGAAGGACCTTCAAGCACACAACTCTCAGTTCCAAGAGACTCTACTGGCCCTATCCAATGGGCAACAAGATATGATGGCATTGCTGGCAGCCAAAAAGAAACCCAAGAAGAAAGCCCTGGTCAACACGGGTAGAAGGTTCAAAGAGTCGGTCTGTCAGATCTCGGTAGTGGAAGACTCATCTGAGGAAGACAAGAATCAGATTCGAGAAGCTAGGAGTACCCAGGTTGGGTGTATTAACGATCAAGCGTCTGATGATGATTATTATTTTGACGAACAATATCCTCCTGCCATTGTCAAATACAAGCAGCTAGAAGACAGATTGAAGGCTGTTGAGATTCAAGCCGTCCCCGGTTTGGATTTTGATGATTTGGGCTTAATCTCTGGGGTTGTCATTCCCCACAAATTCAAGATACCAGTCTTTTCAAAGTACAGTGGATTTTCCTATCCAAAACTTCACCTGAAATCTTATGTGCGCAAGATATAGCCGCACACCGCTGATAAGAAACTATGGGTTCACTTTTTTCAAGAAAGCTTGGCTGGAAAGAAACTTGAATGGTTTTACCAGTTGGATGGTTCTCGTATCAATACATGGGAAGACTTAGCTACTTCTTTCTACCACCAATACCATTATAATGCCGACTTGGCGCCGACAAGAGTTCAGTTGCAAGACATGACAATGTGGAAGAATGAAGGATTCAAAGAATACGCACAAAAGTGGAGAGATCTTGCCAGTAGGGTTCAACCACTTTTGACTGATAGGGAGCACATTGATATGTTTATGGGCACTTTATCTGGTCCATTCTTCAACTTGTTGGTTGGCTGCTCTTCATCCGATTTCACCGAGTTAATCTTAACCAGTGAAAGAGTTGAAAGCGGCATCAAAAGTGGGAAGATTCCCATGGCATCTGCCTTCACTTCCAATCCTGTAAAGAAACATTTTACCGTAAAGAAATAAATCAATGATGTGTATGGGGTAAGGGCCCGTACCAAGAAGGATGACCGCCAGTCTGTTAATACCGTCCGAATTTCCAATCCAACTCCTGCTCAAAGACCACCTGCTAATCATCAACGGTTTGAAACTCCGAGAAGACAATTCACGAGGATAGGCATGTCACTATCCCAAGCCTTACAACACTTACTAAAGGCTAATTTGGTGACATTGCGCGATCCTCTGGCCAATCCAGATACCTCTTCACCAAAGTATAATCTGAACACCAAATGTGCATATCACTCAAGTAGTCCCGGGCATGATACTGACCAATGCTGGGCACTGAAGAATAAAATTCAAGACTTGATTGATGATAAGACCATTGAATTTGATCCTCATCCAACTCCTAATGTAATCACCACGCCTATGCCAAAGCATGGTAAGGAAGTCAACGCTGTAGGTGATTTTGATGAAGAGAGTGCATTTGAAGATTAGGTGTATCCTACTACAATGGAGCTCAACAATTGGAAAGCAAATGACTTCGTCCCCATCTCCTTCATTGAGGAGTAATCACTTGTTTTTTGCTTTCTTATTAATTCAAGAACATTTTGTCTGTAATATTTAACAATTACTTTTAAGCCATGTGCTTGGTCCGAGGCACTTTGGTCCATTTGTCAAGGGTTTTATTTAAGTTCATCTTATCATATGATCATTCAATACAAATCATTGGACTCTTTTTCATTCAAATATTTGTGCTCACTGTCTTTCTTTTTCTTTAAATACATTTTTCAAAATAGACATGTATCTTACATGCACACACACACACTCTTGCAGGTCCTCATCCATTATGGATCTCATTGCCAATGACTCTACTATTTCCGACTATGACTTCGAATGTCCAATTAACCAAGCCGAAGACGAAGGCGAGGAAGATTGTGAAATACCGGGAGAACTAGCCAGACTTCTATTACAAGAGGAAAAAGCTATTCAGCCACACGAAGAGTCAGTTGAAGTCATCAATCTTGGTACCAAGACAGACAAGAAAGAGGTTAAGATCAGCACTAACCTGAAAAGCAGTGTCAAAAGCAGATTAGTTCAGATGTTACATGACTATGTGAAAGTGTTTGCTTGGTCGTATAAAGATATGCCAGGGTTGGATACCGACATTGTAGTTCATCGTCTGCCGACAAAGGAAGATTTTCCTCCTGTCAAACAAAAAGTTCGTCGCATGAGGCCTGACATGTCTGAAAAGATAAAAGTTGAAGTGATGAAAAAATTTGATGCATGATTCCTAGTTGTGACATCTTACCCCCAATGGGTTGTAAATGTGGTTCCAGTGCCAATGAAAGACGGAAAAGTTCGCATGTGCGTAGATTATAGGGATCTGAATAGGGCAAGCCCCAAGGATGACTTTCCTCTACCTCACGTTGACGTCTTGGTTGATAACACTGCTCATCATAAAGTCTTCTCTTTCATGGATGGTTTCTTTGGCTATAATCAAATTAGGATGGCTCCCGAAGACATGGAGAAGACCACTTTCGTTACGCAATTGGGCACCTTTTTCTACAAGGTCATGCCGTTCGGATTGAATAATGCAGGGGCAACATATCAAAGGGCTATGGTAGCTTTGTTTCATGATATGATTCATCATGAAATAGAGGTATATGTGGATGATATGATTGCCAGATCACAAGCTGAAGAGGAACATTTCAATCACCTGTACAAGCTATTCGAGAGGTTGAAAAGGTACAAGTTGAGGTTAAACCCTAACAAGTGGACATTCGGAGTACGATCTGGAAAGCTTCTAGGTTTTATTGTCAGAAATAAAGGCATTGAAGTCGATCCTGCCAAGGTAAAAGCCATCCAAGAAATGGCAGTCCCCCATTCTGAAAAAGAAGTTAGAGGATTCTTGGGTCGTCTTAATTACATGCTCGCTTCATATTTCACTTGACTGCTACTTGTGAGCCAATCTTCAAGCTCTTGAAGAAAGATCAAATAGTCATATGGAATAATGAATGCCAAGCTGCCTTCGACAAAATCAAAGAATATCTACAAGAATCTCTTATTCTCACGCCTCCAGTTGAAGGAAGACCCTTGATCATGTACTTGACAGTACTAGAGAACTCTATGGGGTGTATTTTGGGCCAACATGACGAGTCTGGCCGAAAAGAGCATGATATTTACTACCTGAGCAAAAAGTTTTAATGAATGTTAAACCAGATATTCACTGCTCGAGAAAACTTGCTATGCTCTGGCATGGGCTGCTCATCGGCTAAGACAATATATGTTGACTCATACCACACTGTTGATTTCTAAGATGGACCCAATCAAGTACATCTTCGAGAAACCTGCTCTTTCCGGAAGGATAGCTAGGTGGCAAATGATCTTGACTGAGTACGGCATTCAATACACAATGCAAAAGGCCATCAAAGGAAGCGTACTAGCAGATCATTTGGCCCACCAAGCTATTAATGATTATCAGTCTATGAACTTTGACTTCCCAGATGAGAACATCATGCTAATAACTGACTGTGCGAAACCTGGACCGTATGACGAACCTGAACAAGGATCCCGATGGACTAAGGTCTTCGATGGGGCTTCCAACACTTCGGGTAACAGAATTGGTGGTGTGATTATCTCCCCTGAGGGGTTCCACACTCCTTTCACTGCCAGATTATGCTTCGATTGTACGAACAACATGGTTGAGTACGAAGCATGCATTTTGAGTCTGAAGGCTGCCATTGATTTGAGGATCAAGCATTTGAATGTGTTTGGGGATTCTGCGCTAGTGATTAGCCAAGTAAAACGATATTGGGACACTAAGCACCCTAATATGATCCCTTATAAGGAACTTGTGTTATCTCTGATTCCTTACTTCGAAAAGATCACCTTTGGACACTTCCCTAGGGAGGAAAATCAGCTGGCCGACGCCTTGGCAACCATGTCTTCTATGTTCAAGGTCAGATGGGACAACGAAGCTCCTATGATTACAATTGAGAGATTCGACGAACCTGCACACTACTGTGAGCTTGACACTGATACTAAAAAGCCATGGTACCATGAGGTGAAGAGATACCTTGAAGCACAAGAGTATCCCGAAGGAGCATCCATCAATGACAGAAATTTCTTACGAAGATTTTTAGCCAAATTCTTCCTAAGTAACAGAATCTTGTATAAACGCAACCATGACTCTACTCTACTCCGATGTGTGGACAAGAAGGAGGCAGAGGAAATTATGGAAGACATGCACGATGGTCTCTTTGGGACTCACTCAAGCGGATATACTATGGCCAAGAAGATCCTGAGAGCTGGCTACTATTGGTCAACGATGGAGACTGATTGCCATCAACACTCTAGAACTTGTCACAAATGTCAAATCTATGCTGACAAGGTCCATGTGCCTCCTATCCCTCTGGACGTTATAATCGCTTCGTGGCCATTTGCAATGTGGGGCATTGATATGATTGGAGAAATCAAACCCACTACTTCCAATGGACATCGCTTCATTCTGGTTGCTATTGATTATTTCACCAAATGGGTCGAAGCCGCCTCATTTTCCTCCGTCACAAAAAACATGGTAGCCAAATTCATCAAACATAACCTCATATGCCGCTATGGTATCCCCGAAAGTATCATCGCCGACAATGGGACTAACCTCAACAATGCTATGATTACCGAACTTTGCACTCAGTTCAAAATAAAGCATCACAATTCTTCTCCTTATAGACCTAAAATGAATGGCGCAGTGGAAGCGGCCAACAAAAACATTAAAAAGATTGTGCAGAAGATGGTAGTAACATATAAGGATTGACATGAGATCTTACAGTTTGCTCTTCACGGTACCGCACTTCAGCTAGAACATCAACTGAGGCAACTCCTTTTTCTTTAGTCTATGGCATGGAAGCTGTTTTTCCAGTAGAAGTTCAGATTCCCTCACTAAGGATAATGAATGAAGCAGGCTTAGGCGAAGACGAGTGGATTCAGACAAGATTGGATCAATTGAACTTGATCGATGAGAGGCGATTGGTTGCTGTTTGTCATGGTCAGACGTACCAAAAACGCATGATCAAGGCTTTTAACAAAAAGATCAAGCCTCGAGTATATCAAGTTGGTGACTTGGTGATAAAGCGCGTCATTCTGCCACGAGGAGACCCCAGGGGCAAATGGACTCCCACCTACGAAGGGCCATTTGTTTTCAAGAGAGTGTTCTCTGGCGCTGCCATGATGTTGACTACCATGGACGGTGAAGACTTCCCGCATCCTGTGAACATGGACATAGTTAAAAAAATACTACGCATAAAGGACCCGCTAGGTTGACACACCTAGGAAAAATAAGGGCATCCCGGCAAACCAAAAGGTTTGGGCAAAATTAGGGATATATGCAAAAGATTATACACCCGGCAAGTTGAAAACCCAAAAGGGCGACTTGGGCAAAAATGGGTATTCTGGTGGGCTGAAAACTCGAAAGGGAAGTCCAGGAAAAAGTTAAGGATTAAAAGCGTATGACTATGTCCCGTGGAATCACCATAGTCGACTTTATTACCAAGGTCAGAGTTCAAACGGTCCAAGATCAATCCAATCAACTTTTGTCAACAGCAAGGGGCATTCGAAGACATTGGGGAAATTGTAAAGTTGGAATGAAATGAGATCACTTCCACATGACTATTATCTTTGTTTTCAATTTTGTTTTCCTTTCGACGATTTCCTCTTACTAGGATCTCCGTCTCTTTGTACAAAAAATGCCTATTCATGGACAAAATATCAATACAAATATACTTTGAAGTGCAAACTTTCTGTTTTTGTTTTGAATGCAAAGTTGTCCAATGACTAAAAATGAACGAACATATGCATATGAACATAATTAAAGATATTTGGCACATGTGTCCTGCTAAGCAGTAGCAAGCATCTCTTTAATGTATATAGAATATCCTCACAGAGTTATTTCATTAGCATTATCCCCACAAGGACGGTTACAATAAACCATTCCTCAAACAAAGTTACCCACAAAGTCTCTTTGCATAGGTTAATCTCCAACCAAAGTCTCAATCTCTTGGAAGATCTCTCCCCAGCTAAGTTGATCCTATAAGAAGAAGCCTTGTGGATCTCTTCCTAAAAGAACTCACCTCATCAACAGTTCATCAAGTATTCCCCAACAAACAACATACAACATACAGTAATCAACGAACAAAAAAATTCCCCCGGCATAGTCTATCTTCCACAGCTGAGTCTGTCTTCCCCGACTGAGTCTATCCTCTCCAGCTTGAGTTTTCCTTTCAGACTATTACAAATCAGAGGGCCATAACCCCTCTTCCCCAGTAAAGTCGTCAACAAAACCTTTATTATCTCCACAAGATACTATGAAGCCTGGACCCGACCAGATGATAATACAGTTTTCAAGCTGCTATGAAACCTGGACCCGACCAGATAATAGTCAACTTCTTAAGTCACTATAGAGCCTGGACTTGACCAAATAATAAGTGTGACCTTTCAATTACTATAAAGACTGGACCCGACCAGATAATAGTTAACTTCTCAAAATACTATGAAACCTAGACCCGACCAGATAATAGTTTAACTCTTCAAGATATTGAAGAACCTGGACTCAACCAAACTAGGGTTTAACTTATTTTCCCCAGTAGAGTTTTCCTCTACCCCACAAGTTACTGTGAAACCTAGATTCGACCAGATATCAGTTTTCAACTTCATCTTTTCAAGTAAGTTATTGTGAAACTTGGAATCTGACCAGATAACAACTAAGTTCCAAGCAAGTTACTGTAAAGCCTGTACCCAACCAGATATCAGTTCAACTCTATCTCTTCAGACAAGTTCATTGTGAAGCCTGGACCCGACCAAATAGAAATTAACTTCATCCACCTCAAAATATGTAAAGCCTGGATCCGACCAGATATCAGTTTAACTTCGTCTATTCATGCAAGTTATTGTGAAGCCTGGAGCCCGACCAGATAACAACTAGCTACAATCCCCAGCAAGACATTATGAAGCCTGGACCCGACCAGATAATAGTATAACTTTTCAAAAACTATAAAGCCTGGACCCGACCAGATAGTAGTTACCACTTCAAGAAATCTGCGAAGCCTGGATCCAACCAGATAATAGTTCAATTTCAAGAAATTTTCTGCGAAGCCTAAAATTCGATCAAATAACAGTTTAATTTATTCTTCCCCAGTAATTTACTGTGAAGCTTGGATCCGACCAGATAGCAGTTGACTTCCTCACCCTCAATAAGTTGTTGTGAAGCATGGACCCGACCAGATAACAACTAACATTCAAGAGATATTCCCCGGTGGAAGCATCCTTTCAACAAAGTTTGGATATATGTATATTCTTCATCTCCAATAACAATCTGGGATTCAGAACTCCTCAACAGTAGTCAGGGATTTATTTTCCCGGATAAATATGCATCCCACATTCATACATCATATCATATACATACAAAATGCATTTAGCAAATACCACATCTTGTGAACATCATGCATACATCTGCACTTTACTAACCCTTTTTCCCACAGGTAAAAACATCAAGCTTTAGTATAAATCGACCAAAGATTTATGCTGATACTTCTTCCAGTATTCACCATCATCTATAAGCCCATTCCCAATCCATCTTCGAGTGCAAATTTCTGGGCACTCTAGTGTTCAATCATCTTCCACCTTCAAGTCACGAATGGCGGATCCGCCAATCTAACTCTTCAGGTTTAAGAAGATTTAACAGGGGAAGCTGTTGTACCCCAAAATTTACCCTCTCATTTCTCAAGAAATCTCTCACAAGATCTCCATTGGTTCAAGACTACACAAGGTTTGATCAGCTCAAGACACCTCCTTAAGCACTAATGACTCAAATTAGGGTTTGGGTTTGCTCAAGGACAAATGGACTTTTAATGCCTCATATGACTTTCATGGATCATTTTGGACCATAAAGATTGCTCATGTCAAGTTTCAAGTTTTGGATCACATTTTTGCTCAGTCAATTAATCAGTTGACCTAAAATCAACTATATTGGAAAAAAAGTTAACTGTGGTCAATTTACAGTCAAACTTCATAATTTTTGGTCCATATCAACATTATGAACTCATATATATCAATTGATCAAATTTGGATCACAATTCCTCAAGAAATTTGATCAGATCTGAAATTCTGGCAACAGATACTCAATGTCACAGTGAATGTTATGACACCGTATCTGACTTTCTATAAGACAGTAAATACAAAAACAGTAAAGAACACAGTCAATTGTTTACCCAGTTCAGTGTGAAACAACACCTACTCTGGGGGCTACCAAGCCAGGGAGGAAATCCACTATAAGAGATGTTAATTCAGGAATAAACCAACCAGTTTATCTCCTTCACTTAAGACCTACCCAATGCAACTTCAATCTAAGTTCAACTTAAACCTGAGTTCCTACTCACTCCCCCTCAATCACAGCAGTGATACTTGAACAATTGACTAATGAAATAATGAAGACACTCTTCAGAACATACACTTGATTATGCTTCACAGCTTTTAATCAAGTAACACAAACACTCGTGCTTCAAAGCTTTGAGTGATACATAAACCTAACTTGACCTTGCTTCAAAGCTTTAGTCAAGAGACACAAGCACTCTTGCTTCAAAGCTTTGAGTGATATATAACCCTTACAATCAAAACCTACTCCAAGTCACTTATCACAATGATACTTGCTTGGATTACAACAGTTAAAACTATACAACCCCTAATAGATCTTCTGTCTAAGAGTTCATCTCCAATCAGCTTTCCTGTTGAATATATATAGCAGCTGTTTCTTCAGTTAGGGCTTCCACGAAAAGCTAGGGTTAATTAGGGTTAACCTCAAGACTTGGTCACAAGACTTTATCAACCAGATTAGGGTTGAGCTAGGTTAACCTAAAGTCAACGTGAGATTCTGTTCTGGAATGTATGAACCAAATTCCTGAAAAATCTCAGAATAAACCAAACTGCATAACTGTTAGATCAGTACAGGATGTCTTAACATTTGTTATGACATCATAAATCCTGTTTACTGATTTTGGTAGAAGGTAATAAATGTGATCATTGCAAAATGCTCAGATACACACTCATAAATAGCGGCTACTGGTATGCCATTCTTTTTCTGCATAAAGTACCTAATAACTCAGAATGTTATGACATTAGTCATGACATTCACACACCTGGTTTTACCAAAAATACATGCCAATAACTAAACACTTACAAGATCATCAAAAGGTCAAAATGGTCAAAATTAGGGTTTTGACTGGGAAGGTTCAATTTCGAACTTTTGACCTAACAAATGACTTATTGGTTTAAGACATGATCTCAAGGATTGAAATTCTTAATTTTGACCTAAGGTCATGGCTCAAAACATTTCCCAAGTTCAATTGATTGATAGTTGAATTTCAGTCAACTGATGAAAAGTCAAATGTACACTGAAAAGTCAAACTTTGACTTTTTGATCAAAATCAAGTTTCAAAGATTACAATTCATCAAGACATGTAAAAATATGAAACTTTTTCATCAAGAAATAAAAAAGTCAAGATTTCATTTTGAAAAGTAAAAAATTCCAAGACTTAGAATATTTCTAAGTGTTGAAAATTCGTGTTTTTTCATAAATTTATGCCAAGTTTACACCATGAGGCAACATGATTCAAAGGAAACTTCCAACATGAAAGCTGTAGATCTCAAAAAGATCTAATACATTATAGGGAAGAACTTTTACTAGAAATGCTTAGATTTCAAGTTATGATTTTGTGAAGACATGCTCATGAAACTTGAAGACTTAGTGAAATGTTGCCCTAGTTTAGGCAGAATTTTGACCTAACTTCATGACAATTTTTTCACACAGTTCCAAGATGAATCTTCAAAAATTTCAAACATAGAGGTTGCAGAGGATGTTACAAGCTTTCCAAAATGTCCAATAAATCATTGAGATCATACTTGAGCTAGGAGAATTGAAGGCAAGAAGTTAGGGTTTCATTCTTGTATTACAAGCCATTTCTTGATGAACACATAATCCAATCTCAATGTTAGGCTGCATAATATTGCTTTGCAGGTCTTCTAACTTGTGTATCTATCTATAACTAATGGATTACACAAACCTTTGAGCCATAATCCAAGTGGTTTAAGCATTGTCCAAGTCCATTTTCCATTTTTGGAAGAAAGCTAACATTGTCATTCTTGAAAAGCAAGCTTTATGCACAAAGTCAATTCTTGAGCCTCTCACTTGTTCCCTCTGATCACACTCCATCTACAAAGTCAGAAGCAAGCTTGTTTAAAGCATAAACACTCTACAATAGCAAGTACAAAGGCATGGAAACTTGTTTTGTCAAGAAAATCATATGTTGAGCTTAAACATGTGAATTTGAATTCTAATCAACTACAAGTCTCAAACCTTGTCGCTTATAAATAGAGGCACTATTTGTGAGCTAAGACACGAACTTAAGCACCTTGAAACTCTCCCAAACTCCCTCAAATCATAACTTGCATCAAAACTCCATTTATGTGCACATTCTGACTTTGAAACTAAAACTCACATTTCTCTCGTGCGTTTTCATTCCTAATCAATCACAAAGCTCCTACACATCAAATATAGTCCATCTCCATCCCTGTTCCACAATTGTAACTCCATCTTCATCATTTTCCAAACTCAAAAACAGAGCACTGCAAGTTGACTTCACCAGGCCATTCCTGCCATCCATTGCTCAAGCTAATCATTGCATTAGCTTCCTGGGAACTTGAGGAAGCTAACCTGATCTTTGCAGCACCTTGAATCAAGCTCATTTGCATTTCACAATTTCCAGTTTTGAGGTATCTTTTCTGAACTTCTATCTTTTAATTTAGGCATTGTTAAGCTTGCATTTGTAAAGATAAAATATAGATATCATTGCCCTGAAACTGTAGATGTCCATAGATTTCATTTATATTGATTGAGCTTAGAGAATTTTAGGTTTGAATCTCTGAAAAAAGTTAGGTCAGAATTTGGTACTTTTAGAAATTCTCATTCATCTTTGATTTATAGCTTATGATATTTATGTGGTTGGATTCCTATGGAAAAATGGAGCAACTTTCATGTTTGCATCTTTCATTTTTGTTGAGAAATGAATAAGTTACAGGAACCATGGCTGGGGTTGAAGATGAAGTCATTTTCAGGACTTGACTTATGTTATGTATTTATCATTTCATTGATGTTAACAGATGTATAGCTACCCCGGTGGTAAGGCAACGCGCGTTTCATGTACAGGGCGTGGGTTCAAGCCCCAGTGCTGCCACTTTTCATATTTTTTCTCTCTTTTGACACAACCAGCGCATGGGCTTAATCATTGGGCCTTGTCATTTTTGCTGACTTCTAACCCCCCTGTCTGCTTTCACACACCTGGCCCAAACTTTTTTTTATCATTTTAATTTAATTTATTTTCTTTTTCTTATTTTATTTTATTTCATTTCTTTTTATTTTTTTATTACTATTAATATTATTATTATTATTATTTTTATTATTAAAAAATCCAAAAATATTTTTATTTATTATTTTCACACTTATTTATTTATTTTCTTTTTAAAGACAAAAGACAAAAAAAACATTTTCTTAACAAATTTAATTTCTTTTTCTTAATAAATAATAATTAGATTTAGGTTTAGTTTATTTCTTTTTCTTAATTAAAATTAACTTAGAACTTAAGTTTCTTTCAATTAATTAATTACTATACTATTTTTATTTAATTTAAAAACCTTTTCATAAAAATCCTAAAAATTTGCTTTCTAATTTGTTTATTTTCTTAATTAGTTTAGATTTAACTTTATTTAATTTTAATTAATTATTTTTTCTTAATTAGGTCAAAACTAAACCCTTAACAAAAAACCAAACAAAAATCATTTTTTTCCTTTTATCTTCTTGCACATTTATTCAATTCTTGTACATTATTCAATATGGTTGTAATAGATAGTTAGGTTTAATTTTCTTGCAATCCACATTTGTAAATTTGTATACCCCCTCCCCTAATGATGTAATAGCATAGTAATTTTTACTTTCCGCAATTTATCACTTTCATATAAATGTTAGTAATTAGGATTTATATGGCAAGACTAAAATCAACAAGTAGTAAACCCTAATTCAAGATAAACAATGCATGTAAATCAAACACACTTGCACACCCTTAGGGTAATTCCACTTGTTGCCTTATAAAAATGGTCATGTTATACATGTGGGATGTCTTAGCAAAAACAAATAAAAAATACAAGTTCATAGTCCCTCGATGACGCTTCAAATGTTGCTTTTCAAAATGATCTTAGTCCCTCAAAGAGAAATGCTAAGATATCTCACAACATTACTATCGTGATTATACGATGACCCATGCCCGTCTCTTTACATCCAAAGATAAGGCTTCTTTCCAAATCAATGGTAAGATAGCAATATCAAAGGAAAGGAAGAAATGAACAAAGACTTTTGAGTTGGTAGATTGTTCCTAGTTGCTTGATCACTTTCAAAACAAACATCCTTGCTCATTTTCAAAACAAACACCAAACACTTTCAAAAACAAACTTTCAAAACATAAAATATTTTCAAAAGTCCAACACTTTGTATACGTTCTTACGAACAAGAACTATTACAAAGTTTGCCTAAATGAAGGCGCCTTTTCAAAATAATTTTAAATCCACCACAAAGCACATTTTCAATCAAAAGCAAGTGATCTAGAAAGAAACTAAGAGCCCATAGATAACTATGGATAAAAAGGGTGCTAACACCTTCCCTTTTCATAATCTACCCCCCGAACTCAAGAAATAATCTCAAAGGTCTTTCTTGTTCTTTTCATCCTTTCCTTTTGGATAAAATAAAAGTCGATGACGACTCTTGCTAACCGCAACATTTACGATCAAACTCAAAACATCCCAAGTTAGTTCTCCCACCGTATCACAGCGGTCCTATCTAGGTGGATTTGACAAGATGTAACAAATACTTTGTTACATTCATAGATGATTTCAGTTGAAAACAATGGACTTACTTGATTAAGAAGAAAAGTGAAGTGATCAAGGTATTTTCCAAGTTTAATCTATGGTCGAAAGACAAAGTGGTTAAAAGCTTAAGATTATGAGGATCAATGAAGGTGGAAATTATGCCTCGAAAGACTTAGACATGTTTTGTGAGAAATAAGGGATTATGCAAGAGGTGGTTCCACCCTACACTCCACAACATAATGGAACTGCATAAAGAAAGAATCGAACCATAATGAATATGGTGAGATGTATGTTGAAAGGCAAGCATTTACCTAAAGAGTTTTAGGGTGAAGATGTGTCGACTGCAACATACATATTAAAAATATGTCCGATGAAGAAGCTAGAAGGGTTTATGTCTGAAGAATGTTGTTCTGGTGTCAAACCTAGCTTGAGTCATCTGAAAGTGTTTGGATCTATAACACATAGACATGTGCCAGATCAGTTAAGAAGAAAACTTGATGACAAATCGAGTCAAATGATTCTAATAGGATATTGTAACACGGTGGGAGAATTGACTTGGTTGTTTTGCGTTTGATTGCAAATGTTACGATTAGCAAAAGTCGCCACCGACTTTTCTTTTATCCAAAAGGAAAGATTGAAAAGAACAGGAAAGACCTTTGAGATGTTTTCTTGAGTTTGGGGGGTAGATTATGAAAAGGGAAGGTATTAGCACCCTTTTCATCCGTAGTTATCTACGGGCTCTTAGTTGCTTGCTAGATCACTTTCTTTTGTTTGAAAATGTGCTTTGTGTGGTTTTTGAAAGTATTTTGAAAAGGCGCCATTGTTTAGGCAAACTTTGTAATGATTCTCGTTCGTAAGAATGTATACAAAGTGTTGATCTTTTGAAAATGTTTTCAAGTTTGAAAGATGTTATTGAAAGTATTGGTGTTTGTTTTGAAAATAGCAAGGATGTATTGGTTTGAAAATGAGCAAGCCACTAGGAACATTCTACCTACTCAAAAGTATTTCATGTTTATTTTCTCTTTCCTTTGACGTTGTTATCTTACCATTGATTTGGTAAGAAACCCTATCTTTGGATGTAAAAGGGACGAGCAAGGGTCATCGTATAGTCATGAATAACAATGTTGTAAGATATCTTAGCATTTTTTTAAGGGACTAAGATCATTTGTAAGGCAACATTTCTAGCGTCATCGAGGGACTATGATCTTGTATTTTCATTTGTTTTTGCTAAGACATCTTACATGCGTATTATGACTGTGATACGGTGGCAGAACCAACTGCTTTGAAATGCTGGTTTGCGTTTTGCGTTTTGTGTTCGCAAAATGTCGTAGTAAGCAAGAGTCGCCACCAACTTTTATTTCATACAACCGGAAAGGAAAAAAGTACAGAAAAAATCCTTTTTCGAGATTTTGAGTACGGGGGGGTAGATTATAGAAAGGGAAGGTGTTAGCACCCTTTCTATCCATGGTTTTCCATGGGCTCTTAGGTACTTTCTCATCTTTAAAATTGCTTGTGTACGTGTTTTATTTTGAAAAGAGTTTTAACTTCGTGATAACCCTTGTATCAGTCCTCAAGGGTGTGACGAAGTTGTTTTTGAAAGTTGTTTTGAAATGTGTAAGTGTGGAAAGTTTTGATTATAGCAAGTACCTACTAGCATCTACCTACTCGAAAAAAGATCGTTTCTATTCTTGTTTCTTTTAGACAGCGCCATCCCACTATTGAGAAGTAGGTAGCACCGTTGTTGGATTTGTGAGGGTCAATTCGAAAGGGACGTACGATCACTAAAGCAATGTTAGGACACCTTAGTAGTTACCCTAGAGTCTTAAGATCATATTCAAGGCAACATTTCTGAGGCAACATTTCCGAGGCAACATTCGAATGGGACGTTTGATTTTTTTTAGACAGGAGGGCAACCACTAAGATACCCTATACTTAATGATCGTTTACCGAAGGCAACCAAAGTGAGAGTATACCCTAAGAGTGATATGTGCGAATGATTGGTTTCGATTATTTATCTTTGCACATTAGGGTTTCCTAACTGGATTAATTTGCCATACATTCTTGTCATACACTCCTATTATCATACATCTAAATAGTCAAATATTTACGAGATTTAAAATGCAAGAAAGTAAACCTACGCTATTACAAGGCTTTGGGGAGGGGGATTAATTACATAGCCAAAAACCCAGGAAAAGTGATAAATAAAATCCCTAGATTAAACTATTACAAACCTTGAACAGTTACAACAATATCATCAAAAATAAATAATCAGCACGCGGCGAATTAAATACGAAGCGACTAGGGTTTTGACCCTTGACTGAACCTAATTGTAATTGATTAAAGTAAAAACATTTTTTTGTCATTTTTTGTTATTTAAGAAAGTAATGAAATAATTGAATTAAAAAAAGAAAATCCTAAATTCTAATTAATTTTAATTGTGAAAGAAATTAGAATTTCCTTAAATTAATTAAACTAATTACTTGGAAAAAACATTTATTAAGAAAATAAGTCTTATTTCTGTGATTTTTTGATTGGTCAATTTTAGAAAATAATTTTGGTCTTGATAAAAAAAAAGAATAATTAAAGAAAAGAAATTAAAAGAAATAACCCAAGGGCCTGCTGTCAGCGGTTCTGATCAGAGGATGATGGTCCAGAAGATGGTGGCCCTCAGAAGATGGGGACACTAGGTCTGATCCTGGCAGGTGGATCCAGCAAATGATGACCCTCAGCAGATGGGGTGCACTGGATCTAGTTCTGAATGGGATCCATAAGATGATGGCCTGCACGTGCTGGATCTAGTTCTGACTGGGATCCATAAGATGATGCGTTGGATCTGATCCTGGCTAACGGATCGGAAAGATGGTGCACCGGATCTGATGCTGGCTAGTGGATCCAGAAGGTGATGATCCTCAAAAGATGCACGTGCTGGCTCTGGCGAAAACAAAGGAGAAAATATCAAAAGCTCACGCCTGGGATCGAACCCAGAACAATGAGCTTTTGACTTCTTTCTTCTGACCAACTGCGCTGGATGTTAGTTTAAAAAAATAAACAATATATATCAGAACTATAGGTTTCTGGCCAGAATAATACGCCAGAATTTGAATCAGCCAGTCAGGCTGTGACACGCTATTGTCTTCTTCCCTGGAACCATCATTTAAAGTTCTGAACTTTTACCTACAAACACGTCACTGTAGCTACAAACCTGTAACTTTCAATCGTCAAGAAAACACATGCTAAATGAATTCTAGTTACATGGTTCTGTTCGTCTTGAACCCACAAACACTATGGTACTACTTTCTTGGACCAATTTTACTGATACAGAGAAACCCTAAAACATAAGAGCAAACCCTAACAATGGCATCTTTATGTACAAGCGTTATAAATACAATTAAATGGTATCAAAAGCTTGCAAACTCAGAGACAAACACAAATATATCATTAAAATATACAATGGGTGAGTGAATCAATGAAACTGAATTCGAATTTGGAGGCATATTGTGATACCTCTATCTTGTGATTCTAGGCGTGGAAAGGCTTGAATCTGATTGGAAATTGCTCCCGGAATGTCCAGCAACCTATTGGCAACCTGAGAATGGCACGAATTGAACTCTAACACCGAAAGTGGACCACCACTTTTCTTGCAATTTTTCAGTTTTTCTTTCACCTCTCCACGACTGTTTTCTCCTTTTTCTGCTTTTGGAATGTTCAATATATATTAGAGAATGCATTTAGGGTAAAAATTTGCATCAAATATTTGCCATTTATGAAGATTGACCATTGATTTATTCCTTGCACCAAATCTTTCCAAAACAAGCATTTTCAATATTTTTCTGTCCATATGAAGCCTTGCATGATTTGATCTTGCCACAAGTTGTATAATGACTCTAATTATGCACAAAATCTCAAGGTTTAATTGATTTTTGATATTTTCATTATTTTATATTGATTTTATTTGATTTAAATGAAATAAAATAAAAATAAATGATAAAAATAAAAGAATGGCGAGTGGAAAGGCTCATGGGTTGTGGATCACATCACAAGCTCAATGCAAGCATAAAAAATTAGGCCCATTTAGCAAAAAATGAAAATTTGGACACATTTGACTTTTGGCAATTTTGCAAAAATGGTCAACTTTGACAAGACATATCTCTTTCAATTTTGACCCTATGAGGGTGCTCTTGGACTTTTTAGAAAGCTTAGGATGTCCCCTAAGCATCCTTTTTGGTCTCATCTCAATTGAGTCTTCCATACTTATGTTATGTAGCTTTGACCCAAAAGGTATTTTTGTTGACTTTTCAAAATGACCTATAATGTCAAAATTCATATCTTTTTGTGAGTGCATAATCTGAACTTGAGATATGAAGATGTATTGTAGGTAACTTCATTTTCTTCACGATGAGCTTTGGATGGGCCGTTTCTGATAAAGTATGAGAAAGTTATGCTTGGTCAAAGTTGAGTTGACTTTTCCTGCAAAACCCTAATTTAACAACTTTTGGGTCTTGATGAATTGTAGCAATCCTTGAGGAATCATGATCAACCCTTGATAAAATGATGAATGACACTTCAAAATGGGGATGTTAACCAAAAATCTTGAGGTTTGACTGTATGTGGGCCACAATTGACTTTTGACCTAGTAAAGTTGATTTTCAGGCATTTGAGCAATTAACTGAGCAAACTTCCTCTGCAAGGCTTGAAACTTGACATGGATGATCTTGAGAACATATTAGGACAATGGTGAGCATTTGGGATCCCTTGGACTCAAGCATTTTGATGCAAAATGAAACCCTAATTTGAGGTAGACTATCTTAGGAGAGAGTTTGTCTGGTCAACTCTTGGACCTCCTTGAGCAATTTGAGGACCTCACTTGACATGTATTGAGAAATATGGGAGGGAAATTTTTTGGGTACAACAGCTTCCCATGTTAAATCTTCTTAAACCTGAGGATGTAGATTGGCTTGTCTGCCTTTCGTGATCTGAAGGTGGAAGATGATCAGAAATTTGCACTCGCATGAAGTGACACTTGTCTTGTGATATCAGGAATGGGCTTATAGATGCCATTTGATAGTTGCTAGAGAATTGTCAGAGATGGGCTTAAAGATGCCATCCGAAGAAGTGTCGATCGCATAAGAGATTCCTTTGCGAGAACCCGTGTACCTGTTGTTGAGGATGACTTCGCTGGGGAATGTCGATCTCTGTCTTGAGAGAAATAGAATTTTAGGAGCTTCAGTTGTCCGTTACTCTACTGAGGAATGGTTCCGGTTTGGGAAGCGGGAGTGATCTTGTGTTTGGTCAGAGTATATGTTGCACCGTGACCTACTGGGGAATGTGAAATCAATTGTGTTTGATCAGGTCCAGGTCTTAAAGTGTTGTGGACTGTTGTCTGGGGATAATAGAGGAAAAACCCGGATAGTAAGGTTATGAGAAGGAACCTGGATAGTAGGGTTACTTCGAGATGAAAGCCTGGGTATTAGGGCTGCAAGAAGGAACCTGGATAGTAGGGTTACTTCGATATGAAAGCCTGGATAATATGGCTGTGAGAACGAACCTGGATAGTAGGGTTACTTCGATATGAAAGCCTAGGTAGTAGGGCTGTGAGAAGGAACCTGGATACTAGGGTTACTTCGATATGGAAGCCTGGGTAGTAGGGCTGTGAGAAGAAACCTGGATAGTAGGGTTACTTCGATAAGAAAGCCTGGGTAGTAGGGCTGTGAGAAAAATCTTGGATAGTAGGGTTACTTCGATATGGAAGCCTGGGTAGTAAGGCTGTGAGAAGGAACCTGGATAGTAGGGTTACTTCGATATGGAAGCCTGGGTAGTAGGGCTGTGAGAAGAAACCTGGATAATATGGTTACTTCGATATGAAAGCATGGGTAGTAGGGTTGTGAGAAGAAACCTGGATAGTAGGGTTACTTCGATTTGAAAGCCTGGGTAGTAGGGCTGTGAGAAGAAACCTGGATAGTAGGGTTACTTCGATATGAAAGCATAGATAGTAGGGCTGTGAGAAGGAACCTGGATAGTAGGGTTACTTAGATATGAAATCCTGGGTAGTAGGACTGTGAGAAGGAACCTGGATAGTAGGGTTACTTCGACATGGAAGCTTGGGTAGTAGGGCTGTGAGAAGAAACCTGAATAGTAGGGTTACTTCGATATGAAAGCCTGGGTAGTAGAGCTGTGAGAAGAAACCTGGATAGTAGGGTTACTTCGATATGAAAGCCTGGGTAGTAGGGCTTGAGAAGGAACCCGAGTCGTAGGGTTACTTCGAGATGAAAGCCTGGATAGTAGGGCTGCTTTTGTTGCGCCGATGATTACTCTGTTTAGCTTCGAGTGTTGATCATGGACTTACTGAAAATTGTTTATAATAATGTCTTTCCTGAAATAAATACAGGTTTAGCTATATGTGATGCATGAGATGCATTGTATGCTGACGTTCTCAAAATAAATGAGACTATGTTATATGTGATATATGTATATGTCATGATGTATGAACATGAAATACTGACGTGATAATCTGAATCGGGGAAAATAAATCCCTGATTGCTGTGAAAACCATAGTTCCTCCATCTCTGTTGGGGATGAATTTCTGTTTGCTGGTGATAAACAAACTCTGCTTGGGGAAAGTTTTTCCGACTCATTCGCGATTGTGAACCTCGGCTGGGGAGAGTTGTGCTCTGTTGGGAAAGTTAACACCACTGTCTTTGGATACTTCTTACTCTGTGGGGAGTGTATATACCACTACTCAAGCTGGCTCTATCCCTGTACCTGGTGGGTAGAGTAACTGTAAGGTTTGGACACTTCTTGTTTGCCCCTGTTCCTGGAATTACGAGTAATTGTCTTTTGTTTCTTATGTAAATATTTATGAGCAGCAATTATTTTCAAATGCATATATCAAAAATGAATCATTGGATGTTTTTGCAAAACAAAACAGAAAAAGAAAAAGCAAGTTGAAATTTCTTGTAAAAATGAATTGTATTGATTTTTGAAGTTGGCCTATAATAGGCGTTTTGTATAAGAGACATACGTCCTAGTAAGAGAACGCCGCCGAAAGATAAAAATTATACAATTTGTGAAAAATAAAGAAAAACAGCTATGTGAAACAATCCCATTGGGTTCCAACTCTGCTATTTCCCTTATATCTTCTAGCGTCTCATCACTTTGCCGCTTGGTCGAAGGTAGATCAGATCGATTGGCGCCGTCCGAGCTTGATAGTCGATACCAAAGTCTGGTTACAAGATGATCCAATGAGACATAGTGTTACACTTCAATCCCTAATTTTTGCCTGGACAGCCCTTTCGGGTTTTCAATCCACCGGGATACCCTTTTTTGCCCAAGCCACCCTTTCAGGTTTTCGACTTGCCGGGTGTACAGTTTTTTTTCATTTTCATCCCTTACTTTTGCCCGAACCCTTTTGGTTCGCCGGGAAGCCCTTATTTTTGCCTAGGTCAGTCGACCTAGCGGGTCTTTGATTATGCGTAGTATCTTTTCACTATGTCTGCATTGACGGGGTGAGGAAGGTCGTCACCATCCATGGTGGTTAAAATCATAGCTCCTCCCGAGAAAATGTTCTTAACCACAAATGGTTCTTCGTATGTGGGGGTCCATTTTCCCCTGGGATCACCTTGCGGCAGTATGATGTGCTTGATCACTAGATCTTCGACTCAGAATTCTAGACGTCTGACTTTCTTGTTAAAAGCCTTGATCATTCGTTTTTGATACGTCTGACCATGACAGATAGCAGTAAGTCTCTTTTCATCAATTAAGTTCAGCTGATCAAGTCGGGTCTGGATCCAATCGTCCTCGTTCAAACCTGCATCCTTCATAATCCTGAGAGAGGGTATCTTAACTTCGATGGGTAGGACTGCCTCTATGCCGTACACCAAAGAATATGGTGTTGCCCCTGTCGACGTCCGTGATGAGGTACGGTACCCATGAAGAGCGAATGGTAACATCTCGTGCCAGTCTTTATATGTCACCGTCATCTTCTGCACAATCTTCTTGATGTTCTTGTTAGTCGCTTCAACAACCCCATTCATCTTCGGCCGGTAGGGAGAAGAATTATGATGCTGAATCTTGAACTGCTTGCAGAGCTCAGTGATCATTGTGTTATTGAGATTTGTACCATTGTCCGTAATGATCCTCTCTGGTACACCATATCGACAGATCAAATTCTATCAGATAAACCACGCCACGAAATTCTTGGTTACTGTAGCAAAGGAAGCTGCCTCAACCCATTTCATAAAGTAATCAATAGCCACCAGAATGAAGCAATACCCGTTAGACGCAGTAGGTCGGATCTCGCCGATCATGTCAATGCCCCACATTGCAAAAGGCCAAGGAGTTGTCAAAACATTCAGGGGAACCAGAGGTACATGCACCTTATCAGCATAGACTTGGCACTTATGACAGGTTCGAGAATGCTGATAACAATCGGCTTCCATAGTGGACCAATAATATCCTGCCCGTAGGATTTTCTTTGCCATGGTATGTCCACTGGAATGAGTTCCGAAGGTACCTTCATGTAACTCTGCCATGATTCTTTCCGCCTTGCTCTTGTCCACGCATCACAGTAAGGTCGAATCATGGTTACGCTTATAAAGGATTCCATTACTGATGAAGAACTTCGCAACGAACCTCCTCAGAAACTTCTTATCATTAACAGATGCCCCTCGGGGTATTCTTGAGCCTCAAGATACCTCTTTACCTCGTGAAACCAGGGTTTATCCGCTACCTCTTCAGTATCAATGTCACAACAATGTGCGGGTTCGTCCAACCTCTCGATGGTAATCTGGGGAGCTTCATTGTCCCACCCGACTTTGAACATAGAAGACATGGTAGCTAGCGCGTCCGTTAACTGGTTCTCCTCTCTCGGGAAGTCTTCAAAGGTTATCTCCTCAAAATGTGGGAGCAATGTCAGTACATATTCTTTGTAACGAATAAGATTTGGGTGCTTCGTATCCCACTCGCCTTTGATATGACTGATCACTAGAGCAGAATCTCCGAATAAACTCAAGAACTTAATCCTCAGGTCAATAGCAGCTCGAAGACCCATGATACATGCTTCATACTCCGCCATATTGTTGGTGCAGTTAAAACATAATCGAGCGGTGAATGAAGTATGACAGCCCTCAGGAGATATAATTATAGCGTCAATTCCATTACCCAATGCATTTGATGCTCCATCAAAATACATAGACCATCGGGATCCCTCCTCGGGTCCTTCATTCGATCCAGGTTTTTTTCAATCGGTCACCAACATGATATTCTCATCCGGGAACTTAAAATTCATGGACTGGTAGTCATCCACGGCCTGATGCGCCAAATGATCCGCCAATACACTCCCCTTGATTGCTTTTTGGGTGGTGTATTGGATGTCGTACTGGGTTAGGATCATCTGCCATCTCGCTATTCTTCCGGACAGGGCAGGCTTTTCGAAGATATACTTGATTTGATCCATCTTTGATATCAACAAGGTGGTGTGAGTCAGCATATACTATCTCAGTCGGCGAGCAACCCATGCCAAAGCGCAACAAGTTTTCTTGAGCAATGAGTATCGGGTCTCATAGTCGGTAAACTTTTTGCTAAGGTAGTAAATAGCATGCTCTTTTCGGCCAGACTCGTCATGCTGCCCCAACACACACCCCATTGAATTGTCTAGCACTGTCAAGTATAAAACCAAAGGTCTTCCTTCAACTGGAGGCATCATAATTGGTTGCTCTTGAAGGTATTCCTTGATTCTTTCGAAAGCGGTCTGGCATTCCTCATTCCACTTTACCACTTGATCTTTCTTCAACAGCTTGAAGATTGGCTCACAAGTAGCAGTCAAATGTGAAATAAACCTGGCAATATAATTCAGACGTCCTAAGAAACCTCCGACTTCTTTTTTTGTGTGGGGAGCCGGCATCTCTTGTATGGATTTTACCTTTGTAGGGTCCACCTGAATACCCTTATTACTGACGACGAAACCCAGAAGCTTACCATACCTTACCCCGAAGGTACACTTGTTCGGATTCAACCTCAGCTTGTACGTCTTCAACCTGTCGAACAGTTTATGGAGATGATCAAGGTGCTCTTCCTCAGTCTGGGACCTAGCTATCATGTATCAACATAAACCTCGATCTCGTGGTGAATCATGTCGTGGAACAAAGCGATCATGACGCGCTGATAAGTTGACCCAACATTCTTCAACCCGAAAGGCATTACCTTGTAACAAAAGGTGCCCCACTGTGTAATGAAGGTTGTCTTCTCCTTGTCTTCAGGATCCATCTTGATCTGGTTGTAGCTAGAAAAACCATCCATGAAGGAGAAGATCTTATGCTGAGCGGTGTTGTCGACCAAAACATCGATGTGAGGAAGTGGGAAATCATCCTTGGGACTAGCCCTGTTCAGATCTCTATAGTCCACACACATCCGTACCTTACCGTCCTTCTTAGGTACTAGAACAACGTTGGCAACCCACTGCGGATAAGAGGTGACGGCTAAGAACCCCGCGTCGAACTGTTTCATGACCTCTACCTTGATTTTCTCTGATATTTCAAGGCGCATACAGCGGACCTTCTGCTTTACTGGAGGGCAGTCTTCTTTAGTCGGCAGGCGGTGTACCACAATATCAGTGTCTAAACCAGGCATATCTTCGTAGGACCAGGCGAAGATCTCAGCATAGTCGCGTAGCATTTGTATCAACTGTTGCTTGACACTAGGCTCCAGATTTGCACCTACTTTGACTTCTTTCCTGTCTTCCTCTGTACCTAAATTCACTAACTCAACTGGCTCTTCATGAGGCTGTATGGCCCTTTCTTCATGCTGTAATAGTCTAGCAAGTTCTCCAGGCACCTCACAATCATCCTCACCTTTGTCCTCAGCTTGGTTGATCGGATTTTCGAAGTCATAACTGGAAGTAACAGAGCTGTTATTAATGGGATCCAGAATGGATATGGATCTGCATTATGATACGTGAGTGTGTGTAAGAGAATAGCTATTTTTGATAAAGCGAGAGACAGAAATGAAAAACAAGGAGCGCAAAATTTGTAATGCAAGAAACGTCCAATGTTTTATTAATGATATATGAAATGACAAATAATAAGCCCTCATAAGCAAAGCCAAGGTGCTTCGGGAAAGGCACCAGGCCACAAGGTTCTAAACTATTTATTACAAATCTTAAAAACAAAAGTCAATTACTGCGGAATAAAAGAAACAGGTATGAAGTCCTTCGCCGTCCAGTTGTTTAGTCCACCATTGGTTGTAGGGTAGATCCAGCTGTCGATGTCTGAATCCTCTTCATTGTCCTCAATTGCATTAACTCCCCGATTGCTGATGTGCAGAGGAGGTCTTCCAATCCATGCACGCCTAACAACCTTCTGAGCCCCTATAGTAAAGCCCAAACCAAACTTATCAGTTTTGTGAGTGAAATCAGAGAGCTGACCCTAAGTGGTACACCCACCTTCTTCAATTACCGCCCTGGCGTCCTTGAGAGAAGCCATCATCAGTGGAGGTTTGTTGGTAGCAACTTCGTTGATGTCGAGAATTGAGGTACCTCTTCGAAATTTTGACAAGGCGTTTCTATGAATTCCCCATCCATCTCTACGTAACAGAAGGAATTGAGATGGCTCACCATATACTCTTCCTCACCTCGCACCGTGACAATCTTCCCCTTCATTGGATATTTCAGCATTTGATGGAGTGTGGAAGTCACTGCCCCAGCTTTATGAATCCAAGGATGACCCAGTAAGCAAGAATATGACGACTTGATATCCATCACGTAGAAGGTGGACCCAAAAGTCTGAGAACCCACTTTGACAAGGATGTCCACCTCCCCGTGCACCATTCTTTTTGACCTATCAAAAGCCCTTACCACAATGTTACTCGACTTTAGAATCAAACCTTCACAATCCAGACGGTCTAGCTCTTTCTTTGGCAGGACATTCAGTGAGGACCCGATATCTACCAGCACATGGGCCATAGTGGTGACCCTGCACTCGACCGAGACGTGCAGAGCATCATTATGACTTCTCCCCTTAGGGGTCAGGTCCGTATCTGAAAAACCTAGCCCATTGTCAGCAATTAGGCTAGCCACACAATCTTTGAATTGATTTGCAGAAGTTTCCTGCGACACATGCGCAGTCTTGAGGAACACAATCAAAGCCTTCACATGGGCTTCAGAACACAACAACAAGGACAACATGGAAATCTTTGACGGGGTCTGCCCCAGCTGTTCGACCATATTGTAGTCGCTCTTCTTGATGATTTTCAAAATTTCCTCTATCTCTTGTTTCTAGGTTTCTACAATGATCTTCTTCGGTGCCTCCGTCTGGGCAGGCTCACCTGTGATTTCTTTGCCCCGAGTCCCAGATGGCTCGGCAGCAGGGGTGACAAACGGAGTAGGAATTGGGACAATAGTTGATGTACTAGTAGACGGAATGACAACAAGTTTGTGGACAGTCGGAGGGGAAATCTCGGGAGAAAAGAGTCTTCCACTTCTGGTGACCTTGCTTGTCCCAACAATATTACTGATATCCATATCGGCTTCTTCAGTTCTCAGATCCGGTTTAACACCATGGTAATATACATCAGCACCGTAATGCCATGGGATAGCCTTATCTAAGGTATATGGGATGGGACCTGGAGCGGTGATTATTAACGAAGCAATTCTTGGAATGGGTGTAACCCTAACAGGTTTTCTCGAGGAAACCTTGGAAGGGTTGGCGGAAATGGTGATAATGGAAACATCTTCAAACAGAATCATTGTCTTCTCAAATAAAATTTCCTTATTATCAATCAGGCGCTGAACACCTGACTTCAATAAACAGCAACCGGAAGGCAGAATTGAACACATGTGGCAACCTTCACCACAACCCAGAAATAAACTGGCCAACAACAAATTCTTCTTAACCGTCATCAAAGGAGTAGAGATCTCTTCCACAGAGGTTACAAACGAATCGGTGTCCATAACATTGACTCCACGATCATGTTTAGGCATAGGAGCAGTTATAACGTTTGGTTTTTCCGGAGCATCAAACACAATTTATTTAGCCTCCAGCAAATCTTGCACTTTATTCCTCAGAGCCCATCAATCGTTTGTGTCGTGGCTAGGACTCTCTGAATGGTAGGCGCACCGCGCGTTGGGATTGTATCTGGGAGAAGCAGTGTTTGGATTCTTGGGGGCCTCTTTCAAGGTTGCCAAATTGGATTTTAATAGATGAGGCAAGACTTCAGCCAAAGTCATGTTGATGCGGGTAAACTTCCGTTGTGGTCTTTTTAGCCTTTGTTGATTGTTGCATTGTGTAGAAACTGCGAGTCTTGGTATCACTACAGCATTTACCGTTTGACGGTGTTCAGATCTGCTTTGGCCCCTCGGGCCGTAGGCTGTGCTAGCTTCCTTCTTACCGGTGAAAGGCTTCTTCACTGAACTCGAGGAGGCATCCCTCTGTATTTTACCACTTCGAATTCCACCTTCTACTCTCTCTCCAGTCAAAATCAACTCAATAAATCCAGACGACGAACTGCCGATCAGATGATTGAAAAATGGACCAGATAGCGTCCCTAGAAACATGTCAACCAACTCCCTTTCAGACAAAGGGGGTTGGAATCTTCCAACTAAGTCTCTCCACTTTTGAGCATAGTCCTTAAAACCTTCACTTGCACCCATAGACATACCCTGGAGCTGAGTACGAGTGAGAGCAAGGTCGGCGTTATACTGATACTACCTATAAAAATAAGCAACAAGGTCTTCCCAGTTTCGGACACTGGCTCCTTCCAACTGATAAAACCATTCAAGCTGAGTCCCTGACAGACTATCTTGAAAGAAGTGTACCCACAAATTTCTATCAACAGTGTGGGGTTGGATTTTTCTTACGTAAGAGCGGAGATGGAGTTTTGGACAGGATACTCCATCGTACTTGGCAAAAACCGGAGCTTTGAACTTATGAGGGATCACCACTCCCGATACCAGTCCTAGTTCTCCGAAATCCAAACCAGGGATCTTCTGAATCTTCATAGCACTCAGACAGTCTTCTAGCTGCTTGTACCTGTCTTCAGCAGGAGGATATTGCTCATCATCGTAATCCGTATCATTGTTAGAAACTGTGGGACTAGGGTCCTTTACCCTTTCTTGGTTTTCCCCGTCCTTGGATGAGGAGGTCAGATCAGCTGATTGTCTTATCCTTTCTCTGAATCTTCTACCCATGTTTAGAATACCAACCTTTTTCTTCTTTTTCTTCTCTTTCAGAATAAGGTTCTTCAGGTCCTCTTGCCCTTTAGCCAAACTTAAGAACATTTGTTGGAATTGGGCGTTCTGTGCCTGAAGATCTTTGATGGCTTGATCTGAAGACATTTCTTCTGAAATAAACAGTGAAGAAGATGAGAAACCTGTAATGGTACCTGTAATGGTGTGCATGATAATGGGATGCATGTAATGTTTTCAAAGACTTTGGGAGATTTAAATTTGTAAACCAAAAATAAACAAAACTTTATTAGCTTTAACTTTGAAAGGTTCAACAATGCCTTTAAGGCGTTACAAAGAAGTAAATAAAACAAACTCTAAAAACTAGAAAAGCAAAATCAAAATTCCCATGGACGCTTCCTCTTTGTGCTGATATAGTCATTGATCACTCTTTCCTCCTAGAGCTGCCTGGTGAGCTTCAAAATCTTCCTTTCTTGCTCGTGGTACTTTTCCCGGTAAGTATCCCTCTCATCTTTCAGCTGAATCCAAGACCCCTGCAACTCCCCAGGATCAGTGGGCATGTAAGGATAAAGAACCGTGTAAGGTATGCCCTCTTCATTGGTGGGCTCCATAATTACTGGTAATACGGCTTCATAGGGCATCCCAAGCTTCTGGGCACGAGCTCGGACCCATTGGAGGTAAGGCTGCATAGGAAGGGAAGTCCTTGGTCCCAGCTCTTGGGGGTCAGATCTGTTCACCATGCCCCAAGCTCGTATAAACCTCCGGCGGTGCTCCTTAACGTCATCCTTGTAGTCAAATGCAATATCCTCAAGAAGTAGCTCATGGGGACCATCTCTTCGAGCACGACCAAATTGTCGCAAAGCTAGACAAGGATTGTAAGGTATACCCCCTATGATTCCAAGAAATGGGACATTAGGATATCCCCCACAATAGTCAATAACAGCAGTGTCTTCCATAGCCCAGGAGCTCCAAAGAATATCTGTATGGGCAAGTGACATTATCCTGTAGGACCAACCAAACCTTCTTCGTTTTTCAACACATACTTAGAGAGATGAGAAATAAACCACCTTGACAGCAACAACATGCAACACATAAGAGTCCCTCTTCTTCGCACGGTACGAGTATAAAGGGCATGCAAGATATCACCCAGCAGAGTAGGCACATGATTGCGAGAAAGGAAAATCTTAACAGCATTCACATCTACAAAGGAATCCAGATTCGGGAAGAGAACCAAACCACAGATAAGGATAGCCAAGATATCTTCGAAAGCCTGAAAATCCAAACTATCCCAGAATAGCTGAGCCTGGTCTATCAGAAATTTGGCTAAGAAACCTCCGACCCTGCTTCGTGTTTCCCAATTGGATACTACATTAGCCTGTTTTAAATGCAGATTTGAGGCAATGTCTTCTGGTCTAGGAACTTCTTCCATACATATGAAGGGTACCTGTTCAAGAATGGATATGCCTAATAGGTGGGAGAACTCTTCCAAGGTGGGAACCAGCTGGTAATTTGGAAAGGTGAAACAATGATGCACATGATCGAAGATTTGGAAAAGTACACTCACCATCTGCTCATCAATATTTGTGGTGACCAGGCTGAGAAGCTGACCATGTCTCTTAATGAACATGGAAGTCTCAGAAACTCTCGAGGCTAGCTCTTTAATTTGGGCAGGTATTTGCACAAAGTTGACTCGGATGGTATTTCTGCGCACGGAAGCCATAATCTGCAAAACAGAACAAAGATGAATTCCCTTGGTCTTTGAAATGGTTAGTATAATGAAATATGAATGCCATTTTATGATGCATGATGTCATGATAAACCACAGGTATAGCAAACAACAGGTATTGCAAGCACAGCCAAATCACACAAAACCCTTAGGTTTAAGGCTTGCATGAGGTCAAAGGTAGTACCCTCTTGAAGTTAAGTTGGTTTCAACATGTCCTAGCAAAAGTAGTCGGGTTCTAGAGGATATCAATATTACTGAACATCCTCCATCGGTCATGGTTTCAGCTCACGCAATCTTTTCTTGCGGCCGAAACTATCTCGAGAGTATGGTCTCAATGAGTGTAGCATCGAGTATCAACCAATTCTCAGCTTTACACCAAGGTCGGCTATCTCACTACTTTCTAATGGCCAAGTTGGTTGATTAAAGGTTCTAAGGTCAGTTGATGCTTAACGACACCATGTAGCGGACCCGTATTCTCCTCGTTTCTCCATAAGGGATACCGGTACCAACTAATGTGCCACATCAATGTAGCTACTGCTTCAACCGTATCGGTCTACGCCGTACAGTTCCCTCACAGTCTATTTCTACTTACCTAAAAGGTGTCCCCAGATCCAGGTTAGGATCTATAGTAACTCCCAAACAAAACCCTTAAAAGTAAAGTAATCAAAACAATTAAGAGAAGCAATTATGATGAACTAGATCCTAAGGTATACCCCACTTATTACGTCCCCAGCAGAGTCGCCAGTTCTGTGATACAGTGGTAGAACCGACTGTTTTGAAATGCTGGTTTGCGTTTTCTGTTTTGTGTTTGCAAAATATCGTGGTAAGCAAGAGTCGCCACCGACATTTATTTCATCCAACCGGAAAGGAAAAAAGTACAGAAAAAATCCTTTTTCGAGATTTTGAGTACCCATAGAAAGGGAAGGTGTTAGCACCCTTTCTATCCATGGTTTTCCATGGGCTCTTAGGTACTTGCTCATCTTTGAAATTGCTTGTGTACGTGTTTTATTTTGAAAAGAGTTTTAACTTCGTGATAACCCTTGTATCAGTCCTCAAGGGTGTGACGAAGTTGTTTTTGAAAGTTGTTTTGAAATGTGTAAGTGTGGAAAGTTTTGATTTGAGCAAGTACCTACTAGCATCTACCTACTCGAAAAAAGATCGTTTCTATTCTTGTTTCTTTTAGACAGCTCCATCACACTATTGAGAAGTAGGTAGCACCGTCGTCGGATTTGTGAGGGTCAATTTGAAAGGGACGTACGATCACTAAAGCAATGTTAGGACACCTTAGTAATTACCCTAGAGTATTAAGATCTTATTCGAGGCAACATTCGAATGGGACGTTTGATCTTTTTTAGATAGGAGGGTAACCACTAAGATACCCTATACTTAATGATCATTTACCGAAGGCAACCGAAGTGAGAGTATACCCTAAGAGTGATATGTGCGAATGATTGGTTTCGATTATTTATCTTTGCACATTAGGGTTTTCTAACTAGATTAATTTGCCATACATTCTTGTCATACACTCCTATCATCATACATCTAAATAGTCAAATATTTTCGAGAATTAAAATGCGAGAAAGTAAATCTACGCTATTACAAGGCTTCGGAGAGGGGGATTAATTACATAGCCAAAAACCCGGGAAAAGTGATAAATAAAAGCCTTAGATTAAACTATTACAAACCATGAACAGTTACAACAATATCGTCAAAAATAAATAATCAGCGCGCGGCGAATTAAATACGAAGCGACTAGGGTTTTGACCCTTGACTGAACCTAATTGTAATTGATTAAAGTAAACATATTTTTTTGTCATTTTTTGTTATTTAAGAAAGTAATAAAATAATTGAATTAAAAAAAGAAAATCCTAAATTCTAATTAATTTTAATTGTGAAAGAAATTAGAATTGCCTTAAATTAATTAAACTAATTACTTGGAAAAAACATTTATTAAGCAAATAAGTCTTCTTTCTGTGATTTTTTGATTGGTCAATTTTAGGAAAAAAATTTGGTGTTGATAAAAAAAAATAATTAAAGAAAAGAAATTAAAAGAAATAACTCAAGGGCTTGCTGTCAGCGGTTCTGATCAGAGGATGATGGTCCAGAAGATGGTGGCCCTCAGAAGATGGGGACACTGGGTCTGATCCTGGCAGGTGGATCCAGCAGATTATGACCCTCAGCAGATGGGGTGCTCTGGATCTAGTTCTGAATGAGATCCAGAAGATGATGGCCTGCACGTGCTGGATCTAATTCTGACTGGGATCCAGAAGATGGTGCACTTGATTTGATCCTGGCTAACAAATCAGTAAGATGGTGCACCAGATCTGATGCTGGCTAGTGGATCCAGAAGGTGATGATCCTCAGAAGATGCATGTGCTGGCTCTGGCGAAAACAAAGGAGAAAATATCAAAAGCTCATGCCTGGGATCGAACCCAGAACAATGAGCTTCTGACTTCTTTCTTCTGACCAACTGCGCTGGACGTTAGTTTAAAAAAAAAACAAACAATATATATCAGAACTACAGGTTTCTGGCCAAAATAATGTGCCAGAATTTGAATCAGCCAGTCAGGTTGTGACACGCTATTGTCTTCTTCCCTGGAACCATCGTTTAAAGCTCTTAACTTTTACCTACAGACACATCACTGTAGCTACAAACATGTAACTTTCAATCATCAAGAAAACGCATGCTAAATGAATTCTAGTTACATGGTTCTGTTCGTCTTGAACCCACGAACACTATGGTACTACTTTCTTGGACCAATTTTACTGATACAGAGAAACCCTAAAACATAAGAGCAAATCCTAACAATGGCATCTTCATGTACAAGCGTTAGAAATACAATTAAATGGTATCAAAAGCTTGCAAACTCAGAGACAAACACAAATATATCATTAAAATATGCAATGGGTGAGTGAATGAATGAAACTGAATTCGAATTTGGAGGCAGATTGTGATACCTCTGTCTTGCGATTCTAGGCGTGGAAAGGCTTGAATCTGATTGGAAATTGCTCCTGGAATGTCTAGCAACCTATTGGCAACCTGAGAATGGCACGAATTGACCTCTAACACCAAAAGTGGACCACCACTTTTCTTGCAATTTTTTCCGTTTTTCTTTCACCTCTCCACGACTGTTTTCTCCTTTTTCTGCTTTTGGAATGTTCAATATATATTAGAGAATGCATTTTGGGTAAAAATTTGCATCAAATCTTTGCCATTTATGAAGATTGACCATTGATTTATTCCTTGCACCAAATCTTTCCAAAACAAGCATTTTCAATCTTTTTCTGTCCATATGAAGCCTTGCACGATTTGATCTTGCCACCAGCTGTATAATGACTCTAATTATGCACAAAATCTCAAGGTTTAATTGATTTATGATATTTTCATTATTTTATATTGATTTTATTTGATTTAAATGAAATAAAATCAAAATAAATGATAAAAATAAAAGAATGGCGAGTGGAAAGGCTCATGGGTCGTGGATCACATCATAAGCTCAGTGCAAGCATAAAAAGTTAGGCCCATTTAGCAAAAAATGCAATTTTGGACACATTTGAGTTTTGGCAATTTTGTAAAAATGGTCAACTTTGACAAGGCATATCTCTTTCAATTTTGACCCTATGAGGGTGCTCTTGGACTTTTTAGAAAGCTTAGGATGTCCCTTAATCAACCTTTTTGGTCTTATCTCAATTGAGTCTTCCATACTCATGTTATGAAGCTTTGACCCAAAAGGTATTTTTGTTGACTTTTCAAAATGACCTATAATATCAAAATTCATATCTTTTTGTGAGTGCATAATTTGAACTTGAGGTATGAAGATGGATTGTAGGGAACTGCATCCTCTTCACAATGAGCTTTGGATGGGTTGCTTCTGATAAAGTATGAGAAAGGTATGCTTGGTCAAAGTTGAGTTGACTTTTCTTGCAAAACCCTAATTTAACAACTTTTGGGTCTTGATGAATTGTGAGAAATCCTTGAGGAATCATGATCAACCCTTGATCAAATTATGAATGATACTTCAAAATGGGGATGTTGACCAAAAATCTTGAGGTTTGACTGTATGTGGGCCATAATTGACTTTTGACCTAGTACAGTTGATTTTCAGGCATTTGAGCAATTGACTAAGCAGACTTCCTCTGCAAGGCTTGAAACTTGACATGGATGATCTTGAGAACATATTAGGACAATGGTGAGAATTTGGGATCCCTTGGACTCAAGCATCTTGATGCAAAATGAAACCCTAATTTGAGGTAGACTGTCTTAGGAGAGAGTTTGTCTGGTTAACTCTTGGACCTCCTTGAGCAATATGAGGACCTCACTTGACATGTATTGAGAAATATCGGAGGACATATTTTGGGGTACAACAATGACCATTTATTTCTCAAGGCAAAAAGTGGATTTACCCTAAGGGTGTAAGTGTGCAAGTGTGTCTTTTTAATGCTTGATCTGTCTTGTATTAGAGTTTGCTAACTTGTTGATTTTAGTCTTTCCATACAAACCATAATTTACTAGCATTTATATATAAAGCATTAAATTACGGAAAATAAAAATACTAAGCTATTACATCAATAGGGGAGGGGGTGTAAAAATTTACAAATGGGGAAATTGCAAGAAAATTAAATCTAAATAATCATTACAACCATATTGAATATTGTACAAAAATGAAGATAAAAAAAATGCAAGAATGCAAAATGGAAAAAGAAATGATTTTCATTTGGTTTCTTTTATGAAAGGATTTTAACCTAAACCTAATTAAGAAAATGGTTAATTAAAATTAGCTAAAACTAAAACCTAAATTAATTAACAAAGAAATAAGTTAAAAATGATTTTTTAGGGTTTTTTATGAAAAGGTTTTAAATAATAAATTATATATGAAAATCAATTAATTTAATTAAAAGGAAACCTAAGTTCTAAATTATTTAATTTACAAGAAATTAATGATATAATAATTAAAACAAATTATCTAAGTATTAAAAAAAGAAATTAATTTACTAAAAGAAAATGTTTTTTTATACTTTTGTTTTATGAAGAAAAATAAACTAAATACAAATAATAAAATAAAAATATTTTTTATATTTTTTTTAGTAAAATAATAATAATAATGATAATAATAAAAATAGTAATAAAATATATGAAGAAAATATGGAATAGAAAATAGAAATAGGTAAAAAAACAAAATAAATAAAAAATTAAAATGGGCCAGGAGTGTAAACATAGTCAGGGGGTTAGAATCAGCAAACAAATAGCCAGGCCCAAGTTAGAGGCCCAGTGCTGCAAACAACAATAAAAAAAAGTGAAAAAATATGAAAAAACAAGTAAAAGGGTACCACTGGGGCTCGAACCTAGGTCCCTCTGGTTACAGGGGTGTGCTTTAACCACTGGGGTGGTGATACACCCATTAAATTATGCACAATAATAAATACATAACACAAATTTGGCCCTGACTGTACTTCCATCTTCAACCTCCAACCAAAGGATTTCAAACTTGCTCATTCCTCAACCATTTTCAAAAATGTAAACATGAAACTTGTACATTTTTCCAACATGAATCCAACCATGTAACTAATTTAAGCTAACATTCAAAGGTAAGTGTTGCACCCCAAAATTTTCCCTCCCATATTCTTCAAGATTTGTCAGGATCAATCTTCAATTGGATCAAGGATTGCACAGTTCAAATGCCTCTTAAGCCAGTCAAAATTAGGGTTTTGTTTATTGCAAGAAAGTTGAGGTTTTCAATGGCTCAATCAAGTCCCATATGCCTATATGCATTGTCAAGCATCTACATGTCAAGTTTCAAGACTCACAGCATCAAGTTGCACAGTCAAAAGCCCTAATTGCTTCAGAATCAATTGTAGGGGTAAAATGGTCATGTGGCAGTCAAAAGTCAAATTTTTTTGTCAACATCTTATTTTGAAGCCACAATCATCATTTGATCAAGTCTTGATCATGATTCCACAAGCATGGCTCAAAAATCATCAAAGATGCAAAAGTTGCTATTTTTAGACAGCTGAAAAGTCAACTGTAACTTGACCAAGGCATAACTTTTTCATGGTTCATCAGAAAAATCCCATCCAAGTCCCATTTTGAAGGGGATGACATTTCCTACAACTCATATTCACATTCCAAGTCCAAGAAATGCTCTCACAAAAAGCTATCAATTTCTACATTATAGGTCATTTTCAAAAGTCAACAAAAAGGCACTTTAAGTCAAAGACCATAACTTGAGATTGGTAAATCCAAATGACATGGGACCAAAGGCATTGGTTATAGGACTTAAAGAACTTTCCAAAATGTCCATGAAAATGTTCATATGATCAAAATTGAGCAAGATATGCATTGGGGAAGTTGGGAAATTTTTGTGAAATGGCAAAAGTCAACTATCCTTGAAACTTCAATTTTTGACAAAAGGGCCCACTTTCTTCCACTTGATTCAGCCTTGTCATGCCACACACGTGTCCCATGATTAATTTCAAGATCAAACATTTATTTTTCTATTTTATTTAATTTTTATTGATTTAATTCATTTTAAATCCATAATAATTCAAATAAAATCTAAAAATCAATGGAATAATGTCTTTTGGATTTGAATAGCTTTCATACATCATGTGCCAGCTCACAAACTCATGCTAGGGCTTATGTGTACACAAAATCTTGGTTTTGCTTGAAAAAAGGGAAAGTTTGTTAAGGATGGAAAACCTAAACCTAATTCTCTCATGTGCATGGATCAAGGCCCAGCTGATGACCTAATTCTATTCCCTTACATATGCTGAGTCTAACCCTAATGCTAGAAACGTGCAAAAGCTGCTACAAAGCCATAAGCAAATTCCAAAAATTGAGAAAAAATTTGAAAACTGAATTCCACATTCAAGCATAATTCAAAGCCTTAGAGTGATCCCAATAGCTTGCTGGGATATTGAGGAACCTATTGCAATCGAAAACAAGCCTTAAAGCTCCAGGAATCACCTCAAACAGTCACACGGTTTGAACATCTTTTCCATAATCGAAACTCAAGTTTTATGCATCATTAACATGTTATAATCATTGCTTTGCATTGCTAACATCATTCTGAAGCTAATGGTACAGAATAATTTGATTATAGTGCCCTGGAACGAAAACTGCCATGGAAGGATTTTAGGTTTTCAAAGCTTCCAATTTAGGGCTTTACAACATAATTAAAATCAGAATCAATGATACCCATGGTTGAACTCAGAATGACAAGACGAATTCAACACCATGCTCGCGCCCTATTTATATAGCCTGTACATCTAATCGTTATTTTTGGTCGTGCTAGGTTGTGGGGGTTAAAACCCCCCGCTATTTGATTGTTTTTTATACAAGCCAAATGAAGAAGACGAGACGTGTAAGCACACCACTGGATAATTCAAATATAGCGCGCATTTTGTAATTTTCCAACTTAAGCGTTAGATTTTTATATTATATTTATTGCTCATTATATAAACAGAAGCAATCGCGTGGTGGAGTGGTTAGGCATCTGGCTGATCATCATTGGGACCTGGGTTTAATTCCCAGGTCCCCCTAAACGCATTATATTATTTTTCTTCTCATACTTGCATGCAGCTTTCCAAGGGTGGTACACCATATGCCCTCCAGGCATCATCATGTCATGTGTCCCAATCAACAATCTAAAGGCCAGGGATGGTTGACCACCATGTTCATCAGTTAAAGCGTGCATAGCCAACTCCCAAAGTCAAAGCAGGCTTATCAACAAATGGGCCTAAATTTCAAACAAAAACCTCCATTGGGCCATTAAACCCCCCTGGTTTATTTTTCTTTTTCTTATTTTCTTTTCCTTTTAATTCTTTTAATTATTATAATTATTATTAATTCATAAATTAAATATTTTTCATATAAAAATCAGAAACTAATATTGTAATTATTATTTATTATTTTCACTATTAGTAATTATTTTTGTAAATAAAATGTACATTAATTAATTTAGTTAAATTAGGTTAACTTTAATCTTTTTTCATAATAAATAAATAAACTTAGAATTAGGGTTTTCTTGACTTTTAATTTCTTTTCTTATTATTTTCATTAAAAACATAAAAATACACAAAACATTTTTCTTTAATTAATTAATTAATTATGTTTAGGTTTAATATTTCATTTAATTACAAAAAAGGACCAAATTCAATTCTTTCTCAAAAAGGGTCAAAACCCTAAGGACGTCCCGATTTAATTTTTATTCGCACATTATTATCTATTTTTGATTATTTATGTATCCGTTTCCAAGGATGTAATAATTAATTAGGATTTTATTGCTTTCTTTACTTTCCGCAGTTCATCAAAACGGGTTTTTGTTTTTGGCGATGTATAGACCCGCGCCTTGTAATAACGTAGATTCATATTTCCGCAATTTATTTTCCGCACTCTTAACTGTTAATATGCATGCAAGAATGAATGCCAAATAAAATCAATCCGTAGCTCACAAATAACCTGTACAAGACAAACATTAACATGAAACAACACACGTGCACATGCCACTCCTAGGGTACGCCTCACCTGGTTGCCTCGAGGTGGTCGTCAAGTATAGGGTGTTTTAGAGGTCGCCCTCCTGTCTAAGATCCAGTTGCCTCGAAACGGTTGCCTCGGATAAAAAGGATCTAGGACATTAGGGTTACTTCTAAGGTGTCCTACTATTGCTTCGGTGACCACACTGTCCCTATAATCGAATTGACCCGAATAACTCCAACAACGGTGCTACCTACTTCTTAATAGTGGGATAGCACTGTCCAAAGGACTCTTACACAGCCTAATTCCTTAGGGTAGGTAGATGACTCCTGGGTACTTGCTCTTTTCAAAACAAACAAAAATACTTTTCGCACCCACACTTTCAAAAAGTTTTCAAACAAATACTTCATACACTCTTGAGGACAGATACAAGAGTTACTTAGAAGTTTTCAAAACGAAACTTTTTTTCAAAACTCACAAACACTTGAAAAGCAAACAATTTTGAAAACATAGTGAGCAAGTACCTAAGAGCCCGTGGATAACCACGGATAGAAAGGGTGCTAACACCTTCCCTTTCTATAATCTACCTCCCGAACCGAGAAACATCTCGAAAAGGAATTTTGCTGTGCTTTTGTCCTTTCCATGTTGGAGAAAATAAAAGACGGTGGCGACTCTTGCTTACCGCGACATTTCACGAACCAGCATTAAAAAACAGTCAGTTCTATTTCCACCGATCACAGAACTGGCGACTCTGCTGGGGATACTTAAAAGTGAGGTGTACCTTAGGATTAGACCACCCTTGTTTTCAATTGCTTGCTTTGATTGCTTTAATATTGTGGGCCTGTTTTGGGAGTTTCATAGATCCTAACCCGGATCTGGGGTACCCCTTTTTTAGGTAGCAACAAACTGTGAGGGAACTGTGCGGGGTATACCGACATGGTTGAAGCAGTTGCTATGTTGATGTGGCACTTTGGTGAGTACCGGTAACCCTTGAGTAAAGTCAAGGAGAGTACGGGGCCGCCGCGTGGTGTCGTGAAGCATCAACTGACCTTAGAACCTTACTTGACCATCCTGGCCTCTTTAGGGGTAGTGAGATGACCGACTTTGGTGCAGTCCGAAGTTGGTAGATACTCGATACTACACTCATTGAGGGTTGTTTTCTTGGGATATTTTGATCGCCAGTTCAGTGGCTAAATCAAAACAATGAACATAGAAAACAACCCAATGATATTGAGCTCCTTAGAACCCGGTTACTTTCGATAGGACAGGTTTTGAACCCACCAACTTCAAGAGGGTAGTACCTAGACCTCATGCTGGCCTAAACTCTAAGGGCTGTCTGGTGTGACTTGTGTGCCTTATCATGTTTTCCTTTTGTGAATACTTGTGGTGTGCTTTTATCATAACATCATAACATCATAACATCATAAAGCATCATATGCATTTACTAACCACTTCAAGGGTTCGAATCTTCATCTTTGTTCTTATTTTGTAGGACATGGAAACTATCCGCAGAAAGACAATTTAGGTCAACCTTGTGAGGGTCCCTCCTCAGCTTAAGGAGCTTACATCTAGGATTCCCGAGAACTCTTCTTTCAGTGAAAGGCATGGTAGACTCATCAGCTTGGTCAATACCAACATTGAAGAAGATATGGTGAAAGTGTTGTTCCAGTTCTTTGACCCTTTGCACCACTGTTTTACTTTCCCGGATTATCAATTGGTGCCTAATTTGGAAGAGTTTTCTCAGCTGTTGAAGGTTCCTATTCTTAGTCAACTACCCTACAACGGTACGGAAAGGGAACCCAAACTTGAAGAGGTAGCTAAAGCATTATGTCTGCAACCATCTGATATCAAGGGGCATTGGGAAGTCAGAAGTGGTATCAAAGGATTCTTGGCAAAGTTTCTGTTTGAGAAGGCCCAAGAATGTTGGAATTCCCTTGACCTACAAGCCTTTGAAGAAGTTATGGCACTCCTTGCCTATGGGTTGGTGTTGTTCCCGAATCCAGATCAGCTTATAGATATCAATGCTGTCAAGATCTTCATGTCCAGGAATCCTATACCTACGTTGCTTGGGGACATCCTCCACTCATGTTACACTTGAACCATGAGAAAAAGAGGTGTTCTCATGTGCTGCACTCCTCTCCTGGCAAGGTGGTTTATTTCGCATCTTCCACAATCAGTTTTGAAGAACGAGCGGGGTTTGAGGTGGTCGCAACGATTGATAACCCTTACACATGCCGATATACATTGGTGTCCTCGGTCCAGAGAGAATATCACTATCATTGACCGTTGCGGAGAATTTCCAAATGTTCCTTTACTTGGAATCAGGGGAGGCATTACTTACAACCCGTGTCTGGCCTTGAGACAATTTGGATATGCTCGGAGGGATGGCCCTCATGACATGTTGATTCCTGACATAGTTTTTGACTTCGACAACGATGCGCAAGGACTTCGCCAGAGGTTCATCAGAGCTTGGAGGATGCCCAACAGAGTAGATAGTAAAACACTGGGGCACAGGAACTCCATCCCCCTGGATCCTTATCTCAAGTGGGTACGAGCCCGCTCCCAGAAGCTGGTGATGCCATATCCTCATGTTCTCCCCGTGATCAAAGAGCTAGTTTTGGAAGGAGAGGTGCCCTACACCATTCAACATCCTGATATGCCAACCTCCTGGGAAGAAATGCAGAAGAGCTGGATCCAGCTTAAGGAAGAACGAAACTCTCTTGAAGCCAGTTTACATGCCAGTGAGAAGAAGATCTTGGAGCTCACCCGCCTGCTTCACGAGGAAAAGACTCTCAACACTTACATCGCTCCAAAGAGGATGCGCAGTGTCTTTTGGGATTAATTATTTTGTAATGTTTTGCCCTTGAGGCCCTGATGTACTGAACAAATTATTTCTTAATATAACGTGTGTTCCTTTTTTTGTCTACAACAAATTTGAACTTTCGAACCCTTGAATGCATTGCATAAGTAGCACATCATGCATCATGTGCATAACAAGTACCCTTTTTCTACAGGTTGCTTAATCTTCGTCGCTGTTTATTTCAGCACTTCATCATGTCTTCTGAGCCTACTACTGAACAAGCTATCAAGGCCCTCCAGGCCCAGAACGCCCAGTTTCAAGAGCTGGTCATGAGCTTAGCCCAGGGTCAACAGGAGTTGAAGACTCTGCTCTTGAAGGAAAAGAAGAAGAAGAAGAGAAGGACTGTGCTGTTCAACACTGGACGGAGGTTTGGGAATACACTGCAAAATGAGGCTGATCAGGCTACTCCATATGTTGGGGAAGGCATTCCCCAAGAGAGAAGGGTTCCTAGTCCCGTGGTCTCCGAAGACGAGACAAATTTCAATGATGAACAGTACCCTCCTGCTGAGGACAGGTACAAACAGCTGGAGGACCGATTAAATGCTATGGAGATTCAACGTGTGCCCGGGTTGGACTTTGGAGACCTAGGCTTATCTTCTGGGGTGGTGATCTCTCACAAGTTCAAGGCGCCTGCTTTTGCAAAGTACGACGGAGCTTCGTGTCCTAAGCTGCATCTCAGATCATATGTAAGGAAGATCCAACCTTACACTGCAGACAAGAACTTATGGATCCATTTCTTCCAGGATAGCCTTTCAAGGGCTCAACTCGAGTGGTTCTATCAGCTGGATGGAACCAGTATTCGAAACTGGGAGGACTTGGCTACTGCATTTTTTAAGCAGTATCAGTACAATTCCGACCTTGCTCCCACGCGTACCCAACTCCAGGGTATGTCACTTGGGACGGGCGAAGGTTTTAAGGAGTACGCGCAAAAGTGGAGAGACCTGGCTGGCAGGGTGCAGCCACCGTTGACTGACCGTGAACTCGTGGACATGTTCTTGGGGACCCTGTCTGGTCCATTCTTTAATCACCTGATTGGTAATTCCGCTGCGGGGTTTACAGACCTCATTCTGACCGGGGAGAGGATAGAAGCTGGTATCAAGTCAGGGAAGATACAGAAAGGTGCCTCCTCGAGTACTGAAAAGAAGCCCTTCAAGAAGGAAGCTAGTTCTGTTTATGGTCCAAGGAGACAGAATAAACCGGAACGCCACCAAGCTGTCAACGCGGTGGTAATTTCAAATCCTGCTGCTGCTCCTCAGCAATACAACCAACCAAGGGGTGAGAGACCCAAAAGGCAGTACACTCGGCTCAGCATGACCCTGTCTCAGATATTGCTGCAACTGCTGTCAACCAATCTGGTAACTGTCAAGGAAGCTCCGAAGGTTGTGAACACCACATCCCCGAAGTACAATCCCAACGCCCGCTGTGCTTATCACTCTGACAGCCCGGGGCATTCTACTGATGATTGTTGGGCTCTGAGGAATAAGTTTCAGGACCTTATTGATGCTAAAGAAATACAGTTCGAGGCGCCCGAAAGACCCAATGTTGTGACTGCTCCCATGCCCCAGCATGGAGTGAATGCTGTTGAGGAAGACTTGTATGTGGCCTCTGTGGAAGATATTGTTACTCCGATGTTGACTGTCAAGAGGAACCTGTTGCTAGTCGGTTTATTTCTGGGATGTAGTAAAGGTTGCCTTCTATGTTCTGTTTCACCTGCTAGTTGTCCTCTGTTAAAATCAGGTATCCAAAACCTGATGGA
Source organism: Vicia faba (assembly GCA_948472305.1). Taxonomy (NCBI): domain Eukaryota; kingdom Viridiplantae; phylum Streptophyta; class Magnoliopsida; order Fabales; family Fabaceae; genus Vicia; species Vicia faba. Next base: position 1,554,799,312 of record OX451735.1, on the reverse strand, counting down.
TAATAAGGAGATCTTGTTTGAAAAGATTGCTGTTCCTGCTGTCTCTATTGAAGAAGTGTCCATTGTTACTATTTTCAACAATCCTACCAAGGCTCCCCCGAGGAAGCCTGTCGAAATCATGCCTGTTCACAAGATTGCACCCATAACCATTACTGTTCCGGGGCCCCTCCCCTATACATCTGACAAGGCTGTCCCGTGGCACTATGGGGCAGATATTTATGTTCTTGGGGTAAAACAAGAGTTTGATACTGCTACTGGCGTCAGCAACATCACCGGGCCTGCCAAAGTCACTCGTAGTGGCAGACTGTTCTCACCAGATATTGCGCCACCAGCCACCCAGAGACCTCTTGTCATCACACCTGCCAGTGTACCCACTTCCTTGCCTGACCAAGTTCCTGTTTCTACCCCTGCTGCCGAGTCATCTGACGCTTGGGGCAAAGGGATTGCTACTGATGTGCCTGCCCGGACGGAGGCACCGAAGATAACTAATGTTGAAGCTTCCAAACAAGAGATGGAAGAGATTCTTAAGATTATCAAGAAGAGTGATTTCAATGTGATTGAGCAGCTGGGGCACACCCCCTCTAAGATCTTTATGCTATCACTGTTGTTGTGTTCAGAGGCCCATGCCAAGGCCCTGATTTCCTTCCTGAAGACGGCCCATGTGCCACAAGAAACGTCTGCTGATCAATTTACCGATTGTGTGGCCAACCTAACAGCTCATAATGGTTTGGGTTTCTCCGACACCGATCTGACGGCTAAAGGGAAGAATCACAACGATGCCCTGCATGTCTCCATTGAATGCAGGGGCACTACTCTTGCCCATGTGCTGGTTGACACTGGTTCTTCGTTGAACGTACTACCCAAGAAGGCCTTAGACAGGTTGGATTGTGAGGGTTTAGAACTCAAGCCTAGTAACATTGTCGTCCGGGCCTTTGACGGGTCGAAGAGGATGGTACATGGTGAAGTTGACATCCCAATCAGGGTTGGTTCTCAAGTCTTTGATTCTACTTTCTTTGTGATGGACATTCGCCCATCCTATTCTTGTTTGCTGGGTCGTCCGTGGATCCACAAGGCTGGAGCTGTGACCTCCACTTTACATCAGAAGCTTAAGTACCCAGTCAGAGGGAAGATTGTTACAGTTCAAGGGGAAGAAGAATATATGGTCAGCCATCTTAACTCGTTCCGGTATATAGAGATGGATGGGGAATTCATTGAGACCCCCTTTCAACACTTTGAAGAGGTGCCTCAGACATTGGCGTCAGTAGAGACTGTGACTGAAGAAGACTCTCCTTTGAAGATGGCTTCCTTAAAGGATGCCCGGGCTGTGATTGAGAAGGGTGAGTGTGCAAACTAGGGAAGACTTCCTGATTTCACTCCGAAGACTGACAAATTTGGTTTGGGTTTCACTGCGGAAGCTCAGAAGGCTGTTCGTAAGGCAAGGATTGGAAGACCTCCTGTGTTCATCACCAACCCGAGGGTTAATCCCATTGAAGACGACGTAGAGGAATCTGAATTCAACAGCTGGATCTACCCAACGACCAACGGTGGACCAAGCAACTGGACTGCGAAAGACTTCGTACCTGTTACTTTTGTTACTCAGTAATGAACTCTTTTGTTTTGGATTTGTAATAGACAATAATTTGAAAACTTTATGGCCCGGTGTCTTACCCGGGGCACCGTGGTTTCATTTGTGAGGGCTTGTTATTTGTCATTTTCATATATCATGAATAAAAACATTGGACGTTTTTCGCATTTCAGATCTTGTGCTCCCTTTTTTCTTTACATATTGCAAAATAGCTATATTCACACACACTCACCTATACAGGTTCCAATCCACTCTGGATCCCACTGGTAACGACTCTGCTACTGCCAGTTATGACTTTGAAAATCCGATCAACCTAGCCGAAGACGAAGGTGAAGATGATTGCGAAGTGCCTGGTGAGCTTGCAAGATTGTTACTCCAGGAAGAGAGGGACATTCAACCACATGAAGAGCCAGTGGAAATGGTAAATCTGGGTACTGAGACAGATAGAAAGGAAGTCAAGATTGGTGCCAATCTGGAGTCTAGTGTGAAACAACGGTTGACTCAGATGCTGCATGACTACGTGGAAATCTTCGCCTGGTCTTACAAAGACATGCCTGGGTTGGATACCGACATTGTGGTTCATCACTTGCCTACCAAGGAAGAATGCCCTCCGGTAAAACAAAAGGTCTGCCGTATGCGTCCAGAGATGTCTGAGAAAATCAAAGCTGCGGTTATGAAACAATTCGACGCCGATTTTCTAGTAGTGACTTCTTACCCTCAGTGGGTTGCCAACGTGGTTCCAGTGCCGAAGAAGGATGGTAAGGTCCGAATGTGTGTTGATTACAAGGATTTGAATAGGGTGAGCCCTAAGGATGATTTCCCTCTGCCTCACATTGACGTTCTGGTTGACAACACTGCTCAGCATAAGGTATTCTCCTTCATGGACAGATTCTCCGGTTATAATCAAATCAAGATGGCTCCTGAAGACATGGAGAAGACCACCTTTGTTACTCAGTGGGGCACCTTTTGTTACAAGGTCATGCCTTTTGGGTTGAAAAATGCTGGGGCAACCTACCAATGTGCCATGGTTGCTTTGTTTCATGATATGATCCATCATGAGATTGAAGTGTACGTCGATGATATGATTGCAAGGTCCCAAACTGAGAAGGAACAACTTGACCATCTACAGAAACTGTTTGACCGTCTGAAGTTGTACAAGCTGAGGTTGAACCCGAACAAGTGCACTTTCGGGGTGAGATCTGGAAAGTTGCTAGGCTTCGTCGTAAGCGACAAAGGTATTCAAGTGGACCCTGCCAAAGTGAAAGCCATACAGGAGATGCCAGTTCCCAAGACTGAAAAAGAAGTCAGAGGCTTCCTAGGACGCCTGAACTACATTGCCCGATTCATCTCGCACCTAACTGCTACCTGTGAACCAATCTTCAAGCTGCTGAAGAAAGATCAAGTAGTACGTTGGAACGATGAATGTCAGGCTGCTTTCGAGAGAATCAAAGAGTCTCTCCAAGAGCCACCCATTCTGATGCCACCGGTTGAAGGGATACCTCTAATCTTATACTTGACAGTACTTGACAACTCAATGGGGTGTGTGCTGGGGCAGCACGACGAGTCTGGCCGAAAAGAGCACGCTATTTATTACCTTAGCAAAAAGTTTACCGACTGTGAGACCCGATACTCACTGCTTGAGAAAACTTGCTGCGCTTTGGTATGGGCTGCTCGCCGGCTGAGACAATATATGTTGACTCACACTACTTTGTTGATTTCAAAAATGGATCCGATCAAGTACATATTCGAAAAGCCTGCTTTGTCCGGAAGAATAGCAAGATGGCAGATGATCTTGATAGAATACGACATCCAGTACACGACTCAGAAAGCAATCAAAGGAAGTGTATTGGCAGACCATTTGGCACACCAAGCAGTGGATGACTACCAATCTATGAACTTTGAGTTTCCAGACGAGGATATCATGGTAGTAACTGATTGCGAAGTACCCGGACCGGATGAAGGACCTGAGGAGGGATCCCGATGGTCTATGTACTTTGATGGAGCCTCAAACGCTTTGGGTAACGGTATTGGCGCTGTGATCACATCTCCTAATGGCACTCATACTCCACTCACTGCCCGACTATGTTTCAACTGCACCAACAACATGGCGGAGTATGAGGCATGCATTATGGGTCTTCAAGCTGCAATTGACCTAAGGATCAAGTTTCTGAGTGTCTTCGGAGATTCCTCTCTCGTGATCAATCAGATCAAAGGCGAGTGGGATACGAAACACCCAAATCTTATTCCTTACAAGGAGTATGTGTTGACGTTGTTTCCACAATTCGAAGAGATAACTTTTGAACACTTCCCAAGAGAGGAGAATCAGTTGGCGGACGCGCTAGCTACGATGGCTTCTATGTTCAAAGTCAAATGGGACAACGAGGCTCCCCGGATCATTATTTGTAAACTAGATGAACCTGCATATTATTGTGATCTTGAGACGGAAGAAGTAGTAGAAAAACCATGGTATCATGAGGTAAAGAGATACCTTGAAGCTCAAGAATACCCCGAGGGTGCATCTGTTAACGACAAGAAGTTCCTGAGAAGGTTCGCAACAAAGTTCTTCCTCAGCAATGGCATTCTATACAAGCGAAACCATGATTCAACCTTACTGCGTTGTGTGGATAAGGATGAAGCAGAAAGGATCATGGCAGAGCTGCATGAAGGTACCTTCGGAACACATTCCAGTGGACATACCATGGCAAAGAAAATCCTTCGGGCAGGATATTACTGGTCCACAATGGAAGCTGACTGTTACCAATATTCTCGGACATGTCACAAATGCTAGATCTATGCTGATAAGGTGCACGTCCCTCTAGTTCCTCTAAACGTCTTGACAACACCTTGGCCTTTTGCAATGTGGGGCATCGATATGATCGGCGAGATCAGACCTACGGCATCCAATGGGCATCGCTTCATCCTGGTAGCGATTGATTACTTCACAAAGTGGGTTGAAGCAGCTTCCTTTGCTACGGTTACCAAGAACGTCGTAGCACGGTTCATTCGGCATAACCTGATCTGTCGATACGGCATACCGGAGAGGATCATTACGGACAATGGTACCAATCTTAATAACAAGATGATCACTGAGCTCTGCGAGCAATTCAAGATACAGCACCACAACTCTTCTCCTTACCGACCGAAGATGAATGGGGCTGTAGAAGCAGCTAATAAGAATATCAAGAAGATTGTGCAGAAGATGACAGTGGCCTACAAAGATTGGCACGAAATGTTACTGTTTGCTCTTCATGGGTACCGTACCTCAGCACGGACGTCAACAGGGGCAACACCCTTTTCCTTGGTCTATGGTATGGAGGCAGTCTTGCCTATTGAAGTTCAGATACCCTCTCTCCGGATAATGAAGGATGCAGGTTTGAGCGAAGATGACTGGATCCAGACTCGGCTTGATCAATTAAACCTAATTGACGAAAAGTGACTCGCTGCTATTTGTCATGGTCAAACGTACCAAAAACGGATGATCAAGGCATTTAACAAGAAAGTCAGACGATAAGAGTATCAAGTTGGAGACCTGGTAATCAAGCGCATCATCCTACCTCAAAATGATCCCAGGGGCAAATGGACGCCTACGTATGAAGGGCCATTTGTGGTTAAACATATCTTCTCAGGAGGAGCCATGATTCTAACCACCATGGATGGTGACGACCTTCCTCACCCCGCTAATGCAGACATAGTAAAAAGATACTACGCATGAATAAAAGACCCGCTAGGTTGACACACCTAGGCAAAAATAAGGGCTTCCCGGCGAACCAAAAGGGTTCGGGCAAAAATAAGGGATGAAATGAAAAAATCTGTACACCCGGCAAGTCGAAAACCTGAAAGGGCGGCTTGGGCAAAAATGGGTATCCCGGTGGACTGAAAACCCGAAAGGGCGGTCCAGGAAAAAGTTAGGGATAAGCGTAATACTATGTCTCATTGGATCACCTTGCATCCAGAATTCAGCAGCAACTATCAGGCTCAGACGACATCAATCAGTCAGCTTCATCTCCAACTAAGCAGCATAGTAATGAGACACTTGAAGACATAAAGGCGATAGCAGAGTTGGAACCCAGTGGGATTATTTTTTTCACATAGCTGTTTTGTTTTCCTTTTCACAAAATTGTATAAACTCTATGTTATTCGACAGCGTTCTCTTACTAGGACGTCAGCCTCTTGTACATAAATGCCTATTTACAAGCAAATTTCAAAATCAATACAAATCCACTCTTTCAGACAAATTGCCAGTTGTTTTTCTTTTTCTATTTTGTTTTGCAAAGAACGTCCAATGTCCATTTTTGATATATGCATTTGACACTAATTGCTAATCATAAATATTCTCATACGAAACAAAGGACTAATTACAGGTGACATTAGAAGCAGGGGCAATAATGAGTTGTCTAAGAAATCTAATTGCTCCGTTCACCAAGGTACCAAGGTAGGTTCGGCTGAAGAACGTAACCAGAATACCTTCACTCCCCGTAGAGTAAGACAAGATTCAACAATTCTCCTCGAGCGGAGTTGGTCTCCCATAAGCCCTAAAAAGACACAGTATCTCCAGCAAGTCAGCAACGCTCTCCCCAAGCAGAGTTAGCCTACTGTCAGCCCTAAGGAAGTTTGGGTATCCCCATAAAATCTCAATATCCCCCAGCGGAGTACACAGATGTTCCTAAGCAAGCATCCCCGGCAGTCTTAATATAAGATTGTTCCCCGGCGGAATCCAAACACCCCAGTAGAGCCATTTCCTCAGTACAGTCCAAGAAGCTTCCCCATGAGAGTTGAATCGTCCTCCCCAGTAGATTCTGGAAGCTTATCCCCAGTAGATTCTGGAAGCTTATCACCTGCAGCGTACATGTGTCTCCCCGGCCTTATTCAAAGGTTATTCCCCCACCAGAGCCTATAACGGGGATATCCTCAGCTAATTGCAATGGAAAGATCGCCCTCGGCGAAGTTCTTCCTATCCCCCAACGGAGTTCATCAAATTCCCCAACACAACTTCTCAACGGTATCCCCAGCGGAGCTATCATCAAACCTCAGCGAAGTATCTCTTCCCACAGAGTAATTCCCCGCAGAGTAATCTCTCCAACAAGTTTATTCCCCAACGGGGTCATCTTCTCCTACCGGTTTATCCTTGCAATCATCATCCCCAGCGGAAGCAAAGAACTCTCTTCAACATCAACCCAGGATTTGACTTCTCGGCATTCGTCAAGGATTTATTTTCCCAGACCATGATACATACATATACACATCACATTATACAATCTCACTTATTTTGAAACATCATGACATCATGCATTTCATACATCATGACATTGCATACAACTGATGTTTTGCCTTTTCAGGAAAAGGTCAATCAAAAGATAATTACTATCATTTGTCGCAGTTCCAGATTCGATACCTGTATCTAGCCAGGGCATATCTGTGAGCGATTAATTGTGGATTCGATACCTGTATCTAGCCAGGGCATATCTGTAGATGACTAATTCCAGATTCGATTCCTGTATCTAGCCAGGGCATATCTGAAAAGTTTGAAGATTCGATTCCTGTATCCAGCCAGGGCATATCTGTAGACGACTAATTCCAGATTCGATTCCTGTATCTAGCCAGGACATATCTGAAGAGTTTGAAGATTCGATTCCTGTATCCAGCCAGGGCATATCTGTAGACGACTAATTCCAGATTCGATTCCTGTATCTAGCCAGGGCATATCTGAAGAGTTTGAAGATTCGATTCCTGTATCCAGCCAGGGCATATCTGTAGACGACTAATTCCAGATTCGATTCCTGTATCTAGCCAGGGCATATCTGAAGAGTTTGAAGATTCGATTCCTGTATCCAGCCAGGGCATATCTGTAGACGACTAATTCCAGATTCGATTCCTGTATCTAGCCAGGGCATATCTGAAGAGTTTGAAGATTCGATTCCTGTATCCAGCCAGGGCATATCTGTAGACGACTAATTCCAGATTCGATTCCTGTATCTAGCCAGGGCATATCTGAAGAGTTTGAAGATTCGATTCCTGTATCCAGCCAGGGCATATCTGTAGACGACTAATTCCAGATTCGATTCCTGTATCTAGCCAGGGCATATCTGAAGAGTTTAAAGATTCGATTCCTGTATCCAGCCAGGGCATATTTGTAGACGACTAATTCCAGATTCGACTCCTGTATCTATCCAGGGCATATCTGAAGAGTTTGAAGATTTAATTCCTGTATCTAGCCAGGGCATATCTGTAGACGACTAATTCCAGATTCGATTCCTGTATCTAGCCAGGGCATATCTGAAGAGTTTGAAGATTCGATTCCTGTATCCAGCCAGGGCATATCTGTAGATGACTAATTCCATATTCGATTCCTGTATCTAGCCAGGGCATATCTGAAGAGTTTGAAGATTCGATTCCTGTATCCAGCCAGGGCATATCTGTAAACGACTAATTCCAGATTCGATTCCTGTATCTAGCCAGGGCATATCTGAAGAGTTTGAAGATTCGATTCCTGTATCCAGCTAGGGCATATCTGTAGACGACTAATTCCAGATTCGATTCCTGTATCTAGCCAAGGCATATCTGAAGAGTTTGAAGATTCAATTACTGTATCCAGCCAGGGCATATCTGTAGACGACTAATTCCAGATTCGATTCCTGTATCTATCCAGGGCATATCTGAAGAGTTTGAAGATTCGATTCCTGTATCCATCCAGGGCATATCTATAGACGACTATTTCCAGATTTGATTCCTGTATCTATCCAGGGCATATCTGAAGAGTTTGAAGATTCGATTCCTGTATCCATCCAGGGCATATCTGTAGACGACTATTTCCAGATTCGATTCCTGTAGCCAGGGCATATCTGAAGAGTTTGAAGATTCGATTCCTGTATCCAGCCAGGGCATATCTGTAGACGACTAATTCCAGATTCGATTCCTGTATCTAGCCAGGGCATATCTGTAGATGATTGTTTGTAGATTCGATACCTGTATCCAGCCAGGGCACGTTTGTAAGCAACCTTTTGAAGTTCCAGATTCGATTCCTGTATCTAGCCAGGGCACGTCTGTGAGCGATTGTTTGTAGATTCGATACCTGTATCCAGCCAGGGCACGTCTGTAAGCCACCTTTTGAAGTTCCGGATTCGATTCCTATATTTAGCCAGGGCACGTCTGTGAGCGATTGTTTGTAGATTCGATACCTGTATCCAGCCAGGGCACATCTACATGAAGAGTCTGAAGATCAACACATGTAACAGGCCATGAAATTATCTTTCTCAGGTATGGAATTTCTCGCTAAGGAATCTCTTACGCGATCGACACCTAGATGGCATATTTAAGCCCATCTCCACAACTATCCATTACAGTTCCAAATGGCATCTATAAGCCCATTCCCGACAAAGGTTCTGTCACATCTCCAGATGGCATCTATAATCCCATCCTCCCATCCATCATCTTTCCAAATGGCATCTGTAAGCCCATTCCCGACATCACACTGCTGATATTCTACTATGCAAGTGCAAATTTCTGGGCACTCTAGTGTTCAATCATCTTCCACCTTCGGATCACGAAAGGCACGAAGCCAATCTACATCCTCAGGTCTAAGAAGATTGAACAGGGGCAACTGTTGTACCCCAAAATTTGCCCTCCCATATTCTTCAAGATTTGTCAGGATCAATCTTCAATTGGATCAAGGATTGCACAGTTCAAATGCCTCATAAGCCAGTCAAAATTAGGGTTTTGTTTCTTGCAAGGAAGTTGAGGTTTTCAATGGATCAATCAAGTCCCATATGCCTATATGCATTGTCAAGCATCTACATGTCAAGTTTCAAGACTCACAGCATCAAGTTGCACAGTCAAAAGCCCTAATTGCTTCACAATCAACTGTAGGGGTAAAATGGTCATTTGGCAGTCAAAAGTCAAAAAATTTGGTCAACATCTTATTTTGAAGCTACAATCATCATTTAATCAAGTCTTGATCATGATTCCACAAGCATGGCTCAAAAATCATCAAAGATGCAAAAGTTGCTATTTTTAGACAGTTGAAAAGTCAACTTTAACTTGACCAAGGCATAAATTTTTCATGGTTCATCAGAAAAATCCCATCCAAGGCTCATTTTAAAGGGGATGAAATTTCCTACAACTCATCTTCACATTCCAAGTCCAAGAAATTCTCTCACAAAAAGCTATCAATTTCTACATTATAGGTCATTTTCAAAAGTCAACAAAAAGGCACTTTAAGTCAAAGACCATAATTTGAGATTGGTAAATCCAAATTACATGGGACCAAAGGCATTGGTTAGAGGACTTCAAGACCTTTCCAAAATGTCAAAGAACATATTCATATGATCAAAATTGAGCAAGATATGCATTGGAGAAGTTGGGAAATTTTTGTGAAATGGCAAAAGTCAAATATCCTTGAAACTTCAATTTTTGACAAAAGGGCCCACTTTCTTCCACTTGATTCAGCCTTTTCATGCCACACACGTGTCCCATGATTAATTTCAAGATCAAACATTTATTTTTCTATTTTATTTAATTTTTATTGATTTAATTCATTTTAAATCCATAATAATTCAAATAAAATCTAAAAATAAATGGAATAGTGTCTTTTGGATTTGAATAGCTTTCATACATCATGTGCCAGCTCACAAACTCATGCTAGGGCTTATGTGTACACAAAATCTTGGTTTTGCTTGAAAAAAGGGAAAGTTTGTTAAGGATGGAAAACCTAAACCTAATTCTCTCATGTGCATGGATCGAGGCCCAGCTGATGACCTAATTCTATTCCCTTACATATGCTGAGTCTAACCCTAATGCTAGAAACGTGCAAAAGCTGCTACAAAGCCATAAGCAAATTCCAAAAATTGAGAAAAAAATTTGAAAACTGAATTCCACATTCAAGCATAATTCAAAGCCTTAGAGTGATCCCAATAGCTTCTGGGATATTGAGGAACCTATTGCAATCGAAAACAAGCCTTAAAGCTCCAGGAATCACCTCAAACAGTCACACGGTTTGAACAACTTTTCCATAATCGAAACTCAAGTTTTATGCATCATTAACATGTTATAATCATTGCTTTGCATTGCTAACATCATTCTGAAGCTAATGGTACAGACTAATTTGATTATGGTGCCCTAAAACGAAAACTGCCATGGACGGATTTTAGGTTTTCAAAGCTTCCAATTTAGGGCTTTACAGCATAAGTAAAATTAGAATCAATGATACCCATGGTTGAACTCAGAATGACAAGACGAATTCAACCCCATGCTCGCGCCCTATTTATATAGCCTGTACATCTAATCATTATTTTTGGTCGTGCTAGGTTGTGGGGGTTAAAAACCCCTGCTATTTGATTGTTTTTGATACAGGCCAGATGAAGAAGACGAGACGTGTAAGCACACCACTGGATAATTCAAATATAGCGCGCGTTTTGTAATTTTCCAGCATAAGCGTTAGATTTTTATATTATATTTATTGCTCATTATATAAACAGAAGCAAGCGCGTGGTGGAGTGGTTAGGCATCTGGCTGATCATCATTGGGACCTGGGTTCGATTCCCAGGTCCCCCTAAACGCATTATATTATTTTTCTTCTCATACTTGCATGCAGCTTTCCAAGGGTGGTACACCATATGCCCTCCAGGCATCATCATGTCATGTGTCCCAATCAACAATCCAAAGGCCAGGGATGGTTGACCACCATGTTCATCAGTTAAAGCGTGCATAGCCAACTCCCAAAGTCAAAGCAGGCTTATCAACAAATGGGCCTAAATTTCAAACAAAAACCTCCATTGGGCCATCAAACCCCCCTGGTTTATTTTTCTTTTTCTTATTTTCTTTTCCTTTTAATTCTTTTAATTATTATAATTATTATTAATTCATAAATTAAATATTTTTCATATAAAAATCAGAAACTAATATTGTAATTATTATTTATTATTTTCACTATTAGTAATTATTTTTGTAAATAAAATGTACATTAATTAATTTAGTTAAATTATGTTAACTTTAATCTTTTTTCATAATAAATAAATAAACTTAGAATTAGGGTTTTCTTGACTTTTAATTTCTTTTCTTATTATTTTCATTAAAAACATAAAAATACACAAAACATTTTTTCTTTAATTAATTAATTAATTAGGTTTAGGTTTAATATTTCATTTAATTACAAAAAAGGACCAAATTCAATTCTTTCTCAAAAAGGGTCAAAACCCTAAGGACGTCCCGATTTAATTTTTATTCGCACATTATTATCTATTTTTGATTATTTATGTATCCGTTTCCAAGGATGTAATAATTAATTAGGATTTTATTGCTTTCTTTACTTTCCGCACTTTATCAAAACGGGTTTTTGTTTTTGGCGATGTATAGACCCGCGCCTTGTAATAACGTAGATTCATATTTCCGCAATTTATTTTCCACACTCTTAACTGTTAATATGCATGCAAGAATGAATGCCAAATAAAATCAATCCGTAGCTCACAAATAACCTGTACAAGACAAACATTAACATGAAACAACACACGTGCACATGCCACTCCTAGGGTACGCCTCACCTGGTTGCCTCGAGGTGGTCGTCAAGTATAGGGTGTTTTAGAGGTCGCCCTCCTGTCTAAGATCCACTTGCCTCGAAACAGTTGCCTCGGATAAAAAGGATCTAGGACATTAGGGTTACTTCTAAGGTGTCCTACTATTGCTTCGGTGACCACACTGTCCCTATAATCGAATTGACCCGAATAACTCCAACGACGTTGCTACCTACTTCTCAATAGTGGGATAGCACTGTCCAAAGGACTCTTACACAGCCTAATTCCTTAGGGTAGGTAGATGACTCCTGGGTACTTGCTCTTTTCAAAACAAACAAAAATACTTTTCGCACCCACACTTTCAAAAAGTTTTCAAACAAATACTTCATACACTCTTGAGGACAGATACAAGAGTTACTTAGAAGTTTTCAAAACGGAACTTTTTTTCAAAACCCACAAACACTTGAAAAGCAAACAATTTTGAAAACATAGTGAGCAAGTACCTAAGAGCCCGTGGATAACCACGGATAGAAAGGGTGCTAACACCTTCCCTTTCTATAATCTACCTCCCGAACCGAGAAACATCTCGAAAAGGAATTTTGCTGTGCTTTTGTCCTTTCCATGTTGGAGAAAATAAAAGACGGTGGTGACTCTTGCTTACCGTGACATTTCGCGAACCAGCATTAAAAAACAATCAGTTCTATTTCCACCGATCACAGTAAGGATGCATTTATGAAAGTACCAAATTCTGACCTAAACGTTCCAGTAAATTCAAACTCAAAGTTCTCCATGCTTAAGAAACATAAATGAAATCTATGGACATGTATAGTTTCAGGGCAATGATATCTATATTATATCTTCACCAATACAAGTCTAACAATGCCTAAATAATGAGATAGAAGTTGAAGAAAAATACCTCAAAACTGGAAATCGTGAAATGAGTTTGAGCCTATTTCAAGTGATGGTGATGATCAGGTTAGCTTCCTTGGACCTCTAGGAAGCTAATGCAATGGCTAGCTTGAGCTGAAGGTGGCTGGAATGGTCTGAAGAAGTCCAACTATGATGCTTTGTTTTTGAACTTGGAAATGGGTGAAGATGGTGTTACATTCATGTAACAGGGACATGGATAACTTATGTATGATGTTGGGAAGCTTTTGGAAGCAAAAGGCCAAGAAACGCACGAGTAGTTTTTGATTTTGGGATTTCTGGCTAGAATATGAAACAATGGAGTTTTTGTGTGTGATTTTGAGTTCTAGGAATTTTGAGGGCTTAAGCATGCGTGCCTTTTATTGCAAATGACTTGTGTATATGTATGGAAAATATTGTTAGGCTTGAGAGGGTCAGAATCACACAAGTACAAGTTATTGGATTGTTCTTGTTTTTGAAGCAAGCTTGAAACATCTTGTTTCAATGTGAAGTACCAAGCTTGTAGGGTGGCTGTAACCTTTAAACATGCTTATTATGATTGTGTAGGGAAAGCTTGTGCAGAAAGGACAAGTCCAATGCTCAAGATAAAACAACTTTTGTGGTTAAAGTAACTTTACTAGAATGGAATGGTTACTTTCTTCCTAAAATGGAAATAAGCATGGGCAATGTATTGAAAGCTTGAGTTGAAGCTTCTTACAGCTCTGCAAACATTTAATTATGGAGTGCCATGCAAGTTTGAGGCCTGCAAAGCAAATATTGTGCAGCCTAGGATGGATTTGAATTCTTGTTCATCACAAAATTCTGCCTTGTAAAACAAGTTGAAACCCTAACTTTTGACCTTCGATTCTCCTTGCTCACAAATGATCTCAAGGAGTTCTAGGACTTTTTAGAAAGCTTGTAATGTGCTCTGAAACCCATTTTTGTATCACTTTTGCAAAATCCAAATGAAACTATGTGAAACTTGGCTCAGAAGTTAGGTCAAAATCTTGACCAAAATGCTCAAAATTTCACTAAGTGTTTTAGTTTCATGACCATGATTTCATGGATTAATAACTTGAGATCCAAGCATTTTTAGGAGGATTTGTGTAAAGAAATGTTTTATATCTCATCGAGATCTACAACTTTCATGTTGAAAGTTTCTTTTGAATCATCTTGCATCATGGTGAAAAATTGGCTCAAAGTTGTGAAAAAATATGAAGTTTTCAACACTTAGAAAAATTTCTAAGTTTGGAAACTTTGACTTTTCAAAATGAAATCTTGACTTTTTGATTTATTGATGAACAAGTTTCATATTTTGACATGTTTTGATGAATTGTAATCTTTGACACTTGATTTTGACCAAAAAGTCAAAGTTTGACTTTTCAGTGTACAATTGACTTTTGATCAGTTGACTAAAAATCAACTATCAATCAATTGATCTTGAGGGAAGTTTTGAGTCATACCATTAGGTCAAGATGATGCATTTGAAACCTTGAGATCATTTCTCAAACCAAATAACTATTTTCTAGGTCAAAAATCAGAAATTGCCCTTTCTCAGTCAAAACCCTAATTTTGACCATTTTGCCCTTTTAACGATCTGATCAAATTTCTTGAAGAATTATGGTCTAAACTTGACCAAATGACATATAGGAGTTTACAATATTGATATGGATAAAAAATTATGAAGTTTTACTGTAAATTGACTATGATTGACTTTTTCCCAATACAGTTGATTTTTAGGTCAACTGATCAATTGACTGAGCAAAAATGTGATCCAAGACTTGAAACTTGACATGAGCAATTTTGAAGGTCCATAATGATCCATGAAAGTCACGAGGCATTAAGAGTTCAATTATCCTTGTGCAATCTCAAATCCTAATTTCAGTCATCAATGCTTAAGGAGGTGTCTTGAGTTGATCAACCCTAGTGCAGTCTTGAACCAAAGGAGATCTTGTGAGAAAATACTTGATAAATGAGAGGGAAAATTTTGGAGTACAACAGCTGCCCCTATTCAATCTTCTTAAACCTGAAAAGTTATATTGGCGGATCCGTCATTCGTGACTCGAACGTGGAAGATGATTGAACACTAGAGTGGCCAGAAATTTACACTCGAAGATGAATTGTGAATGGGCTTATAGATGCCATTTGGAGGAATGGGGGAGATTTTCCATAGATGGGCTTGTAGATGCCATCCAAAGGTGAATGTTGACAGAAAATGGACTAAGTCTGAACTTGATTTCAACTGGAAAAGAATCAGAATAAATCTTTGGAGCGATTTATCTGAAACTAGCAGAAGTCTTGTATGTTGTTTGATTGGGAAAAATCAGAATAAATCTTGGAGCGATTTATCTGAACCAGAAATGTTAATTTGGAAAGTATCAGGATAAACCATTGAGAGGTTTAAACTGAACCAAAAGAGGTCTTGAATATTCTTTAACTGGAGAGAATCAGAGTAGATCTTTGAGTGATTTATCTGAACCATAGAAAGTGCCTACTAGGAAAGAATCAGAATAAATTGTTGAGATTTATCTGAACCAACAGGGAATTGGAGAAGAATCAAAATAAATCATTGAGATATTTATCTGAACCAGAGAAAGCGTCCGTGGGAAAGAATCAGAATAAACCATTGGGAGATCTAAACTGAATCGACAGGGGTCTGGAGAAGAATCAGAATAAATCGTTGAGAGATTTATCTGAACCGGAGAAAACGTCTGTGAGAAAGAATAAGAATAAACCATTGAGAGATTTAAACTGAACCGGCAGGGATCTGGAGAAGAATCAGAATAAATCATTGAGAGATTTATCTGAAACAGAGAAAACGTCTACGGGAAAGAATCAGAATGAACCGTTAAGAGATTTAAACTGAATCGGAAGGGACCTGGAGAAGAATCAGAATAAATCATTGAGAGGTTTATCTGAACCAGAGAAAACATCCGCAGGAAGGAATCAGAATAAACCGTTGAGAGGTTTAAACTGAACCGGCGGGGATCTGGAGAAGAATCAGAATAAATCGTTGAGAGATTTATCTAAACCAGAGAAAACGTCTGTGGGAAAAAATCAGAATAAACCGTTGAGATTTAAACTGAACCAACAGGGGTCTGAAGGAAATATCTGTTATGTAGATGGTCGACCAACCCTTTCTCAGGAATTGATCTATAATTGACTTGTTGAAAATTTGATGATAATTTTATATTGATTGATCTTTCATGAAAAGGTGAAAGGTTAGTTGCATGCAATGTCATGATGTATGAAATGTGTTGTACCCCAAAATTTGCCCTCCCATATTTCTTAAGACATGTCAAGAAGAATCATCTCCAAGTTGTTCAAGATGGCTCAAGAGTTGAACAGTCAAATCACCTCCTAAGGGAGTCAATTCAAAATTAGGGTTTTGTGTTGCATCAAGGTCCTTACATCCAAATGACTTCAAGTGCTTCCCAATGTCCTAATATGATCTCAAGTTCATCCATGTCAAGTTTCAAGCCTTGCAGAGGAAGATGGGTTAGTCAATTGCTCAAGAGGTCTAAAAATCGACTGTGCTAGGGCAAAAGTCAACTGTGACCCAAATACAGTCAAACCTCAAGATTTTTTGTCAAAATTATAATTTTGAAGGATAATTCATCATTTTATCAAGGTTTGATCATGATTCATTAAGTATTGCTCAAGATTCATCAAGATTCAAAAGTTGCTAAATTAGGGTTTTGCAGGAAAAGTCAACTCAACTTTGACCAAGCATAACTTTCTCATACTTTATGAGAAATGACCCATCAAAAGTTCATTTTAAAGAGGATTCAATTTCCTACAATACATCTTCACACCCCAAGATCAAGAAATGCACTCACAAAAAGATACAAATTTGGAAATTATAGGTCATTTTTGAAAGTCAACAAAAACACCTTTATTTCCAAAGCTTATAACTTGAGCATGGAATATCAAAATGAGATGAGACGAAAAAGGTTGGTTATAGGACATCTCAAGGTTTCTAAAAAGTCCAAGAACACTTCCAAAAGTTCAAAATGGAAGAAGTTATGCATTGTTGAAGTTGGGCATTTTTCCAAAAGTACCAAAAGCCAACTATCCTCAAAACTCCAATTTTTGACAAAAGGGCCCACTTTTTTCCACTTGATTTGGTCTTTTTACACCACACACGTGTCCTATATTCAATTTCATGACCAATTATTAATTTTTCTATTTTATTTAATTTTTATTGATTTAATTCATTTTAAATCAATATTAATTCAAATAAAATCCAAAATTGATGGAATGAGATCTTTGTGATCATTACAGCTTTCAAATATCATGATACACTCAATCAAACTCGTGCCAAGTCATAACATGCACAAAATCTTGGATTTGAGGCAAATATGGAAGCTTTATCAATGGTGATCAAATCATATCTTCCATCTTCAGTACACATGGATTCAAGGCCCAAAGATTAACCTAATTGATTCCCATATACACACACAAGCTGTACACATCAAGAAGACGACCTAAGCACTGCAGAAACCGCAAAACCAAATTGGAGAAAAAGCTTGGAAAATTGAAAACTGAAATCCACCATAGAGCACGATTCAGTCCAAAATCTCCACATAGCCTTCTTCCCTGAGGTCCAACGAAGCTATTGGGATCAAAATCAAGCCTTGAAGCAGCCCCAAACTCGTTGTAAGTGTTCTTGAACATAGCCCTGCACATGGAATCGTGAATCCATGTTCTTGCATCTTTTTGCCATTTTTTTTTGTACAATCATGCTTAACGTCCAATTTCCAACATTTCTGCATTATTCAATTTTGTTTTCATGGCCTATAATCACGTACCCGAAGCTAGGGTTGAAGTTCTTGTTTTTTAGGCATTTTTGATACAGGCAAAATCAAGACCAACCATGGCCATAGTTGTGTTCAGGGAAGCAAGACGAACACGATGATGGTCTTAGCTGGCGTTTACATGGCCTAGGATGAATTTTTAAAGCATCCCACGAATCTTCCTGCGGATAAAAATCCGCAGGTAAAAAAACTAGGGATTTGTTGAAGAAGACGACCACGCGTCCTCTCCTAACTGGCCAATTCAAATAGCGCGCCATTTTTTTATATTTTTTTCAGCATATTAATTGTTTATTACATATAATAACCAGGGTTTGTTTTGTTAACAACAAAGCATCACAACTCAGTTGGTGGAAGCGATAGTGGATTGTCCATTGGGACCTGGGTTCAAATCCCAGGTCCCCCCAAACGCTTATTATTATTTTGTCCCAGGTGATTCCATGTAGCATCCAAGGCGTGGCATATCATGTGTCTCCACTCAGATGGTAGCCAGATGGTTTCAGATCAAATCTAATGGCCCAGATTGCAAGCTCATCATACTCCCCAGTCAATGCATACGCGTGGGAATGTGGAAGTCAAACAAGGCTGAATGAAATTGGGCCAAACAATTGCCAGACTCACCACCAATTTGGGCCCAGCACCCCCCTTGGTTATTTATTTTCATATTTCATATTTTATTATTTTGTTTTATTAATTATTATTATTATTTACACTAACCAATTTATTTTTCTCATAAAATCAGAAAACCAAAAATATTATTTTTTATTAAATTCATCACTTTTTATTTTTTTTGTAAATAAATACTAATATAATTAATTTAGTTTTAAATAGGTGCAACATTTAACATTTTTTGCAATAAATTAAAAGTAATTTAGAATATTTGGTTTTAATAATTTTAATCAATTTTATTTTTATTTCCTTAAATATTCAAAAACCCAAAAAACATTTTCATTATTTAATTTAATTAAATTATTAACTTAGTTTATTTCCATAAATTCAGAAATAACAAAAATATTTTCCTTAATAATAAAAAGGGTCAAAACCCTAATAAATATTCCGATTTAATTTTCTTGCGCGCGATTCATTTGACTCTAATTTTGTAATTGTTTCCCGGCATGTAATAGCTTTTAAATTAGGACTTTAATTATTTATCGCTTTTTATTTACTTTCCGCAATTTAAATTAAAGGGTTTGTTTTTGGCGATGTAAATACCCGACGCCTTGTAATAGTTTTAGATTTAATTTCCGCACAATATTAACTGTTAGATGTTTGATAAATAGGCAATGCATGACAAGATCAAATGTATGAACTTAAAATCAACATAGCTCACCCATGACATGTACAGATAAAATTAACCGAAATAACACACTTTGCACATGCCACTCTTAGGGTACACCTCACTTGGTTGCCTCGAACGTGGTCATTAAGTATAGGAAGTTTTAGAGGTCGCCATCTTGTCCAAAGATCATAAGTTGCCTCGAAACGGTTGCCTCGGAAAAATGATCTAAGACATTAGGGTTACCGCTAAGGCATCCTAACATTGCTTTAGTGACCACACGTCCCTTAATCGAATTGACCCAAAAACTCCAACGACGGTGCTACCTACTCCTCAATAGTGGGATAACATTGTCTAAAGGACATTTGCACAGATTAATTCCTTTTCGAGTAGGTAGATGGTTCTTAAGTACTTGCTCCTTTTAAAACAAAACAGAACTTTTCGCACTTACACCCCTTTCAAAACAAAAAAACTCTTTCAAACCCACAAACACAAAGAAAAGCAAACTTTTGAAAACACAATGAGCAAGTACCTGAGAGCTCGTGGATAACCACAGATAGAAAGGGTGCTAACACCTTCCCTTTCTATAATCTACCTCCCGAACCCGAGAAACATCTCGAAAAAGGAATTTTTCTGTGCTTTTTTCCTTTCCTTGTTGGATAAAATAAAAGACGGTGGCGACTCTTGCTTACCGCGACATTTTGCAAAAACAAACGCAAAACACGAACCAGCATTCCAAAATAGTCAGTTCTCATTCCCACCGATCACAGAACTGGCGACTCTGCTGGGGACTATTATAAGTGAGGTGTACCTTAGGATTAGATCACTATTGTTTTCAATTGTTTGCTTTGTATGATTTATCTTTGTGGACTTGTATCAGAGTTTCTATAGATCCTAACCCGGATCTGGGGATACCCTTTAGGTAAGTAGCAATAAACTGTGAGGGAACTGTTCGGCGTAGACCGACACAGTTGAAGCAGTAGCTACGTTGGTGCGGCACTTTAGTCTATACCGATATCCCTTGTGTTGGAACGAGGAGAATATGGGTCTTCTAAGGGGTCATTAAGCACCAACTGACCTTAGAACCTTAAATTGACAAACTTGGCCATAGAACAGTAGCAGTATGTGTGATCGGTGGATCTGGAACTGACTGTTTAACGCTGGTTCGCGAAATGTCGCGGTAAGCAAGAGTCGCCATCGTCTTTTATTTTCTCCAAATGGAAAGGACAAAAGCACAGAAAAATTCCTTATAGAGATTGCTCTCGGTTCGGGAGGTAGGTTATAGAAAGGGAAGGTGTTAGCACCCTTTCTATCCATGGTTATCCATGGGCTCTTAGATACTTGCTCATTGTGTTTTCAAAAATGGTTTGCTTGCTTTTCAACTGTGGGTTTTAAAAGTTTCTTTGAAAATTTCAGTTCGACTCTTGTATCGGTCCTCAAGAATGTTTGAAAAAATTGCTTTCGAAAGCTTTTTGAAAAGGTGTCGGTGTGAAAATTATTTTGATTTGTTTTTGAAATTAGAGCAAGTATCTACGAGAACCTACCTACCCTAAGGAATTCGTCTGTGTAAATGTCCTTTAAAGTAGTGCCATCCCACCATTGAGAGGTAGGTAGCACCACCGTTGGAGGTGTTCGGGTCAATTCGAGGTTCGGGACATGGTGATCACCAGAGCAACAGGAAGACACCTTAGAAGCTACCCTCATGCCAGGTTCCCGGATCATGAGGACTTACTAAGACATCCTCTACTCGACGATCACCTTTCGAGGCAAGGCAACAGTGAGGCGTACCCTAGGGGTGGTGTGTGATTTGTGTGTCATGTTCAGTTATTTTGTCTTTTGTCATGTTATTGGTGATCTAACGTTTGTTTTTATTTTTGTCCATACATTCTTTCATGCCATTATTTAACAGTTAAAAATATTGCGGGAAAGTAAAAATTCTAAAGCTATTACAAAATGCGCGGGTCCACATCGCCAAAATTTCTCGAACCCGATTTGACGGAAAAATAAAGAAAGCAAATAAAAGTGCGACAAATTAATTTACAAGGCCTTGGGAGAGATACATAAATATTTAAACGAAATAAAATAAATATGCGAATTAAATGGGAATTAAAAACGAGGGCGTTGGACCCTTTTTGCAAAATTAAATTAAACGATGAATTAATTAAAATTAAAAGGAAAAGAAATAAATTGTTTTTGGTATTTTTTGTATTTTATGAAAAAAGAATTAATTAAGATAAACGCTAACCCTAATTCTAGTTATTTTAATTTATTAAAAAGAAGATTAAAGTTTTACCCTAAAATTAACCCTAATTAATTTACATGCAATTTTAATCACAAAAATAAATATTTAATTATTTAATTATTATGGAAGAAAAATAATAAAAAAATAAAATAAAAAAAAGGATAAAAAATTAATATGAACCCTAGTTCTATGTTTTTTAGATTTTTTTATTAAAAAGAATTAAAATTAAAAACCTAATTTAAAACTAAATTTAATTATATGCAATTTATTTATGAAAATACTAAAAATAAAAATATTTATTGTTTTTCTCTTTTCTGATTTTTTTGATGTTTTTTTTATATTTTATGAAAACATTAAATTAAAGCATTAAAAAAAAGATTAATTAAAACAAAGAAAATAAAAAATATAAAAGTTAAAAGAAGCAAACTAGAGGGGGGTGTTGTCCCCAAATGGAGGTGAGATCTTTAGTAATCTGGCCCAATATTCTGAGGCCCTTTTGACTTT
Source organism: Vicia faba (assembly GCA_948472305.1). Lineage (NCBI taxonomy): Eukaryota > Viridiplantae > Streptophyta > Magnoliopsida > Fabales > Fabaceae > Vicia > Vicia faba. Next base: position 1,554,777,483 of record OX451735.1, on the reverse strand, counting down.
TTCCAGGCAGCGTGCTGGTGTGTTGACTGGGATGCATCGTGTTCTCCAAATCTATGCCCTTGGATTGATGAAGCTGGACGCGTGGACGTTGGATTTGGTGGGTGCATGGTACGCTTCAGCCTTGAAACTGCATGGGAATTTTGATTGAAAAATAATATAGACAAAGGTGAGGACCTGGGGCTCGAACCCAGGTCAGGAATGTTACCAACAACCTTGCTTACCACTAAGCCATTCCACGCGTTTTGTATGTAATATAATAAACAAATAATATCAAGTAAAACAAAGGCGTTAGTGGGTTTGAGCGCGCAAATTCAAAAGAGCCAATCATTACTGGCCACCACATCATCTTCTTCATTGATTTTTGTTTTCCTGAAACACAAACATATTAGGCAACGGTTTTTTAAATGTTCTTTTAGGCCACTTTCTGAAAAATAGCGAATAGCTCTAGGACGCTCATAAATTAGGCGCGAGGGTAGCCTTGTGATCGTCTGAGCATGCTGGATTCAATGGTCCAAGTCTTGAAGGCCAATTTTTCCTTATTTGAAAAACCCTAATCCAAGATCCTGTAAACCCTAAAACACGACCATGGCATCTTTGCATACAGCACATAATAATCCAATTAAAGCATATGGTTAGCTTGCAAACATTATTCTAAACACAAAAATAACAATGAAATATGTTAACAATGCATGAATGATAGAAAGCGATTCTGAAATTTTCTTTACCAACTTCAATGGTGATTTCACGTTTCCTTGAGTATGAGGCTTAGTTTTTGATTGGAATCATTTACTGGCAACCCTGGCAAGCTAATGGAATAGGTTTTGAGGCTTGAATCGACCTGCAAGTAGGTTTTCAGAATTTGAGTTTTCAAAGAAAATTTCAAGTTTGTGCAAGGGTTTTCTGCGCAGCTCAGTGGTCTTTTGCATTAGGTTTGTGTTCAGGCTTAAGTATAGAGTGAATTAGGTCAAGAAAAACAATCCAAATCCTTTGCATTCATGGTTTTTGAGATTTGATTTTTCAAGATCTTTTTCCAATCTTTTTTCATGCTATTTTTGTACAAATCATATCCAATCAATTCAATTCCTTCCAAATCTGATCATGCACGAATCATTGAGCCTATTACATGTACAAAAAGATTTGATAAGTTAGGTTAAGTATTTTTCATATATTTAATTGATTTAAATGAATTATTATCAATAAAAATTCAAATAAATAAATAAAAAATGAATAAAAACTTCCCTTTGGGCCAAGTGGTCGTGCACATGCTTGGGATGATGAATTGTGGAAGAGAAATGGGCCCATTAGCAATTTTAGGTCATTTGAATCAATGTTGACTTTTCAAAATATCCAAAAATTTCCCAACTTCCACAAGGCATAACTTGCTCAATTTTTAAGATTTGCTCATGTTCTTGGACATTTTGGAAAGTTCTTTGAGTCCTCTAACCAATGCCTTTGGTCCCATGTCATTTTGATTTACCAACCTCAAGTTATGGCCTTTGACTTAAAGTCCCTTTTTGTTGACTTTTGAAAATGACCTATAATGTTGAAATTGATAACTTTTTGTGAGAGCATTTCTTGGACTTTAAGTATGAAGATGAGTTGTAGGAAATGTCTTTCTCTTCAAAATGAGCTTTGGATGGAATTTTTCTGATAATCCATGTGAAAGTTATGCCCTGGTCAATTTACAGTTGACTTTTTCAACTGTCCAAATAAGGAAACTTTTGCATCTTGATGATTTTTGAGCCAAGCTTTGAGAATCATGATCAAGCATTGATCAAATGATGTTTGTGGCTTCAAAATGATATGTTGACCAAAAATTTGAACTTTTGACTGCCAAATGACCATTTTGCCCCTACAGTTGACTGTAGTGCAATTAGGGTTTTTGACTGTGCAACTTTGTGCTGAAAGTCTTGAAACTTGATATGAGGATGCTTGACCATATGAGACTTGATTGGACCTTTGGAAACTTCATTTTCTTGATCAGAACAAAAACCCTAATTTTGACTGCTTAAGAGGCCCTTGAACTGTGCAACCCTTGGGGAATTTTGAAGCTTGACTTGGCAATTTCTTGAAGAATATGGGAGGGCAAATTTTGGGGTGCAACAGTTGCCCCTGTTCAATCTTCTTAGACCTGAGGATGCAGATTGGCTGACGTGCCTTTCGTAATCCGAGGGTAGAAGATGATTGAACACTAGAGTGCCCAGAAATTTGCGCTCACATAGTAGCAGTGATGATAGAATGGGCTTATAGATGCCATTTGGAGATTGATGAAATAGGATGATGGGCTTATAGATGCCATCTGGATGTTGATCGCGTAAGAGGTTCCTTAGCGAGAACTTGCGTACCTGCAAAACAGAAAATGATTACCTGACATGTTGCAGGAGCTGTTTTCAGATGCTTGGTATAGATGTGTCCTGACTGGTTACAGGAGCTGGATCTGGAGCTTCAAACGGTGATGAATGAACCAGGGGTGGTTACTACCTTAGCAGGAACGGTAAGAGAACCTTGGATGATTTTAACCTCAACAGCAATCGTTGAGAAGAACTTGGGATTACCACCTCCGCGGGATCGGGAAGAGAACCATAGGCAATTATAATCTCAAAAGCGGACGTTTGAGAAAAACATGGGTTGGAATTATCATCTCCACAACATTGGGGAGAGAACCATAGGAAATTATAATCTCAACAGCGGACGTTTGAGAAAAACCTGGGTTGGAATTATCATCTCCGCACCGCTGGGGAGAGAACCATAGGAAATTATAATCTCAAAAGCGGACGTTTGAGAAAAACCTGGGTTGGAATTATCATCTCCGCACCGATGGGGAGAGAACCATAGGAAATTATAATCTCAACAGCGGACGTTTGAGAAAAACCTGGGATGGAATTATCATCTCCGCACCGCTGGGGAGAGAACCATAGGAAATTATAATCTCAAAAGCGGACGTTTGAGAAAAACCTGGGATGGAATTATCATCTCCGCACCGCTGGGGAGAGAACCATAGGAAATTATAATCTCAAAAGCGGACGTTTGAGAAAAACCTGGGATGGAATTATCATCTCTGCACCACTGGGGAGAGAACCATAGGAAATTATAATCTCAAAAGCGGACGTTTGAGAAAAACCTGGAGTAACTTCTACCGAGTCTTCATCAGACAAATCTGTTTGGGGTCGATTTAGCTGGACTAGAGAAGGCCTTGGACTGGATAAGAAATCTTTGGAGTCGATTAACTGAACCGGTCTAGTTCTTGAAATATGATTGAGAATTTAACTGAATCTTTCCTGAAAGGTAAAGGTTAGTCATATGCAATGCATGATATGGACCAAGCAATGATGTTCTCAACATAAATGAGATTTGTAAGATATGATGCGTCTATGCATGCTATAATGATGTATGTGATGTTTAGGAATGTTTTTCGTCTAGGAAAGTAAATCCTTGACGGGTGCCGGGAAGTCACTCCTGGGCTGATGTTGAAGAATAAATTTTGCTTCCGCTGGGGATGATAGTTGCAAGAATACCGGTGGGAGAAGATAACTCCGTTGGGGAATAAACTTGGTGAATGGAATATTCTGCGGGTAGAAAAGTACTCTGACGATCTTGCTGGGAAGCAATACTCTGTGGGGAGAGAGATGCTTTTGCAGAGTGTTAGTAGTAACTTGCTGGGGATATCTTTGCTGTGCTGGAAGTGTTTAATAGACTTCGCTGGGGATAAGAAGACTTTGGCGAGGACGCTCTTTCCGTGGCTTTTGGCTGAGGATAACCCAGTTATATCCTGTTAAGGAAATAACTCTTTAAATAAAGCCGGACGACGCGTTCGTGCTCTGCGAGGGATAAGCTTCCAGAATCTACTGGGGATAAGCTTACTGCTTGGGGAGATGAATTCCAACTTTCCGGGGGAAACTGAGTTGGACTCTCCTGGGGAAGTTTTGAACTGCGGGGGAAGTGATTCCTTTGAATGTCTGGTATACCGCCGGGGAACAATCTTTAGACCAAGACTGTTGGGGATGCTTGTTATAAATATATGTATACTGCTGGGGAAGTATTGAGATCTACTGGAGAATACTCAACTTCCTTAAGATTTGATAATATAGCTTGGAGAGAGTGCACTGACTGCTTACTCTCTGGGGAATTAGGATATCTGGTTATGTTCTTTAGCTGAACCTACCTTGGTGCCTTGGAGGATGGAACAATTAGATTGCTTAGACAACTCTTTTATTGCCCCTGTTTCTAATGTTACCTGTAATTAATCCTTTGTTTCGTATGCAAATATTTATGAGTTAGCAAATTGTTGTCAATGCATATATCACAAATTGAACCTTGGACGTTCTTCGCAAAACAAAACAGAAAAAGAAAAACAATTGGCAGTTTTTAACTGAAAAGTATATTTGTATTGATTTTTGAATGGCCTGAAACTAGGCGTTTTGTATACAAGAGGCTGACGTCCTAGTAAGAGAACGCTGCCGAACAAAAGAGTTTATACAAATTTTGTACAAAAGAAAATAAAACAGCTGTGTGAAATATGAATGATCCACTGGGTTTCAACTCTGCTATTGCCTTTATGACTCTGAGCGTCTCATCACTTGATGACCTTGGTTGAAGGTGAAGCTGACTGATCAATGCCGTCTGAACTTGATGTAGATACCGGATTCTGGATGCAAAGTGATCCAATGAGACATAGTATTACGCTTTATCCCTAATTTTTGCCTGGACCGCCCTTTCGGGTTTTCAGTCCACCGGGATACCCATTTTTGCCCAAGCCGCCTTTTCAGGTTTTCGACTTGCCGGGTGTACAAATTTTTTTCATTTCATCCCTTCATTTTGCCCGAACCCTTTTGGTTCGCCGGGAAGCCCTAATTTTTGCCTAGGCATGTCAGTCTAGCGGGTCTTTTTTTATGCGTAGTATCTTTTTACTATGTCTGCATTGGCGGGGTGAGGAAGGTCGTCACCATCCATATTGGTTAGAATCATGGCTCCTCCTGAGAACACATGTTTAACCACAAATGGTCCTTCATACGTAGGGGTCCATTTGCCCCTTGGATCACTCTGAGGAAGGATGATTCGCTTGATTACCAGATCCCCAACTCGATATTCTTGTGGTCTGACCTTTTTGTTAAATGCCCTGATCATCCGTTTCTGATACGTCTGACCATGACAGATAGCAGCGAGTCTCTTTTCATCAATGAGGTTGAGCTGATCAAGTCGTGTCTGGATCCAATCATCTTCGTTCAGATTTGCATCCTTCATTATCCGGAGAGAGGGTATTTGTACTTCGATCGGTAAGACTGCCTCCATACCATAAACCAAAGAGAAAGGAGTTGCCCCGGTTGACGTCCTAGCTGAGGTACGGTACCCATGTAGAGCGAACGGTAACATCTCGTGCCAATCTTTATAAGTCACTGTCATCTTCTGCACGATTTTCTTGATGTTCTTATTTGCTGCTTCTACAGCCCCATTCATCTTCGGTCTGTAAGGAGAAGAATTGTGGTGCTGTATCTTGAACTGCTCGCAGAGCTCAGCGATCATCTTGTTATTCAGATTGGTACCGTTGTCTGTAATGATCCTCTCTGGGACGCCGTACCGACAGATCAGATTATGCCGAATGAACCGTGCCACAACAGTCTTGGTTACCGTAGCATATGAAGCTGCCTCGACCCACTTCGTAAAATAATCAATCGCCACCAGGATGAAGCGATGCCCATTAGATTCCGTAGGTTTAATCTCGCCGATCATGTCTATACCCCACATTGCAAATGGCCAAGGCGCAGTCAGAACATTCAGGGGAACTGGAGGAACATGCACCTTGTCTGCATAAATCTGGCACTTATGGCATGTCCTGGAATGTTGGTAGCAGTCAGCTTCCATTGTGGACCAGTAATATCCTGCCTGAAGGATCTTTTTAGCCATAGTGTGTCCACTGGAATGTGTACCAAAGGTCCCTTCATGTAGCTCTTCCATGATTCTTTCTGCTTCAGTCTTATCCACACAACGCAGTAAGGTTGAATCATGGTTTCGTTTGTACAAAATGCCGTTGCTAAGGAAGAACTTTGCTGCGAGCCTTCTCAGGAACTTCTTATCATTGACAGAGGCACCTTCAGGGTATTCCTGAGTTTCCAGATATCTCTTCACTTCATGGTACCAAGGCTTCTCAGTCACCAATTCAGTCTCGAGATCGCAACAGTATGTCGATTCGTTCAGTTTCCAGATGATGATCCGGGGAGCCTCATTATCCCATTTGACCTTGAACATAGAAGACATTGTAGCTAACGCGTCCGCCAGCTGATTCTCTTCTCTTGGAAAGTGTTCAAAGGTTATCTCTGTGAAGTGGGGAATCAGGGTCAACACACATTCTCTGTAAGGAATAAGGTTCGGATGTTTCGTATCCCACTCTCCTTTGATCTGATTGATCACAAGAGCGGAATCTCCGAAGACACTCAGAAACTTGATTCTTAAGTCGATCGCAGCTTGAAGACCCATGATGCACGCCTCATACTCCGCCATGTTGTTGGTACAGTTGAAACATAGCCGGGCAGTGAGTGGAGTATGAGTACCTTGAGGTGAGATGATTATGGCGCCGATACCGTTTCCCAAAGCATTGGAGGCTCCGTCAAAGTGCATAGACCATCGGGATCCTGGTTCAGGTCCTTCATCCGGTCCAGGTACTTCACAATCAGTTACTATCATGATGCTTTCATCCGGAAACTCAAAGTTCATCAACTGATAGTCATCTACGGCCTGATGTGCTAAGTGGTCTGCCAATACACTTCCCTTGATGGCTTTCTGGGTCGTGTACTGAATGTCGTATTCCGTCAAGATCATTTGCCATCTTGCAATTCTCCCAGACAGAGCAGGCTTTTCGAATATGTACTTTATAGGATCCATCTTTGAGATCAACAAGGTAGTGTGAGTTAGCATATACTGTCTCAGCCGGCGAGCAGCCCATACCAAAGCGCAGCAAGTTTTCTCAAGCAGTGAGTATCGGGTCTCACAGTCGGTAAACTTTTTGCTAAGGTAATAAATGGCATGCTCTTTTCGGCCAGACTCGTCATGCTGCCCCAGCACACACCCCATTGAGTTGTCAAGCAATGTTAGATATAGTATCAGAGGTCTCCCTTCAACCGGTGGCATAAGGATAGGTGGTTCTTGGAGATACTCCTTGATTCTGTCAAAAGCGGCCTGACATTCATCATTCCAACGTACTACCTGATCTTTCTTCAGCAGCTTGAAGATTGGCTCACAGGTAGCAGTCAGGTGTGAGATGAACCGAGCAATGTAATTCAGGCGTCCTAAAAAGCCTCTGACTTCCTTCTCTGTCTTAGGAACTGGCATCTCTTGAATAGCTTTGACCTTGGCAGGGTCCACTTGAATTCCCTTGTCACTTACCACGAAGCCTAGCAACTTTCTCGATCTTACCCCGAAGGTGCATTTGTTCGGGTTCAATCTCAGCTTGTATAGTTTCAACCGGTCAAACAACTTCTGCAGATGATCTAGGTGCTCTTTCTCAGTCTGGGACCTTGCGATCATGTCGTCAACATACACTTCTATCTCATGATGGATCATGTCATGAAATAAAGCAACCATAGCACGTTGGTAGGTTGCCCCAGCGTTCTTCAACCCGAAAGGCATGACCTTGTAACAGAAGGTGCCCCACTGAGTAACAAATGTAGTCTTTTCCATGTCTTCAGGTGCCATCTTAATCTGATTGTAACCTGAGAAACCATCCATGAAAGAGAACACCTTGTGCTGAGCTGTATTATCAACAAGGACATCAATGTGAGGTAGGGGGAAGTCATCCTTGGGGCTGGCCCTGTTCAGATCCCTGTAGTTGACACACATTCTGACCTTACCGTCCTTTTTAGGTACCGGCACTACATTAGCAACCCACTGAGGGTAAGAAGTCACTGCAAGGAACCCAGCATCAAACTGCTTTATCACCTCGGCTTTAATCTTCTCAGACATCTCTGGACGCATACGGCGGACCTTTTGCTTAACCGGAGGGCAATCTTCCTTAGTTGGCAAGTGATGGACCACAATATCGGTATCCAACCCGGGCATGTCTTTGTAGGACCAAGCGAAGATCTCCATATAATCATGCAGCATCTGAGTCAACCGTTGCTTCACGCTGAGCTCTAGGTTGGCACCAATCTTTACCTCTTTCCTGTCTACCTCAGTACCCAAGTTTATTATTTCCACTGGCTCTTCATGGGGTTGAATTGCCCTCTCTTCCTGAAGCAACAGTCTTGCAAGCTCGCCAGGCACCTCGCAATCATCTTCACCTTCGTCTTCGGCTAAGTTGATCGGATTTTCAAAGTCATAACTGGCAGTAGCAGAGTCGTTATCAGTGAGATCCAGAGTGGATTGAAACCTGTATGAGTGAGTGTGTGTGTAAATACAGCTGTTTTGAAATATATGTAAAGAAAGAAAGACAGAAAAGGAGCATAAGATTTGCAATGCGAGAAACGTCCAAGATTTTTATCCATGATATATGAAATGACAATTTATATGCCCTCACAAATGAAACCACGGTGCCTCGGGTAAGACACCGGGCCATAGAGTTTATTTATTGTTTATTACAAAATAACGAAACAAAGAAATTTATTACTGCGTCACAAAGATAACAGGAGTATGGTCTTTGGCAATCCAATTGGTCAATCCGCCTTCAGTCGTTGGATAGATCCAGCTATTGAATTCAGCTTCGTCCACTTCGTTGTCTTCCCCAACAGCATTCACTCCTGGATTTGTAATGAACACAGGAGGTCTTCCGGTCTTCGCTTTCCGCATAGCTTTCTGACCCTCTGCGGTAAAACCCAGCCCGAATTTGTCAGTCTTCTGTGTGAAGTCTGGAAGCCTGCCCCAGTTAGCACATTCGCCTTTCTGAACCACAGCCCGGGCATCCTTCAGGGAAGCCATCTTCAAAGGAACTTTTCCTTCTGCTGCTGTCTCTGCTGCTGCTGTAATTGGAAGCACCTCCTCGAAATGCTGAAAGGGGGTTTCAATAAACTCCCCGTCCATCTCAATGTATCTGAAGGAATTCAGGTGGCTTACCATATACTCCTCCTCTCCTTACACAGTGACGATCTTCCCTCTGACAGGGTACTTCAGCTTCTGGTGCAAGGTAGAGGTCACTGCCCCAGCCTTATGTATCCAAGGTCGACCCAGTAGACAAGAGTACGATGGACGGATATCCATCACATAAAAAGTAGAGCCAAACACCTGAGAGCCCACACGAATCGGAATGTCGACCTCTCCATGAACCATCCTTTTTGACCCGTCAAAGGCCCTGACAATTATATTGCTGGGTTTCAATTCCAGGCCTTCACAATCTAAACGGTCCAAAGCCTTCTTGGGCAGCACATTCAAAGAAGAACCAGTATCCACCAATACATGTGCCAGAGTAGTGCCCCTGCATTCGATAGAGACATGCAGGGCATCATTGTGGTCTCTTCCTTTCGCAGTCAGGTCAGCATCTGAGAAACCCAAGCCATTGTCTGCTGTCAGATTTGCTACGCAATCAGTGAACTGGACTGCAGATGTCTCATGTGGCACATGGGCCGTCTTGAGGAATGAGATTAAGGCCTTAGCATGGGCCTCGGAGCACAGCAATAAAGAGAGCATGGAGATTTTGGAGGGCGTGTTCCCCAGCTGTTCCACAACATTGAAATCACTCTTCTTTATTATCTTTAGAATCTCCTCCATTTCTTGTTGGGAGGCTTCAGCAGTTACAGGTATAGGTGCCTCCATCTGGGCAGGCTCAACTTCAATTCCTTTGCCCCGAGCATTGGATGACTCGGCAGCAGGAGAAACAACTTGATCAGCAATAGGAACAGGTACACTTGTAGGAGTTATAAGGAGTGGTCTTCGAGCAGCAGGCGGTGCAATATCAGGCGAGAAGAGCCTGCCACTGCGGGTAACCTTGGCCGGACCAGTGATGTCACAGATGCTGGCGCCAGCGTTGAACTCTTGTTTAATCCCATTTACATACACATCTGCCCCATAATGCCAGGGGACAGCTTTATCCGATACATAGGGAAGAGGCCCCGGAACAGTGATGACAACAGGTGCAACAGTCATGATTGAGACAGGCTTCTTCGGGGGAACCTTGATTGGATTATTGAATATGGTAACCACAGAAACTTCTTCCACCGGAACCAACTGAACAGCAGACTTCTTAAACAGAATCTCCTTGCTATCCATTAGGCTTTGGATGCCTGACTTCAGCAAGGGACAACCAGATAGGGAAACAGCACAGAACAGGCAACCCTCACTGCAACCCGGAAATAAACCGGCCAGCAGTAGATTCCTCTTGACAATCTTCAGAGGAGTAGCAAGGTCATCCACAGAAACAGCGTAAACATCTTCGTCAACAACATTTACCCCATGCTGAGGCATAGGAGAAGTAACTACATTCGGCCTCTCAGGCGCTTCGAACTGTATCTCCTTCGCGTCGATAAGGTCTTGCACCTTACTCCTTAATGCCCAACAGTCATCAGTAGAATGCCCCGGGCTATCTGAATGGTAAGCACAACGAGCATTCGGGTTGTACTTAGGAGATGCAGTATTTGGGAACTTCGGCGCCTCTCTGATAGTCACTAAGTTGGTTGAGAGCAACTGTGGCAAGATCTGCGACAAGGTCATACTCAAGCGGGTGAACTCTCTCCGGGGTCTTTCGCCCCTTTGAGGATTGGTCGGCCGAGGAGCGGCAGCAGGCTTGGTAATCGTTACCGCACTGACAGATTGGCGGCGCTCAAATCTTTCTGATCTCCGAGAGCCATATACAACACTAGCCTCCTTTTTGAAGGGTTTCTTCTCAGAACTAGACGATGCACCCTTCGGAATCTTTCCAGACTTCAACCCAGCCTCAATTCTTTCTCCGGTCAGAATCAAATTAGTGAACCCTGCGGACGAATTCCCGATAAGATGGTTGAAAAATGGCCCAGATAGGGTCCCCAAGAACATGTCTACCAACTCCCGATCAGTCAACGGAGGCTGCACCTTGCCAGCCAGGTCTCTCCACTTCTGAGCGTACTCCTTAAAACCTTCACTTGAACCTAACGACATACCCTGGAGTTGGGTACGTGTAGGGGCAAGGTCGGCATTATATTGATACTGCTTGTAGAAAGCAGTAGCCAACTCCTCCCAGTTACGAACCTTGGTCCCATCCAGCTGATAGAACCATTCGAGATGAGTCCCTGAAAGACTCTCCTGGAAGAAGTGGATCCACAAATTCTTATCCGCTGAGTACGGTTGGATTTTCCGAACATAGGACCTGAGATGTAGCTTGGGACAAGACGCCCCGTCATATTTGGTGAAAGATGGTGCCTTGAACTTCCGAGGGATGATCACACCAGTAGACAAACCCAGATCTCCAAAATCCAGCCCAGGTACCTGTTGTATTTCCATGGCATTCAGCCTATCTTCCAGCTGCTTGTAACGGTCTTCTGCCGGAGGGTACTGCTCTTCATCAAAATCAGTCTCGTTGTCGGAGACTACCGGACTAGGACCCTTTTCTGTCTGAGGAGTACTCTTGCCAACAGAAGAACCAGCCTCTTCATGCTGCAGAGTATTGCCAAACCTTCGGCCCGAGTTAAACAGAACAGTTCTTCTCTTCTTCTTCTTCTCCTTCTTCAGGAGCATAGCCTTCAGCTCTTCTTGGCCTTGAGCCAAACCCTTGATTAATTCCTGAAACTGCGCATTCTGCGCCTGAAGAGCTTTGATGGATGTCTCAGTTGATGACGAGTCAGGATTCATGATGCTGAAATAAACAGCGAAGAACTGTAAGCAACCTGAAAAGAGGAAAAACCTGCGATGCACATGATGAATGATATGTGTTTATGCAATGCATTCAAGGGTTCGAAAGTTCAAATTTGTTGTAGACAAAAAGGAACACACGTTATCATTAAGGAAATAACTGTTTAGTACATCAAAGCCTCATGGGCAAAATAATACAAAAGTAAATCAATCCCAAAATACACTGCGCATCCTCTTTGGAGCTATGTAAGTGTTGAGATTCCTCTCCTCATGCAACAGGCGGGTGAGCTCCAAGACCTTCTTTTCACTAGCATGTAGACTGGTCTCAAGAGAATTCCGTTCTTCCTTAAGCTGGATCCAGCTCTTCTGTATCTCTTCCTAGGATGTGGGTATATCAGGGTGCTGAATAGTGTAGGACACTTCCCCTTCCAAGACTGGCTCTTTGATCACAGGGAGCATATGGGGATAGGGCATCACTAACTTTTGGGATCGGGCTCGTACCCACTTGAGATAAGGTTCCAACGGGATGGAGTTCCTGTGTCCCAGTGTCTTGCTGTCTATCCTACTTGGCATCCTCCAAGCTCTGATAAATCTCTGGCGAAGTCCTTGAGTATCGTTGTCGAAGTCAAAAACTATGTCAGGAATTAACATGTCATGGGGACCATCCCTCCGAGCATAACCAAACTGTCTCCAAGCCAGGCATGGGCTGTAAGTAATACCTCCTCTGATTCCAAGTAAAGGAACATTAGGGTACTCCCCGCAACGATCAATGATAGTGACATCTTCTCTGGACCGAGGGCACCAATGTATATCCGCATGTGTAAGAGTCATCAACCGTTGTGACCATCTCAAACCCCGCTCATTCTTCAGGACTGATTGTGGAAGGTGCGAAATAAACCACCTTCCCAGGAGAGGAGTGCAACACATAAGGACACCTCTTTTTCTCATGGTTCGAGTGTAACATGAGTGAAGGATGTCCCCCAACAACGTAGGTATAGGATTCCTGGACATAAAGATCTGGAAAGCACTGATATCTATGAGCTGATCTGGATTAGGGAACAATACCAAACCATAGACAAGGAGGGCCACAACCTCTTCAAAAGCTTGCAAGTCAAGGGAGTTCTAACATTCATGGGCCTTTTCAAACAGAAACCTGGCTAAGAACCCTTTGATACCACTTCTAACTTCCCAATGTCCCTTGAGGTCAGATGACTGTAGGTGTAAGGCTTTAGCAATCTCTTCAAGCTTAGGTTCCTTTTCCGTACCGTTGAAGGGTAGCTGATCAAGGATAGGGATCTTCAGGAGCCGGGAGAACTCCTCCAATGTAGGTACCAACTGATAGTCCAAGAAGGTGAAACAGTGATGCAGAGGGTCAAAGAATTGGAACAGGACCTTGATCATATCCTCCTCAATGTTGGTATTGACCAAGCTGATGAGACTTCCATGTCTTTCACTGAATGATGAGTTCTCGGGAATCCTGGATATAAGTTCCTTAAGCTGAGGAGGGATCCTTACAAGACTGACTTGAATTGTCTTTCTACGAACGGTTTCCATATCCTACAAAACAAGAACAAAGATGAAAATTCGAACCCCTGAAATGGTTAGTCAATGCATATGATGCTGGATGATGTCATGATGCTATGATTAAACACACCACAGATATTTACAAAGACAAACATGTAAGGCACACAAGGCACATAAGACAAGCCCTTAGGGTTTAAGGCCAGCATGGGGTCTGGGTAGTACCCTCTTGAAGTTGGTGGGTTCAACCTGTCCTATCAAAGTAACCGGGTTCTAAGGTTCCCAATATCACGGGATTGCTTTCATTGTTCATCGTTTCGATTTAGCCACTGAACTGGCGACCGAAATATTCCAGGAAAGCAACCCTCAATTGAGTGTAGTATCGAGTATCAACCAACCTCGGACTGCACCAAAGTCAGTTATCTCACTACCCTAAAGAGGCCAAGATAGTTCAATTAAGGTTCCTAAGGTCTGTTGATGCTTCACGATACCACGCGGAGGCCCCGTACTCTCCTTGACTGAACTCAAGGGTTACCGGTACACACCAAAGTGCCACATCAACGTAGCAGACTGTTTCAACCATGTCGGTATACCCCGCACAGTTCCCTCACAGCCTTGTTGCTACTTTCTAAGAAGGGTATCCCCAGATCTGGGTTAGGATCTATAGAACTCCCAAGCAACCCACAATTTAAAGCACACAAGGAAAACAATTGAAAACACAGTTATGAACTAACCCTAAGGTACACCTCACTTTAAGTTTCTTATCCCCGGCAGAGTCGCCAGTTCTGTGATCGGTGGATCTGGAACTGGCTGTTTAACGCTGGTTCGCGAAATGTCGCGGTAAGCAAGAGTCGCCACCGTCTTTTATTTTCTCCAAATGGAAAGGACAAAAGCACAGAAAAATTCCTTATAGAGATTGCTCTCGGTTCGGGAGGTAGGTTATAGAAAGGGAAGGTGTTAGCACCCTTTCTATCCATGGTTATCCATGGGCTCTTAGATACTTGCTCATTGTGTTTTCAAAAATGGTTTGCTTGCTTTTCAACTGTGGGTTTTAAAAGTTTCTTTGAAAATTTCAGTTCGACTCTTGTATCGGTCCTCAAGAATGTTTGAAAAAATTGCTTTCGAAAGCTTTTTGAAAAGGTGTCGGTGTGAAAAGTATTTTGATTTGTTTTTGAAATTAGAGCAAGTATCTACGAGAACCTACCTACCCTAAGGAATTCGTCTGTGTAAATTTCCTTTAAAGTAGTGCCATCCCACCATTGAGAGGTAGGTAGCACCACCGTTGGAGGTGTTCGGGTCAATTCGAGGTTCGGGACATGGTGATCACCAGAGCAACAGGAAGACACCTTAGAAGCTACCCTCATGCCAGGTTCCCGGATCATGAGGACTTACTAAGACATCCTCTACTCGACGATCACCTTTCGAGGCAAGGCAACAGTGAGGCGTACCCTAGGGGTGGTGTGTGATTTGTGTGTCATGTTCAGTTATTTTGTCTTTTGTCATGTTATTGGTGATCTAACGTTTGTTTTTATTTTTGTCCATACATTCTTTCATGCCATTATTTAACAGTTAAAAATATTGCGGGAAAGTAAAAATTCTAAAGCTATTACAAAAGGCGCGGGTCCACATCGCCAAAATTTCTCGAACCCGATTTGACGGAAAAATAAAGAAAGCAAATAAAAGTGCGACAAATTAATTTACAAGGCCTTGGGAGAGATACATAAATATTTAAACGAAATAAAATAAATATGCGAATTAAATGGGAATTAAAAACGAGGGCGTTGGACACTTTTTGCAAAATTAAATTAAACGATGAATTAATTAAAATTAAAAGGAAAAGAAATAAATTGTTTTTGGTATTTTTTGTATTTTATGAAAAAATAATTAATTAAGATAAACGCTAACCCTAATTCTAGTTATTTTAATTTATTAAAAAGAAGATTAAAGTTTTACCCTAAAATTAACCCTAATTAATTTACATGCAATTTTAATCACAAAAATAAATATTTAATTATTTAATTATTATGGAAGAAAAATAATAAAAAAATAAAATAAAAAAAAGGATAAAAAATTAATATGAACCCTAGTTCTATGTTTTTTAGATTTTTTTATTAAAAAGAATTAAAATTAAAAACCTAATTTAAAACTAAATTTAATTATATGCAATTTATTTATGAAAATACTAAAAATAAAAATATTTATTGTTTTTCTCTTTTCTGATTTTTTTGATGTTTTTTTTATATTTTATGAAAACATTAAATTAAAGCATTAAAAAAAGATTAATTAAAACAAAGAAAATATAAAATATAAAAGTTAAAAGAAGCAAACTGGAGGGGGGTGTTGTCCCCAAATGGAGGTGAGATCTTTAGTAATCTGGCCCAATATTCTGAGGCCCTTTTGACTTTTTCCAGGCAGCGTGCTGGCGTGTTGACTGGGATGCATCGTGTTCTCCAAATCTATGCCCTTGGATTGATGAAGCTGGACGCGTGGACGTTGGATTTGGTGGGTGCATGGTACGCTTCAGCCTTGAAACTGCATGGGAATTTTGATTGAAAAATAATATAGACAAAGGTGAGGACCTGGGGCTCGAACCCAGGTCAGGAATGTTACCAACAACCTTGCTTACCACTAAGCCATTCCACGTGTTTTGTATGTAATATAATAAACAAATAATATCAAGTAAAACAAAGGCGTTAGTGGGTTTGAGCGCGCAAATTCAAAAGAGCCAATCATTACTGGCCACCACATCATCTTCTTCATTGATTTTTGTTTTCCTGAAACACAAACATATTAGGCAACGGTTTTTTAAATGTTCTTTTAGGCCACTTTCTGAAAAATAGCGAATAACTCTAGGACGCTCATAAATTAGGCGCGAGGGTAGCCTTGTGATCGTCTGAGCATGCTGGATTCAATGGTCCAAGTCTTGAAGGCCAATTTTTCCTTATTTGAAAAACCCTAATCCAAGATCCTGTAAACCCTAAAACACGACCATGGCATCTTTGCATACAGCGCATAATAATCCAATTAAAGCATATGGTTAGCTTGCAAACATTATTCTAAACACAAAAATAACAATGAAATATGTTAACAATGCATGAATGATAGAAAGCGATTCTGAAATTTTCTTTACCAACTTCAATGGTGATTTCACGTTTCCTTGAGTATGAGGCTTAGTTTTTGATTGGAATCGTTTACTGGCAACCCTGGCAAGCTAATGGAATAGGTTTTGAGGCTTGAATCGACCTGCAAGTAGGTTTTCAGAATTTGAGTTTTCAAAGAAAATTTCAAGTTTGTGCAAGGGTTTTCTGCGCAGCTCAGTGGTCTTTTGCATTAGGTTTGTGTTCAGGCTTAAGTATAGAGTGAATTAGGTCAAGAAAAACAATCCAAATCCTTTGCATTCATGGTTTTTGAGATTTGATTTTTCAAGATCTTTTTCCAATCTTTTTTCATGCTATTTTTGTACAAATCATATCCAATCAATTCAATTCCTTCCAAATCTGATCATGCACGAATCATTGAGCCTATTACATGTACAAAAAGATTTGATAAGTTAGGTTAAGTATTTTTCATATATTTAATTGATTTAAATGAATTATTATCAATAAAAATTCAAATAAATAAATAAAAAATGAATAAAAACTTCCCTTTGGGCCAAGTGGTCGTGCACATGCTTGGGATGATGAATTGTGGAAGAAAAATGGGCCCATTAGCAATTTTAGGTCATTTGAATCAATGTTGACTTTTCAAAATATCCAAAAATTTCCCAACTTCCACAAGGCATAACTTGCTCAATTTTTAAGATTTGCTCATGTTCTTGGACATTTTGGAAAGTTCTTTGAGTCCTCTAACCAATGCCTTTGGTCCCATGTCATTTTGATTTACCAACCTCAAGTTATGGCCTTTGACTTAAAGTCCCTTTTTGTTGACTTTTGAAAATGACCTATAATGTTGAAATTGATAACCTTTTGTGAGAGCATTTCTTGGACTTGAAGTATGAAGATGAGTTGTAGGAAATGTCTTTCTCTTCAAAATGAGCTTTGGATGGAATTTTTATGATAATCCATGTGAAAGTTATGCCCTGGTCAATTTATAGTTGACTTTTTCAACTGTCCAAATAAGGAAACTTTTGCATCTTGATGATTTTTGAGCCAAGCTTTGAGAATCATGATCAAGCATTGATCAAATGATGTTTGTGGCTTCAAAATGATATGTTGACCAAAAATTTGAACTTTTGACTGCCAAATGACCATTTTGCCCCTACAGTTGACTGTAGTGCAATTAGGGTTTTTGACTGTGCAACTTTGTGCTGAAAGTCTTGAAACTTGATATGAGGATGCTTGACCATATGAGACTTGATTGGACCTTTGGAAACTTCATTTTCTTGATCAGAACAAAAACCCTAATTTTGACTGCTTAAGAGGCCCTTGAACTGTGCAACCCTTGGGGAATTTTGAAGCTTGACTTGGCAATTTCTTGAAGAATATGGGAGGGCAAATTTTGGGGTGCAACAGTATGCTACACTCATTGGGACTGAACTCTCGCGATGATTCCAGCCGCAAGAAAAGGTTTCTAAACTGGAATTATGACCGATTGAGGGTAGTCAGTGATATTGAGATCCTCTAGAACCCGGTTACTATTTTTAGGACAGGTTTAAACCAACTAAACTGAAAGAGGGTAGTACCTAAGCTCCTTGCCAGCCTAAAATCTAAGGGCTCTTTTGTGTGACTTGTGTGCCTTTACCATGTTTGCTTTTTGTGGATACTTGTGGTGTGCTTTCTATCATGACATCATGACATCATAAACATTGCATACATCTTGCATAAGGACTAACCTATTTCAAAGACAGGAGGGATTCATCTTTGCTCTATTTTGTAGGTCATCATGATGCCCATGCGTAAGAATACCATCCGGATCAACTTTGTCCAAGTCCCTACCTTGCTTAAAGAGTTGGTCGCCAAGATGCATGACACTACTTCCTTCATCAGGAGGCATGGTTCCCTTCTCAGTTTGGTCACCTCTAAATTGGACGAGCAGATGATGAGTGTCCTGGTCCAGTTCTATGATCCGTTGTACCATTGCTTCACTTTTCAGGACTTCCAGCTGGTTCCTACCCTAGAAGAGTTCTCTGAGCTGCTCGGTATCTCTGTTCTGGAGCAGACCCCGTTTACTGGTTGGGAGAAGACTCTTAGGCCCGAAGAAATTGCTGCAGCCCTTCATTTGACCAAAGAGGAGGTAATGGCTAATTGGGAGACTAGAAGTGGAGCTAAGGGTTTTCTGACTAAGTTCTTGGTTGGCAAGGCTAACTACTTCTGGGATAGCCTAGACTTCAAGGCCTTCGAGGATATTCTGGCTCTCCTGATATATGGCTTGGTATTGTTCCCGAATCCTGACACTTTTATTGATATTAATGCCATAAAGATATTCATCTCTCAGAACCCTGTACCCATTCTCTTAGGTGACATCCTTCATCAGCTCTATGCTCGTACTGTCCGAAAGCAGGGAACCTTGATGTGTTGTGCTCCTTTATTGTCGAGGTGGTTTATTTCGCACCTCCCTAAGTCAATGCTGAAGAACAAAGAAGGAATGGGTTGGGCTTATATGGTGATGTATCTTTCTCATAATGACATTATCTGGACCCTCAAAGGTATTGGATGAGGTGACTGTCATTGATCGATGTGGAGAGTATCCTAATGTTCCATTGATCGAAACCCACAGAGGAATTTCTTACAACCCATGCTTATCTCTCTGTCAATTTGGAAGAGCCAGAAGAGAAGGACCTCATGAGATGCTAATGCCTCATATCATCTTTGATTTTCAAGGGGATAGCGACGAGCAATGTCGTAGATTCATAAGGGCTTGGGACAGAGTTCACCAATCTGATCCACATGAGTTGGGTCCAAAGACTTCTCTGCCAATGGAGCAATATCTCAGATGGGTCCGCATCCGTGCCCAGAAGCTAGGTATGCCATATGAAGCTGTCCGACCTATCACACTTGAAGTTGCTAATGAAGAAGGGATTCTTCCAACCATTCTCCATCCTTATATGCCCACTGACATTGGGGCACTGAAGAGGTCTTGGATGCAGTTGAGGGATGAACGAGATTCTTACCGAGAGAAGTTCAACGAGCAAGAGAAAAAGATCCAGAAGCTGACTAGGCAGCTGGAGAATGAGCGGATTCTGAATGACTATGTCCGCACTGATAAGAAGAGACCATGGGAGCATTGATGGGCCTTTGATGATTTCCTTTCCAGTTTTTATTTACTTTTCAGTATTTCCATTCTTGTAATGCCTTAAGGGCAATTTGTTGAACAATTTAAATTTTGAAGTTTAAATCTAATAAAGTGTGTTTCCTTTCTTGTTTACAAATTTGAATCCCGATTGTCTTTGAAATCATAAATCATACGCATTTCATCTCATGCACTTCATAAACAGGAACCCTTTACAGGTCTCTTATCTTCTTCGTTGTTTATTTTAGCGCTCATCATGTCTACTGAACCTTCAACTGAGCAAGCCATCAAGGCCCTCCAGGCCCATAATGCCCAATTTCAAGAGCTTTTCATGAGTCTAGCTAAGGGTCAGCAGGACCTGAAGACCCTGATTCTGAAGGAGAAGAGGAAGAAGAAGAGGACAGTCCTATTCAACACTGGTCCTAGGTTTGGAAACAGGCTACATGATGAAGTTAATTTGACCACCTCATCTGGAGGGAAAGATAGTCCATAAGAAAGGAGGGCTCCTAGCCATGTGGTCTCTGAAAACGAGACAGACTATGATGAAGAACAGTATCCTCCTGCTGAGGATAAGTACAAACAACTGGAAAACCGTTTGAGAACTATGGAAATTCAGAAGGTGCCCGGTCTGGACTTCAAAGATCTAGGTCTATCATCTGGGGTGGTGATTCCCCATAAATTCAAGGCATCAACCTTTGTTAAGTATGATGGAGTTTCTTGTCCGAAGCTGCACCTCCGGTCATATGTGAGGAAGATCCAGCCTTACACTGCTGATAAGAACCTATGGATCCACTTCTTCCAAGACAGTCTCTCAGGGACTCAGCTTGAGTGGTTCTATCAGTTAGACGGAGCCAGTATCCGCAGCTGGGAAGATTTGGCTACTGCATTCTACAGGCAGTATCAGTACAACTCCGACCTTACTCCTACGCGTACCCAACTCCAGGGTATGTCAATGGGAACGGGTGAAGGATTCAAAGATTATGCTCAGAAGTGGAGGGACCTCGCCGGTAGAGTGCAACCACCCTTGGCTGATCGGGAACTTGTTGATATGTTTCTAGGGACCCTGTCTGGTCCATTTTTCAACCACTTGATTGGAAGCTCTTCATCTGGGTTTACAGATATTATTTTGACTGGTGAGAGGATTGAAGCTGGTATTAAGGCTGGGAAGATACAGAAGGGTGCTTCATCAAGCACCGAGAAGAAGCTGTTTAAGAAAGAGTCCAGTGCTGTCTACAATACAAGAAGACAGAATAGACCTGAACACCGCCAAGCTTTCAATGCGGTTGTTATTTCAAGACCTGCTGGTGCTCCTCAGTACAACAATCAACAAAAGGACGAGAGACCTAAGAGGCAATTCACTCGTCTCAGCATGACCTTATCTCAGATTCTGCCACAGTTGCTGAAGACTAATCTGGTGACTCTAAGGGAAGCCCCAAAGAATTAAAATACAACGTCACCAAGGTATAACCCTAATGCCCGTTGTGCTTATCACTCTGATAGCCCGGGGCATGATACAAATGATTGTTGGACTTTGAGAAGTAAGGTACAAGACTTGATTGATGCGAAAGAGATCGAGTTTGAAGCACCAGAGAAGCCTAAACAAGAGGCAGGGGTAAATGCTATCAGGGATGATGATGATGAAGAGTTTGATATCGACAGTTGGATCTACCCGACTGCCAATGGTGGATTAAGCAACTGGACAACGAAGGATTCTATGCCCGTTTCTGTTATCACCCAGTAATGAAACTTTTTGTTTTGAATTTGTAATAGACAATGTTTTAAACTTTACGGCCCGGTGTCTTACCCGGGGCACTGTGGCTTCATTTGTGGGGGATTTTGTGTGTCATTTTCATATATCATTAATAAAAGCATTGGACATTTCTTGCATTTCAAATTTTGCGCTCCTTTTATTTATTTATTATATATTGCAAAATAGCTATTTTACACACACTCACATATACAGGTCCACATCCACTCTGGATCTCACTGGTAACGACTCTGCTACTGCCAGTTATGACTTCGAAAATCCGATCAACTTAGCCGAAGACGAAGGTGAAGATGATTGCGAAGTGCCTGGTGAACTTGCAAGACTGTTACTCCAGGAAGAGAGGGCCATTCAGCCACATGAAGAGCCGGTGGAAATAGTGAATCTGGGTACTGAGACAGATAAGAAGGAAGTCAAGATCGACGCAAATATGGAGCTTAGTGTGAAACAACGATTGATTTAGATGCTGCATGACTACGTTGAGATCTTTGCCTGGTCCTACAAAGACATTCCTGGTTTGGATACTGATATTGTGGTTCATCGCCTGCCTACCAAGGAAGACAATCCTCCAGTAAAACAGAAGGTCCGCCGAATGTGCCCAGAGATGTATGAGAAAATCAAGGCTGAAGTTATGAAATAGTTTGACGCCGGTTTTCTAGCAGTGACTTCTTACCCTCAGTGGGTTGCCAATGTGGTTCCAGTGCCGAAGAAAGATGGTAAGGTCCGAATGTGTGTTGACTACAGGGATTTGAACAGGGCGAGCCCCAAGGATGATTTCCCTCTACCTCATATCGACGTTCTGGTTGATAATACTGCTCAGCACAAGGTATTCTCCTTTATGGATGGTTTCTCCGGGTATAATCAAATTAAAATGGCTCCCGAAGATATGGAGAAGACAACCTTTGTCACTCAGTGGGGTACCTTTTTCTACAAGGTCATGCCTTTCAGATTGAAGAATGCTGGGGCAACATACCAGCGTGCCATGGTTGCTTTGTTTCATGACATGATCCATCATGAGATTGAAGTATACATCAACGACATGATTGCCAGGTCCCAGACTGAGGAGGAACACCTTGACCATCTGCAGAAGCTGTTTGACAGGTTGAAGTTGTACAAGTTGAGGTTGAACCCAAACAAGTGCACCTTCGGGGTGAGATCTGGAAAACTGCTAGGTTTCGTTGTAAGTGACAAAGGTATTCAAGTTGACTCTGCAAAAGTGAAAGCCATACAAGAGATGCCAGCTCCCAGAATAGAGAAAGAAGTCAGAGGCTTTATGGGACGTCTGAACTACATTGCCCGATTCATCTCACACCTAACTGCTACTTGTGAGCCAATCTTCAAGATACTGAAGAAAGATCAAGTGGTACGTTGGAACGATGAATGCCAGGCTGATTTAGAAAGGATTAAAGAGTATCTCCAAGAGCCACCCATTCTGATGCCACCAGTTGAAGGAAGACCTCCGATCTTATACTTGACAGTACTTGACAACTCAATGGGGGTGTGTGCTGGGTAACCATGACGAGTCTGGCCGAAAAGAGCATGCTATTTATTACCTTAGCAAAACGTTGACCAACTGTGAGACCCGATACTCACTGCTCGAGAAAACTTGCTGCGCTTTGGCATGGGCTGCTCGTCGGCTGAGACAATATATGTTGACTCACACTATTCTGTTGATATCAAAGATGGATCCAATCAAGTATATCTTCGAAAAGCCTGCCTTGTCCGAAAGAATAGCAAGATGGAAGATGATCTTGACTGAGTATGACATCCAATATACGACTCAAAAGGCAATCAAGGGAAGTGTGTTGGCAGACCATTTGGCACATCAGGCAGTGGATGATTACCAGTCTATGAACTTTGAATTTTCGGACGAGAATATCATGTTGGTTACTGATTGTGAGACACCTGGACCGGATGAAGGACCCGAGGAAGGATCCCGATGGTCTATGTACTTCGATGGAGCTTCGAACGCTTTGGGTAATGGCATTGGCGCCGTGATCATATCTCCTAAAGGCTCTCATACTCCGTTTACCGCCCGACTATGTTTCAACTGCACCAACAACATGGCGGAGTATGAAGCGTGCATCATGGGTATTCGAGCAGCAATTGACCTAAGGATTAAGTTTCTAAGTGTCTTCGGAGATTCCGCTCTCGTGATCAGTCAGATCAAAGGCGAGTGGGATACGAAACACCCAAATCTTATCCCTTACAAGGAGTATGTATCGACGTTGCTTCCCCATTTTGAGGAGATAACCTTTGAACACTTCCCTAGAGAGGAGAATCAGTTAGCGGACGCGCTGGCTACGATGTCTTCTATGTTCAAGGTCAATTGGGACAATGAGGCTCCTCGAATCATCATCGAAAGATTGGATGAACCTGCACATTGCTGTGATCTTGAGACTGAAGAGGTAACAGAAAAACCCTAGTATCATGAGGTGAAGAGGTATCTTGAAGCTCAAGAATACCCCGAGGGTGCATCTGTTAATGACAAGAAGTTTTTGAGGAGGTTCGCGGTGAAGTTCTTCATCAGCAATGGCATCCTTTACAAGCGTAACCATGATTCAACCTTACTGCATTGTGTGGATAAGAATGAAGCAGAAAGGATCATGGCAGAGTTACATGAAGGTACCTTCGGAACCCATTCCAGTGGACATACCATGGCAAAGAAAATCCTTCGGGCAGGATATTACCAGTCCACAATGGAAGCCGACTGTTATGAGCATTCTCGGACATGTCACAAGTGCCAAGTCTATGCTGATAAGGTGCACATACCTCCAGTTCCTCTGAACGTCCTGACGGCACCTTGGCCTTTTGCAATGTGGGGCATTGATATGATCGGCGAGATTAGACCTACGACATCTAACGGGCATCGCTTCATTTTGGTAGCATTTGATTACTTTACAAAGTGGGTTTAAGCAGCTTCCTTTGCTACTCTAACCAAGAACATCGTGGCACGGTTTATTCGACACAATCTGATATGTAGATACGGTGTACCCGAGAGGATCATTACGGACAATGGTACCAATCTTAACAACAAGATGATTACTGAGCTCTGTGAGCAATTCAAGATACAACATCATAACTCTTCTCCCTACCGGCCAAAGATGAATGGGGCTGTCGAAGCGGAAAATAAGAACATTAAGAAGATTGTGCAGAAGATGACAGTGACATACAAAGACTGGCACAAGATGTTACCATTTGCTCTTCATGGGTATCGTACCTCAGCACGGACGTCAACAGGGGAAACACCCTATTCCTTGGTATATGGCATGGAGGCAGTCTTGCCTATTGAAGTTCAGATACCCTCTCTTCGGATCATGAAGGATGCCGGTTTAAGCAAAGATGACTGGATTCAGACCCGGCTTGATCAACTGAACCTAATCGACGAAAAGAGAATTACTGCTATTTGTCATGGTCAGACGTACCAAAAACGGATGATCAAGGCATTTAACAAGAAAGTCAGACGACAAGAGTATCAAGTTGAGGATCTGGTAATCAAGCGCATTATCCTACCTCAAGGGGATCCTAGGGGCAAATGGACCCCTACTTATGAAGGGCCATTTGTGGTTAAGAACATTTTCTCAGGAGGAGCTATGATTCTAACCACCATGGATGGTGACGACCTTCCTCACCCCGTCAATGCAGACATAGTAAAAAGATACTACGCATAATCAAAGACCCGCTAGGTTGACTGGCCTAGGAAAAAATAAGGGCTTCCCGGCGAACCAAAAGGGTTCGGGCAAAAATAAGGGATGAAAAAAAAAATCTGTACACCCGGCAAGTCGAAAACCTGAAAAGGCGGCTTGGGCAAAAATGGGTATCCCGGTGGACTGAAAACCCGAAAGGGCAGTCTAGGAAAAAGTTAGGGATCAAAGCGTAACACTATGTCTCATTGGATCACCTCGCATCCAGACTTCAGTATCGACTATCAAGCTCGGACGACACTGATCAATCAAATTCATCTTCAACTAAGCGGCAAAGTGATGAGATGCTTGAAGATATAAAGGCAATAGCAGAGTTGGAACCCAGTGAGATTGTTCACATAGCTGTTTTGTTTCCTTTTCACAAATTGTATAAATTTTATTTGTTCGGCGGTGTTCTCTTACTAGGACGTCAACCTCTTGTACAAAAACGCCTATTTTCAGGCCAAACTTCAAAATCAATACAAATTCATCTTCAGAAATTTCAAGCTGTTTTTCCTTTATCTGTTTTGTTTTGCAAAGAACGTCCAATGTTCATTTTTGATATATGCATTTGACATTAATTGCTGATCATAAATATTTACATGCGAAACGAAAGATGAATTACTGGTGATATCAGAAGCAGAGGCAATAAGAAGTGTCCGAACTGTTCAGTTGCTTTGTCCACCAGGTACCAAGGTAGGTTCAGCTGAAGAATATGGCTACGATACCTTCACTCCCCACAGAGCGAGACAGTAATGGTAGCTCCCCAACTGAGATTTGCAGCTAGGTACAAATCAACAATACTCTCCCCAAGAAGAGTTAGCCTACCATCAGCCCTAAAAAGGTTGGGTATCCCCAGAAGGTCTTAATATTCCTCAGCGGAGTATAAAGATATTCCCCAACAAGCATAAGAGTATCCCCGGAAGTCTTAATATTCCTCGACAGAGTATAAGAATGTTCCCCGACCGAATACAAGATACCCCCAGTGGAGCCATTTCCCCAGCGCAGTCTGAAAAAGCTTTCCCAACAGATTTGAATCATCTTCCCCAGTGGATTCTGGAAGTTTATCCCCAGCAAGTTACAATTGAAAGATCATCCCCCAACAAAGTTCTTTCTTTACCCCGACAGGAATTCAATCCTCAACAGATTCAATATCACCAGCAGCGGTAATCCATCCCCAGCGGAGTTCATCATTGAAATCCCCAACAGAGTGTATCAGCGGAATCCCCAGCGGAGTTTATCATTAAAATCCTCAGTAGAGCATCTCTCCCCCACAGAGTAATTCCCCTCGGAGTAATCTCTTCATCGGTTTATTCCCCAACAGAGTCATCTCCTCCTGCAGGTTTATTCTCACAATTATCTTTGTTCATCATCCCCATCAGAAACAAAGAATCCAACTTTATTCTCCAGCAGCTCCGGGATTTATTTTCCCCAACTAAAGCATTACATTTCCATAGATCATAATACATGCATAGACGCATCATACCATACAATCTCATTTAGGTTGAGAACATCATTGCTTGATCCATATCATGCATTGCATATGACTGACCTTTACCTGTTAGGAAAGATGCAGTTAAATTCTCAACTATGTCAATGGAGACAAAAATCAGTTAAATCGATTCCTAAAGATTTTTCTGAGGCTAACCCGTCAATGGAGATAACCCTTCAATGGAGACAACCCTGTCCATGGAGACAACCTGTCAATGGAGACAACCCATCAATAGAGACAACCTGTCAATGGAGACAACCCTGTCAATGGAGACAACCTGTCAATGGAGACAACCTGTCAATGGAGACAACCCGTCAATGGAGACAACCTGTCAATGGAGACAACCTGTCAATGGAGACAACCTGTCAATAGAGACAACCCGTCAATGGAGACAACCCGTCAATGGAGACAACCCGTCAATGGAGACAACCCGTCAATGGAGACAACCTGTCAATAGAGACAACCCGTCAATGGAGACAACCCGTCAATAGAGACAACCCGTCAATGGAGACAACCCATCAACGAAGAAAAAACCACCTACCAACAATCTCCAAATGGCATCTGTAAGCCCATTCCCGACACCAAATTGCTGATGCTACTTCATGCAAGTGCAAATTTCTGGGCACTCTAGTGTTCAATCATCTTCCACCTTCGGATCACGAAAGGCCCGAATGCCAATCTATATCCTCAGGTTTAAGAAGATTGAACAGGGGCAACTGTTGTACCCCAAAATTTGCCCTCCCATATTTCTCAAGACATCTCAAGAAGAATCATCTCCAAGTTGTTCAAGATGGCTCAAGAGTTGGACAGTCAAATCACCTCCTAAGGGAGTCAATTCAAAATTAGGTTTTTGTGTTGCATCAAGGTCCTTACATCCAAATGACTTCAAGTGCTTCCAAATGTCCTAATATGATCTCAAGTTCATCCATGTCAAGTTTCAAGCCTTACAGAGGAAGTTGGGTCAGTCAATTGCTCAAGAGGTCCAAAAATCGACAGTGCTAGGGCAAAAGTCAACTGTGACCCAAATACAGTCAAACCTCAAGATTTTTTGTCAACATTCTCATTTTGAAGGATAATTCATCATTTGATAAAGGGTTGATCATGATTCATTAAGGATTGCTCAAGATTCATCAAGATTCAAAAGTTGCTAAATTAGGGTTTTGTAGGAAAAGTCAACTCAACTTTGACCAAGCATAACTTTCTCATACTTTACGAGAAATGACCCATCCAAATCTCATTTTGAAGAGAATGCAATTTCCTACAATCCATATTCACACCCCAAGATCAAGAAATTCACTCACAACAAGTTACAAATTTGGATATTATAGGTCATTTTTGAAAGTCAACAAAAACACCTTTTTTGCCAAAGCTTATAACTTGAGCATTGAATATCAAAATGAGATTATACGAAAAGGGTTGGTTATAGAACATCTCAAGGTTTCTAAAAAATCCAAGAACACTTCCAAAAGTTCAAAATTGAAGAAGTTATGCATTGTTGAAGTTGGGCATTTTTCCAAAAGTACCAAAAATCAACTATCCTCAAAACTCCAATTTTTGACAAAAGGGCCCACTTTTTCCCACTTGATTTGGTATTTTCACACCACACACGTGTGATATCTTCAATTGCATGACCTATTATTAATTTTTCTATTTTATTTAATTTTTATTGATTTAATTCATTTTAAATCAATATTAATTCAAATAAAATCCAAAATTGATGGAATGAGATCTTTGTGATCATTACAGCTTTCAAATATCATGATACACTCAATTAAACTCGTGCCAAGTCATAACATGCACAAAATCTTGGATTTGAGGCAAATATGGAAGCTTTATCAATGGTGATCAAATCATATCTTCCATCTTCAATGCACATGGATTCAAGGCCCAAAGATTAACCTAATTCATTCCCATATACACACACAAGTTGTACACATCAAGAAGACGACCTAAGCACTGCAGAAACGGAAAAACCAAATTGGAGAAAAAGCTTGGAAAATTGAAAACTGAAATCCACCATAGAGCACGATTCAGTCCAAAATCTCCACATAGCCTTCTTTCCTGATGTCCAACGAAGCTATAAGGATCAAAATCAAGCCTTGAAGCTGCCCCAAACTCGCTGTAAGTGTTCTTGAACATAGCCCTGCACATGGAATCATGAATCCATGTTCTTGCATCTTTTTGCCATTTTTTTTGTACAATCATGCTTAACGTCCAATTTCCAACATTTCTGGATTATTCAATTTTGTTTTCATGGCCTATAATCACGTACCCGAAGCTAGGGTTTGTGTTCTTGTATTTTAGGCTTTTTTGATACAGGCAAAATCAAGACCAACCATGGCCATAGTTGTGTTCAGGGAAGCAAGACGAACACGATGATGGTCTTAGCTGGCGTTTACATGGCCTAGGATGAATTTTTGAAGCATCCCACGAATCTTCCCTCGGATAAAAATCCGCAGGTAAAAAAACCAGGGATTTGTCGAAGAAGACGACCACGCGTCCTCTCCTAACTGGCCAATTCAAACAGCGCACCATTTTTTTTTATTTTTTTCAGCATATTAATTTTTTATTACATATAATAACCAGGGTTTGTTTTGTTAACAACAAAGCATCACAGCTCAGTTGGTGGAAGCGTTAGTGGATTGTCCATTGGGACCTGGGTTCAAATCCCAGGTCCCCCCAAATGCTTATTATTATTTTGTCCCAGGTGATTCCATGTAGCATCCAAGGCGTGGCATATCATGTGTCTCCACTCAGATGGTAGCCATATGGTTTCAGATCAAATCTAATGGCCCAGATTGCAAGCTCATCATACTCCCCAATCAATGCATACGCGTGGGAATGTGGAAGTCAAACAAGGCTGAATGAAATTGGGCCAAATAATTGCCAGACTCACCACCAATTTGGGCCCAGCACCCCGCTTGGTTATTTCTTTTCATATTTCATTTTTTATTATTTTGTTTTATTAATTATTATTATTATTTACACTAACCAATTTATTTTTCTCATAAAATCAGAAAACCAAAAATATTATTTTTATTAAATTCATCACTTTTTATTTTTTTGTAAATAAATACTAATATAATTAATTTAGTTTTAAATAGGTGCAACATTTAATATTTTTTGCAATAAATTAAAAGTAATTTATAATATTAGGTTTTAATAATTTTAATCAATTTTAGTTTTATTTCCTTAAATATTTAAAAACCCAAAAAACATTTTCATTATTTAATTTAATTAAATTATTAACTTAGTTTATTTCCATAAATTCAGAAATAACAAAAATATTTTCCTTAATAATAAAAAGGGTCAAAACCCTAATAAATATTCCGATTTAATTTTCTTGCGCGCGATTCATTTGACTCCAATTTTGTAATTGTTTCCCGGTATGTAATAGATTTTAAATTAGGACTTTAATTATTTATCGCTTTTTATTTACTTTCCGCAATTTAAATTATAGGGTTTGTTTTTGGCGATGTAAATACCCGACGCCTTGTAATAGTTTTAGATTTAATTTCCGCATAATATTAACTGTTAGATGTTTGATAAATAGGCAATGCATGACAAGATCAAATGTATGAACTTAAAATCAACATAGCTCACCCATGACATGTACAGATAAAATTAACCGAAATAACACACTTTGCACATGCCACTCTTAGGGTACACCTCACTTGGTTGCCTCGAATGTGGTCATTAAGTATAGGAAGTTTTAGAGGTCGCCCTATTGTCCAAAGATCATAAGTTTCCTCGAAACGGTTGCCTCGGAAAAATGATCTAAGACATTTGGGTTACCGCTAAGGCATCCTAACATTGCTTTAGTGACCACACGTCCCTTAATCGAATTGACCCGAAAACTCCAACGACGGTGCTACCTACTCCTCAATAGGGGGATAGCATTGTCTAAAGGACATTTGCACAGATTAATTCCTTTTCGAGTAGGTATATGGTTCTTAAGTACTTGCTCCTTTTAAAATAAAACAGAACTTTTCGCACTTACACCCCTTTCAAAACAAAAAAACTCTTTCAAACCCACAAACACAAAGAAAAGAAAACTTTTGAAAACACAATGAGCAAGTACCTGAGAGCCCATGGATAACCATGGATAGAAAGGGTGCTAACACCTTCCCTTTCTACAATCTACCTCCCGAACCCGAGAAACATCTCGAAAAAGGAATTTTTCTGTGCTTTTTTCCTTTCCTTGTTGGATAAAATAAAAGACGGTGGAGACTCTTGCTTACCGCGACATTTTGCAAAAACAAACGGAAAACACGAACCAGCATTCCAAAACAGTCAGTTCTCATTCCCACCTATCATAAAATGCATGGTATAATGTCGTTTCTCAAAATAATTGAGATCGTGCTGTATGCATTTGTGTTGTCAATGATGTGACGTATGGATGTAATGTATGAACACATTAATTGTTATGCTGTAGTGTTGATGGTATCGGGGAAAATAAACCCCTGAGTACTACTGGAAATGAGGAGTGTAAATCTTCATATCTTGAATTAGAAGTGTTGATGGATGAGTTTCCACTTATTAGAGAAATAAACTCTATTGTGGAAGGGAAACGTCGTGCATTTCTTATTGACCTCGTGAAATCTTGTGAGGAATCCTGAGAAACTGGGTGACTTTCACTGGGGAATCTTTGGAGCGGTAACCGGAAGTTTGGTTTCGTCGAGGATGTGAGAGCGCTTGATACCATTAGGCGGCATACTGGAAATACGTTAGTGATCCCGTAGTGGGATGTCCCAGCTTCCGCTCTTGCTGGAAAAGTACCTGCGGGGGATTTTATGGAATGGTCTATAGATATTATCCTATTTCTTAAAGCCATTAGTGATTGTCTTTCTATTTTCTGTTCCTCTTTTTTTTGCTCATTTGTAAACAATAGTCACGTTCAAATGCATATGTTCAAAAATAATCATTGGACGTTTTTGCAAACAAAACACGGAAATAAAAGAAAAACAGATAGTTTTGCACTTTCAAAGGAATATCTTTGTACTAACTTGAATAAGTATTTTTTGTATAATGAGACAAACATTCTAGTAAGAGAATGTCGTCGTAGAATAAGAAAACTGATACAAATAAAATATATCTATGTGAAATAATCCCATGGGGTTCCTATTCTGCTATAGCCTTCATGTCTCTGAGCGTCTCGTCCACTTGCTGCCTTGTCCAAAGTTGATTGGATTGATTAGACCCGTTTGAGTTTGTCAGTCGACACTAAAGGTTGTCTGTAAGGTGATCCAACGGGACATAATCATACACTTTAATTCCCTATCTTCAAAGGTGCAATCTTTGGATCATATGTAATCTTAACAGGTCTTTTGGAGACCTTGGAAAGATTGGCGGATATGGTAATTATTGAAATATCATTGACAGGAGTCGGTGTAACAGGAGTCTTTTCAAAAAGGATTTCTTGGTTATCCATTAGGCGTTGGATGCCTAACTTCAACAATGGACAGTCAGTTCGTAAGGATGAACAAAGGTAGTAATCTTCTTCACAACCTGGGAAAATCCCAGCCTTCAGCAAATTCAACTTGATTATCGGTAGCGGAGTCATCAAATCATCAACAATAGCAACAAAAAGATCTTCTTCAACAACATGGGCATTGTGACCATGCTTTGGCATTGGAGCAGAGATTACATTCGGCTTTTCAGGGGCGTCGAATTCAACTTCTTTAGCATCTATTAAATCCTAAATCTTATTCTTGAGGGCTCAACAATTGTTGGTGTCGTTCCCCAGGCTGTCTGAATGATAGGCACACTTGGTGTTCGAATGGTAGTAAGGAGAAGATGTATTCGGATTCTTCGGGGCCTCTCTCAAACTGGCAAGGTTTAACTTCAGGAGATGGGGTAAAACTTGAGCAGGAGTCATGTTGATCCGGGTGAATTGCCGTGCAGGCCTCTCCACCCTTGTTTGGTTGGTTCTGGGTTGATTGTTTCTGGGCTGATTAGCTGCAGACTTTTGAATCATTACGGGCCCCACCACTGGCCGGCGCTCAACTCTTCCTTGACCTCTTTGGGAGTAGACAGCTGAGACTTCTTTCTTTGCTGGAAAAGGCTTTTTGATGGCAGCGGAAGTAGATGCATCCTTTTGAATTTTGCCGCTCTTTATGCCGGCTTCAACTATCTCACCAGTTAGAATCAACTCGGTGAACCCTGCAGACGAACTTCCAATCAGGTGATTAAAGAAAGGACCTGACAGAGTCCCCAAGAACATATCAACTAGCTCCCTCTCAGATAGAGGTGGTTACACTCGTCCTGCCAAGTCTCTCCATTTCTGGGCATACTCTTTGAAACCTTCATTTGAGACCATGCCCATACTCTATAATTGAGTACGGGTTGGTGCTAAGTCTGCAATATATTGATATTTCCTGTAGAAGGCAACAGCCAAATCCTCCCAATTATGCACGTCAGACCTCTCTAGCTGGTAGAACCAACCTAATTGCGTCTCCGACAAACTGTCCTGGAAGAAATGGACCCACAGGTCTTTGTTAGAAGAATGTGGTTGGATTTTCCTGGCATAAGACCGCAGGTGCATCTTGGGACAAGACAATCCATCGTACTTAGCAAAAATAGGCACCTTGAATTTAGGAGGGATTACAATTCCAGAAACCAACCCTAGCTTTTCAAAGCCTAGCCCAGGTACTCTTTTCACTTCCATAGCTGCCAGACGTTCTTCCAAGTTCTTGTATTTGTCATCTGCAGGAGGGTACTGCTGTTCAGAATAGTCTTTATCCTCCTCCTCTTCTGCCTCATAATCATATGCCACTGCAGTTCCTTTACCCTTTCCTTCTCCTTCTTCAGAGGTTGATGGAAAATCTAGGACCCTTCTGGTTTGATCTTCAAATCTTCTACCCAAGGTAGCCACACCAACCCTCTTCTTTTTCTCCCTTTCCTTTTCCAGTAGAGTCTTGAGCTCCTCCTGACCCTTAGCCAAGGTCATGAGTAGCTGTTGGAATTGTGAATTTTGCGCTTGCAAGTCTTTGACCATCTGTTCTATATCCATCTTGCTGAAATAAACAGTAGAGAGATGAGGAAACTTGGTGTGAAGACCTGTTTATGCATATGATGAATGATATGTATTCATGTAATGCATTCAAGGATTCAGAAACTCAAATTTGTTTTAAACAAAAAAGAAACACACGTCATATTAATAAGATAGAATTTGTTTGTACATCAATGCCCCATGGGAAAAATAATACAAAATTCTAAGGTAAAAAGACGTTGCATATCCTCTTTGGTGAAATGTAGTTGTTGAGAGTCTGCTCTTCGTGAAGTTGACGAGTAAGTTCCAAAACCTTCTTCTCACCGGCGTAGAATTAGGCTTCAAAAGTATCGCGTTCTCCCTTAGCTGTATCCAACTCCTTTGCAAATATTCTAGTGATGTTGGCATGTCAGGATGTAGGAGGGTGTATGGAACCTCTCCTTCCATAACAGGCTCTTTGATCACAGGGAGAATGTAGGGGTAAGGCATCATAAGACTCTGGGTGCGGGTTCGTACCCACTTGAGGTAAGGCTCAAGAGGGATGGAATTCTTGTGTCCCAAGGTCTTACTATTCACTTTGTTGGGCATCCTCCAAGCTTGGATAAACCTTTGTCGGAGTCCTTGATCGTCGTTGTCAAAGTCGAAAACCAAATCTGGAATCAGCATGTCATGTGAGCAATCCCTTCGGGCATACCCAAACTGTCTCAGATCCAAGCATGGGTTGTAGGTAATGCCTCCCCTAATGCCAAGTAGAGGGACATTAGGGAATTCCCCACAACGGTCAATGGTGATAACATTCTCTTTGGATCGAGAACACCAATGAATACCTGAATGGGTAAGAGTCATCAACCGTTGTGACCACCTCAAACCTTGCTCATTCTTCAAGACTGATTGGGGAAGATGAGAAGTGCAGCACATGAGGAGTGCAGTAGAGGAGTGCAGCGCATGAGAACACCTCTTTTCCTCATTGTTCGAGTGTGAAATGAGTGGAGGATATCCCCAAGCAAAGTAGGTACCGGGTTGCGAGCCATGAAGATTTTGACAGCACTGACATCTATAAACTGGTCAGGGTTAGGGAACAAGACCAACCCATAGATAAGAAGAGCTACAATCTCCTCAAAAGCTTGTAAGTCCAATGAATTCCAGCAGCTTTGGGCCTTCTCAAACAAAAACTTTGACAAGAAACCTTTGACACCACTTCTAGTTTCCCAATGACCTATGATATCAGATGGTTGCAAGTGTAGGGCTTGAGAAACATCTTCTGGATTTGGATCTGTTTTCGTACCGTTGTATGGTAGTTGATGGAGAATAGGAATCCTCAAGAGTTGAGAAAATTCCTCCAAAGTAGGCATAAGTTGGTATTCAGGAAATGTAAAGCAATAATGCAAAGGGTCAAAGAACTAGAAGAGAACTTTCAGCATATCCTCCTCAGTGTTGGTGTTGACTAAGTTGAGAAGAAGACCATGCCTCTCGGTGAATGAAGAATTCTCAGGAATCTTGGAAGCAAGCTCCTTGAGTTGAGGAGGGATTCTCATAAGATTGACTTGGATAGTTTTCCTGCAAAGTGAATCCATTACCTACAAAACAGGAACAAAGATGAAAATCCAAATCCTTGAAATGGTTAGTGGATGCATATGATGCTTTATGATGCTCATGATGTTATGCACAAGTATATGTACAAACAAATCACACAAGTTCCTACTTTCAGGCTTGCATGGGGTTTCATAGGTAAGTACCCTCTTGAAGTTTAGTTGGCTCAACCTGTCCTAAAAATAGTAACCGGGTTCTAAGGAGCTCAATATCACTGGATTATTTTCTGTGTTCATTGTTTCAGTTTAGCCACTTTACTGGCGACCGAAATATTCCAAGAAAATAACCCTCACTGAGTGTAGTATCGAGTATCTACCAACTTCGGACTGCACCAAAGCCGGTCATCTCACTACCCCTAAAAAGGCCAAGTTGGTCAAGTAAAGGTTCTAAAAGTCCATTAGTTCTTCATGACATCACTCAGCGGCCCCGTATTCTCTTTGATTAACTCAAAGGCTACCGGTACCCACAAATATGTCGCACTAATATACCTATTGCTTCAACCATGTCGGTGTACCCCACACAGTTTCCACAACTGTGATACGGTAGGAAGAACTGACTGTTTTTGGAATGTTGGTTTGCATTTTGTGTTTTGTATTCGCAAAATGTCGCGGTAAGCAAGAGTCGCCACCGACTTTTATTTTATCCAACAAGGAAAGGAAAAAAGCACAGAAAAATTTCTTTTTCGAGACTTTCTAGTTACGGGGGGTAGATTATAGAAAGGGAAGGTATTAGCACCCTTTCTATCTGTAGTTATCTACGGGCTCTTAGGTACTTGCTCATCATTTTCAAAATGTCTTCTTTGTGTTTGTGGGTTTTGAAAAAGTTTTTGTTTCAACTTTGATTTAACTCTTGCTTTTGTCCTCAAGAGTGTAATGAAGTGTTTTTGAAAACTTTGTTTGAAAAGGAGTGTAAGTGTGGAAAATTTGTTTTGTTTTGGATGAGCAAGTATTTAAGAACTATCTACCTACTCAAAAAAGGAATCGTTCTATGCTAATTTCCTTTAGACAATGCTAGAATTTTTTTTATTAATAACCAAGTATTAAAAAAATATTTCGCAAATAACCGGGTTTCGGAAAAAATTACGCAAATAACCATGTTTGAGATGGCTCCATAAAGGAGGAGCCAAGTCATTTGGCGCATGCACCTAGGGTTTTGCCCTAGGCGCCATCTCACTTGGCGCCTCCATTGGCTTTTAGCCAAGTGAGATGGCGCATGCTCCTTAAAAAGGAGAGGAGGCGCCATCTCACTTGGCGCCTAGGGCAAAACTAGGGTTTTTTGTCGTTTTATAAATAATTCGTCCGTTTCTTTGAAATTTCTCACACTTTCTCGCACTGTATTTTTATTTTGTACTCCCTTATTTACGTAATGACGTCGCCTATGATTTTTAGCAGAGATGGTTACGTTATATTCTCCGCCACGAAACCCGCGATGAAAATGAAATTCTGGCACATTCACTCCATGGAGCGTCTGAAGCGGGAGTTGATGCGGTGGCTAGATGGAGACATCGCCGAGGGGGAAAAAATTCGAAGGATCCAGCGAAAACGAACAACAACCTCGCATGCGACAGGAAGACCTAATGTGTGGTTGGAGGAAGTCAAAACAGACAGTGATGTAATGCTGATGATGCATGGGTCAGATGAAATTGTGTTAACAGTTGTAATTTCCTAGATTGATTATCGTTAATCATTGTTGTACGCGAAAACCCTAATTTAATTTCCTAGATTGATTATCGTTAATCATTGTTGTACGCGAAAACCCTAATGTAATTTCCTATATTGAATTTCTTAAATTGTGTGAACAGTTTTATTAACGGAAAACCCATAATGTTTACAACACAAATATTGAAAAGATTTATTGTATTACAAAATTTATGTGGTCGAGCCAGACGCCCGATTCGGACAGTTTTTGCGATTGTGTCCGACCTGACGGCATAAACCACACTTTCTTTCCAACCTGTCAAGATCGTCCATTTCTGTTGTTATGCGCCTGCTTTTGGGACGACCCTTCTTGTTCCTTCGCATTTGGTCATTGTGCCAAACTATATCACCGCTGTATTCAGGCCAATAGTCTGGTTTTGCCACCAAAGGAAAGTTGTTGTTGTAAACAGTTAGCAACGTCTCAGATTTATAAACGTTTGATAGCAGTTGAAGCGCGTCTTGATGGGTATGCGCACAAGCGGCAATGACATGAGAGCAAGGCATACGAAAAGCTTGAAACCTGCCACAATCGCACCATTGAGAAGGTAAAATGACCCTGTATTCCTGTCTTGCCAGGCCTTCATTGTGGTCAATTGTCTCTTTCACAATGAAGTTGTGGCTATGGCGGTCAAACCGTGTAACCATGTGAGTGTTGGCTTTTGCACTTTCAGCCTTAATGTATTTCATACAGCTTTCACTCCACAGTTGTCCTGATTGCAAGACCGAATACCACATTTCACCTCTTTTGGCAAATAACGCAGCCATCCTAAAATACGTGGATTTCACCAAGGCAGTGATGGGGAGGTTTCGTATGCCCTTGAATACCCCATTCATTGATTCAATGAGATTTGTTGTCATATGCCCCCATCTTTGGCCATTGTCGTATGACCTAGTCCACTTTTCGACCGGTATGTTATCGATCCACGTACCGGCTTCTGGGTTAGACAAACGGATCTCGTTGCGGTAATATTTGAATGTGGGCTGTGTCAGTGCGTATCCCGCATTCATCACCGCTTTCCGCAATGTTTTGTCCTTGACCTCCCTCGAGAAATTCTGGACGATATGCCTGATGCAATAGACATGCGTAGAAGGAGGGTCATGCCAACCATTTGCCGGATTATTATAGGCACTTTCAATAGAGGCATGTCTGTCCGAGATCAAACATAGATCCGGTTGAGGAGCCACGTGTGTACGAAGATTTTTCAGGAAAAAGCTCCAAGCACCACCGGTCTCCCCCTCGACAAGGGCAAACGCAACGGGGAAAATGTTATTGTTGCCATCTTGTGCAACTGCCATCAAAAGAGTGCCTTTGTACTTGCCATACAACCAAGTCCCGTCTATTTGTAGAATTGGTTTACATGATGCAAACCCTGCGATGCATGGTTGAAATGCCCAAAAGACGCGACTGAATATTCCGTTGCCATGTAGAACACTACCATCTTGGGCGTAAGCGGGCAATGTTTCCAGAACATAAACACTACCTGGAGAATATGTCTTTAGTGCATTGAGGTAGCGGGGAAGTTCTCGGTATGACTCCTCCCAGTTTCCATACACCCTTTCAATCGCCTTAGTCTTTGCTAACCACGCCTTACGGTAAGACGAAGTGTAGTTAAAAACTGTGGTGATGTGGGAGATGATTGTTTTCACCTTCAAAGAAGGGTCGTTGCTCACCAGGGGTAGGATTTCTTGACAGATTAGATCATGGTTGAGTTTTCGGTGGTCTTGTGATTGAGTGGAACTTACACAAGTATGGGTTGTCATGGAACCTATGACCCAGCAGTCACCCCTTAGTCTGTATGAAGCGGTCAGCTTGAACATGCAGTCAGGGTGGACACACTTGATCTTGTACCTTTCCGGGTTTACACGATCCACCTTATAATCAACCGAGTTGAGCATGTGAAATTTTTTGATGGCCCTTATGCATTCCTCTCTATTACGAAACTTGTCCTTCTCTTTTAAATTTTCATCTAATTTCATATACGGTTGGAAAAACAAGTCCGTAGAAGGTTCATCTCCGCCCATGTTGAAGTTTGTCATGTGCGTAGGTGGTGTGTAGATTTTGTCGGTAGGAATACTTGGGATGCCATCATCGTCAGAATCGTCGTTCACCATTTCATCGAACTCTAACTCGTTATCTTCTTCTTCATCATCAACTGCATCCACCTCGGCTTGCTCATTCTCCAAAGGATCAACCTCCTGTAACACCGGAGGCTCTACCTCCTGTGTCACCGGAGGCTCTTGAAACAGAACGTACAACTCAATAGAGTCGTTTCCAGAATAGACATGGCTGGAAATCATGTTCTGGAAATCCTCGTCATCTTGAATTGCAACCTTATAAAATATGACTTGGTTGTTTCCAAAATAGACTGGACTCTGATAAAATATCTGGGATATAGGGCCTCGTTCAAGTTTGGCCTCCAATCTTTTCTTAAAGTAGGAGAAATTTGCTTTCCCGTTTAAGAGAAATCGGACATTGTCGGTGTTTCTAAACAAAAACCCAACTGTGGGACACATGTATGTCTCACCGTTGAAGTGTGCTTTGACAACAAATTGTGGTGAAGAGGCCATTGTGTAGAATTGTTTTAGGTATGAAGGTGGGAATGTTTTGGGTTTATTGATTATATGAAGGTATGAATGCTGGAATGTTTGAAGGTTAGATGACT
Organism: Vicia faba; assembly: GCA_948472305.1. Classification (NCBI taxonomy): domain Eukaryota; kingdom Viridiplantae; phylum Streptophyta; class Magnoliopsida; order Fabales; family Fabaceae; genus Vicia; species Vicia faba. The sequence goes on along the minus strand of OX451735.1, from coordinate 1,554,738,111 downwards.
GATTCGAAGGTTGGAAAATTTTACAGTTTATGTGAATGAATGTTATGTTCAACCTAAGGCAAAATATTTCAATTAAGTAAGTGATGCAACCCCCCAAGGCTGCCAATAATATTACATGCATGGGCTTATGCTGCCACCTAGCCTGGCCCTATTCTTCACACATAAAAGTTTTGTCTAAGCCTGCCACCCGTCTACTCCAATAGCCTTGCATGCAACAGAGAAAGGAATCCCAAAGGCTGTCACGTAGCCTGAGACAATGCTGTAAAACGTGACACCTCTTATTCGCCAAATGGGGTGGCGACAACATTCATTTTTGTACTATTTCGCCAAGTGAGATGGCGCCTCCCTTACTGTCCAATCGTATTACATGCATGGGCTTATGCTGCCACCTAGCCTGGCCCTATTCTTCACACATAAAAGTTTTGTCTAAGCCTGCCACCCGTCAGCTCCAATAGGCATGCATGCAACAGAGAAAGGCATCCCAAAGGCTGCCACCTAGCCTGAGACAATGCTGTAAAACGTGACACCTCTTATTCGCCAAATGGGGTGGCGACAACATTCATTTTTGTACTATTTCGCCAAGTGAGATGGCGCCTCCCTTACTGTCCAATCGTATTACATGCATGGGCTTATGCTGCCACCTAGCCTGGCCCTATAATACACACATAAAAATTTTGTCTAAGCCTGCCACCCGTCAGCTCCAATAGCCTTGCATGCAACAGAGAAAGACACCTTACATTATTTGTAAATGCATGCATGCATATGTGTAACTCCCTAAGCATGCAAATGTGACACCTCGCATGCATGCAACCACTACATCAGAATTAGTTGCCTATAAATACATACCTTATGAAACATATCTCACACCCACACAACTCTCACTCTCTCACTCTCTGCTACGAAATATTTCTTAAGTCTATCATACTCCTTATTTCTTCCTAAGTCTTTCATTCACTCAAGCGTTCTGAAGAATGGCCCTTCTAACAATGGGAGATACTCACAGAGGCACAAGGGAAAACATTGCTGCATTTGTAAGTCTCTTCTTTGGTTATACATTTTTCATACTTTAAAAAACGTGTTGTTCATCTTAATTAATCTTACTCTTGTTTAATTATGATCTCAGGATACACAAAGATTCAGAATCCGTTCGCACAAATACCTGGCCCCCGACCCTTTTATCGTCCCTTATCTGGAATATGCAGGTTTTGGACACGTGATAAAGATCTCCAACTGCACCATTGACTCCAAATTCATCCTTGCAATGTTGGAGAGGTGGAGACCGGAGACCCATACATTTCACCTACCAATAGGTGAATGTACCATCACTCTCGAAGATGTCTACATGCTACTGGGCCTCCCTATTGACGGTAAAGCGGTGAACGGGTCGGTTCAACAACCCAACTCACATTGTGAAGAACTGTTGGGTAGGGACATGGTAGAAGGGGGTGGAGCAAGAGGGCAGGGAATACTACTCACTGACCTGAAACGGCATTATGCAAGTATGGAATTAAATGAAAATTCCTCAGAAAATGACCGAGTAGTAAAAGCCCGGACGTATATAATGATACTTTTTGGTACTTTTTTATTTCCCGAAAGTACGGGAAATAGTGTAAATTTCATGTACTTACATTTACTAACCAATTTTGATAAAACTAGAAAATTTAGTTGGGGTTCTGCAGTATTAGCCCACCTGTACAGTTCCTTGTGCAAAAACGCAGTCAAGGAAAAATGTACATTTTATGGGTGCGCATTTTTACTACAAGCCTGGGGTTGGTGGAGGATGGAGTCCTTAAACCCCATCAACAACAACACTTTTGGTTTCCCTTACGCAACAAAGTAAGTCATTAAGTTATAGCATTTATAACTATTCTTCTCTTTCCAAAATATATGCTAAAAATAACATGTTTCTCATTTCCTATAGGTACTGCGTGAGGGGTATGGATTACGGCAAGAATCCCAGATTCAATGTCGCACTCTACCGGAATCTGTTGGATCACCTAGGCCCAGATGACGTAAGTCGTAGCTTTTAACTTTTGTTCATTTTATTTATTTATACATTACTTTTGCGCTTACCTGATTTAAATTTTATCGCAGTTCGTCTGGAGACCATATTTGGGTTTGGACCATTCTCCAAATCCAGAGGATGCAGCAACTTGGACTGCAAAGACTGCACTCATTCGGTTCAACATTGTGGAGATGCACCACAGCGACCGCGTGAAGATGCAGTTCGGAATGATCCAAGAGATACCAAGTGACCCAACAGATTTGTCCCCCTGGCATCTAAAAAGGGTCGACGCCCAGTGGAATCTAACCAACTGGAAAGACTTTGCTCCAGAATGGTGTAAAATGTGGCAAAGGCGTCACCGCTACATCTTGCAATCCCCTGTTTTCCTTACTCAAGGTAACATGCGACACACCGATCAATATATGTCGTGGTACAGGTCGGTTAGTAACCCAGATATGCACGTGTCTCATCCGAGGTACTTGGTTGACCCACGCACACAATGGGCACAACCCTCGATTCCCCACCAACAAACCCAAAATCCTTCAACCTCAAACCCACCCCCAAGAAGAAACAGACCAACAAACACACAACCACATTCCCCACCACAACACAACTACAACCAAATGCCGTACTACCAACCACAGTCACCGCCAAACTACCAATACCCAGATATGCCTCAAACCCAACCACAATACCAACCCCAATACCAGCAAACCCACATACCCCATACCCAATTTCAGTCTTCCACATATCCCAATATGGGGCCCTCAACATCCAGCCTTAGCCCTGATATGGGAATGTCAGAAGATTACGACCAACCCGACCAAACCTACCATCAACCACCATATCACCAAACAACCCAACATCCACAGTACCAAACACCCCAAGATCCATTTCCTTTCTACCCCCCATACTCAGACGACCAATGCTACCGACCAACCATGGAACCCCACCCACCGCCAACACGACCAAACTTCGAGGGCATGGGTAACCGACTGTACCAGAGCGGATCTTCGAGATACGGAGATCTTACTGATTTTATGGATTCGGATCGCATTGACTTCGCTGGGCCATCGACCTTGCCGCAACAGGAAACGAGACGGCACCCAGCAAGAGAAAGGCGAGGACGGGGATGCGGAACTGGGGGTCATTACCGGGTTCCTGGGGATCATTGATGTATCTTTTTTTTTTCAGTATTTTTTGTATCTATTTTTTTACTGTTATTTAAATGTAAAACAGTTGAATGTAATTATTTTTTTTCAAATAAAAAATCAATTTTGGTTATCTCTGTCTAATACGCAACGCGCAGGAAAGGAAAAAAAAAATTTTTTTTTGACCTACTTTTCCACATAGGCGCCATCTCATTTGGCTTAGGGCTTGCCATTTGCCCTTAGGCGCCAAATGAGATGGCGCCTCCCTTATAAAAATAGGAGGATGCGCCAAATGAGATGGCTCCTCCTTTATGGAGCCATCTCAAACATGGTTATTTGCGTAATTTTTTCCGAAACCCGGTTATTTGCGAAATATTTTTTTAATACTTGGTTATTAATAAAAAAAATTCACAATGCTATCCTACTATTAATGAGTAGGTAGCACTGTCGTTAGAGTTTGAGGGTCAATTCGAATGAGGGACATACAGTCACTAAAGCAATGTTAGGACGCCTTAGCAGTAACCCTAATGTCTTAGATCATTTGTTTGAGGAAACAATATCCGAGGCAACCATTTCGAGGCGACTATGATCTTTTAGACAAGAGGACGACCTCTAAGATGACCTATACTCAATGACCGTATACGAAGGCAACCAAGTGGGGTGTACCCTAAGAGTGCGCATGTGCGAGTGTGTTGTTTTCAGTTATTTTTATCTTTGCACATGTTAAGGGTGATCTAATTTGATTTTAGATTAAGCATTCATTCTTGTCATGCAAGCCCTATTATCAAACATCTAGCAGTTATAATTAGCAGAAATTAAAGTGCGAAAATTAAATTACAAGGTGTCGGGTATTTACATCGCCAAAAGTAACCCTTTGAAAATAAAATAAAGCGGTAAGAATAATAAATGTCCTATTTAAAATTCTTACAAGCCGGGAGCAGATACATAATTGGATAAAGAAAAATAAAGCGCGACGCGAAATTAAATCGAATGCAAATTAGGGTTTTGACCCTTTTTAAAAGAAAATGCCTCTTTTTGTTGTTTTTATTTTAAGAAAAGAAATTAAATCTTAAATTAAATACTAAATGAATTATTAAATAAATTAATGAAAATAATAAATGATATATTTTGGGAGTTTTTATTATTTTAAGAAAGAAAATAAAATTATTAAATGAATTAAAGCCTAATGATTCCTAATTAATTTTAAATATTTACAAAATAAATTAAAGTTACCTAATTAATATCCTAATTAATTAATTAGTATCTATTAATAAAAAAGAATTTTGAAATTTTATTGGATAAAAAAAAGTATTTTTGTGATTTTTTGATAAAAAGAAAATAATTTAATGGTTAGTAAATTAATTAACTAAAATAAAGCAATTAAATTAAATAAACAAAAAATATAAAAAAGGTAGAGATGGGCCTGAGATTTGGAGGGTGTAGAAAGCATTTTGTTGGCCCAATTGATGCTTCTCCAATTGACTTTTTGTGATCCTGTGCACACGCATTGACTGGCTTATGGTGTGCCTTTGAGGCTTGGCCACCAGATCTGGCCATCTGGCGCATGGAGGAGGGATGTGCATGGTGGACCTCAGACTTGAACACGCACATGATTACCTGAAAACAAATAAGAAAATGCAGTTTGCTGGAGGCAGGGATCGAACCCCTGACCTCCAGTCTTTGGATCCTTGAACGCTTATGTGGCCACCACTAGGCCAAGTTGCTTCATTTGTTATAACAATACAAACATAATATATAAAAACAAAGTATATGGCCAGAAATAAAAAAAACGCGTAAAATATTTGAACGGACAAATGAATGGACGACACGTCTTCGTCCCTGTCCTCTAAATCCTGCAACTTTTACCTGCGGATTTTTATCCGCAGCTAAAAGCGTAGCTTCTTTCTAAAATCTTCCCCAGGACATATAAATGAAAGGTAGCACCATGGTTGAGCTCGTCTTGTTTCCATGAACAAGATGATACCCTTCACGCAAGCCAGTTATTCCTGTAATAAAAAGCCCTAAAAAAAACCTAGAAAACCCTACAATGGTGATCCACGATATAAAGCATAAGAATGAAATTGGTTATTGCATAAAGCTAGCAAATGTCATGGTGAATCAGAATATGAAATTAGTTTTTGTTATAGATGCAAGAATAATACAAATCAAATTCAAGAATGGAGCGGATCCGTGAGGGACTTACAGTACACTAGGAGGTCTGAAAACGCGTGGTTTGGATTGGTTTCGCTTGTGGAGATGGCTAGGAAGAGATTAGGACAAGTTTCAAGTCTTGAAATTGCCTCTATGCCTGATTTCGATCTCACACTTTTTCTGGTTTTTGCAACTTTGGTTCTCACTTTATGCTTGATTTCCAACCCTGATTTCTGTCCCCCTCGCCTCCTTATGTATTGTACAATACATTAGGGTAAAAAATTCTGTCCAAATCTTCCCCCATTGATGATTTTGAGATTTGATTTTATTCTCTTTCAAAGCTTTCCAATTTTGGCCTAAATCCAATATCCTTGTGCATAATGACCTTGATACGAGTTTGATTGCAATGCTAGCTATAGTTGGAGCCTAAAACAACCAAAAAATCCTTTGTTATCAATGCTTTAGATTTTATTTGATTTTATTTGATTTAAATCAAATTAATTCAAATAAAAATCAAAATAATTAATAAAAACATGACATGGACACATGGCCAAGGCTAAAGCATGTGGGAAATAATGCAAACTCAAAACAAGTGAAAAAGAATGGGCCCATTTGGCAAAATTTGAAGTTTTGGGGATAGTTGACTTTTGGCAATTTTACAAAAAAGTCCAACTTAAACAATGCATAACTTCTTCAATTTTGAAATTTTGGAGGTGTTCTTGGACTTTTTAGAAAGATTGAGATGTCCTCTAACCAACCCTTTTGGTCTCATATCAATTTTATATTCTATTCTCAAGTTAGAAGCTTTGAGAAAAAAGGTGTTTTTGTTGACTTTTCAAAATGACCTATAATGTCAAAATTCATAACTTATTGTGAGTGCATATTTTAATCTTGGGGTATGAATATGGATTGTAGGGAATTGAATCCTCTTAAAAATGAGCTTTGGATGGTTCATTTCTCATAAAGTATGAGAAAGTTATGCTTGGTCAAAGTTGGGTTGACTTTTCCTGCAAAACCCTAATTTAGCAACTTTTGACTCTTGATGAATTGTGAGAAATCCTTGATGAATCATGATCAACCCTTGATAAAATTATGAAATATACTTCAAAATGATAATGTTGGCAAAAAATCTTGAAGTTTAACTGTATTTGGGTCACAATTGACTTTTGCCCTAGCGCAGTCGATTTTTGGACCTTTTGAGAAATTGAATGAGCAAAATTCCTCTACAAGGCTTGAAACTTGACATGGATGATCTTGAGAACATATTAGGACATTGGTGAGAAATTGGGGTCACTTGGACTCAAGGATCTTGATGCAACACAAAACCCTAATTTGAGTAGACTGCCTTAGGAGAGAGCTTGTCTGACCAACTCTTGGGCTATCTTGAGCAACTTGGAGATTTTTCTTGCAATGTTTTGAGAAATATGGGAGGGAAAATTTTAGGGTACATCAACTGCCCCTGTTCAATCTTCTTAAACCTGAGGATGTAGATTGGCTTTCGTGCCTTTCGTGATCCGAAGGTGGAAGAGGATTGAACACTAGGGTGCCCAGAAATTTGCACTCGCATGAAGTGGTAATTGTCTTGTGATGTCGGGGATGGGCTTACATATGCCATTTGGAGATGGCTGACGAGGGGATGGGCTTAAAGATGCCATCTGAAGGAGTGTCGATCGCATAAGAGATTCCTTGGCGAGAGCTTGTATACCTGTTTTTGTAGAAGATTCCGCTGGGGAAGTCTGATCTTTGTTGAGATTTAGGAACTCGCCCGTAATTCAATTGAGGTGTCGAGATTTAGGAACTTTCCCGTAATTCAACTGGGGGGAAACATCTTCGTCGAGATTTAAGAACTCGCCCGTAATTCAACTGAGAAAACTTCTCTACTTAGATTTAGGAACTCGTCTGTAATTTAACGGAGGAACACTTTTGTCGAGATTTAGGAACTTGTCTGTAATTCAACTGAGAAAAACATCTCTGCTGAGATTTAAGAACTTGTCAGTAATTCGACCCGGGGAAAAATCTTCGTCGAGATTTAAGAACTTGCCCGTAATTCAACTGAGAAAACCTCTCTGCTGAGATTTAGGAACCTGTCTGTAATTCAACGGAGGAACTTTGTCGAGATTTAGGAACTTGCATGTACTTCAACTGAGAAAACATCTCTGCTGAGTTTTAAGAACTTGTCCATAATTCAACTGGGGAAACATATTCGTCGAGATTTAAGAACTTGCCTGTAATTCAACTTGAGAAAACTTCTCTGCTGAGATTTAGGAACTTGTCTGTAATTCAACGGAGGAACTTTGTCGAGATTTAGGAACTTGCCTGTACTTCAACTGAGAAAACATCTCTGCTGAGTTTTAAGAACTTGTCCATAATTCAACTGGGGAAACATCTTCGTCGAGATTTAAGAACTTGCCCGTAATTCAACTTGAGAAAACTTCTCTGTTGAGATTTAGAAACTCGTCTGTAATTCAATGGAGGAACACTTTTGTCGAGATTTAGGAACTCGTCTGTACTTCAACTGAGGAAACATCTCTGCTGAGTTTTAAGAACTTGTCCGTAATTCAACTGGGGAAACATCTTCGTCGAGATTTAAGAACTTGCCCATAATTCAACTTGAGAAAACTTCTCTGCTGAGATTTAGGAACTCGTCTGTAATTCAACGGAGGAACTTTGTCGAGATTTAGGACCTTGTCTGTAATTCATCTGAGAAAAACATCGCTGCTGAGATTTAAGAACTTGTCAGTAATTCGACTGGAGGGAAACATCTTCGTCGAGATTTAAGAACTCGCCCGTAATTCAACTGAGAAAACTTCTCTGTTGAGATTTAGGAACCTGTCTGTAATTTAACGGAGGAAAAAGCTTCACAACTTTGAATTTTGTGAGAATTTAACCACATCCTTCCTGAAAGATAAAGGTTAGTTGTATGTAATGCATGATATGTATCAAGCAAATGATGTTCTCAAAATAAATGAGATTGTGTCATATGATGCGTATATGCATATGTCATGATGCATGGAAATGTAATGTTTTTAGCTGGGGAAGATAGATCCCGAATAGCTGCTGGAGAAAAAAAGTTGAATTCTTTGTTTCCGCTGGGGATAGCGAATGAAGATGATTGTGAGAATAAACATGCAGGATAGGATAACTTCGTTAGGGAATAGACTGATGAGGAGATTACTCTGTGGGGAAGAGATCTTTTGTAGAGGATTCCGCTGACAAATTCAGTTGGGGATAAAATTACCGTTGCTGGTGATACTGAATCCTGTTGGGTATTCGAGTTTCTACTTGTGAAAGGAAATGAACTCCGCTGGGGATGATTTATCCAATAGAGACCTTACTGGGGATAACCTTTTAGGCTCTACTGGGGACAATTAGCCAGAGTCTACTTGGGATGATTCTCCAAACTTCACTAGGGAAACTTTTTCAGACTGCACTGGGGAAACTTCCCAAACTCCACTGGGGATATTTTGTACTCCGCCGGGGATGATAAGACTTTTCAGTGCTGATGATAGATAAACTCTGCTTGGGGAGAATATTACCGATTCATTCGCGGTTGCGAGTCTTAGCTGGGGAGAGCTAACATTACTGCCTTTTCTTACTCTGCGGGGAGTGAATGTATTTCAGCCATATTCTTCAGCTAAATTTACCTTGTACCTGGTGGACAGAGCAACTGTACAGCTTGGACAATTCTTATTGCCACTGTTTCTGATATTACAAGTAACAGTCTTTTGTTTCGCATGTAAATATTCATGAGCAACAATTAATGTCAAATGCATATATCAAAATTGAACATTGAACGTTCTTTGCAAAACAAATCAGAAAAAGGAAAAAAAAGTTGAAAATTCTTTGAAAATGAATTGTATTGATTTTGAAGTTTGGCATGTAAATAGGCGTTTTTTGTACAAGAGGCTGACGTCCTAGTAAGAGAACACCTCCGAACAAATAGAATTTATACAATTTGTAATAAACAAAGAAAAACAGCTATGTGAATAATCCCACTGGGTTCCAACTCTGCTATTGTCTTTATGCCGTCGAGCATCTCAACCCTTTGCTACTTGGTTGAAGGTAGATCAGATTGATTAGTGCCGTCCAAGCTTGATAGTCGATACCGAAGTCTGGTTGCAAGGTGATTCAATGAGACAGTATTACGCTTTGATCCCTAATTTTTGCCTTGACTGCCCTTTCGAGTTTTCAGTCCACCGGGATACCCTTTTTTGCCCAAGCCGCCTTTTCAGGTTTTCGACTTGCCGGGTGTACAGATCTTTTTATTTTCATCCCTTATTTTTGCCCGAGCCCTTTTGGTTCGCTGGGAAGCCCTTATTTTTGCCTAGGCCAATCAACTTAGCAGGTCTTTGATTATGCGTAGTATCTTTTCACTATGTCTGCATTGACGGGGTGAGGAAGGTCGTCACCATCCATGGTGGTTAGAATCATAGCTCCTCTTGAGAAAATGTTCTTAACCACAAATGGCCCTTCATAAGTAGGGGTCCATTTGCCCCTGGGATCACCTTGAGGCAGAATGATGCGCTTGATAACCAGGTCCCCAACTTGATACTCTTGTCGTCTAACTTTCTTGTTAAATGCCTTGATCATTCGCTTTTGATACGTTTGACCATGACAAATAACAGTAAGTCTCTTTTCGTTGATTAAGTTCAGCTGATCAAGCCGGGTCTGAATCCAGTCATCTTCACTCAAACCTGCGTCCTTCATAATCCGAAGAGAGGGTATCTGAACTTCAATGGGTAAGACGGCCTCCATGCTATAAACCAAGGAATAGGGTGTTGCCCCTATTGACGTCCACGCTGAAGTACGGTACCCATGAAGAGCAAATGGTAACATCTCGTGCCAATCTTTGTATGTCACCGTCATCTTCTGCACAATCTTCTTGATATTTTTATTAGCCGCTTCTACAGCCCTATTCATCTTCGGCCGGTAGGGAGAAGAGTTGTGATGCTGTATCTTGAACTGCTTGCAGAGCTCGATGATCAACATATTATTCAGATTTGTACCATTGTCCGTAATGATCCTCTCTGGTACACCATATCGACAAATCAGATTGTGCCGAATGAACCGTGCCACGACGTTCTTAGTCACTGTAGCAAAGGAAGCTACTTCAACCCACTTCGTAAAGTAATCAATAGCTACCAGGATGAAACGATGCCCGTTAGATGCCGTAGGTCTGATCTTGCCGATCATGTCAATTCCCCACATTGCAAAAGGCCATGGAGCCGTCAAGACGTTTAGAGGAACTTGAGGTATGTGCACCTTATCAGCATAGACTTGGCACTTGTGACAGGTCCGAGAATGCTGATAACAGTCGGCTTCCATTATGGACCAATAATATCCTGCCCGAAGGATTTTCTTTGCCATGGTGTGTCCATCGGAATGAGTCCCGAAAGTACCTTCATGCAACTCTACCATGATCCTTTCTGCTTCGTTCTTATCCACACAGCGTAATAAGGTCGAATCATGGTTACGCTTGTAAAGAATACCATTGCTGATGAAGAATTTCGCCACGAATCTCCTCAGAAACTTATTATCATTAACGGATGCACCCTCAGGGTATTCTTGAGCCTCAAGATACCTTTTTACCTCATGGAACCAGGTTTTATCTGCTACCTCTTCAGCCTCAATGTCACAGCAATGTGCGGGTTCGTCCAACCTTTCAATGGTAATTTGGGGAGCTTCATTGTCCCATCTGACCTTGAACATAGAAGACATCGTAGCTAGCGCGTCCGCCAACTAATTCTCATCTCTAGGGAAGTGTTCAAAGGTTATCTCCTCGAAGTGCGGAAGCAATGTCAACACATACTCTTTGTAAGGAATAAGATTTGGGTGTTTTGTATCCCACTCGCCTTTGATCTGACTGATCACGAGAGAGGAATCTCCGAATACACTTAAGAACTTAATCCTTAGGTCAATTACTGCTCGAAGACCCATAATGCACGCTTCATACTCCGCCATGTTATTGGTGCAGTTGAAACATAGTCGGGCGGTGAACGAAGTATGAGAGCCTTCAAGAGATATGATCACGGTGCCAATGCCATTACCCAAAGCGTTTGAAGCTCCATCAAAGTACATAGACCATCGGGATCCTTCCTCAGGTCCTTCATCCGGTCCAGGTGTCTCACAGTCAGTCACTATCATGATATTCTCATCCGGGAACTCGAAGTTCATAGACTAGTAATCATCCACTGCCTGATGTGCCAAATGATCTGCCAACACACTTCCCTTAATTGGCTTTTGGGTTGTATATTGGATGTCATACTCAGTCAAAATCATCTGCCATCTTGCTATTCTTTCGGACAAGGCAGGCTTTTCGAAGATATACTTGATTGGATCCATCTTTGATATCAATAGAGTAGTGTGAGTCAGCATATACTGTCTCCGCCGGCGATCAGCCCATGCCAAAGCACAATAAGTTTTCTCAAGCAACGAGTATCGGGTCTCGCAGTCGATAAACTTTTTGCTAAGGTAGTAAATAGCATGCTCTTTTCGGCCAGACTCGTCATGCTGCCCCAGCACACACCCCATTGAATTGTCGAGTACTGTCAAGTATAAGATCAGAGGTATCCCTTCAAATGGAGGCATCATAATAGGTGGCTCTTAGAGATATTATTTGATCCTTTCGAAAGCGGCCTGACATTCATTGTTCCATCTTACCACTTGATCTTTCTTCAGTAACTTGAAGATTAGCTCACAAGTAGCAGTCAGGTGGGAGATAAATCAGGAAATATAGTTCAGACGTCCCAGAAAGCCTCTGCCTTCTTTTTCTGTTCGGGGAGCTGACATTTCCTGTATAGCCTTCACCTTGGCAGGATCCACTTGAATGCCTTTATCACTTACGACGAAACCCAGCAGCTTACCAGATCTCACCCCAAAGGTGCACTTGTTCGGGTTTAACCTCATCTTGTACAACTTCAACCTATCAAATAGATTCTGAAGATGGTCAAGATGTTCTTCCTCAGTTTGGGATCTTGAAATCATGTCATCGACGTATACCTCAATCTCATGATGGATCATGTCGTGGAATAAGGCGACCATGACACGCTGATACGTTGCCCCAGCATTCTTCAATCCGAAAGGCATGACCTTGTAGAAAAAGGTACCCCATTGAGTAACAAAGGTTGTCTTTTCCATATCCTTGGGAGCCATTTTAATCTGATTATAACCGGAGAAACCATCCATAAAGGAGAAGACCTTATGTTGTGCGGTGTTGTCAACCAGAACATCGATATGAGGCAGAGGGAAATCATCCTTGGGACTTGCCCTGTTCAGATCCCTATAGTCAACACACATTTGAACTTTACCATCCTTCTTCGGCACAGGAACCCCGTTGGCCACCTACTGCGGGTAAGAAGTAATTGCTAGAAAACTAGCATCAAACTGTTTCATAACTTCAGCCTTGATTTTCTCAGACATCTCTGGCCGCATTCGACGGACTTTCTGTTTCACTGGAGGACAATCTTCCTTGGTAGGCAATCGGTGAACCACAATATCAGTATCCAACCCAGGCATATCTTCATAAGACCAGGCAAAGATCTCAACATAGTCACGCAGCATCTGAATCAGACGTTGCTTAACACTAGACTCCAAATTTGCACCGATCTTGACCTCCTTCTTGTCTACCTCTGTACCCATATTCACTGTTTCCACTGGCTCTTCATGCGGCTGTATATCCCTCTCTTCCTGAAGTAACAATCTAGCAAGTTCACCAGGTACTTCGCAATCATCTTCACCTTCGTCTTCGGCTAAGTTTATCGGACTTTCGAAGTCATAACCGGCAGTAGCAGAGTCGTTATCAGTGGGATCTAGAGTGGATTCAGACCTGTATATGTGAGTGTGTGTAAAATAGTTGTTTTGCAAGATAAAAAAAGAAAAACAAGGAGCGCTAAATTTGAAATGCAAGAAAACGTCCAATGTTTTTATTAATGATATATGAAAATGACACACATAAAGCCCTTACAAACAAAGCCACGGTGTCACGGGTAAGGCACCGGGCCGTAAAGTTTAAAAATTGTCTGTTACAAGTTCAAATCAAAAGTCTCATTACTGGGTAATATAAGAAACTGGCATGGAATCCTTTGTCGTCCAATTTCTTAATCCACCGTCGGCAGTCGGGTAAATCCAACTGTCAATGTCAAACTCTTCATCATCATCATCCCCAATAGCATTCACTCCCGCGTCATGTTTGGTCATAGGTGCCGTTATAACATTAGGCTTTTCAGGCGCTTCGAATTCAATTTCCTTAGCATCAATCAGATCCTGTACCTTATTCTTCAAGACCCAGCAATCATTCGTATCATGCCCCGGGCTATCAGAATGAAAAGCACAGCGGGCGTTCGGATTGTACAACGGTGATGTTGTATTGGGATTCTTCAGGGCTTCCTTCGGAATCACCAAGTTGGTCTTTAACAACTGCGGCAGAATCTGAGACAGGGTCATATGGAGCTGATTGAATTGTCTTCGCGGCCTCTCGGCTCTTGGCTGATTGTTGCATTGTGAGGCAACAACAGGTCTTGATATAACAACCGCATTGATTGCTTGGCGGCGCTCAGGTATATTCTGTGTTTTTGAACTGTAAATTGCACTGGACTCCTTCTTAAAAGGTTTCTTCTCGGTACTTGACGAAGCACCCTTCTGTATCTTGCCGCTCTTAATACTGGCTTCAACTCTTTCCCCGATCATAATCAGCTCAGTAAACCCGAACGATGAGCTACTGTGATACGGTGGGAAGAACTGACTGTTTTTGGAATGCTGGTTTACGTTTTGCATTTGTGTTTGCAAAATGTCGCGGTAAGCAAGAGTCGCCACCGACATTTATTTTATCCAATAAGGAAAGGAAAAAAGCACAGAAAAATTCCTTTTTCGAGATTTTTTTCTCGGGTTCGGGGGGTAGATTATAGAAAGGGAAGGTGTTAGCACCCTTTCTATCCGTGGTTATCCACGAGCTCTTAGGTACTTGCTCATATTGTTTTCAAAATTGCTTTTCTTTGTGCTTGTGGGTTTGAAAAAAAGTTTTTGTTTGAAAGGTGTAAGTGTGAAAAAGATTTTATTTTTGTTTTTTGAAAGAGCAAGTACTTAAGAACCATCTACCTACTCAAAAAAGGAATCGTTCTATGCTATCTTCCTTTAAACAATGCTATCCCACTATTGATGAGTAGGTAGCACCTTCGTTGGAGTTTTAGGGTCAATTCGAATAAGGGACGTGCGGTCACTAAAGCAACGTTAGGACGCCTTAGCGGTAACCCTAATGTCTTAGATCATTTGTTTTGAGGCAACAATATCTGAGGCAACCGTTTCGAGGCGACTATGATCTTTAGACAAGAGGACGACCTCTAAAGTGACCTATACTCAATGACCGCGTTACGAAGGCAACCAAGTGGGGTGTATCCTAAGAGTGCGCATGTGCGAGTGTGTCATTTTCAGTTAATTTTGTCTTTGTACATGTTAATGGTGATCTAAGTTGATTTTAGGTTAAAACATTCAGTCTTGTCATGCATTCCTATTATCAAACATCTAACAGTTATAATTTGCGGAAAATAAAATGCGGAATTTAAATTACAAGGCGTCGGGTATTTACATCGCCAAAGACAAACCCTTTAAAAGTAAATAAAGCGGTAAAAAATAATTAAATGGTCCTAATTATCTATTACATTCCGGGAACAAATACAATATTGAATAAATAGATCGCGTGCGGGAAATTAAATCGAGCGCAAGTTTAGGGTTTTGACCCTTTTTTGAAAGAAAGTATATTTTTTTGTTATTTTTGAATTAAGAAAGAAACTATCCTAAATTAATTATTAAATCAATAAATAAATAAATAAATAAATGAAAATAAATATTTTTTGGATTTTTGATATTTAAAGAAAGAAAATAAAATTAATCAATGCTAATAAAAACCTAATTATGTCTAAGTTAATTTTAATTATTTTACAAAAATGTATTAAGATTATTTCTAATTAAAGCCTAAATTAATTAAATTAATAGTTGTTAATAAAAAAAATTGGATTTTTATGAAGAAAAATATTTTGTGGTTTTGATTTTATAAAAGGAAAAAATTTGATTGGTTATAAAATAATAAAAATAATAACAATAAATAATTAAAACAAAAAAATATAAAATAGAGAGAGATAGGGGGTATGGGTCTGATTGGAGGTGTTTGAGAAGCAAATTCCATGGCCCAAACGAGCTGGCCCTGTATTGACTTTCTGGATTCCCTATGCGCATGTTGACTGGACTCCATGGTGGACGTTCCCCTCTTGGCCACCAGATCTGGCCAGGGGCCATCTGGCAATTGATTGAGTGAGGGAGTATGGTGGGCTATACGCTTGGGTACACACACAATTGTCTGCAAGAAAAAATCAGAGGAATTTGGAGGACCTGGGATTCGAACCCAGGTCCTGTAGGTGATTGCCAACGCTTGCTTCCACTAGGCCATTGTGCTTCAGTTGTTAGTATATTAAACAATAATAATAATAAGAGATAATGCGCCATATTCCAGAAAATAAAAAAAAAGTGCGCGAAAATTTGAAAGGACCAATCAGAGGGGGACACGTTGTTGTCCCTGTCCTCAGGCCTGTAACGAAGTTACCTGCGGATTTGAATCCGCAGCTAAATGCCTAGGTCATTCCCAAAATTCGTCTCAGGCCATATAAACTCCTCCCAAGACCATGGTTGCGCTCGTCTTCCTCTCCTGGTCATGTCCATAGCCATCATTGGGGCTAATTTTACCTGTAATGAAAAACCCTAATCCAAGAGGAAAAACCCTAACAATGGCGTCTTGCACCACAGAGCAGATAAACGAAATCAAATAATATAGAAAACTTGGAAATGATCTGGTGGTTACAAATATGCCATTGATTCTTTGTAATAATGCATGATTTTTGAAATACGAAATCAAATTCAGAAGAGGATCGCATGACACTTATAGTGCTCTAGGAGGTTGAAAAATGCGTGCTTTAGAGCCCAGAAGGTTGAGTAGACACCCAACAATCGATTGGTATCAAACTTTGCTTCTGAAAACGCCTCAAAGTATGATTTTGGTTTCACACTTTTTCACCACTTTTTCAAGTTTTGTTCCTTTTGTTCTTGCAGCCTCTCCATTATTTTCGTGCCTTTGCCTTCCTTATGTAATGTATATTGCATTAGGGTAAGAAACTTGGTACAAATCTCTCCATATCAATGCTCATGAATTGGATTTGATTCCACCATTACAACCTTCCAAATTTGGCCTAAATCATATCTTCTTGTAACCAATGCACTTGATGCGAATTTGATTCACATAATAGCTGTATTCAAAGCCTAAAGCAACCAAAAAAATCATGAGTTATAAATACTTTTGATTTTATATGATTTTATTTGATTTTATTTGATTTAAAATGAATAAATTCAATTAAAAATCAAATTAAATAATAAAAATAAGATATGGGCTCATGGCTGAAGCTAGGACACATGGACAATGATGCAAGCTCAAATCAAGTGGAAAAGAATGGGCCCATTTGACAAAATTTGAAGTTTTGGGGATAGTTGACTTTTGGCAATTTTGCAAAAATGTCCAACTTCAACAATGCACAACTTCTTCAATTTTGAACTTTTGGGAGTGTTATTGGACTTTTTAGAAATCCTGAGATGTCCTCTAACCAACCCTTTTGGTCTCATCTCATTTTGATATTCCATGCTCATGTTTAAGCTTAGGCAAAAAAAGGTGTTTTTGTTGACTTTCAAAAATGACCTATAATGTCCAAATTTATAACTTCTTGTGAGTGCATTTTCTGATTTTGGGGGTATGAAGATGGATTGTATGAAATTGCATCCTCTTCAAAATGAGCTTTAGATGGGTCATTTCTCATAAAGTATGAGAAAGTTATGCTTGGTCAAAGTTGAGTTGACTTTTCCTGCAAAACCCTAATTTAGCAACTTTTGAGTCTTGATGAATTTTGAGCAATCCTTGATGAACCATGATCAACCCTTGATCAAATGATGAAATATCCTTCAAAATGAGAATGTTGACAAAAAATCTTGAAGTTTGACTGTAGATAGGTCATAGTTGACTTTTGCCCTAGCACAGTCGATTTTTGGACCTTTTGAGCAATTGACTGAGCAAACTTCCTCTTCAAGGCTTGAAATTTGACATGGATGACCTTGAGAACATATTAGGAAATTGGGGAGCACTTGAAGTCATTTGGACTCAAGTATCTTGATGCAACACAAAACCCTAATTTGGGTTTGACTGCCTTAGGAGATAGCTTGACTGTCCAACTCTTCAGCAGTCTTGAGCCACTTGGAGATTTTTCTTGCAATGTCTTGAGAAATATGAGAGGGTAAATTTTGGGGTACAACAGCTGCCCCTGTTCAATCTTCTTAAATCTGAGGATGTAGATTGGCTTTCGTGCCTTTCGTGATCTGAAGGTGGAAGATGATTGAAGACTAGAGTGCCCAGAAATTTGCACTCGCATGAAGTGGTATCAGCCTTGTGATGTCGGGAATGGGCTTACAGATGCCATTTGGAGATTGTTGGTAGGAGGATGGACTTAAAAATTCCATCTGCAGTAGTGTCGATCGCATAAGAAATTCCTTAACAAGAACTTGCATACTTGTTGTTGTAGAAGATTCCGCTGGGGAAGCCTGATCTTGTTGATATTTAGGAACTTGCTTGTACCTCAACTAAGAGAATGCCTCGACTGAGTCTTAAGAACCTGTCCATAATTCAACTGTGGTAAAACATCTTCATCAAGATCTAGGAACTGTCTGGTCTTCAACGTAGTATACCGTTGAGATTGTAGAACTCGTCCACACTATGACGAAGGAAAACATCAATATCTAAGAAATGTCTGGTCTTCAACGTAGTATACCGTTGAGATTATAGAACTCGTCCACACTATGATGGAGGAAAACATCAAGATCTAGGAACTGTCTGGTCTTCAACGTAGTATACCGTTGAGATTATAGAACTCGTCCACACTATGACGTAGGGAAACATCTTCATCAAGATCTAGGAACTGTCTGGTGTTCAACGTAGTATACCGTTGAGACTGTAGAACTCGTCCACACTATGACGGAGGAAAATTTTCAAGATCTAGGAATTGTCTGGTCTTCAACGTAGTATACCGTTGAGATTATAGAACTCGTCCACACTATGACGTAGGGAAATATCTTCATCAAGATCTAGGAACTATCTGGTCTTCAACGTAGTATACCGTTGAGATTGTAGAACTCGTCCACACTATGACGGAGGAAAACATCAAGATCTAGGAACTGTCTGGTCTTCAACGTAGTATACCGTTGAGATTATAGAACTCGTCCACACTATGACGTAGGGAAACATCTTCATCAAGATCTAGGAACTGTCTGGTCTTCAACGTAGTATACCGTTGAGATTGTAGAACTCGTCCACACTATGACGGAGGAAAACATCAAGATCTAGGAACTGTCTGGTCTTCAACGTAGTATACCGTTGAGATTATAGAACTCATCCACACTATGACATAGGGAAACATCTTCATCAAGATCTAGGAATTGTCTGGTCTTCAACGTAGTATACCGTTGAGATTGTAGAACTCGTCCACACTATGACGGAGGAAAACATCAAGATCTAGGAACTGTTTGGTCTTCAACGTAGTATACCATTGATATTATAGAACTCGTCCACACTATGACATAGGGAAACATCTTCATCAATATCTAGGAACTGTCTAGTCTTCAATGTAGTATACCGTTGAGATTATAGAACTCGTCCACACTATGACGGAGGAAAATTGTCAAGATTGAGAACCTTATCTGAAATTCAACCGAGGATAATTCAGTTGAGATTTAAGAACCGGTCGGGTCTTCGACGTAGCTGATAACTTTAACTGTATCTTTCCTGAAAGGTAAAGGTCAGTCGTATTCAATGCATGAATATATCAAGCGATGATGTTCTCAAAATAAATGAGATTGTTGTATGATGCGTATATGCATGTATTATGATGTATGGAAATGTAATGTGTTTGCTGGGGAAAATAAATCCCGGATAGTTTCTAGAGAGAAGAGTTGAGTTCTTCGTTTCCGCTGAGGGTGGCGAACAAAGATGATTATGAGAATAGACCTGCAGGAGAGGATAACTCCGTTGGGGGATAAACTGATGAGGAGATTACTCTGTGGGGAAGAGATACTCTGCTGAGGATTCCACTGATAAATTCCACTGGGGATGAGTTACCGTTACTGGTGATACTGAATCCTGTTGGGGATTGAATTCCTTTTTGTGAAAGGAAAGAACTCCGCTGGGGATGATCTTTCAGTTGCGACTTCCCTAGGGATAACCTGTTAGACTCTTGCAGGGAGAATCCTTTGAGCTTTGCTAGGGACAATCTTCCTTTGAACTCGGTTGGGGATATTTATTTTTATACTCCGCCGGGGATGAACTTCTAGAGTCTACTGGGGATGATTCTACAACTCCACTGGGGAAGCTTTTTCAGACTGCGCTGGGAAAATTTTAACTCCACTAGGGATATCTTGTATTCTGCCGGGGAATATTCTTATACTCCGTTGGGGAATATTAAGATTGCCGGTGATATTAAGCCTTTTCAGTGTTGATGGTGGATAAACTCTTCTTGGGGAGAATATTACCGGTTCATTCACAGTTGCGAGTCTCAGCTGGGGAGAGCTATCATTACTGTCCTTTCTTACTCTGGGGGGAGTGAAAGTACCTTAACCATGTTCTTCAGCTGAATTTACCTTGTACCTGGTGGACAGAGAAACTATACAGCTTGGACAATTCTCTTTTGCCCCTGTTTCTGATATTACCAGTAATCATCTTTTTGTTTCGCATGCAAATATTTATGATCAGCAATTAATATCAAGTGCATATATAAAAAATGAACATTGGACGTTCTTTGCAAAACAAAACAGATAAAGGAAAAAATAGCTTGAAATATCTTTGAAAATGAATTTGTATTGATTTTGAAGTTTGGCCTGTAAATAGGAGTTTTTGTACAAGAGGCTGACGTCCTAGTAAGAGAACGCCGCCAAAGAATAGAATTTACACAATTTGTGAAAAACTAAACAAAACAGCTATGTGAATGATCCCACTGGGTTCCAACTCTGTTATTGCCTTTATGTCCTCGAGCATCTCATCACTTTGCTACTTGGTTGAAGATGAATCAGATTGATTAGTGTCGTCCGAGCTTGATAGTTGATACTGAAGCCTGGTTGCAAGGTGATCCAATGAGACATAGTGTTACGCTTTAATCCCTAATTTTTGCCTGGATCGCCCTTTCGGGTTTTCAGTCCACCGGGATACCCTTTTTTTCCCAAGCCGCCTTTTCAGGTTTTCAACTTGTCGGGTGTACAAATTTTTTATTTTCATCCCTTATTTTTGCCCGAACCCTTTTGGCTCGCCGGGAAGCCCTTATTTTTGCCTAGGCCAGTCAACCTATCGGGTCTTTGATTATGCGTAGTATCTTTTCACTATGTCTGCATTAACAGGGTGAGGAAGGTCGTCACCATCCATGTTGGTTAGAATCATAGCTCCTCCTGAGAAAATGTTCTTAACCACAAATGGCCCTTCGTAAGTAGGGGTCCATTTGCCCCTGGGATCACCTTGAGGTAGGATAATGCGCTTGATAACCAGATCCCCAATTTGATACTCTTGTCGTCTGACTTTCTTGTTAAATGCCTTGATCATCCGTTTTTGATACGCCTGACCATGACAAATAGCAGTAAGTCTCTTTTCATCGATTAAGTTCAGCTGATCAAGCCGGGTCTGAATCCAGTCATCTTCGCTCAAATCTGCATCCTTCATAATCCGAAGAGAAGGTATTTGTACTTCAATGGGAAAGACTACCTCCATGCCATAAACCAAGGAGTAGGGGGTTGCCCCTGTTGACGTCCGTGCTGAGGTACGGTACCCATGAAGAGCAAAAGGTAACATCTCGTGCCAGTCTTTGTATGTCACTGTCGTATTCTGCATAATCTTATTAATGTTCTTATTAGCCACTTCAACAGCCCCATTCATCTTCAGCCGGTAGGTAGAAGAGTTGTGATGATGTATCTTGAATTGCTTGCAGAGCTTAGTGATCATCTTGTTGTTTAGATTTGTACCATTGTCCGTAATGATCCTCTCTGGTACACCGTATCGACAGATCAGATTGTGCCGAATAAACTGTGCCACGATGTTCTTGGTTACAGTAGAAAAGGACGCTGCTTCAACCCACTTCGTAAAATAATCAATTGCTACCAGGATGAAATGATGCCCGTTGAATGCCGTAGTTCTGATCTCGCTGATCATATCAATGCCCCACATTGCAAAAGGCCAAGGTGCCGTCAAGACGTTTAAAGGAACTGGAGGTATGCGCACTTTATCAGCATAGACTTGGCACTTGTGACAAGTCCGAGAATGCTGATAACAGTCGGCTTCCATTGCGGACCATAAATATCCAGCTCGAAGGATTTTCTTTGCCATGGTGTGCCCAATGGAATGAGTTCTGAAAGTACCTTCATGTAAATCTGCCATGATCCTTTCTGCCTCGTTCTTATCCACACAACGCAGTAAGGTCGAATCATGGTTACGCTTGTAAAGAATGCCATTGTTGATGAAGAACTTTGTCACGAACCTCCTCAGAAACTTCTTATCATTAACAGATGCACCCTCGGGGTATTCCCGAGCCTCAAGGTATCTCTTCACCTCATGAAACCAGGGTTTATCTGCTACCTCTTCCATTTCAATGTCACAGTAATGTGCAGGTTCGTCCAATCTTTCAATGATAATCCAGGGAGCTTCGTTGTCCCAATTGACTTTGAACATATAAGACATCGTAGCTAGCGCGTCCGCCAACTGATTCTCCTCTCTAGGGAAGTGTTCAAAGGTTATCTCCTCGAAATGGGGAAGCAAAGTCAACACATACTCCTTGTAAGGAATAAGGTTAGGGTGTTTCGTATCCCACTCGCCT
Organism: Vicia faba; assembly: GCA_948472305.1. NCBI lineage: Eukaryota > Viridiplantae > Streptophyta > Magnoliopsida > Fabales > Fabaceae > Vicia > Vicia faba. The sequence continues at coordinate 1,554,715,879 of OX451735.1, read as the reverse complement.
TTGATCTGACTGATCACAAGAGCGGAATCTCCGAAGACACTTAGAAACTTAATCCTTAGGTCAATTGCTGCTCGAAGACCCATAATGCATGCTTCATACTCCACCATATTGTTGGTGTAGTTGAAACATAGTCGAGCGGTAAACGGAGTATGAGAGCCTTTAGGAGATATCATCACAGAGCCAATGCCATTACCCAAAGCATTCGAAGCTCCATCAAAGTACATAGACCATCATGATCCTTCCTCAGGTCCTTCATCCGGTCCGGGTTCTTCGCAGTCGGTCACTATCATGATATTCTCATCCGGGAATTCAAAGTTCATAGACTGGTAATCATCCACTGCTTGATGTGCCAAATGGTCTGCCAACACACTTCCCTTGATTGCCTTTTGGGTCGTATACTGGATGTCATACTCAGTCAAGATCATTTGCCATCTTGCTATTCTTCCGAACAAGGCAGGCTTCTCAAAGATATACTTGATTGGATCCTTTTTTTATATCAATAGAGTAGTGTGAGTCAGCATATACTGTCTCAACCGGCGAGCAGCCCATGCCAAAGTGCATCAAGTTTTCTCGAGCAACGAGTATCGGGTCTCGCAGTCGGTAAACTTTTTTCTAAGGTAATAAATAGCATGCTCTTTTCGGCCAGACTCGTCATGCTGCCCCAACACGCACCCCATTGAGTTGTCGAGTACTGTCAAGTATAAGATCAAAGGTCTCCCTTCAAATGGCGGCATCAGAATAGGTGGCTCTTGGAGATACTCTTTGATTCTTTCGAAAGAGGTCTGGCATTCATCATTCCAACGTACCACTTGATCTTTCTTCAGTAACTTGAAGATTGGTTAACAAGTAGCAGTCAGGTGTGAGATGAATCGGGCAATATAATTCAGACGTCCCAGAAAGCCTCTGACTTCTTTTTCTGTTCGGGGAGCTGGCATTTCCTGTATAGCCTTCACCTTTGCAGGATCCACTTGAATACCTTTGTCACTTACGATGAAACCCAGCAGCTTACCAGATCTCACCCTGAAGGTGCACTTGTTCGGGTTTAACCTCAGCTTGTACAACTTCAACCTGTCAAATAACTTTTGCAGATGGTCAAGGTGTTCTTCTTCAGTCTGAGACCTTGCAATCATGTCGTCAACATATACCTCTATCTCATGATGGATCATGTCGTTGAACAAAGCAACCATGGCGCGCTGATACGTTGCCCCATCGTTCTTCAATCCAAAAGGCATGACCTTGTAGCAAAAGGTACCCCATTGAGTAACAAAGGTTGTCTTCTCCATGTCTTCGGGATCCATTTTAATCTGATTATAACCGGAGAAACCATCCATAAAGGAGAAGACCTTATGCTGTGCGGTGTTGTCAACCAGAACGTCGATATGAGGCAGAGGGAAATCATCCTTGGGGCTTGCCCTGTTCAGATCCCTATAGTCAACACACATTCGAACCTTACCATCCTTCTTTGGCACATGAACCACATTGGCAACCCACTGAGGGTAAGAGGTAACTGCTAGAAAACCGGTGTCAAACTGTTTCATAACCTCAGCCTTGATTTTCTCAGACATATCTGGGCGCATTCAATGGACCTTCTGTTTCACTGGAGGACAATCTTCCTTGGTAGGCAGGCGGTGAACCACAATATCGGTATCCAACCCAGGCATATCTTCATAAGACCAGGCAAAGATCTCAATGTAGTCACGCAGCATCTGAATCAACCGTTGTTTCACACTAAGATCCAGGTTTGCACCAACCTTGACCTCTTTCCTGTCTTCCTCCGTACCCAAATTTATTGTTTCCACTGGTTCTTCATGCGGCTGTATGGCTCTCTCTTCCTGAAGCAACAGCCTAGCAAGTTCAACAGGCACTTCGCAATCATCTTCACCTTCGTCTTCGGCTAAGTTGATCGGACTTTCGAAGTCATAACTGGTAGTAGCAGAGTCGTTACCAGTGAGATCCAGAGTGGATGTAGACTTGTATACATGAGTGTGTGTAAAATAGATGTTTTGCAATATATAATAAAAGAAAAACAAGGAGCGCAAAATTTGAAATGCAAGAAACGTCCAATGCTTTTATTAATGATATATGTAGATGACATACATAAAGCCCTCACAAATGAAGCCACAGTGCCCCGGGTAAGACACCAAGTCGTAAAGTTTAAAACATTGTCTGTTACAAATTCAAAACAAAAAGTCTCATTACTGGGTAACAAAAGAAATTGGGATGAAGTCCTTTGCTGTCCAGTTGCTTAGTCCACCGTCGGTCGTTGGGTAGATCCAACTGTCAAACTCAGACTCTTCGACATCGTCTTCGATGGCATTCACTATTGAATTGCTGATGAACAGGGGAGGTCTTCCGATCCGTGCATTCCGAACAGCCCTTTGAGCTTCTGCAGTGAAACCCAAACCAAACTTATTAGTCTTATATGCAAAATCAGGGAGTTGGCCCCAATTTGCACACCCACCTTTCTCAACAACAACCCGAGCATCCTTGAAGGAATCCATCTTCATAGGAGGATCTTCAACAACAGTCTCAGTTGACGCCAGTGTCTTGGGTACCTCTTCAAAATGTTGGAACGGGGTCTCAATGAACTCCCCGTCCATCTCTACATATCAGAAAGAGTTGAGGTGGCTCACCATGTACTCCTCTTCTCCTTGCACTGTCACAATCTTCCCTTTCACTGGGTACTTTAACTTCTGGTGGAGCGTAGACGTCACTGCCCCAACTTTGTGGATCCATGGGTGACCCAGCAAACAAGAATAAGATGGCCGAATGTCCATCACATATAATTTAGACGCGAAGACTTGAGAACCAACCTTAATCGGGATATCAACTTCTCCACGTACCATTCTCTTTGACCCGTCAAAGGCCCTAACAACAATGTTACTTGGTTTCAGCTTCAACCCTTCACATTCCAACCGGTCTAGAGCTTTCTTAGGGAAAACGATCAATGAGGAACCAATATCCACCAATACATGAGCAAAAATAGTGCCCCTGCATTCAATGGAGACATGCAGGGCATCATTGTGATTCTTCCCTTTAATAGTCAAGTTGACGTAGGAGAAACCCAACCCATTATCAGCAGTCAGACTAGCCACGCAATCTTTAACCTGATCAGCTGATGTTTCTTGAGCTACGTGTGCAGTCTTAAGGAAAGCAATCAGAGCCTTGGCATGGGCTTCTGAGCAAAGTAACAAAGACAACATAGAGATTTTGGATGGGGTTTTCCCCAGTTGCTCGACTATATTGTAATCGCTCTTTTTGATGATCTTCAGAATCTCCTCCATCTCTTGTCTAGAGGCTTCAACAGTAATCTTCTTTGGTGCCTCCGTCTGGGCAGGCTCATCAGTGGTCCCTTTGCCCCGAGTGTTAGACGACTCGACAACAGGGGTGAGAATGGGAACTTGAACAGGAATAACATCGGGTACACTAGCAGGTGTAATAACAACAGGTTTCCGGGAAGTTGGCGGAGAGACATCAAGGGAGAAAAGTCTTCCGCTACGGGTGACTTTGGCAGGTCCAACGATGTTGCTGACGTCAGTATCAGCATCCAAATCTTGTTTCACTCCGTGAAAATAAACATCAGCCCCGTAGTGCCAAGGGACAACTTTATCAGACGTATAGGGGATAGTGTTGTACCCCAAAATTTTCCCTCCCATATTCTTCAAGGTTTGTCAAGAATCATCCTCAAATGGTTCAAGCCTACTCAAGAGATTGCACAGTCAAACAACCTCCTAAGCCAGTCAAAATTAGGGTTTTGTTTCTTTCAAGGAATTTGAGGTTTTCAAGGGTCCAATCAAGTTTCATAGGCTTATATACATTCTCAAGCATCTACATGTCAAGTCTCAAGGCTCGCAGTGCCAAATTCCACAGTCAAAAGCTTCATTTGTTTCACAATCAACTGCAGGGGTAAAATGGTCATTTCACAGTCAAAAGTCAGAATTTTTGATCATCATCTTATTTTGAGGCCACAATCATCATTTGATCAAGTCTTGATCATGATTCCACAAGCATAGCTCAAAAATCATCAAGATGCCAAAAGTTTCTATTTTTGGACAGCAGAAAAGTCAACTGTACCTTGACCAGGGCATAACTTTTTCATGGTTCATCATAAAATTCCCATCCCATGCTCATTTTGAAGGGGATGGCATTTCCTACAACTCATCTTCACATTCCAAGTCCAAGAAATGCTCTCACAAAAAGTTATCAATTTCTACATTATAGGTCAATTTCAAAAGTCAACAAAAATGCACTTTAAGTCAAAGATCATAACTTGAGATTGGTAAATCCAAATGACATGGGACCAAAGGCATTGATTAGATGACTTCAATACCTTTCCAAAATGTCCAAGAACATGTTCATATGATCAAAATTGAGCAAGCTATGCATTGGAGAAGTTGGGAAAGTTTTGTGAATTTGCAAAAGTCAACTTTGCTCAAAACACCTTGTTTTTGCTAATGGGCCTCAAATTTCTTCTTGAAACTTTATCCAAAGCCTATGCACGACCCATTAAGCTTAAATTGAATTATTTTCTTATTTTTAATTAATTAATTGGATTTTTAATCAATATTAATTCATTTAATTCATTTAATTGTAGGAAAATATAAAGATATGTTTTTTCCAATCTTTTGTGAAGCAAACAAGCTCAATATATGCTGGAGATTTCGTGTGCACATCAAGGGGACAAGGATCTCCAAGTTTGGCAAGATTTTTCAATCAAAAAGATTGAAAAATATTTGATTTTCAATCAAATATACAAACCATAATTCCATGGATTTTTGGTCAAAGATTTAACCTAAATTCAGTCCATTATATATACAGAACTCAACCCTAATGCATTGGACGGGAGAATTGCTGCAGAAAGCCATAGCCAATATTGAAAAAAATCAAAGAAAACTCAAAACTGTTTTGTGTTCTAGGGAAAATTAAGGACTTTTGTGGATCCAAATACATTGCTGGAGGTTCCCAGGACGATTTGCAATCAGTTTCCAGCTTCATAGCTCCAAGAATCGCTAGTTTCAGAATCACGGTTTGCATATTTCTTTCATAATCGTAATTCATTATTCATGCATCATTAACGTAATTTTTTGTGTGTTTTTCATTGCTAGAACTCCTCTGAAGCTAATGGTACAGGTTAATTGCATTATAATGTCCAGGATCATAAAACGCCATTGATGAATTCTAGGGTTTTTGAGTTCTTGAATTAGGGCTTTCCCATACAGGAAAAATTAGCACCTCTAATGCATATGGTTGTAATCGTTGCAACCAGACGAATTGAATGCCATGCTCGTGAAATATTTATGTACATCAGGGACCTATTCGCTATTTTTCCTTGTTCTGCTTTGTGGGGGTTAAAAACCCCCGCTATCTAACGTATATTCTGCAGGTTTAGGGAAGACGATGAAGACGTGTTGAGTTGTGGTTGGGCAGCTCAAATAAAACGCGCGTGATTTTGTGTTTCCAGCATAATAGTTATTTGTTATATATTATATTTGTCTTTCATCATAATAACAAAGGCAAGCGAATGGTGTAGTGGCTAGTGAGGTGGCTGGTCATCATTGGGACCTGGGTTCGATTCCCAGGTCCACCCAAATTGTTGCTATTATTTTTCATAACATGATTGTGTGCAGATTGCCAACAACGTCCTACCATGCGCTTCAATCATCAATGTGCCATGTGTCCTTATGCATCAATCCAATGGCCAGGAGATGTTAGTCATCATGATCCTCAGTCAACGCTTGCACAGCTAATTCCAAAGGTCAAACGTGGCTTGTAGCTTGATGGGCCATAAATTTCAGGATTAACCTCCATCTGGGCCAACACACCCCCCTAGTTTATTATTTTCTTATTTTCTTTCTTTTTTATTTTCTTTTAATAACTATTATTATTATTATTATTTAATTAATCCACAAATAATTATTTTTCATAATAAATTCAGACAATTAAAAAATGTAAATATTTTTATTATTATTATTGTTTAGTAATTTCACTATTAATTATTTTTTGTAAATAAATGTAAATTAATTAATTTAGTCTTTTTATTAATTAGGTTTAATTTTAATCTTTTTTCACAATAAATAAAATTAACATAGAATTAGGGTTTTCTTGATACTTTTAATTTCTTTTATTTTTTTTTATTATTTTATTTTCATTAAAAACATAAAAAACACAAAAATACTTTTTCTTTTAATTAATTATTTAATTAGTAAATTAGGTTTAATTTGAATTAATTGCAAAAAGGACCAAATTTCATTCTTTTCTAAAAAAGGGTCAAAACCCTAAGGACGTCCCGATTCAATTTCTATTCGCACATTATTATTTTTGATTATATTTATGTATCTGCTCCGAGAATGTAATAGATAATTAGGACTTTTATCGCTTTCTTTAATTTTCCGCATTTATTTTCAAGGGTTATGTTTTTTGGCGATGTAAATACCTGACGCCTTGTAATAGCGTAGATTCAATTTTCCGCAATTTATTTTCCGCACAATTATTAATTGTTAACTATGCATGACAAGACTTGTATGAAAATTAAAATCAACCCGTAGCTCACAATAAACATGTGCAAAGATAATATAAACTGAATCCTGACACACATGCATATGCCACTCCTAGGGTACGCCTCACTTGGTTGCCTCGAGGTGGTCATTGAGTATAGGGTGTTTTAGAGGTCGCCCTCCTGTCTAAAGATCCAGTTGCCTCGAAACGGTTGCCTCAGATAAAAAGGATCTAGGACATTAGGGTTACCGCTAAGGCATCCTACTATTGCTTTGGTGACCACACATGTCCCTATAATCGAATTGACCCGACAAACTCCAATGACGGTGCTACCTACTTTTCAATAGTGGGATAGTACTGTCTAAAGGACTCTTACACAACTTAATTCCTTAGAGTAGGTAGATTTCTCCTGGGTACTTGCTCTTTCAAAAAACAAAAACATCTTTTCGCACCTACACTTTCAAAAAAGTTTTCAAACAAACACTTCATACACTCTTGAGGACTGATACAAGAGTTAAAACGAAGTTTTTCAAACTAAACTTTTTTCAAAACCCACAAACACAAGAAAAGCAAACTCTTTTGAAAACATAGTGAGAAAGTACCTAAGAGCCCGTGGATAACCACAGATAGAAAGGGTGCTAACACCTTCCCTTTCTATAATCTACCTCCCGAACCCGAGAAACATCTCGAAAAGGAATTTTGCTGTGCTTTTGTCCTTTCCTTGTTGGAGAAAATAAAAGACGGTGGCGACTCTTGCTTACCGCGACATTTTGCGAAACGCAAACGCAAACCAGCATTCCAAAACAGTCAGTTCTTTCCCACCGATCACAGATAGGCCCTGGAACAGTAATGATCAACGGCGCAATTCTTGGAACAGATGTAATTCTAACAGGATTTCTCGAGGAAGCCTTAGAAGAATCGTCGAAAATGGTGAGAATATCAACTTCTTCAGTATGAACTAAAGGAACAACAATCTTCTCAAACAAAATTTCTTTGTTATCCATCAGGCGTTGGACACCTGACTTCAAAAGATGGCAACTGGTAGGTAGGACAGAACACATACGGCAACCTTCATCACAGCCCGGAAATAAACCGGCTAGCAAAAGGTTCTTCTTCAAAGTCATTAAAGGGGTAACAACGTTGTTCACAGAAACCACAAACGAGTCTTCATCTATAGCATTTACTCCATGCTTGGGCATAAGAGCAGTCACAATATTAGGTCTTTCAGGCGCCTCGAACTCAATCTCCCTAGCATCAATCAAGTCTTGTACTTTGTTCTTCAAAACCCAACAATCATCTGTATCATGCCCCGGGCTATCAGAGTAAAAAGCGCAGCGGGCATTAGGGTTATACTTTGGTGATGTAGTGTTGGGATTCTTCGGGGCCTCCCTTGGAATCACTAGATTGGTTTTCAATAATTATGGCAGAATCTGAGATAAAGTCATGTTGAGCTGAGTGAATTGCCTTCGCGGTCTCTCGGCTTTTGGCTGATTGTTGTGCTGAGGAGCACCAGCAGGTCTTGAAATAACAACCGCATTAACAACTTGGCGGCGTTCAGATCTATTCTGGCTTTTTGAACTGTAAACAGCATTGGACTCCTTCTTAAAAGGCTTCTTCTCGGTGCCTGATGAAGCACCCTTCTGTATTTTACCAGACTTAATACCAGCCTCAATCCTTTCCCCGGTCATGATCAGCTCCGTAAACCCAGACGAAGAACTTCCAATCAGATGGTTGAAATACGGACCAGACAAGGTCCCCAGAAACATATCCACAAGCTCCCTATCAGCCGAGGGTGGTTGCACTCTTCCAGCAAGGTCCCTCCACTTCTAAGCATAATCTTTGAAACCTTCTCCCGCACCCATTGACATACCCTGGATTTGGGTATGCATAGGAGCGAGGTCGACATTGTATTGGTACTGCTTGTAGAAAGCAGCAGCCAAGTCTTCCCAATTACAGATGCTAGTTCCTTCCAACTGGTAAAACCATTCAAGCTGAGTCCCTGAAAGACTGGAGGTGCAGTTTCGGACAAGAAACTCTGTCGTACTTAGAAAAAGCCGGTGCTTTGAACTTATGGGGAATTACCACCCCAAATGACAGACCCAGATCTCCAAAGTCCAGACCAGGCACTTTCTATACTTCCATCGCACTCAAACAGTCTTCCAATTGCTTGTATCTATCCTCAACCGGAGGATACTGTTCTTCATCAAAGTCCGTCTCGTTGTCTGAAACCACAGGGCTAGGAGCCCTCCTTTCTTCCTGAGTATCTTTCCCTCCAGATGAGGTGGTCAAATCAACTTCGTCTCGTAGCCTATTTCCAAACCTGTGACCTGTGTTAAACAGGACTGTCTTCTTCTTCTTCTTCTCCTCTTTCAGAATAAGGGTCTTCAGATCTTGCTGACCCTTAGTTAGATTCATGAACAACTCTTGGAATTGGGCATTTTGAACCTGCAGAGCCTTGATTGCTTGTCCAGAAGACATGATGCTGAAATAAACAGCAAAGAAGATGAGAAAACCTGTAAGGATACCTGTTATGAGGTGCATGGAATGAAATGCGTATGCTATGATTTCAAAGACATCGAGAGATTCAAATTCGTAAACAAGAAATGAAACACACTTTTATTAGATAAACTTTGAAATTAATTGTTCAACAAATGCCCTTAAGGCATTACAAGAAAGGAAATACTGAAAAGTAGATAAAAACTGGAAGTAATCAAAGGACATCAGCGCTCCCATGGACGTTTGCCTTTAGTGCTGACATAGTCATTGAGGATCCGCTCGTTCTCCAACTGCCTAGTCAACTTCTGAATCTTCTGCTCTTGCTCGTGATACTTTTCTCGGTAAGTATCCCGTTCTTCTCTCAGCTGCATCCAGGACCTCTTCAATGCCCCAATGTCAGTATGCATGTAAGGGTGGAGAATGGTAGGAGGAACCCCTTCCTCATCAGCAACTTCAACAATGATAGGAAAGACGGCTTCATAGGGCATTCCCAGCTTTTGGGTGCGTATGCAAACCCATCGGAGATATGGTTCCATCGGTAGAGAAGTCTTCGCACCAACTCGTGTGGATCATATCTGTGTACTCTATCCCAAGCCCTTATGAATCTGCGACGTTGCTCGTCACTATCCCCTTGGAAATCAAAGATTATACTAGGCATTAGCAGCTCATGAGGTCCTTCCCTTATGGCTCGCCCAAACTGACGTAAGGCCAAGCATGGATTGTAAGTAATTCCTCCATGGGTTCCTATCAGTGGAACATTGGGGTATTCCCCACAGCGATCAATAACGGCCACCTCGTCCATACCCTTAATAGTCCAAATGATGTCATTGTGAGAGAGAGATATAACCCTGTAAGCCCAGCCCATGCCTTTCTTGTTCTTTAAAACTGATTTGGGAAGGTGAGAAATAAACCACCTCGCCAATAACGGAGCACAACACATCAAGGTTCCCCGCTTCTGAGCAGTACGAGCATAAAGCTGATGAATAATGTCACCCAAGAGAGTGGGTACATGATTACCAGAGATGAAGATTTTTACCGCATTCACATTAACAAATGAGTCCGAGTTAGGAAACAATACCAAGCCATATATCAGAAGAGCCAGAATATCTTCGAATGCCTGGAAGTCTAGACTATCCCAGAAGTGATTAGCCTTACCAACCAAGAACTTAGTCAGAAAGCCCTTTGCTCCACTACGAGTTTCCCAATTAGCCATTACCTCATCCTTTGTCATATAAAGGGCTGAAGCAATCTCTTCTGGCCTAAGGATCTTCTCCCAACTTGTGAACGGGGTCTGCTCCAGAATAGAGATACCAAGCAAATCAGAGAACTCTTCCAAGGTAGGGACCAACTGGTAGTCCTGAAAAGTAAAGCAATGGTATAGTGGATCATAGAACTGGACTAGGACACTCATCATCTGCTCGTTCAATTTGGAGGTGACCAAACTAAGAAGATGCCCATGTCTTCTGATGAAGGAGGTAGTATCTGACATCTTTGCAACCAACTCTTTAAGCATAGTGGGAACCTGGACAAAGTTGATCCGGATTGTGTTCCTACGCATAGGTGCCATGACCTACAAAATAGAACAAAGATGAATCCCTCCTGTCTTTGAAATAGGTTAGTCCAATGCAAGATGTATGCAATGTTATGATGTCATGATGTCATGATAGAAAGCACACCATAAGTATCCACAAATAGCAAACATGGTAAAGGCACACAAGTCACACAGAGATCCCTTAGATTTCAGGATGGCAAGGAGTCTAGGTACTACCCTCTTTCAGTTCAGTTGGTTTAAACCTGTCCCAAAAATAGTAACCGGGTTCTAGAGGATCTCAATATCACTGACTACCCTCGATCGGTCATAATTCCAGTTTAGCAACCTTTTTTTGCGGCCAAAATCATCGCGAGAGTTTAGTCTCAATGAGTGTAGCATACTGCTACTGTTTTATGGCCAAGTTGGTCAATTTAAAGGTTCTAAGGCCAGTTGGTGCTTAATGACTCCTTAGGAGATAACTTGATTGTCCAACTCTTGAACAATCTTGAGCCACTTGGAGATTTTTATTGCAATGTCTTGAGAAATATGAGAGGGAAAATTTTGGGGTACAATAGCTACCAATCAGATGGTTGAAATATGGATCAGACAAGGTCCCCAGAAATATATCCATTAACTCCCTGTCAGCCAGCGGGGGTTGTACTCTTCCAGCAAGGTCCCTCCATTTCTGAGCGTAGTCTTTGAAACCTTCGCTCGCACCCATAGACATACCCTGAAGTTGGGTATGCGTGGGAGCGAGGTCGGCATTGTATTGGTACTGCTTGTAAAAAGTAGCAGCAAGGTCTTCCCAATTACGAATACTAGCTCCTTCCAGTTGGTAAAACCATTCAAGTTGAGTCCCTAAAAGACTATCTTGAAAGAAGTGGATCCAGAGGTTCTTATCAGCAGTGTATGGCTGGATCTTTCTAACATACGAGCGGAGGTGCAACTTTGGACAAGAAACCCCGTTGTATTTAGCAAAGATTGGTGCTTTAAACTTGTGGGGAATCACCACCCCATATGACAAACCCAAATCACCAAAGTCCAATCTAGGTATCTTCTGGATCTCCATCGCACTTAACCGGTCTTCAAGTTATTTATACCTATCCTCAGCCGGAGGATACTGGTCTTCGTCAAAGTCAGTCTCGTTGTCTGAAACCACAGGGCTAGGAGCCCTCCTTTCTTCTTGGTTTTCTCCCCCTCCATATGAGTGGGATAAATTGACTTCATCTCGCAAATTGTTCCCGAATCTGCGACCCATGTTCAGGAGAACCGTCTTCTTCTTCTTCTTCTTCTTCTTATCCTTCAAGATAAGAGTCTTCAGATCTTGCTGACCCTTAGCCAAATTCATGAACATTTCCTAGAATTGAGCGTTTTGAGCTTGTAGAGCCTTGATAGCTTGATCAGTTGATGTTTCAGCAGACATGATGTGCTGAAATAAACAGCGAAGAAGATGAGAAACCTGTAAGGGTACCTGTGATGAGGTGCATGGAATGAAATGCGTATGATATGATTTCAAAGACTTTGGAGATTCAAATTCGTAAATCAAAATGAAACACACTTTTATTATATAAACTTGAAACAATGTTTGATAAGTGCCTTTAAGGCGTTACAAAAGGAAATACTGAAAGGTAAATCAAAACTAAAAATAACAAAAGACATCAGCGCTCCCATGGTCATTTGCCTCCTGTGCTGACATAGTCATTGAGGACCTTCTCATTCTCCAACTGTCTTGTAAGCTTTAGAATCTTCCGCTCCTGCTCGTGATACTTTTCTATGTAAGTATCCCGCTCTTCTCTTAATTGGATCCACGACCTTTTTAATGCCCCAATATCAGTTGGCATGTACGGATGTAGGACAGTAGGAGGAACCCCTTCTTCATCAGCATTCTCAACAATTACCGGTAAGACAGCTTCGTACGACATTCCTAGTTTTTGGGCACGGATTCGAACCCATCAGAGATATGGTTCCATCGGAAGATAGGTCTTCATCCCTAACTCGTGTGGATCAGACCTGTGTACCCCGTTCCAAGCTCGTATGAACCTGCGGCGATGCTCTTCATTATTCCCTTGGAAGTAAAAAACAATGCTCGGCATTAGCAACTCATGAGGTCTGTCCCTCCCAGCTCTCCCAAACTGACGTAAGGCCAAACAAGGGTTATAGGTAATCCCTCCTCGAATTCCAAGTAGTGGAACATTGGGGTATTCCCCACAACGATCAATAATAGCCACTTCTTCCATGTCTTTAGTGCTCCAGATAATGTCAGTGTGAGCGAGAGACATAATTCTATAGGCCCAACCCATGCCTTCCTTGTTCTTCAAAACAGATTTGGGGAGGTGAGAAATAAACCACCTCACCAGCAATGGTGCACAACACATAAGGGTTCCCCGTTTCCGAGCAGTACGAGCGTAAAGAGAGTGTAGAATGTTACCCAAGAGAGTGGGCACCGGATTACGAGACATGAAAATCTTCACTGCATTCACGTCGACGAAAGAATCTGAGTTAGGAAACAACACCAAACCATAAATGAGAAGATCCAGGATATCCTCGAATGCTTGAAAATCCAAACTGTCCCAAAACTGATTAGCCCGATCAACCAAAAACTTAGCCAAGAAGCCCTTTGTCCCACTTCGAGTCTCCCAGTTAGACATTACCTCAGCCTTTGTCAGATGGAGGGCTGAAGCAATCTCTTCCGGCCTAAGGGCTTTCTCCCAACCTGTAAACGGCGTCTGCTCTAGAATAGAAATACCAAGTAGATCAGAGAACTCCTCCAGAGTAGGGACTAACTGATAGTTCGGGAAAGTGAAGCAGTGGTATAACGGATCAAAGAACTGGCACAAAACACTCATCATCTGCTCATCTAATCTGGAAGTGACCAAACCAAGGAGGTGCCCATGTCTTATGATAAAGGAGGAAGTATCTGGAACCTTTGCAACCAAATCTCTAAGCTGAGTAGGAATCTGAACAAAACTGATGCGAATAGTGTTTCTATGCATAGAGGCCATGACCTACAAAACAGAACAAAGATGAATCCCCTCTGTCTTTGAAATAGGTTAGTCTTGATGCAAGATGCATGCAATGTCATGATGCATGATGTTATGATAGAAACACACCACAAGTATTCACATATAGCAAACATGGTAAGGGCAAACAAGTCACACAATATCCCTTAGATTTCAGGCTGGCATGGAGTTTAGGTATTACCCTCTTTTAGTTTAGTTGGTTCAAACCTGTCCTAGTAATAGTAACCGGGTTCTAGAGGATCTCAATATCACTGACCACCCTCGATCGGTTATAATTCCAGTTTGGCAACCTTTTCTTGCGGCCAGAATCATCGCGAGAGTTTGGTCTCAATGAGTGTAGCATACTGCTACTGTTCTATGGCTAAGTTGGTCAATTATAGGTTCTAAGGTCAGTTGGTGCTTAATGACCCCTTAGAAGACCCATATTCTCCTTGTTCCACCATAAGGGATATCGGTACAAACTAAAGTGCCACGCCAACGTAGCTACTGCTTCAACCGTATCGGTCTACACCGTACAGTTCCCTCACAGTCTATTGCTACTTACCTAAAAGGTATCCCCCAGATCCGGTTTAGGATCTATAGTAACTCCGATACAAGCCCACAAATATAAATAAAACAGATCAAACAATTGAAAACATTATGATGAACTATTCCTAAGGTACACCCCACTTATTAACTCCCCAGCAGAGTCGCCAGTTCTGTGATACGGTGGAAAGAACTAACTGTTTTTGGAATGCTGGTTTGCGTTTTGTATTCGCAAAATGTCGCGGTAAGCAAGAGTCGCCACCGACTTTTATTTTATCCAACAAAGAAAGGAAAAAAGCACAGAAAAATTCCTTTTTCGAGATTTTCTAGGTACAGGGGGGGGGGTAGATTATAGAAAGGGAAGGTATTAGCACCCTTTCTATCCGTAGTTATCTACGGGCTCTTAGGTACTTGCTCATCATTTTCAAAATGTTTTCTTTGTGTTTGTGGGTTTTGAAAAAGTTTTTGTTTCAACTTCGATTTAACTCTTGCTTCTATCCTCAAGAGTGTAATGAAGTGTTTTTGAAAACTTTGTTTGAAAAGGAGTGTAAGTGTGGAAAATTTGTTTTGTTTTGGATGAGCAAGTATCTAAGAACTATCTACCTACTCAAAAAAGGAATCGTTCTATGCTAATTTCCTTTAGACAATGCTATCCTACTATTAATGAGTAGGTAGCACCGTCGTTGGAGTTTGAGGGTCAATTCGAATGAGGGACATACGGTCACTAAAGCAATGTTAGGACGCCTTAGTAGTAACCCTAATGTCTTAGATCATTTGTTTGAGGCAACAATATCCGAGGCAACCATTTCGAGGCGAATATGATATTTTAGACAAGAGGACGACCTCTAAGATGACCTATACTCAATGACCGTGTACGAAGGCAACCAAGTGGGGTGTACCCTAAGAGTGCGCATGTGCGAGTGTGTTGTTTTCAGTTATTTTTATCTTTGCACATGTTAAGGGTGATCTAATTTGATTTTAGATTAAGCATTCATTCTTGTCATGCAAGCCCTATTATCAAACATCTAGCAGTTATAATTAGCAGAAATTAAAGTGCGGAAATTAAATTACAAGGCGTCGGGTATTTACATCGCCAAAAGAAACCCTTTGAAAATAAAATAAAGCGGTAAGAATAATAAATGTCCTATTTAAAACTATTACAAGCCGGGAGCAGATACATAATTGGATAAAGAAAAATAAAGCGCGGCACAAAATTAAATCGAATGCGAATTAGGGTTTTGACCCTTTTTAAAAGAAAATGCCTTTTTTTGTTGTTTTTACTTTAAGAAAAGAAATTAAATCCTAAATTAAATACTAAATGAATAATTAAATAAATTAATGAAAATAATAAATGATATATTTTGGGAGTTTTTATTATTTAAATAAAGAAAATAAAATTATTAAATGAATTAAAGCCTAATGATTCCTAATTAATTTTAAATATTTACAAAATAAATTCAAGTTACCTAATTAATATCCTAATTAATTAATTAGTATTTATTAATAAAAAAAGAATTTTGAAATTTTATTGGATAAAAAAAAGTATTTTTGTGATTTTTTGATAAAAAGGAAATTAATTTAATGGTTAGTAAATTAACTAACTAAAATAAAGCAATTAAATTAAATAAACAAAAAATATAAAAACGATAGAGATGGGCCTGAGATTTGGAGGGTGTAGAAAGCATTTTGTTGGCCCAATTGATGCTAGTCCAATTGACTTTTTGTGATCTTGTGCACACGCATTGACTGGCTTATGGTGTGCCTTTGAGGCTTGGCCACCAGATCTGGCCATCTGGCGCATGGAGGAGAGATGTGCATGGTGGACCTCAGACTTGAACACGCACATGATTACCTGAAAACAAATAAGAAAATGCAGTTTGCTGGAGGCAGGGATCGAACCCCTGACCTCCAGCCTTTGGATCCTTGAACGCTTATGTGGCCACCACTAGGCCAAGTTGCTTCATTTGTTATAACAATACAAACATAATATAATATATAAAAACAAAGTATATGGCCAGAAATAAAAAAAAACGCACAAAATATTTGAACGGACGAATGAATGGACGACACGTCTTCGTCCTTGTCCTCTAAATCCTGCAATTTTTACCTGCGGATTTTTATCCGCAGCTAAAAGCGTAGCTTCTTTCTAAAATCTTCCCCAGGCCATATAAATGAAAGGTAGCACCATGGTTGAGCTCGTCTTGTTTCCCTGAACAAGATGATACCCTTCATGCAAGCCAATTATTCCTGTAATAAAAAGCCCTAAAAAAACCTAGAAAACCCTACAATGGTGATCCACGATATAAAGCATAAGAATGAAATTGGTTATTGCAGAAAGCTAGCAAATGTCATGGTGAATCCGAATATGCAATTAGTTTTTGTTATAGATGCAAGAATAATACAAATTAAATTCAAGAATGGAGCGGATACGTGAGGGGCTTACAGTGCACTAGGAGGTCTGAAAACACGTGGTTTGGATTGGTTTCGCTTGTGGAGATGGCCAGGAAGAGATTGGGACAAGTCTTGAAATTGCCTCTATGCCTGATTTCGATCTCACACTTTTTTCTGGTTTTTGCAACTTTGGTTCTCACTCAATGCTTGATTTCCAACCCTGATTTCTGTCCCCCTCGCCTCCTTATGTATTGTACAATACATTAGGGTAAAAAATTATGTCCAAATCTTCCCCCATTGATGATTTTGAGATTTGATTTTATTCTCTTTCAAAGCTTTCCAATTTTGGCCTAAATCCAATCTCCTTGTGCATAATGACCTTGATACGAGTTTGATTGCAATGCTAGCTATAGTTGGAGCCTGAAACAACCAAAAAATCCTTTGTTATCAATGCTTTAGATTTTATTTGATTTAAATCAAATTAATTCAAATAAAAATCAAAATAATTAATAAAAACATGACATGGACACATGGACAAGGCTAAAGCACGTGGGCAATAATGCAAACTCAAAACAAGTGAAAAAGAATGGGCCCATTTGGCAAAAATTGAAGTTTTGGGGATAGTTGACTTTTGGCAATTTTGCAAAAAAGTCCAACTTCAACAATGCATAACTTCTTCAATTTTGAACTTTTGGAGGTGTTCTTAGACTTTTTAGAAATATTGAGATGTCCTCTAATCAAACCTTTTGGTCTCATCTCAATTTGATATTCCATGATCAAGTTAGAAGCTTTGACAAAAAAGGTGTTTTTGTTGACTTTTCAAAATAACCTATAATGTCAAAATTCACAACTTCTTGTGAGTGCATATTTTGATCTTGGGGTATGAAGATGAATTATAGGGAATTTCATCCTCTTCAAAATGAGCTTTGGATGGGTCATTTCTCATAAAGTATGAGAAAGTTATGTTTGGTCAAAGTTGGGTTGACTTTTCCTACAAAACCCTAATTTAGCAACTTTTGATTCTTGATAAATTGTGAGCAATCCTTGATGAATCATGATCAACCATTAATAAAATGATGAAATATACTTCAAAATGATTATGTTTGCAAAAAATCTTGAAGTTTGACTGTATTTGGGTCACAATTGACTTTTTCCCTAGCATAGTCGATTTTTGGACCTTTTGAGCAATTGAATGAGAAAAATTCCTTTGCAAGGCTTGAAACTTGACATGGATGATCTTGAGAACATATTAGGACATTGGTGAGAACTTGGGGTCACTTGGACTCAAGGATCTTGATGCAACACAAAACCCTAATTTGAGTAGACTGCCTTAGGAGAGAGCTTGTCTGACCAACTCTTGGGCTATCTTGAGCAACTTGGAGATTTTTCTTGCAATGTTTTGAGAAATATGGGAGGGAAAATTTTAGGGTACAACAACAACGTATTGCTATTTACCTATGAATGTTTCCCAAATCCGGGTAGAGGATTTCAAACCCAAACAATAGAACTAAAGTGTAAAGCATACAAGTCAAGCAAGATAACCATGTAAAGGTGATCTAAAACCCTAAGGTAACCCCACTTTTAGATAGCTCCCCAGCAGAGTCGCCAGTTCTGTGATACGGTGGGAGAACTGACTTGAGGTTTTGCGTTTGTGTTCACAAATGTTTCGGTTTAGCAAGAGTCTCCACCGACTTTTATTTTATCCAAAAGGAAAGGTAAAAAAGCACAGGAAAGACCTTTGAGATTGTTTTTGGGTTCGGGGGGTAGATTATGAAAAGGGAATGTGCTAGCACCCTTTTCATCCATGGTTTTCCATGGGCTCTTAGTTACTTGTTTTAGATCACTTGCTTTTGCTTTTCAATTGTTTGAAATGGTGCTTTTGTGTGTGGTTTTGAAAGTATTTTGAAAAGAGGCCTTTGTTTAGGCAACCTTTGTAATGATTCTTGTTTGAATGTATACAAAGGTGTTTGTCTTTTGAAAAATGTTTCAAAGTTTGAAAATTTGTTTGGAAAATGTTTTGAAATTGTATGTGTTTGTTTGAAAATAGCAAGGATGTTTACAAGTTTGGTCAAGTAACTAGGAGTTGTCTACCCTACTCAAAGATCTTTCCTACACATTTTTAACCCTTTGACATTGTTGTTTTACCATTGTATTTGGTAAACAACCCTATCTTTGGATGTTAAACGGGACGGGCGTGGGTCATCGTATGACCATGATAACAATATTTCCAAGTATCTTAGCAAGTTTTTGAGGGACTAGATCATTTTTGTTTAGGCAACCAAGATAGCGTCATCGAGGGACTATGATCTTTTTGTTTTGATTGATTTTGCCAAGATACCTAGCATGCATACCATGGCCATTTTAAGGCAACAAAGTGGATGAAATCCTAGGGGTGCTTGTGTGCAAGGTGTTGTCATTTTTCATGCATTTTTGTCTTGTGTTTAGTCACGCTATTTATTTGATTTTGGTTTTTGCATACAAAACCCTAATCTTACTATCATGCATATAAAAGCAATAAAATGCGTAAAAGTAAATCTAAGACTATTACAACATTATTATGGGGAGGGGATACAAGTTTGAATTGGGGGATATTGCTCAAAATAAAAACCCTAAAACTATTACAACCATATTGAATTTATTGTACAAATAAATAAATAAGCAAATATTTAAATATTTAACAAAATGTAAATATGCACAAATGTTTTTTTGTATTTATTTTATGTATGTAAAATATATTTATTTAAGTCTTAAAAATAAGAGAAAATAAAAATGATTATTTTTGGAAAGGGTAGAAACCCTAATTTTTGCTTTAAGAAAATAATGCTTTCTAATTATTTATTTATCCTTTTTTATGTACAAGAAAGTAAATAAAAATATATAAAAATGTTAAAAAAATAATATTTGTGAGAAAATAGTATTTTAAGTATAAAAATAAAAATGTATAATATTTTTATATTATTTATAAGTTTATTTAAGAAAAATAAAAGTATATTATTATTAGTAAACTATTTTTATGCCAAACTTCAAGATTTTTTGTCAACATTCTCATTTTGAAGGATATTTCATCATTTGATCAAGGGTTGATCATGATTCATCAAGGTAGCGATTCCTAAAGATTCATCAAGGATGCAATGTCCTACAATCCATCTTCATACCCCAAGATCAGAAAATGCACTCACAAGAAGTTACAAATTTGGACATTATAGATCATTTTTGAAAGTAAAAAAAAACACCTTTTTTGCCAAAGCTTATAGCTTGAGCATGGAATATCAAAATGATATGAGAACAAAAGGGTTGGTTCTAGGACATCTCATGGTTTCCAAAAAGTCCAAGAACACTTCCAAAAGTTCAAAATTGAAGAAGTTATGCATTGTTGAAGTTGGGCATTTTTCCAAAATTGCCAAAAGTCAACTATCCCCAAAACTTCAAATTTTGTCAAATGGGCCCACTTTTTTCCACTTGATTTGATCTTGTCACACTACACACGTGTCCTAGCTCCAGCCTTATGGCCATTTATCAATTTTTCTATTTTATTGGATTTTTTATTGAATTAATTTATTTTAAATCAATTTAAATCAAATAAAATCTAAATATTGATCATTTAGGATCTTTTTGATTGATACATGTCTTAATTGTCATCATGGACATGATCAAACTCGTATCTCACCATATCATGAACAAAAAGATGGTTTTTGGACAAATTTGGAAGCTTTTTCATGGAAGATCAAATCATATCTCCAAGCATTGATTTGCAAAGATTCAAGTCCAAATATTTGACCTAATCCAATGCCCATTACTTATACAATCTAGAGGAACACGAATCAAGACCTAGAGGCTGCTAAATCCCAAAAACAAAACTTGAGAAAAACTTGAAAAAGCTTGAAACTGAAATATGTTTTAGAGGCCGATTCAAAGAAAAAACTCAACATAGACCCCTTGCTGGATATCCACTGAGTGAAAGGAAATGAAAATCAAGCTCTTTCCTCTCCTTAATCACGCTGTAAGTCTCTTGAAAAATGCCCCTGTACTCGAAATCACATACTCATATTCCTGCATTTTCTTGGCAAAATCGTTACATAATCATGCTTATCGTTCCATTTAGAAGCTTTTTGCATTATTGAATTACATTTTCATGGCCTGTAACCCCCTAGCCGATTCTAGGGTTCTTGGTTCTTGTTTTTGGGTATTTTAATTGCAGGCAAAATTGATGATAATAATGGACATGGACATGATCAGTGGAAGGAGACGAACACAACCATGTGTTTGGAATTAATTTCCATGGCCTAGAGAAGATTTTAGGAGGGTCATACGGATTTAGCTGCGGATAAGAATCCGCAGGTGAATAACCAGTTTGTAACGAAGAAGACGAATACGTGTCTTCCCCCCATTGGACGTTTCAAATTGCGCGTGTTTTGTTTTTTTTTTATTCTGGCATAATAGTTGTTTTCCCATATTATAATTAATACCTAATCCACTAACAATTGAAAGGCGTTGGCTCAGTGGCAAGGTGTGTGCTTGGTAACTAACACGACCTGGGTTCGAATCCCAGGTCCCCCATATTACTTTGCTATTTTTCTTCAGGTGTTCTAGCGCTTTTCAACAATCATGGCCTATCATACACCTTCATCCAATGCCTGCCAGATGGCCTCCAGGCCAAATCTGATGGTCCATATTGTAGATCCATCACAAGGCCAAGTCAAAGGCGTACAAGGAATCAGGAAAAGTCAACAAGGCTTGTATTGGGCCACAAAAATTGTTGATCTCACATCCAAATCAGGCCCACACCCTCCTTGGTTATTTCTATTTATTTCTTTCTTTTTATTTTGTTTCTTTATTTTATTTCTTTATTTTGTTTAATTATTTCCATTATTATTTAAATCACCAACCAATTAATCTTTTTCTTAATAAAATCAAAAACACAAAAATATATTTTATTTATTAAAATTAAATTCATCACTTTATTTTTTGTAAATAAATATTAATTCAATTAATTTAGTTTTAATTAGGTTTAACTTTTAATATTTTTGCAATATTTAAAATCAATGTAGATAATTAGGTTTTTACTAACTTTGACCAAATTTATTTTATTTCTCTAAATATCCAAAAATCCAAAAATATATTTTTTAATTAATTAATTAATTAATTTAATTAAATTAGTTTATTTCCTTTTAATTCAAAAAAAAATAACAAAAAAATCTTTTCTTTAATAAAAAGGGTCAAAACCCTAGAGTGCGCCCGATTTAATTTTCTCGCATGCGATCCATTTATCATATTGATGTAATTGTTTCCGGAATGTAATAGTTTTAATAGGACTTTAACTTATTTTATCGCTTTATTTTATTTTCCGCATTTTAATTTCAAGGGTTGTTTTTGGCGATGTAAATACCCGACGCCTTGTAATAGTTTAGATTTAATTTCTGCAATTTAAATTCCGCAATCTATAAACTATTAGATGTTTGATAATAGAGAATGCATGACAAGATCGAATGTATGAACTTAAAATCAACATAGATAACCCATTGACATGTACAAAGATAAAATAACCGAAATAACACACTCGCACATGCGCACTCTTAGGGTACACCTCACTTGGTTGCCTTCGAACGTGGTCATTGAGTATAGGAAGTTTTAGAGGTCGCCCTCTTGTCCAAAGATCATAGTTGCCTCGAAACGGTTGCCTCGGAAAAATGATATAAGACATTAGGGTTACCGCTAAGGCGTCCTAACATTGCTTTAGTGACGGCACGTCCCTTAATCGAATTGACCCTTAAACTCCAACGACGATGCTACCTACTCATCAATAGTGGGATAGCATTGTCTAAAGGATATTAGTACAGATTGATTCCTTTTTCGAGTAGGTAGATGGTTCTTAAGTACTTGCTCTCTCAAAACAAAATAAAACTTTTCGCACTTACACCTTTCAAACAAAAAACTCTTTTCAAACCCACAAACACAAAGAAAAGAAATTTTTGAAAACACTTTGAGCAAGTACCTAAGAGCCCGTGGATAACCACGGATAGAAAGAGTGCTAACACCTTCCCTTTCTATAATCTACCCCCCGGACCCGAGAAACATCTCGAAAAAGGAATTTTTCTGTGCTTTTTTCCTTTCCTTGTTGGATAAAATAAAAGACGGTGGCGACTCTTGCTTACCGCGACATTTTGAGAAAACAAACGCAAAACGCGGATCTGGGGGATACCCTTTAGGTAAGTAGCAATAAACTGTGAGGGAACTGTACGGCACAGACCGATACGGTTGAAGCAGTAGCTACGTTGGTGTGGCACTTTAGATTGTATCGATATCCCTTGTGTTGGAACGAGGAGAATATGGGTCATCTAAGGGGTCATTAAGCACCAACTGACCTTAGAACCTTTAAATTGACCAACTTGGCCATAGATCAGTAGCAGTATGCTACACTCATTGAGACTAAACTCTCGCGATGATTCCGACCGCAAGAAAAGGTTGCTAAACTGGAATTATGACCGATTGAGGGTAGCCAGTGATATTGAGATCCTCTAGAACCCGATTACTATTTTTAGGACATGTTTAAACCAACTGAACTGAAAGAGGGTAGTACCTAAGCTCCTTGCCAGCCTGAAATCTAAGGGCTCTCTGTGTGACTTGTATGACTTTACCATGTTTGTTATTTGTGGATACTTGTGGTGTGCTTTCTATCATGACATCATGACATCATAACATTGCATACATCTTTCATTGGACTAACCTATTTCAAAGACAGGAGGGATTCATCTTTGTTCTGTTTTGCAGATCATCATGATGTCCATGCGTAGGAATACCATCCGGATCAACTTTGTCCAGGTTCCCACCATGCTTAAAGAGTTGATTGCAAAGATGCCTGATACTACTTCCTTCCTCAGGAGACATGGTTATCTTCTCAGTTTGGTCACCTCCAAATTGGACGAGCAAATGATGAGTGTCCTGGTCCAATTCTATGATCCGATGTACCATTGCTTTACTTTCCAGGACTACCAGGTGGTTCCCACCTTAGAAGAGTTCTCTGAGCTGCTCGGTATCTCTGTTCTGGAGCAAACCCTGTTTACTGGTTGGGAGAAGATTCTTAGGCCCGAAGAGATTGATGCAGCCCTTCATATGACCAAAGAGGAGGTAATGGCTAATTGGGAGACTAGAAGTGGAGCAAAGGGCTTTCTGACAAAGTTTTTGGTTGGTAAGGCTAACTATTTCTAGGATAGTCTAGATTTCAAGGCCTTCGAGGATATTCTGGCTCTTTTGATATATGGCTTGGTATTTTTTCCGAATTCTGACTCCTTTGTTGATGTTAATGCGGTAAAAATTTGCATCTCTCGCCATCCTGTACCCACTCTCTTGGGTGACATCCTTCATCAGCTTTATGCTCGTACTGCCCGAAAGCGGGGAACCTTGATGTGATGTGCTCCGTTATTGGCGAGGTGGTTTATTTCGCACCTTCCCAAATCAGTGCTGAAGAATAAAGAAGGCATGGGCTGGGCCTATAGGGTTATGTCTCTTTCTCATAATGACATCATTTGGACCCTTAAGGGTCCCAAAGACTTCACTTCCGATGGAGCCATATCTCAGATGGGTCCGTATCCGTGCCCAAAAGCTGGGTATGCCATATGAAGCTGTCCGGCCTATCATTGTTGAAGTTGCTAATGAAGAGGGGGTTCTTCCTACCATCCTCCATCCTTACATGCCCACTGACATTGGGGCACTGAAAAGGTCTTGGATGCAACTGAGGGAAGAACAGGATTCTTACCGAGAGAAGTTCAATGAGCAGGAGCAGAAGATCCAGAGGTTGACTAGGCAGTTGGAGAACGAGCGGATTCTCAACGACTATGTCCGCACTGTCAAAAAGAGACCATGGGAGCACTGATTGACCTTTGACTGTTTCTTTTCCAATTTTTATTTACTTTTTAGTATTTCCATTCTTGTAACGCCCTGAGGGCATCAGTTGAACAATTTGAATTTCAAAGTTTAATCTAATAAAAGTGTGTTTTCTTTTTCTTTACAAATTTGAATCTCTCGATTGTCTTTGAAATCATGTCATACGCATTGCATCCCATGCACTCCATAACAGGTACCCGTTACAGGTCTCTTATCTTCTTCGCTGTTTATTTCAGCACTCATCATGTCTGCTGAACCTTTAACTGAGCAAGCTATCAAGGCCCTCCAGGCCCAGAATGCCCAATTTCAAGAGCTGTTCATGAATCTAGCCAAGGGTCAGCAAGACCTGAAGACCCTGATTCTGAAAGAGAAGAAGAAGAAGAAGAAGAGGACAATCCTATTTAACACATGGCACAGGTTTGGAAACAGGCTACAAAATGAAGTTGATTTGACCACCTCATCTGGAGGGAAAGATAGTCAGGAAGAAAGGAGGGCTCCTAGCCCTGTGGTCTCCGACAACGAGACGGACTTCGACGAAGAATAGTATCCTCCAGCTGAGGATAGATACAAACAACTGGAAGACCGGTTGAGTGCGATGGAAGTTCAGAAAGTGCCTGGTCTGGACTTTGGTGACCTGGGTCTATCATCTGGGGTAGTGATTCCCCACAAGTTCAAGGCACCAACCTTTGCTAAGTATGACGGAGTTTCTTGTCCGAAGTTGCACCTCCGGTCATATGTGAGGAAGATTCAGCCGTACACCGCTGATAAAAACCTATGGATCCATTTCTTTCAAGACAGTCTCTCAGGGACTCAGCTTGAGTGGTTCTACCCGTTGGACGGAGCCAGTATCCGCAGTTGGGAAGATTTGGCTACTGCTTTCTATAGGCAGTACCAGTACAATTCCGACCTCGCTCCTATGCGTACCCAACTCCAGGGTATGTCAATGGGAACGGGCGAAGGATTCAAAGATTATGCTCAGAAGTGGAGAGACCTCGCCGGAAGAGTGCAACCACCATTGGCTGATCGGGAGCTTTTAGATATGTTTCTGGGGACCTTGTCTGGTCCATTTTTCAACCATCTGATTGGAAGCTCTTCATCTGGGTTTACAGAGCTTATTTTGACTGGTGAGAGAGTTGAGGCTAGTATTAAGGCTGGTAAGATACAGAAGGGTGCCTCATCGAGCACCGAGAAGAAGCCCTTTAAGAAAGAGTCCAGTGCTGTCTACAGTGCGAGAAGACATAATAGAACTGAACGCCGCCAAGCTGTTAATGCGGTTGTTATTTCAAAACCTGCTGGTGCTCCTCAGTACAACAATCAACAGAAGGACGAGAGGCCTCGAAGGCAATTCACCCATCTCAGCATGACTTTGTCTCAGATTCTGCCACAGTTACTGAAAACTAATCTGGTGATTCCAAAGGAAGCCCCGAAGAATCCAAATACAACCTCACCAAAGTATAACCCTAATGCCCGCTGTGCTTTTCACTCTGATAGCCCGGGATACAATACAGATGATTGTTGGGTTTTGAAGAACAAGGTACAAGACTTAATTGATGTGAAAGAGATTGAGTTCGGAGCACCAGAGAAGCCTAAACAAGACGTAGGGGTGAATCCTATCAGGGATGACGATGATGAAGAGTTTGACATTGACAGTTGGATCTATCCTACTACCGATGGTGGATTAAGCAACTGGACAACGAAGGATTCTATGCCCGTTTCAGTTATCACCCAGTAATGAAACCTTTTGTTTTGAATATGTAACAGACAATGTTTTAAACTGTATGGCCTGGTGTCTTACCCGGGGCATCGTGGCTTCATTTGTGAGGGCTTTATGTGTGTCATTTTCATATATCATTAATAAAAACATTGGACGTTCTCGCATTTCAAATTTTGCGCTCCTTGTTTTTCTTCATTATATATTGCAAAACAGCTACTTTGCACACACTCACATATACAGGTCCGCATCCACTCTGGATCTCGCCGGTAACGGCTTTGCTACTGCCAGTTATGACTTCGAAAATCCGATCAACTTAGCCGAAGACGAAGATGAAGATGATTGCGAAGTGCCTGGTGAACTTGCAAGACTGCTACTCAGAGAAGAGAGGGCCATACAGCCGCACGAAGAGCCAGTGGAATCAGTGAATCAGGGTACTGAGATAGACAAGAAGCAAGTCAAGATCGGTGCCAATCTGGAAGCTAGTGTGAAGCAGCGGTTGATTCAGATGCTGCATGACTATGTTGAGATCTTTGCCTGGTCTTACGAAGATATGCCTGGGTTGGATACATATATTATGGTTCACCGATTGCCTACCAAGGAAGACTGTTCTCCTGTGAAACATAAGGTCCACCGAATGCGCCCAGAGATGTCTGAGAAAATCAAGGCTGAAGTTATGAAACAGTTTGACGCCGGTTTTCTAGCAGTTACTTCTTACCCTCAGTGGGTGGCCAATGTGGTTCATGTGCCGAAGAAAGATGGTAAGGTTCGAATGTATGTTGACTATAGGGATCTGAACAGGGCAATCCCCAAGGATGATTTCCCTCTACCTCATATCGACGTTCTGGTTTACAACACCGCTCAGCACAAGGTATTCTCCTTCATGGATGGTTTCTCCGGTTATAATCAGATTAAAATGGCTCCCGAAGACATGGAGAAGACGACCTTTGTTACTCAGTGGGGTACCTTTTGTTACAAGGTCATGCCTTTTGGACTGAAGAACGCTGGGGAAACATATCAACGTGCCATGGTTGCTTTGTTTCATGACATGATCCATCATGAGATTGAGGTATACGTCGATGATATGATTGCAAGGTCCCAGACTGAGGAGGAACACCTTGACCACCTTCAGAAGCTATTTGACAGGTTGAAGTTGTACAAGCTGAGGTTGAACCCGAACAAGTGCACCTTCGGGGTGAGATCTGGTAAACTGCTGGGTTTTATCATAAGTGACAAAGGTATTCAAGTAGATCCAGCAAAAGTGAAGGCCATACAAGAGATGGCAACTCCTAGAACAAAGAAAGAAGTCAGAGGCTTTCTGGGACGTCTGAATTACATAGCCCGATTCATCTCGCACCTGACTGCTACTAGTGAGCCAATCTTTAAGCTACTGTAGAAAGATCAAGTAGTACGTTGGAATGATGAATGCCAGGCCGCTTTCGAAAAGATCAAAGAGTATCTCCAAGAGCCACCCATTCTGATGCCACCAGTTGAAGGGAAACCTTTGATTTTATACTTGACAGTACTCTGCAACTCAATGGGGTGTGTGCTGGATCAGCATGACGAGTCTGGCCGAAAAGAGCATGCTATTTATTACCTTAGCAAAAATTTTACCGACTACGAGACCCGATACTCGTTGCTTGAGAAAAATTGCTGCGCTTAGGCATGGGCTGCTCGCCGGCTAAGACAGTATATGCTAACTCACACTACTCTGTTGATATTAAAGATGGATCCAATCAAGTACATCTTCGAAAAGCCTGCCTTGTCCGGAAGAATAGCAAGATGGCAGATGATCTTGACTGAGTATGACATCCAGTATACGACCCAAAAGGAAATCAAGGGAAGTGTGTTGGCAGACCATTTGGTACATCAGGCAGTGGATGATTACCAGTCTATAAACTTTGAATTTCCGGATGAGAATATCATGTTGGTAACCGACTGTGAGACACTTGGACCTGAGGAGGGATCCTGATGGTCTATGTACTTTGATGGAGCTTCAAACGCTTTGGGTAATGGCATTGGCACCGTGATCATATCTCCTAAAGGCTCTCATACTCTGTTTACCGCCCGACTATGTTTCAATTGCACCAATAATATGGCGGAGTATGAGGCGTGCATCATGGGTCTTCGAGCAGCAATTAACCTAAGGATTAAGTTTCTAAGTGTCTTCGGAGATTCGGCTCTCGTGATCAGTCAGATCAAAGGCGAGTGGGATACGAAACACCCAAATCTTATTCCTTACAAGGAGTATATGTTGACGTTGCTTCCCCACTTTGAGGAGATAACCTTTGAACATTTCCCTAGAGAGGAGAATCAGTTGGCGGACGCGCTGGCTACGATGTCTTCTATGTTCAAAGTCAATTGGGACAACGAAGCTCCCCGGATCATCATTGAAAGATTGGACGAACCTGCACATTGTTGTGATATTGAGACTGAAGAGGTAGCATATAAACCCTGGTTTCATGAGGTGAAGAGATACCTTGAGGCTCAGGAATACCCCGAGGGTGCATCTGTTAATGACAAGAAGTTTCTGAGGAGATTCGCGGCGAAGTTCTTTATCAGCAATGGCATTCTTTACAAGCGTAACCATGATTCAACCTTACTACGTTGTGTGGATAAGAATGAAGCAGAAAGGATCATGGCGGAGTTACATGAAGGTACTTTCGGAACTCATTCCAGTGGACACACCATGGCAAAGAAAATCCTTCGGGCAGGATATTATTGGTCCACAATGGAAGCTGACTGTTATCAGCATTCTCGGACTTGTCACAAGTGCCAAGTCTATGCTGATAAGGTGCACATACCTCCAGTTCCTCTAAACGTCTTGACGACACCTTGGCCTTTTGCAATGTGGGGCATTTATATGATTGGCGAGATCAGACCTACAACATCCAATGGGCATCGCTTCATCCTGGTAGCGATTGATTACTTTACGAAGTGGGTTGAAGCAGCTTCCTTTGCTACTGTAACCAAGAACGTCGTGGCACGGTTCATTCAGCACAATTTGATCTGTCGATACGGTGTACCAGAGAGGATCATTACGGACAATGGTACCAATCTCAATAACAAGATGATCACTGAGCTCTGCGAGCAATTCAAGATACAACATCACAACTGTTCTCCCTACCGGCCAAAGATGAATGGGGCTATCGAAGCGGCTAATAAGAACATTAAGAAGATTGTGCAGAAGATGACAGTGACATACAAAGACTGGCACGAGATGTTACCATTTTCTCTTCATGGGTACCGTACCTCAGCACAGACGTCAACAGGGGCAACACCCTATTCCTTGGTTTATGGCATGGAGGCAGTCTTGCCCATTGAAGTTCAGATACCCTCTCTTCGAATCATAAAGGATGCAGGTTTGAGCGAAGATGACTGGATTCAGACTCGACTTGATCGCTGAACCTAATCAACAAAAAGAGACTTACTGCTATTTGTCATGGTCAGACGTACCAAAAACGGATGATCAAGGCATTTAACAAGAAGGTCAGATGACAAGAGTATCAAGTTGGGGACCTAGTAATCAAGCGCATTATCCTACCTCAAGGTGATCCCAGGGGCAAATGGACCCCTACTTACAAAGGGCCATTTATGGTTAAGAACATTTTCTTAGGAGGAGCTATGATTCTAACCACCATGGATGGTGACAACCTTCCTCACCTCGTCAATGCATACATAGTGAAAAGATACTACGCATAATCAAAGACTCGCTAGGTTGACTGGCCTAGGCAAAAATAAGGGCTTCCCGGCCAACCAAAAGGGTTCGGGCAAAAATAAGGGATGAAAATAAAAAAATCTGTACACCCGGCAAGTCGAAAACCTGAAAAGGAGACTTGGGCAAAAATGGGTATCCCGGTGGACTGAAAACCCGAGAGGGAGGTCCAGGCAAAAATTAGGGATCAAAGCGTAACACTATGTCTCATTGGATCACCTTGCATCCAGACTTCGGTATTGACTATCAAGCTCGGACGACACTAATCAATCTAATTCACCTTCAACCAACAACAAAGTGATGAGATGCTCGAGGACATAAAGGCAATAGCAGAGTTGGAACCCAGTGGGATCATTCATATATCTGTTTTGTTTAGTTTTTCACAAATTGTGTAAATTATATTATTCGGTGGCGTTCTCTTACTAGGACGTCAGCCTCTTGTATAAAAGCGCCTATTTACAGGCCAAACTTCAAAATTAATACAATTCATTTTCAAAGAAATTTCAAACTGTTTTTCCTTTATCTGTTTTGATTTGCAAAGAACGTCCAATGTTCATTTTTGATATATGCATTTGACATTAATTGTTGCTCATAAATGATTACATGCGAAACGAAAGACGAATTACGGGTAACATCAGAAACAGGGGCAATAAGAATTGTCCAAGCTATATAGTTGCTCTGTCCACCAGGTACCAAGGTATGTTCAGCTGAAGAATATGGCTAAGAACTTTCACTCCCCGCAAAGTATGACAGTAATGGCAGCTCTCCCCCAACTGGGACTATGAACGAATCAACAATACTCTCCCCAAGCAGAGTTGATCTACCATCAGCACTAGAAAGGCTTGATATCCCCGGCAGACTTAATATTCCCTAGCAGAGTATGAGAATGTTCCCCGGCAGAATACAAGATACCCCCAGTGGAGTCAATATTTCCCCAGCACAGA
This sequence comes from Vicia faba, assembly GCA_948472305.1. Lineage (NCBI taxonomy): Eukaryota > Viridiplantae > Streptophyta > Magnoliopsida > Fabales > Fabaceae > Vicia > Vicia faba. The sequence continues at coordinate 1,554,685,170 of OX451735.1, read as the reverse complement.
CTGAAAAAGCTTCCCCAATGGAGTTGAATCATCATCCCCAGTATACTCTGGAAGTCTATCCCCAGCGGAGTACAAAATAAATCTCCCCAGCCAATTTCAAAGGATCATTCCTAGAAGAATTCAGAGGAGTATCCCCACAAAAGTCTAACAGGGTTATCCCCAACAAATCACAACTAAAAGATCATCCCCAGCGAAGTTCTTTCCTTCCACAAACAGGAAGTCAATCCTCAATAGATTCAATATCACCAGCAACAATAGTCCATCCCCAGCGGAGTTTATCAGTGGAATCCTCAGCAGAGTATCTCTTCCCCACAGAGTAATCAACTCATCGGTTTCTTCCCCAACGGAGTTATCTTCTCCTGCAGGTTTATTCTCGCAGTCATCTTTGTTCGTCATCCTCAGCAGAAGCGAAGAATTCAACTCTTGTCTCCAGCAGCTCCGGGATTTATTTTCCCCAACTAAAACATTACATTTCCATACATCATGATACATGCATAAACGCATCATACTGTACAATCTCATTTATGTTGAGAACATCATTGCTTGATCCATATCATGCATTGCATATGACTGACCTCTACCTTTCAGGAAAGATGCAGTTAAATTCTCAGCTATATCAAAAGACCTTGTCTGGTCCAGTTAAATCGATTCCTAAAGATTTTTCTGATGTCGATCCAGCCAAAGGCGCCAAGATCTTCTCTGGTCTAGTAAAGTCGATTCCTAAAGATTTTCCTGATGTCGATCAAGTTGAAGTTATTCCAAGACCTTTCCTGGTCCAGTTAAATCGACTCCTAAAGATTTTTCTGATGCCGATCCAGTCAAAGGCCTTCTCTGGTCCAGTAAAGTCGATTCCTAAAGATTTTCCTGATGCCGATCCAGTTGAAGTTATTCCAAGACCTTTCCTGGTCCAGTTAAATCGATTCCTAAAGATTTTTCTGATGCCGATCCAGTCAAAGGCCTTCTCTAGTCCAGTAAAGTCGATTCCTAAAGATTTTCCTGATGCCGGTCCAGTTGAAGTTATTCCAAGACCTTGTCTGGTCTAGTTAAATCGATTCCTAAAGATTTTTCTGATGCCGATCTAGTCAAAGGCCTCCTCTGGTCCAGTTAAATCGATTCCTAAAGATTTTTTTGATGCCAATCCAGTCAAAGAAGACAAAACCTCCTCTGGTCCAGTTAAATCGATTCCTAAAGATTTTTCTGATGCCAATCCAGTCAAAGAAGACAAAACCTCCTCTGGTCCAGTTGAATCGATTCCAAAAGATTTTTCTGATGCCAATCCAGTCAAAGAAGACAAGACCTTGTCTGGTCCAGTTAAATCGACTCCTAAAGATTTTTCTGATGCCGACCCAATCAAAGTCAATCCAAGACCTCCTCTGGTTCAGTCAGATTGCCGATAAGATCTCCCTGATTTGTATTCCAGTTGAAGTTCAGACCACCTATCAACAATCTCCAAATGGCACCTGTAATCCCATTCCAGACATCACAATGCTGATACCACTTCATGTGAGTGCAAATTTGTGGGCACTCTAGTGTTAAATCATCTTCCACCTTCAGATCACGAAAGGCCCGAAAGCCAATCTATATCCTCAGGTTTAAGAAAATTGAACAGGGGCAGTTGTTGTACCCCAAAATTTTTCCTCCCATATTTTTCAAGACATTGCAAGAAGAATCTCCAAGTTGCTCAAGATTGCTCAAGAGTTGGACAATCAAATCATCTCCTAAGGCAGTCAACCTCAAATTAGGGTTTTGTGTTGCATCAAGGTCCTCACATCCAAATTACCTCAATTGCTCCCCAATGTCCTAATATGTTCTCAAGTTCATCCATGTCAAATTTCAAGCCTTGCAGAGGAAGTTTGGTTAGTCAATTGCTCAAAAGGTCCAAAAATCGACTATGATAGGGCAAAAGTCAACTGTGACCTACAAATAGTCAAACTTCAAGATTTTTTGTCAACATTCTCATTTTGAAGGATATTTCATCATTTTATCAAGGGTTGATCATGATTCATCAAGGATTGCTCAAAATTCATCAAGACTCAAAAGTTGCTAAATTAGGGTTTTGTAGGAAAAGTCAACTCAACTTTGACCAAGCATAACTTTCTCATACTTTATGAGAAATGACCCATCCAAAGCTAATTTTGAAGAGGATTCAATGTATTAAAATCAATATTCATACCCTAATATCATAAAATGCACTCACAAGAAGTTACAAATTTGGACATTATAGGTCATTTTTGAAAGTCAACAAAAACACCTTTTTTGCCAAAGCTTATAACTTGAGCATGGAATATCAAAATGAGATGAGAACAAAAGGGTTGGTTATAGGACATCTCATGGTTTCTAAAAAGTCCAAGAACACTTCCAAAAGTTCAAAATTGAAGAAGTTATGCATTGTTGAAGTTGGGCATTTTTCCAAAATTGCCAAAAGCCAACTATCCCCAAAACGTCAAATTTTGTCAAATGGGCCCACTTTTTTCCACTTGATTTGATCTTGTCACAACACGTGTCCTAGCTCCAGCCTTATGGCCATTTATCAATTTTTCTATTTTATTGGATTTTTTATTGAATTAATTTATTTTAAATCAATTTAAATAAAATAAAATCTAAATATTGATCATTTAGGATCTTTTTGATTGATACAGATCTTAATTGTCATCATGGGCATGATCAAACTCGTATCTCACCATATCATGAAAAAAATATGGTTTTTGGACAAATTTGGAAGCTTTTTCATGGAAGATCAAATCATATCTCCAAGCATTGATTTGCAAAGATTCAAGTCCAAATATTTGACCTAATCCAATGCTCATTACTTATACAAGCTAGAGGCACACGAATCAAGACCTAGAGGCTGCTAAATCCCAAGAACAAAACTTGAGAAAAACATGAAAAAGCTTGAAACTGAAATCTATTTTAGAGGCCGATTCAAAGCAAAAACTCAACGTAGACCCCTTGCTGGATATCCACTGAGTGAAAGGCAATCAAAATCAAGCTCTCTCCTCTCCTCAATCGCGCTGTAAGTCTCCTAAAAAACGCCCCTGTACTCGAAATCACATACTCATATTCCTGCGTTTTCTTGGAAAAATCGTTACACAATCATGCTTATCGTTCCATTTAGAAGCTTTTTGCATTATTGAATTGCATTTTCATGGACTGTAACCCCCTAGCCGATTCTAGGGTTCTTGGTTCTTGTTTTTGGGTATTTTAATTGCAGGAAAAATTGATGATAATAATGGACATTGTGATCGGTGGAAATAAAACTGACTGTTTTTTAGTTGGTTTCACGAAATGTCGCGGAAGCAAGAGTCGCCACCGTCTTTTATGTTCTCCAACATGGAAAGGACAAAAGCACATCAAAATTCCTTATGAGAATGTTTCTCGGTTCGAGAGGTAGATTTATAGAAAGGGAAGGTGTTAGCACCCTTTCTATCCGTGGTTATCCACGGGCTCTTAGGTACTTGCTCTTATGTTTTCAAAAATGTTTGCTTTTCAAATGTGTGTGGGTTTTGAAAAAGTTCGTTTGAAAACTTCTAGGTAACTCTTGTATCAGTCCTCAAGAGTGTATGAAGTATTGTTTGAAAACTTTTTGAAAGTGTAAGGTGTGAAAAGTTGTTTTGTTTTGTTTTGAAAAGAGCAAGTACCCATGAGAATCTACCTACCCTAAGGAATTAAGCTGTGTAAGAGTCCTTTAGATAGTGTTATCCCACCATTGAGGGGTAGGTAGCACCGTCGTTGGTGGTGTTCGGGTCAATTCGATTAAGGGACAATGTGGTCACCAAAGCAATGGTAGGATACCTTAGAAGTAACCCTAATGTCCTAGATCCTTTTTAATCTGAGGCAACTGTTTCGAGGAAACTGGATCTTAGACATAAGGGCGACCTCTAAAACACCCTATGCTTGACGACCACGTTCGAGGCAACCAGTGAGGCGTACCCTAAGAGTGGCATGTGCATGTGTGTTGTTTTTCAGTTAAGTGTCTTTGTACATGTTATTTGTAAGCTACGGATTGGTTTTATTTTTCATACATTCTTTCATGCATTTTTTTAACAGTTAGGAGTGCGGAAAATAAATTGCGGAAAGATAAATTCTAACTATTACAAGGCGCGGGTCTATACATCGCCAAAAAACAAAGACCCGTTTTTGGTAAATAAAGTGCGAGAATATAAAGCAATAAAGGAGGTCCTAATTAACTATTACATCCGGAAACAATTACATCAAAATAATGAATTAAAAATATGCGCGCGCGAAAGATTGAATCGGGACGTCATGAGGGTTTTGGCCCTTTTAGAATTAAATTGAATTTTTGTCCCTTTTTGCAATTAATTAAAAATTAAACCTAATTACTAGTTAATTAATTTAATTAAAAGAAAAGATATTTTTTTTGTGTTTTTTATGTTTTAATGAAAAAAGAATTAAAAATGTTTAAAGAGAAGCCTAAGTCTAAATTTGTTTTTATTTATTATAAAAAGAAAATTAAAATTAAACCTAATTAACTAATTAATTTGTTAGATTTTATTTACAAAATAAGTTAACAAATAATAATAATATTAGTCTTTTTGATTTTTTATGAAAAAAATATTAATGATGTTAATTTTGGTGGTAATAATGATAATTAAAAAAAATAATTGATAACTAAATTGGAAAATATAAAAACAAAAGAAAAGGAGAGAACCAAGGGGGTTTGGGCCAAAATGGAGCATTTTCAGGCCCACCAAGCTTTTTGCCACGTTTGACTTTTGTAATCAGATGCACAAGCTTTAACTGAGGATCATGGTGGTTATCCTCTCTTGGCCTTCAGATCTGACCTTTGAGACACTTGGCATCCTGATTTGTGAGAGTCTATGGTGAAATGCTCTTCAACGCCTACACATGATTATATGGGAAAAAAATAGAAACAAGGAAATTGGGGGACCTGGGAATCGAACCCAGGTCCCAGTGATGCATACCCACATCCCTCTCCACTGAGCCAAGCGCTGTATCTTGTTATTATAGTGGGTAAAGAAAATAATATGCAAAGAAATCAATCACGCTGGGAATAAAAAAGCGCGCATAATTATTTGAATGGACCAAACATGTGCGTCCACGTACTTCGTCTTCTTCATTTTCCCTGCAACAAAAAAATCAGATAGCGAGGGTTTTAAACCCCCACAAAATACAAACTGCCAAAATAGCGATTAGAAATAGGCGCAAGATAAATTGAGCGCGAGAGTAGTTTTGAGTTCGTCTCGTCAAGCCGGTTTCAACCATGGGTCTTAGACGTTCTGATTTTACAGTATGTGAAAAGCCCTACATCAAAAGCTCTGAAACCCTAGAATTTAACAATGGTGTTTTGCAATTCTGGGCGCCACAATGCAAATCAATTACACTAATAGCTTTGTATGGATCCTATGAACACGATACAATCAATAAAAAATGTTAAAAATGCATGAATCGATGATTATGCTTTTGAAAAGAATGGACAAACCGTGGGCTTGTGTAGCGTGATTCCTTGAGTGTTATGGCTCGTTTTGGATTGCAACGCGTTCCTGAATGTCTCAGAAATGTATTGGGATCACTCTAAGGCCTTGAATTCATCTGCAATATGGAAAACAGTTTTTGGTTTTTCTTTGAATTTTTGGGATTTGGCTTGGCCGTTTCTGCACACACTAGGTCGTGAATACTGTATGGAAGGCTTGCATATGTATGTTTGAATGAGAATTAAGCCACATGATGAGCCTTAACCATTGCAATGATGTTTTGAGATTCTTCATAACCACCATTATAGGAACTTGCCATGTTTGTTCAAATTTGAATTTTTATGCTTAAAATGGCCCTAGCACGAAATTGGTAGGTAGAATATGCTTCATGAAGGCTAATCAAACCACAAGATACCATTTAATCAATTTTTTGACTTTACTTGAATTATTATGGATTAAAATAAATTAAATCCATAAAAATTAAATAAAAATAGAAAAATAATTATTTGGTCTTGAAATTGATCATGGGACACGTGGGTGGCATGACAAAGCTGAACCAAGTGGAAGAAAGTGGGCCCTTTTGTCAAAAATTGAAGTTTCAAGGATAGTTGACTTTTGCCATTTCACAAAATTTCCCAGCTTCTCCAATGCATATCTTGCTCAATTTTGATCTTATGAACATGTTCTTGGACATTTTGGAAAGGTCTTGAAGTCCTCTAACCAATGCCTTTGGTACCATGTCATTTTGATTTACCAATCTCAAGTTATGGTCTTTGACTTAAAGTGCCTTTTTGTTGACTTTTGAAAATGACCTATAATGTTGAAATTGATAACTTTTTGTGAGAGCATTTCTTGGATTTGGAATGTGAATATGAGTTGTAGGAAATGTCATCCCCTTCAAAATGAGCATTGGATGGGATTTTTCTGATGAACCATGAAAAAGTTATGCCTTGGTCAAGTTACAGTTGACTTTTCAGCTGTCCAAAAATGGAAACTTTTGCATCTTGATGAATTTTTGAGCCATTCTTGTGGAATCATGATCAAGACTTGATCAAATGATGATTGTGGCTTCAAAATAAGATGTTGACCAAAAAAATTGACTTTTGACTGCCAAATGACCATTTTGCCCCTACAGTTGATTGTGAAGCAATTAGGGTTTTTGACTGTGCAACTTGATGCTGTGAGCCTTGAAACTTGACATATGGATGCTTGGCAATGTATATAGGCATATGGGACTTGATTGAGCCCTTTAAAACCTCAACTTCCTTGCAAGAACAAAAACCCTAATTTGACTTGGCTTAGGAGGGTGTTTGAACTGTGCAACCCTTGAGTAGACTTGAGCAAATTGAGATGATGCTTGTCAAAACTTTGAAGAATATGGGAGGGAAAATTTTGGGGTACAACAGTTGCCCCTGTTCAATCTTCTTAGACCTGAGGATGTAGATTGGCTTGTGTGTTTTTCGTGATCCGAAGGTGAAAGATGATTGAACACTAAAGTGCCCAGAAATTTGCAATCACATGGTAGAGTATCAGCAGTATGATGGCGGGAATGGGCTTACAAATGCCATTTGGAGAGATGATGGATAGGAGGATGGGCTTATAGATGCCATCTGGAGACGTGACAGAACCTTGTCGGGAATGGGCTTATAGATGCCATTTGGAACTGTAATGGATAGTCGTGGAGATGGGCTTAAAGATGCCATCCGGAAGTGTCGATCGCGTAAGAGATTCCTTAGCGAGAACTTGCGTACCTGAGAAAGAAAGATAATTACCTGGCCTGTTACAGGGGTTGATCTTAAATCAGTCGCTCATAGACGTGCCCTGGCTAGATACAGGTATCGAATCTGGAACTTCAAAAGGTTGCTTACAGACGTGCCCTGGCTGGATACAGGTATCGAATCTTCAAACTCTTCAGATGTGCCATGGCTAGATACAGGAATCGAATCTGGAATTAGTCGTCTACAGATTTGCCCTGGCTGGATACAGGAATCGAATCTTCAAACTCTCCAGACGTGCCCTGGCTAGATATAGGAATCGAATCTGGAATTAGTCGTCTACAAATTTGCCCTGGCTGGATACAGGTATCGAATCTTCAAACTCTTCAGACGTGCCCTGGCTAGATACAGGAATCGAATCTGGAATTAGTCGTCTACAGATTTGCCCTGGCTGGATACAGGAATCGAATCTTCAAACGCTTCAGACGTGCCCTGGCTAGATACAGGAATCGAATCTGGAATTAGTTGTCTACAGATTTGCCCTGGCTGGATACAGGAATCGAATCTTCAAACTCTTCAGACGTGCCATGGCTAGATATAGGAATCGAATCTGGAATTAGTCATCTACAAATTTTCCCTGGCTGGATACAGGTATCAAATCTTCAAACTCTTCATACGTGCTCTGGCTAGATACAGGAATCGAATCTGGAATTAGTCGTCTATAGATTTGCCCTGGCTGGATACAGGTATCGAATCTTCAAACTCTTCAGACATGCCCTGGCTAGATACAGGAATCAAATCTGGAATTAGTCGTCTACAGATTTGCCCTGGCTGGATACAGGAATTGAATCTTCAAACTCTTCAGACGTGCCCTGGCAAGATACAGGAATCAAATCTGGAATTAATTGCTCACAGATATGCCCTGGCTGGATACAGGTATCGAATCTGGAATTGCGATAGTTGATAGTAATCATCTTTTGATTGACCTTTTTCCTGAAAAGGCAAAACATCAGTTGTATGCAATGTCATGATGTATGAAATGCGTGATGTCATGATGTTCTCAAAATAAATGAAATTGTATGATGTGATGCGTATGTGCATGCATTATGTATGTAAGCAGGATGTATAAAATGTGAAATGTTTATGAATGTGCCTCCGTCTGGGAAAATAAATCTTTGACGAATACCGGGAGTTAAATCTTGGGCTGATGTTTGAAGAGAGTTCTTCGTTTCCGCTGGGGATGAAGATTGCAAGAATAAACCGGTAGGAGAAGATGACTCCGTTGGGGAATAAACTTGTTGGAGAGATTACTCTGTGGGGAGTTACTCTGTGGGGAGAGATACTTCGTTGAGGTTTAGATGAGAACTCCGCTGGGGATACCGTTGGTAAGCTCTTGTTGAGGATTTGATGAACTCCGCTAGAGAATCAGAAGAACTTTGCCGAGGACGATCCTTCCGTGGTAATTAGCTGAGGATAACCCAGTTATAAGCTCTGGTGAGGAATGACCTTTGAACAAAGCTGGGGAGATGCTTGTACGCTGCAGGTGATGAGCTTCCAGAATCTACTGGGGATAAGCTTCCAGAATCTACTGGGGAGATGGTTCAACTCTCCTGGGGAAACTTTTTGGACTGTACCGGGGAATGGCTCCACTGGGGTGTCTGGATATTCCGCCGGGGAACAATATTATATTAAGACTGCCGGGGATGCTTGCTGAGGAATATCTGTATACTCCGCTGGGGAATATTGAGATTTTCTGGGGATATCCCACTTTCCTTAAGGCTGACAGTAGGCTTACCCTGCTTGGGGAGAGCGTTGATGACTTGCTGGAGATACTGTGCCTTTTTAGGGCTGATGAGAGACCAACTTTGCTCGGGGGAGAGTATTGCTGAATCTTGTCTTACTCTGCGGAGAGTGAAGGTATCTTGGTTACATTCTTCAGCTGAACTTACCTTGGTACCTTGGTGGACAGAGCAACTAGATCGCTTTAGACAATTCATTATTGCCCCTGTTTCTAATATTACCTGTAATTAATCCTTTGTTTCGTATGCAAATATTTATGAGTTAGCAATTAATGTCAAATGCATATATCAAAAGTGAACATTGGACGTACTTTGCAAAACAAAACAGATAAAGGAAAAACAATAGGCAATTTGTATGGAAAAATGGATTTGTATTGATTTTTGAATTTTCCTGTAAATAGGCGTTTATATACAAGAGGCTGACGTCCTAGTAAGAGAACACCGCCGAACAACATAGAGTTTATACAATTTTGTGAAAAGGAAAACAAAACAGCTATGTGAAAAGAATAATCCCACTAGGTTCCAACTCTGCTATCGCCTTTATGTCTTCAAGCGTATCATCACTTTGCTGCTTAGTCGAGGATGAAGCTGATTGATTGACGCCGTCTGAACCTGATAGTCGATGCCAAATTCTGGACGCAAGGTGATCCAATGAGACATAGTATTATGCTTATCCCTAACTTTTGCCTAGACCGCCCTTTCGGGTTTTTAATCCACCGGGATACCCATTTTTGCCCAAGCCGCCTTCTCAGGTTTTCGACTTGTCGGGTGTACAGATTTTTTTCATTTCATCCCTTATTTTGCCCGAACCCTTTTGGTTCGCCGGGAAGCCCTTATTTTTACCTTGGTGTGTCAACCTAGCGGGTCTTTAGTCATGCGTAGTATCTTTTTACTATGTCTGCATTGGCAGGGTGAGAAAGGTCGTCACCATCCATGATGGTTAGAATCATAGCTCCTCCTGAGAAGATGTCCTTAACCATAAATGGCCCTTCGTACGTAGGGGTCCATTTTTCCCTGGGATCACTTTGAGGAAGAATGATGCGCTTGATCACCAAGTCCCCAACTTGATACTCTTTTCGTCTGACTTTCTTGTTAAATGCCATGATCATCCGTTTTTGGTACGTCTGACCATGACAAATAGCAGTGAGTCTCTTTTTGTCAATTAGGTTTAATTGATCAAGCCGAGTCTGGATCCAGTCATCTTCACTCAAACCTGCATCCTTCATTATTCGGAGAGAGGGTATCTGAACTTCTATGGGCAAGACTGCCTCCATGCCATAGACCAAGGAAAAAGGTGTTGCCCTTGTTGACGTCTGTGCTGAGGTACGGTACCCATGAAGAGCAAACGGTAACATCTCGTGCCAATCTTTATAGGTCACTGTCATCTTCTGCACAATCTTTTTGATATTCTTATTAGCTGCTTCTACAGCCCCATTCATCTTCGGCCGGTAAGGAGAAGAGTTGTGGTGCTGTATTTTGAATTGCTCGCAGAGCTCAGTGATCATCTTGTTGTTAAGATTGGTACCAGTTTCCGTAATGATCCTCTCCGGGACGCCGTATCGACAGATCAGGTTATGCCGAATGAACCGTGCCACGACATTCTTGGTTACGGTGGCTTAGGAAGCTGTTTCGACCCACTTCGTGAAGTAATCAATCGCTACCAGGATGAAGCGATGCCCGTTGGATGCCGTAGGTCTGATTTCGCCGATCATATCTATGCCCCACATTGCAAAAGGCCAAGGTGCTGTCAAGACGTTCAGAGGAACTGGAGGGACGTGCACCTTATCAGCGTAGATCTGGCATTTGTGACATGTCCGAGAATGTTGGTAACAGTCAGCTTCCATTGTGGACCAGTAATATCATGCCCGAAGGATTTTCTTTGCCATGGTATGTCCACTGGAATGAGTTCCGAAGGTACCTTCATGCAGCTCTGTCATGATCCTTTCTGCTTCAGTCTTATCCACACAACGCAGTAAGGTTGAATCATGGTTTCGTTTGTATAGAATGCCATTGCTGAGGAAGAACTTTGCCGCGAACCTTCTCAGAAACTTCTTGTCGTTAACAGATGCACCCTCGGGGTATTCTTGAGCTTCAAGGTACCTCTTTACTTTGTGATACCAAGGCTTTTCTGTTACCTCTTCCGTCTCAAGATCACAACAATATGCAGGTTCATCCAACTTCCAAATAATGATCCGGGGAGCCTCGTTGTCCCATTTGACTTTGAACATAGAAGACATTGTAGCCAGCGCGTCCGCCAACTGATTCTCCTCTCTTGGGAAATGTTCAAAGGTTATCTCTTCGAAGTGGGGGAGCAATGTCAACACATACTCCTTGTAAGGAATAAGATTTAGGTGTTTCGTATCCCACTCGCCTTTGATCTGATTGATCACGAGAGCGGAATCTCCGAAGACACTCAGAAACTTGATCCTTAGGTCAATTGCAGCTTGAAGACCCATAATGCATGCCTCATACTCCGCCATGTTGTTGGTGCAGTTGAAACATAGTCGAGCAGTGAACGGAATATGAGAGCCATTAGGAGATGTGATCACAGCGCCAATGCCGTTACCCAACGCGTTTGAGGCTCCATCAAAGTACATAGACCATCGGGATCCTTCCTCAGGTCCTCCATCCGGTCCAGGTACTTCACAATCAGTTACTACCATGATATTCTCGCCTGGAAACTCAAAGTTCATAGATTGGTAGTCATCCACTGCCTGGTGTGCCAAATGGTCTGCCAATACACTCCCTTTGATTGCTTTTTGAGTCGTGTACTGGATGTCGTATTCAGTCAAGATCATTTGCCATCTTGCTATTCTTCTGGACAAAGCAGGCTTTTCGAAGATGTACTTGATTGGATCCATTTTTGAAATCAACAAAGTAGTGTGAGTCAACATATACTGTCTCAGCCGGCGAGCAGCCCATACCAAAGCGCAGCAAGTTTTCTCGAGCAGTGAATATCGGGTCTCACAGTCGGTAAACTTTTTGCTAATGTAATAAATGGCATGCTCTTTTCGGCCAGACTCGTCATGCTGCCCCAGCACACACCCCATTGAGTTGTCAAGTACTGTCAAGTATAAGATTAGAGGTCTCCCTTCAACCGGTGGCATGAGGATAGGTGGCTCTTGGAGATACTCTTTGATTCTTTCGAAAGCGGCCTGACATTCATCATTCCAACGTACTACTTGATCTTTCTTCAACAACTTGAAGATTGGTTCACAGGTAGCAGTTAGATGTGAGATGAATCGGGCAATATAGTTCAGCCGTCCTAGGAAGCCTCTGACTTCCTTCTCTGTCTTGGGAGTTGGCATCTCTTGTATGGCTTTCACCTTGGCAGGGTCCACTTGAATACCTTTGTCGCTTACGACGAAGCCTAGCAGTTTTCCAGATCTTACCCCGAATGTGCACTTGTTTGGGTTCAACCTCAGCTTGTACAACTTCAACCGGTCAAACAGCTTCTACAGATGGTCAAGGTGTTCCTCCTCAGTTTGGGACCTTGCAATCATATCATCGACGTATACTTCAATCTCATGATGGATCATATCATGAAATAAAGCAACCATGGCACGTTGGTAGGTTGCCCCAACATTTTTCAACCCAAAAGGCATGACCTTGTAGCAAAAGGTGCCCCACTGAGTAACAAAAGTGGTCTTCTCCATGTCTTCAGGAGCCATCTTGATTTGATTATAACCGGAGAACCCGTCCATGAAGGAGAATACCTTATGCTGAGCAGTGTTGTCAACCAGAACATCGATGTGATGCAGAGGGAAGTCATCCTTGGGGCTCGCCCTATTCAAATCCCTGTAATCAACACACATTCGGACCTTACCATCCTTCTTCGGCACTGGAACCACATTGGCAACCCACTGAGGGTAAGAAGTCACTGCTAGAAAACCGGTGTCAAATTGTTTCATAACCTCAGCTTTGATTTTCTCGGACATCTCTGGACGCATACGGCGGACCTTCTGTTTTACCGGAGGACAGTCTTCCTTGGTAGGCAAGCGATGAACCACAATGTCAGTATCCAACCCAGGCATGTCTTCGTAAGACCAGGCAAAGATTTCCACGTAATCGTGAAACATCTGAATCAGCCGTTGTTTCACACTGAGCTCTAGATTGGCACCAATCTTGACTTCCTTTCTGTCTGTCTCAGTACCCAGATTTACCGTTTCCACTGGCTCTTCATGTGGCTGAATAACCCTCTCTTCTTGGAGTAACAGTCTTGCAAGCTTGCCAGGCACTTCACAATCATCTTCACCTTCGTCTTCGGCTAAGTTGATCGGATTTTCAAAGTCATAACTGGCGGTAGCAGAGTCGTTACCAGTGAGATCCAGAGTGGATTGGAACCTGTATAGGTGAGTGTGTGTAAATATAGCTGTTTTGCAATATATAAAGAAAGAAACGGAGCGCAAGATTTGAATTGTAAAAAACGTCCAATGCTTTTATTCATGATATATGAAAGTGACAAATAACAAGCCCTCACAAATGAAACCACGGTGCCCCGGGTAAGACACCGGGCCATAAAGTTTCAAATTATTGTCTGTTTACAAATTTAAAACAAAGGAGTTCATTACTGAGTGACAAAAGTAATAGGTATAAAGTCTTTTGCAGTCCAGTTGCTTGGTCCACCGTTGGTTGTTGGGTAGATCCAGTTGTCAAATTCGGACTCCTCCACGTCGTCCTCAATAGCATTCACTCCCGGGTTGGTGATGAACACATGAGGTCTTCCAGTCCTTGCCTTGCGTACTGCTTTCTGAGCTTCTGCAGTGAAACCCAAACCAAACTTGTCAGTCTTCGGAGTGAAATCAGGAAGTCGGCCCCAGTTTGCGCACTCACCCTTCTTAATCACAGCCCGGGCATCCTTTAAGGAAGCCATCTTCAAAGGAGAACCCTCTTCAGTCACAGTTTCTGCTGCTGCCAATGTCTGAGGAACCTCTTCAAAGTGTTGAAAGGGGGTCTCAATGAATTCCCCATCCATTTCCATGTACCTGAAAGAGTTGAGGTGGCTGACCATGTATTCCTCTTCCCCTTGCACTGTTACGATCTTCCCTCTGACCGGGTACTTAAGCTTCTGATGCAATGTGGAGGTCACAGCTCCAGCCTTGTGGATCCAAGGAAGACCCAGCAAACAAGAGTAGGACGGTCGGATATCCATCACATAGAATTTTGAATCAAAGACTTGAGAACCAACCCTGATTGGGATGTCAACCTCACCATGTACCATCCTTTTGGACCCGTCAAAGGCCCGGACGACAATGTTACTTGGCTTGAGCTCTAAACCCTCACAGTCCAGCCTGTCTAGAGCCTTCTTGGGTAGTACGTTCAATGAAGAACCAGTGTCAACCAGCACGTGGGCAAGAGTAGTGTCCCTGCATTCAATAGAGACATGCAGGGCATCATTGTGATTCTTCCCTTTAGCAGTCAGATCAGCGTCGGAGAACCCCAAGCCATTGTCAGTAGTTAAGTTGGCCACACAATCAGTAAATTGATCAGCAGACGTCTCTTGTGGCACGTGGGCCGTCTTCAGGAAGGAGATCAGGGCCTTGGCATGGGCCTCTGAACACAACAACAGTGATAGCATAGAGATCTTAGAGGGGGTGTGCCCCAGCTGTTCAACGACGTTGAAATCACTCTTCTTGATAATTTTAAGGATCTCTTCCATCTCTTGCTTGGAAGCTTCAGCATTGTTGGCCTTCGGTGCCTCCGTCCGGGAAAGCATATCAGTAGCAATTCCTTTGCCCCGAGTGTCAGATGACTCGGCAGCAGGGGTAGAAACAGGAACTTGGTCAGGCAGGGGAGCAGGCACACTGGCATGTGTGATGACAAGAGGTCTCTGGATGGATGGTGGCGCAATATCTGGTGAGAACAATCTGCCGCTGCGAGTGACCTTGGCAGGCCCGATGATGTTGCTGATGCCAGTAGCAGTATCAAACTCTTGTTTTACTCCAAGAACATAAACATCTGCCCCATAGTGCCAAGGGACAGCTTTGTCAGATGTATAGGGGAGGGGCCCCGGAACAGTGATATTGATGGGTGCAATCTTATGAACAAGCATGATTTTGACAGGCTTCCTCAGGGTAGCTTTGGTAGGATTGTTGTAAATAGTGACAATAGAAACTTCTTCGGCAGGGACAACAGGAACAACAATCTTCTCAAACAAGATTTCCCTATTATCCATCAGGCTTTGGATACCTGACTTCAACGAAGGACAACCAGCAGGTGAAACAGAACACAGAAGGAAACCTTTACCACATTCCGGAAATAAACCGACTAGCAACAGGTTCCTTTTAACAGTCAGCAGCGGGGTAACAATATCATCCACGGAGGCTACATACCGGTCTTCCTCAACAGCATTCACTCCATGTTGGGGCATGGGAGCAGTCATAACATTGGGCCTTTCGGGCGCCTTGAACTGTATTTCCTTAGCATCAATAAGGTCCTGAACCTTATTCCTCAAAGCCCAACAATCATCTGTGTTATGCCCCGGGCTGTCAGAGTGATAAGCATAGCGGGTGTTGGGGTTGTACTTTGGAGATGTGGTGTTCACAACCTTCAGAGCTTCCTTGATAGTTACTAGATTGGTTGACAGTAGTTGCGGCAATATCTGAGAAAGGGTCATGCTGAGCCGAGTGTACTGCCTTTTGGGTCTCTCACCTCTTGGCTGGTTGTATTGTTGAGGAGCAGTAGTAGGCTTTGAAATTACCACCGCGTTGACAGCTTGGCGGCGTTCCGGTTTATTTTGTCTCCTTGGACCAAAAACAACACTGGCTTCCTTCTTGAAGGGCTTCTTTTCAGAGCTCGAGGAGGCACCTTTCTGTATCTTCCCCGACTTTATACCAGCTTCGATCCTCTCACCAGTCAGGATCAGGTCTGTAAACCCAGCAGAGGAATTACCAATCAGGTGGTTGAAGAATGGACCAGACAGGGTCCCCAAGAACATGTCCACGAGTTCACGGTCAGTCAACGGTGGCTGCACCCTGCCAGCCAGGTCTCTCCACTTCTGCGCGTACTCCTTAAAACCTTCTCCCGATCCTAGCGACATACCCTGGAGTTGGGTACGTGTAGGAGCGAGGTCGGCATTGTACTGATACTGCTTATAAAATGCAGTAGCCAAATCCTCCCAGTTTCGAATACTGGCTCCATCCAGCTGATAGAACCACTCGAGTTGAGCCCCTGAAAGGCTATCCTGGAAGAAATGGATCCATAGGTTCTTATCTGCATTGTAAGGTTGGATCTTCCTTACATAAGAACGGAGGTGCAGTTTAGGACAGGAAGCTCCGTTGTACTTCACAAAGGCAGGTGCCTTGAACTTGTGCGGGATCACCACCCCAGAAGATAACCCTAAGTCTCCAAAATCCAACCCAAGCACACGTTGAATCTCCATAGCATTTAACCGATCCTCCAGCTGTTTGTACCGGTCCTCAGCAGGAGGGTACTGTTCGTCGTTGAAATCTGTCTCGGTGTCAGAGACCACGGGACTAGGAACCCTTTCCTCTTGGTGACTGCCTTCCCCAACAGATGGAGTAGTCTGATCAGCCTCATTCTGCAGTGTATTCCCAAACCTCCGTCCATTGCTGAATAGGACGATCCTCTTCTTCTTCTTCTTCTTCTCCTTCAAGAGCAGAGCCTTCAACTCCTGTTGACCCTGGGCTAAGCTCATGACCAGCTCTTGAAACTGGGCGTTCTGGGCCTGGAGGGCCTTGATAGCTTGTTCGGTAGTAGGTTCAGAAGACATGATGATTGAGCGCTGAAATAAACAGCGAAGAAGATTAAGTAACCTGTAGAAAAAAGGGTACCTGTTATGCACATGATGAATGGAATGCGTATGATTTATGTTTTCAAAGACAATCGGGAGTCAACTTTGTAGCCAAAAGGGAAACACACTTTATTAGATTCAACTTTGGAATTTAAATTGTTCAACAAAATTTCCCTTAGGCGTTACAAGAATGAAAGTACTGAAAAGGAAATAAAAGCTGTAAAAGAAACATCCAAAGCCCATCAGTGCTCCCATGGTCTCCTCTTCTCAGTGTGGATATAGTCATTCAAGGCCCGCTCGCTCTCCAATTGCTTTGTCAGCTTCTGGATCTTCTGTTCCTGCTCGTTGAACTTTTCCCGATAAGAATCCCGTTCTTCTTGTAGTTGTGCCCAAGACCTCTTTAGTGTATCAACATCAATGGGTATCTGAGGAGGGAGTACAGTTGGAGGAACCCCGTTTCTATCAGGCAATTCAAGAATGACAGGCCTGACAGCTTCGTATGGCATACCTAACTTCTGAGCACGGATGCAGACCCATTTGTAATAGGATTCCATAGGTAGAGAGGTCTTCAGTCCCAACTCATGTGGGTCAGCTTTGTGAATTCTGTCCCAAGCCCGGATGAATCTATGACGTAGCTCGTCACTGTCTACCTGAAACTCAAAGCTGATGTGAGGTACCAACATCTCATGAGGCCTGCTCTTCTGGCTCTTCCAAACTGTCGAAGAGCTAAACATGGATTATAATAGATTCCTCCCAGGGTATCGATCAATGGAACATTAGGATACTCTCCGCAACAGTCAATAACAGCTACCTCATCCAAACCTCTAAGAGTCCAAATGATGTCATTATCAGTGAGAGACATTAACCTATGAGCCCAGCATCTTCCTTCTTGGTTCTTCAGCACGAACTTAGGGAGGTGCGAAATAAACCACCTCACTAACAAAGGAGCACAACACCACAGAGTTCCCCGTCTTCGGGCAGTACGAGCATAAAGTTGTTGCAGGATATAACCCAAGAGAGTGGGCACAGGATTCCGAGAGATGAAGATCATTATGGCATTGATATTGACAAAGGTATCAGGATTTGGAAACAGTACTAGACCATAGATTAGGAGAGCCAAAATGTCTTCATACACCCTGAAGTCTAAGTCATTCCAGAAATTGTTAGCTTTACCAACCAGAAATTTAGCCAAAAAGCCATTAACTCCGCTTCTAGTCACCCAGTTATCCATTACCTCTTTGGTGGTCAAGGGAAGGGATGCAACAATCTCCTCAAGCCTAAGAGTCTTTTCCCAACCAGTAAAAGGAGTCTGCTCCAAAACAGGGATACCAAGCAAATCAGAGAATTCTTCCAGGGTAGGGACCAGCTGGAAGTCTTGAAAGGTGAAGCAATGGTATATTGGATCATAAAACTGGGTCAGGACACTCATCAACTGTTGGTCCCACTTTGAAGTGACTAAACCGAGAAGAGAACCATGCCTCTGGATGAAGGAAGTAATATTTGGAATCTTGTCAACCAATTCTTTAAGCAACTCAGGTGGGTGAACAAAGTTGAGCCGGATAGTGTTCCTTCGCACGGGCATCATAATGTCCTACAAAACAGTAGAAAAGATGAAACCCTCTTGTCTTTGAAATGGGTCAGTCCTTATACAGGATGCATGCAATGTTTATGATGGTATGATATTATGATAAAGCACACCACAAGTATTCACAAAGGCAAACATGATAAGGCACACAAGTCTCACAAGACAACCCTTAGAGTTTAGGCTAGCATGAAGTTCAGGTACTACCCTCTTTCAGTTTGTTGGTTAAGACCTATCCTAGAAAATAGTAACCGGGTTCTAGAGGATCCCAATATCATCAACTACCCTCAATCGGTCATAACTCCAGCGTCGCAATCTTTTCTTGCGGCCAGAACCATCGCGAGAGTTTAGCCTCAATGGGTGTAGCATACTGCTACTGTTCTATGGCCAAGTTGGGTCAAATTAGGGTTCTAAGGTCAGTTGGTGCTTAATGACTCCTTAGAAGACCCATATTCTCCTCGTTTCAACACAAGGGATATCGGTACAGACCAAGGCGTCACACCAACGTAGCCACTGCTTCACCCGTGTCGGTCTACGCCAGACAGGTCCCTCACAGCTTATGCTACCTAAAACAGGGTATCCCCAGATCCGGGTTAGGATCTATGAAACTCCGATACAACCCACAATAATAAAGCAAATAAAACATTCAATTTAAAACATAAGTATGATCTAATCCTAAGGTACACCTCACTTTTAAGTTCCCCAGCAGAGTCGCCAGTTCTGTGATCGGTGGAAATAGAACTGACTGTTTTTTAGCTGGTTTCACGAAATGTTGCGGAAGCAAGAGTCGCCACCGTCTTTTATGTTCTCCAACATGGAAAGGACAAAAGCACAGCAAAATTCCTTATGAGAATATTTCTCGGTTCGGGAGGTAGATTTATAGAAAGGGAAGGTGTTAGCACCCTTTCTATCCGTGGTTATCCACGGGCTCTTAGGTACTTGCTCTTATGTTTTCAAAAATGTTTGCCTTTCAAATGTGTGTGGGTTTTGAAAAAGTTCGTTTGAAAACTTCTAGGTAACTCTTGTATCAGTCCTCAAGAGTGTATGAAGTATTGTTTGAAAACTTTTTGAAAGTGTAAGGTGTGAAAAGTTGTTTTGTTTTGTTTTGAAAAGAGAAAGTACCCATGAGAATCTACCTACCCTAAGGAATTAGGCTGTGTAAGAGTCCTTTAGATAGTGCTATCCCACCATTGAGGGGTAGGTAGCACCGTCGTTGGAGGTGTTCGGGTCAATTCGATTAAGGGATAATGTGGTCACCGAAGCAATGGTAGGATACCTTAGAAGTAACCCTAATGTCCTAGATCCTTTTTAATCTGAGGCAACCGTTTCGAGGCAACTGGATCTTAGACATAAGGGCGACCTCTGAAACACCCTATGCTTGACGACCACGTTCGAGGCAACCAGTGAGGCGTACCCTAAGAGTGGCATGTGCATGTGTGTTGTTTTTCAGTTAAGTGTCTTTGTACATGTTATTTGTGAGCTACGGATCGGTTTTATTTTTCATACATTCTTTCATGCATTTTTTTAACAGTTAGGAGTGCGGAAAATAAATTGCGGAAAGATAAATTCTAACTATTACAAGGCGCGGGTCTATACATCGCCAAAAAACAAAGACCCGTTTTTGGTAAATAAAGTGCGAGAATATAAAGCAATAAAGGAGGTCCTAATTAACTATTACATCCGGAAACAATTACATCAAAATAATGAATTAAAAATATGTGCGCGCGAAAGATTGAATCGGGACGTCATGAGGGTTTTGACCCTTTTAGAATTAAATTGAATTTTTGTCCCTTTTTGCAATTAATTAAAAATTAAACCTAATTACTAGTTAATTAATTTAATTAAAAGAAAAGATATTTTTTTGTGTTTTTTATGTTTTAATGAAAAAAGAATTAAAAATGTTTAAAGAGAAGCCTAAGTCTAAATTTGTTTTTATTTATTATAAAAAGAAAATTAAAATTAAACCTAATTAACTAATTAATTTGTTAGATTTTATTTACAAAATAAGTTAACAAATAATAATAATATTAGTCTTTTTGATTTTTTATGAAAAAAATATTAATGATGTTAATTTTGGTGGTAATAATGATAATTAAAAAAAATAATTGATAACTAAATTGAAAAATATAAAAACAAAAGAAAAGGAAAGAACCAAGGGGGTTTGGGCCAGAATGGAGCATTTTCAGGCCCACCAAGCTTTTTGCCACGTTTGACTTTTGTAATCAGATGCACAAGCTTTGACTGAGGATCATGGTGGTTATCCTCTCTTGGCCTTCAGATCTGACCTTTGAGACACTTGGCATCCTGATTTGTGAGAGTCCATGGTGAAATGCTCTTCAATGCCTACACATGATTATATGGGGAAAAAATAGAAACAAGGAAATTGGGGGACCTGGGAATCGAACCCAGATCCCAGTGATGCATAGCCACGTCCCTCTCCACTGAGCCAAGCGCTGTATCTTGTTATTATAGTGGGTAAAGAAAATAATATGCAAAGAAATCAATCACGCTGGGAAAAGCCCTAAATCAAAAGCTCTGAAACCCTAGAATTTAACAATGGTGTTTTGCAATTCTGGGCACCACAATGCAAATCAATTACACTAATAGCTTTGTATGGATCCTGTGAACACGATACAATCAATAAAAAATGTTAAAAATGCATGAATCGATGATTATGATTTTGAAAAGAATGGACAAACCGTGGGCTTGTGTAGCGTGATTCCTTGAGTGTTATGGCTCGTTTTGGATTGCAACGCGTTCCTGAATGTCTCAGCAATGTATTGGGATCACTCTAAGGCCTTGAATTGATCTGCAATATGGAAAACAGTTTTTGGTTTTTCTTTGATTTTTTGGGATTTGGCTTGGCTGTTTATGCACACACTAGGTCGTGAATACTGTATGGAAGGCTTGCATATGTATGTTTGAATGAGAATTAAGCCACATGATGAGCCTTAACCATTGCAATGATGTTTTGAGATTCTTCATAACCACCATTAAAGGAACTTGCCATGTTTGTTCAAATTTGAATTTTTATGCTTAAAATGGCCCTAGCACGAAATTGGTAGGTAGAATATGCTTTATGAAGGCTAATCAAACCACAAGATACCATTTAATCAATTTTTTGATTTTACTTGAATTATTATGGATTAAAATGAATTAAATCCATAAAAATTAAATAAAAATAGAAAAATAATTATTTGGTCTTGAAATTGATCATGGGACACGTGGGTGGCATGACAAAGCTGAACCAAGTGGAAGAAAGTGAGCCCTTTTGTCAAAAATTGAAGTTTCAAGGATAGTTGACTTTTGCCATTTCACAAAATTTCCCAACTTCACCAATGCATATCTTTCTCAATTTTGATCCTATGAACATGTTCTTGGACATTTTGGAAAGGTCTTGAAGTACTCTAACCAATGCCTTTGGTCCCATGTCATTTTGATTTACCAATCTCAAGTTATGGTCTTTGACTTAAAGTGCCTTTTTGTTGACTTTTGAAAATGACCTATAATGTTGAAATTGATAACTTTTTGTGAGAGCATTTCTTGGATTTGGAATGTGAAGATGAGTTGTAGGAAATGTCATCCCCTTCAAAATGAGCATTGGATGGGATTTTCCTGATGAACCATGAAAAAGGTATGCCTTGGTCAAGTTACAGTTGACTTTTCAACTGTCCAAAAATGGAAACTTTTGCATCTTGATGAATTTTTGAGCCATTCTTGTGGAATCATGATCAATACTTGATCAAATGATGATTGTGGCTTCAAAATAAGATGTTGACCAAAAATTTTGACTTTTGACTGCCAAATGACCATTTTGCCCCTACAGTTGATTGTGAAGCAATTAGGGTTTTTGACTGTGCAACTTGATGCTGTGAGCCTTGAAACTTGACATATGGATGCTTGGCAATGTATATAGGAATATTGGACTTGATTGAGCCCTTGAAAACCTCAACTTCCTTGCAAGAACAAAAACCCTAATTTGACTTGGCTTAGGAGGGTGTTTGAACTGTGCAACCCTTGAGTAGACTTGAGCAAATTGAGATGATGCTTGTCAAAACTTTGAAGAATATGGGAGGGCAAATTTTGGGGTACAACTGACATGGACATGATTAGTGGAAGGAGACGAACACAACCATGTGTTTGGAATTAATTTCCATGGCCTAGAGAAGATTTTAGGAGGGTCATACGGATTTAGCTGCGGATAAGAATCCGCAGGTAAATAACCAGTTTGTAACGAAGAAGACGAATACGTGTCTTCCCCCCATTGGACGTTTCAAATTGCGTGCGCTTTTTTTATTCTGGCATAATAGTTGTTTTCCCATATTATAATTAATACCTAATCCACTAACAATTGAAAGGCGCTGGCTCAGTGGGAAGGCGTGTGCTTGGTAATTAACAGGACCTGGGTTCGAATCCCAGGTCCCCCATATTACTTTGCTATTTTTCTTCAGGTGTTCTAGCGCTTTTCAGCAATCATGGCCTATCATACACCTTCATCCAATGGCTGCCAGATGGCCTCCAGGCCAAATCTGATGGTCCATATTGTAGGTCCATCATAAGGCCAAGTCAAAGGCGTACAGGGAATCAGGAAAAGTCAACGAGGCTTGTATTGGGCCACAAAAATTGCTGATCTCACATCCAAATCAGGCCCACACCCTCCTTGGTTATTTCTATTTATTTCTTTCTTTTTATTTTGTTTCTTTATTTTATTTCTTTATTTTGTTTAATTATTTCCATTATCATTTAAATCACTAACCAATTAATCTTTTTCTTAATAAAATCAAAAACACAAAAATATATTTTATTTATTAAAATTAAATTCATCACTTTATTTTTTATAAATAAATATTAATTCAATTAATTTAGTTTTAATTAGGTTTAACTTTTAATATTTTTACAATATTTAAAATCAATGTAGATAATTAGGTTTTTACTAACTTTGACCAAATTTATTTTATTTCTCTAAATATCCAAAAATCCAAAAATATCTTTTTTAATTAATCAATTTATTTATTTAATTAACTTAGTTTATTTCCTTTTAATTCAAAAAAAAATAACAAAAAAATCTTTTCTTTAATAAAAAGGTTCAAAACCCTAGAGTGCGCCCGATTTAATTTTCTCACATGCGATCCATTTATCATATTGATGTAATTGTTTCCGTAATGTAATAGTTTTAATAGGACTTTAACTTATTTTATCGCTTTATTTTATTTTCCGCATTTTAATTTCAAGGGTTGTTTTTGACGATGTAAATACCCGACGCCTTGTAATAGTTTACATTTAATTTCCGTAATTTAAATTCCGCAATCTATAAACTATTAGATGTTTGATAATAGGGAATGCATGACAAGATCGAATGTATGAACTTAAAATCAACATAGATAACCCATTGACATGTACAAAGATAAAATAACCGAAATAACACACTCGCACATGCGCACTCTTAGGGTACACTTCACTTGGTTGCCTTCGAACGTGGTCATTGAGTATAGGAAGTTTTAGAGGTCGCCCTCTTGTCCAAAGATCATAGTTGCCTCGAAACGGTTGCCTCGGAAAAATGATCTAAGACATTAGGGTTACCGCTAAGGCGTCCTAACATTGCTTTAGTGACCGCACGTCCCTTAATTGAATTGACCCTTAAACTCCACCGACGATGCTACCTAATCATCAATAGTGGGATAGAATTGTCTAAAGGATATTAGTACAGATTGATTCCTTTTTCGAGTAGGTAGATGGTTCTTAAGTACTTGCTCTCTCAAAATAAAATAAAACTTTTCGCACTTACACCTTTCAAACAAAAAACTCTTTTCAAACCCACAAACACAAAGAAAAGCAATTTTTGAACTTTGAGCAAGTACCTAAGAGCTCGTGGATAACCACGGATAGAAAGGGTGCTAACACCTTCCCTTTCTATAATCTACCCCCTGGACCCGAGAAACATCTCGAAAAAGGAATTTTTCTGTGCTTTTTTCCTTTCCTTGTTGGATAAAATAAAAGACGGTGGCGACTCTTGCTTACCGCGACATTTTGCAAAAACAAACGCAAAACGCGAACCAACATTCAAAAACAGCCAGTTCTTTCCCACCGTATCACACTCATCATCACACGATTCTAATGATATAAAAAACTTGATCTAACTCTAAGAAACCAGGGAGAATTTCAGTGCCCCTAATTTATGACCTAGTTTTTTCAGCAACTTCAAAATCCAAATTCCCCTAGCTCAGTTAATATAAATACAAGTTATGCATATGTACAACTCAAGGACATTAAGGACTACATTTTTGCTTCACAAACCTAAATCTAATGATGCCTAAATAAGGAGATAAAAGTTTGAAAATGACCTATTTTAGTCAAGTTCGAATATGGAAACGCAGCAACTTTGAATGAGGCCTGAAGGACTTTTGAGCTTGCTTGATGTTCCCTTGACCTTTCCCAATGCTTCGCTTGCTTGGAAATGATATGAAACTCCTTGTAGAACTCAACCTGCAAAGCTTCAAAATGAAAATGGTGAAGTGTGCAAACGAGGTTACATTTGAAAAGTAAGGGCTTGGATAGTTTAGGTGTGATGTTTAGAATGTGTTTGAAATGATTCCAAGCAAAATTCATGAGGGAATATGGATTTGGCCAAGGTTCTGCAGTGGTTGCTCTGTTTGGGAAGAAAATGGGGTTTTTGGTGTATAAGGGTGTTTGAGAGACTTGGAAATTGTGTTTCAGGCTTGGCGTAATATGCTGAGGTTGTTTGAAATGTTCACAAGACTTGCTCTTATCAGATTTCCAAGTTATGTTCACTTTGCAAGTTGGCTTGTTTTTGAAGAAAAGGTTGAGTTGACAAGGCCAAAGCCTGTACAGGCCTGCTCCTTAGCTGCACATAGTTGGTGATATTTTTCTGATGTTTGTGGATGTTGTTTGTATCAAGAGATCAGGTCCAATTCTCTAGATAAACAAAATTGCAAAAAGTGTGCTTTATGGAAATGACATAGTAACCTTTTTGCCATTTTTGGAATAACTCTTTGTGTAATGCTCCATAACTCAGAATAATACCTTTGTCCAATGTATTTGCATTTATTTAAGGAGTGTGGAAATGATTAAGACCTGTAAAACAAGTACAAGCATGATCCAAACTGATTTGCAACTTGTATCAATGTGAAAAATGCCATGGACAAAAGTGAGAAAATGCCATTTTCATTCCTTCGATTCTCCCTAACCATAAATGATTTTGGAGATTTCTTGGACATTTTGGAAAGCTTGTAACATGATCTACAATCCATCTTTGAAATGAATTTTGAGATTCCACTTGGAACTTTGTGAAAAATTTCCATGAAGATAGGTCAAAATCCTGCCTAAACTAGGGCAAAATTTCACTAAGTTAAAAGTTTCATGGACCCCTATTCACAAAATTCATAACTTGAGATCCAAGCATCTTTTGGGGAAACTTTGTGATTCAAAGTTTTATATTTTGTGGAGGACTAAAACTTTCATGTTGGAAGTTTTCTTTGAATCCAATTGCATCATGGTGAAAATTTTGGGAAAAGATGGGAAAAAATAAGAAATTTTCATAACTTAGAAAATTTCCAAGTTATGAAAATTTTCCATTTTAAACCCTAATTTCCAAAATTAGGTTTCTTGGTGAACAAGTTTCATTTTTTGACACATCTTGATGAAAAATGACCCTTGGCACTTGATTTTGACCAAAAAGTCAAAGTTTGACTTTTTAGTGTACAATTGATTTTTGATCAGTTGACTGGAAAATTCATCTGTCAATCCAATGCATTTGAGATCTTTTGAACTATGTGATTAGGTCAAGGGGATGCCATTGAGTCCTTGAAACCATGCTTGAACCCAATTTGCCATTGTCTAGGTGAAAAATCAGAAATTGCCCTTCTACAGTCAAAACCCTAAAAAGGACCATTTTGCCCTTTTGATGATTTGATCAAATTTCTTGAGGAGTTGTGGTCCAAACTTGATCAAATGGTTCATATGAGTCTATAATGTTGATATGGATAAAAAATTATGAGGTTTGACTGTAAATTGGCCACAATTGACTTTTTCCCTAATACAGTTGATTTTTAGGTCAACTGTCCAATTGACTGGGCAAATATGTGATTCAAGGCTTGAAACTTGGTATGAACAATCTTAGAGGTCCAACATGAAGTATGAAAGTCCAATGAGGCATTGGAAATCCAAAAATCCTTGTGCAAACTCAAACCCTAATTTCAGGTTATTAGTGCAAGGAGATGTCTTGTGAGGAGAATCTAGATAAAATGAGAGGGAAAATTTTGGGGTACAATAGTTGAGTATCCAAATACCTTTAAGGACTTGATTCCCAAATCTATGGCGGCTTTGAGACCCATAATACACACTTCATATTCCGCCATATTATTGGTACAGTTGAAACAAAGTCTTGCAGTAAAGGGAGTATGACATCCTTTAGGGGATAAGATCACAACACCTATGCCATTGCCGAGTGCGTTGGAGGCTCCGTCAAAAGCCAAGGTCCATAGGTGTTGTAACACAAAATTTTCCCTCTCATTTCACTCAATACATGCCTCTATAGGTCCTCAATTGCTCAAGGATGACTAAGGATTGACCAGACAAATCCTCCTCCTAAGGCAACAAGCTTCAAACTAGGGTTTCACTCCTCATCAAGATGGTTAAATTAAAAGAGTCCAAAATGATTTCCATGGTCCCAATATGTTCTCAAGATCATCCATGTCAAGTTTCATGCCTTGCACAAGAAGTTTGCTTAGCCAACTGCTCAGATGCCTGAAAATCAACTATACTAAGTCAAAAGTCAATTGTGGCCCACATACAGTCAAACTTCAAGATTTTTGGTCAACATCAACATTTTGAAGAGATATCCATCATTTTATCAAGGTTTGATCATGATTCCTCAAGGAATGCCCCAAATTCATCAAAACCAAAAGGTTGCTAAATTAGGGTTTCTTAGGAAAAGTCAACCAAACTTTGACCAGGCATAACTTCTTCATACTTTATCAGAAATTTTCCATCCAAGGCTCATTTTGAAGAGGATACAATTACCTACAACTCATATTCATCATAAAAGTTTAAAATATCCACTCATCAAAAGATATGAATTCTACATTATAGGCCCTTTTGAAAAGTCAAGAAAAACACTTTTTGGGTCAAAGCTTCTTACATGAACATGGAAGACCCAATTGAGATGAAACCAAAAGGGTTGTTTAGGGGACATCCTAAGCTTTCAAAAAAGTCCAAGAAAAACCTCTCAGGGTTAAAATTGACGGAGTTATGTATTGTCAAAATTGACCAATTTTTGGAAATGTGCATGAAGTCAACATTGATCAAAATGACCTTTTTTGCAAATGGGCCCATGTTTTCTTGTTTGAAACTTGTTCCTAAGATCGCCCACGACCCCTGAGCTTATCCACCTATTATTTTATTATTTTTATTATTTATTTTGATTTTTTATCCATTTAAATAAAAATAAATCAATTTAAATAGTAGAATAATCAAATAAAATCAAAGATTTGATTTTATGAGCATATTATGAGTCCATGAACAACTAGCAAATCAAAAAATTCGTGCAAGAGCTAATTGATTGTGTGATCGGTGGATCTGGAACTGACTGTTTAACGCTGGTTCGTGAAATGTCGCGGAAGCAAGAGTCGCCACCGTCTTTTATTTTCTCCAAATGGAAAGGACAAAAGCACAGAAAAATTCCTTATAGATATTGCTCTCGGTTCGGGAGGTAGATTTATAGAAAGGGAAGGTGTTAGCACCCTTTCTATCCATGGTTATCCATGGGCTCTTAGATACTTTCTCATTGTGTTTTCAAAATGGTTTGTTTGCTCTTCAACTGTGGGTTTAAAAAAGTTTCTTTGAAAATTTCAGTTCGACTCTTGCATCAGTCCTCAAGAGTGTTTGAAAAATTGCTTTTGAAAGCTTTTTGAAAAGGTGTCGGTGTGAAAAGAATTTTTGATTTGTTTTGAAATCAGAGCAAGTATCTACGAGAATCTACCTACCCTAAGGATTTCGTCTGTGTAAATGTCCTTAAAGTAGTGCCATCCCACCATTGAGAGGTAGGTAGCACCACCGTTGGAGGTGTTCGGGTCAATTCGAGGGTTCGGGACATGGTGATCACCGGAGCAATAGGAAGACACCTTAGAAGCTACCCTCATGCCATGTTCATGGACAATAGGAAGACACCAGTACGAGCATAAATTTGTTGCAGGATGTCACCCAAGAGAGTGGGCACAGGATTCTGAGACATAAAGATCCTTATAGCAGTGACATTGATGAAGTTGTCAGGATTAGGAAACAAGACTAACCCATAGATTAAGAGAGCCAAGATGTCTTCATATGCCCTAAAGTCCAAGTCATTCCAGAAACTGTTAGCTTTACCAACTAGAAACTTGGCCAAGAAACCCTTAACTCCGCTTCTAGTCACCCAGTTGTCCATTACTTCTTGATGGGTCAAGGGAAGAGCTGCAGTAACCTCCTCAAGCCTGAGGGTCTTTTCCCAACCAGTGAAGGGAGTCTGATCCAAGATAGGGATACCAAGCAAATCAGAGAACTCTTCCAGGGTAGGGACCAGCTGGAAGTCTTGAAAGGTGAAACACTGGTACAGAGGGTCATAGAACTGGGTCAGGACACTCATCAACTGTTGATCCCACTTTGCAGTGACTAAACTGAGAAGAGAACCATGCCTCTGGATGAAGGAAGTGGTATTTGGAATCCTGCTAACCAACTCTTCAAGCAACTCAGGTGGGTGAACAAAGTTGAACCGGATAGTATTCCTTCGCACAGGCATCATGATGTCCTACAAAACAGAGCAAAGGTGAAACCCTCTTGTCTTTGAAATGGTCAGTCCCTATGCAGAATGCATGCAATGCTCATGATGTTATGATGTTATGATAAAGCACACCACAAATATTTACAAAGACAAACATGGTAAGGCACACAAGTCACGCAAAACAAGCCCTTAAAGTTTAGGCCAGCATGAGGTCTAGGTATTACCCTCTTTCAGTTTGTTGGTTCATACCTGTCTTATCAAAAGTAACCGGGTTCTTAGAGGATCCCAGTATCATTGACTACCCTCAATCGGTCATAACTCCAGCATCACAATCTTTTCTTGCGGCCAGAACCATCACGAGAGTTTAGCCTCAATGGGCGTAGCATACTGCTACTGTTCTAATGGCCAAGTTGGGTCATTTAAGGTTCTAAGGTCTGTTGGTGCTTAATGACTCCTTAGAAGACCTATATTCTCCTCGTTGCGACACAAGGGATATCGGTACAGACTAAGGTGCCACACCAATGTAGCCACTTCTTCACCCGTGTCGGTCTACGCCGGACAAGTCCCTCACAGCTTATGCTACCTAAACAGGGTATCCCCAGATCCGGGTTAGGATCTATGTAACTCCCATGCAACCCACACTTTTAAAGCAAACAAGGCAATACAATTGAAAACACAATTACGAACTATCCTAAGGTACACCTCACTTTATAAGAGTCCCCAGCAGAGTCGCCAGTTCTGTGATCGGTGGATCTGGAACTGACTGTTTAACGCTGGTTCGCGAAATGTCGCGGAAGTAAGAGTCGCCACCATCTTTTATTTTCTCCAAATGGAAAGGACAAAAGCACCAAAAAATTCCTTATAGAGATTGCTCTCGGTTCGGGAGGTAGATTTATAGAAAGGGAAGGTGTTAGCACCCTTTCTATCCATGGTTATCCATGGGCTCTTAGATACTTGCTCATTGTGTTTTCAAAATGGTTTGTTTGCTTTTCAACTGTGGGTTTAAAAAAGTTTCTTTGAAAATTTCAGTTCGACTCTTGTATCAGTCCTCAAGAGTGTTTGAAAAATTGTTTTTGAAAGCTTTTTGAAAAGGTGTCGGTGTGAAAAGAATTTTTGATTTGTTTTGAAATCAGAGCAAGTATCTACGAGAATCTACCTACCCTAAGGAATTCGTCTGTGTAAATGTCCTTAAAGTAGTGCCATCCCACCATTGAGAGGTAGGTAGCACCATCGTTGGAGGTGTTCGGGTCAATTCGAGGGTTCGGGACATGGTGATCACCGGAGCAATAGGAAGACACCTTAGAAGCTACCCTCATGCCATGTTCATGGACATGAGGACTTACTAAAACATCCTCTACTCGACGACCACCTTTCGAGGGGCAAGGCAACAGTGAGGCGTACCCTAGGGGTGGTGTGTGATTTGTGTGTCATGTTCATTTATGTTTATCTTATTCATGCATTGGTGATCTACGCGTTGTTTTTATTTTTGGCATTCATTCTTTCATGCAAACTATTAACAGTTAAAAAAATGCGGAATTAAAAGTCCTACGCTATTACAAAGGCGCGGGTCTACATCGCCAAATTAATCCAAGACCCGATTTGAATAAAATAAAATGCGGAAAGATAAATGTCTAATTAATCTATTACATAGCTTTGGGGCAATTACCTTATATTCATAAAAAGAAATAAAAATAAAATGCGAGAAGAAGTAAAGTCGGGAATGCGAGGGTGTTGGACCCTTTTAAGGAAATTAAATTACAATTAATAAATTAATTAAGTTAAATGAGAAAAGGAAATTATTTTTGAGTTTTTGTATTTATGGAATTAGTAAGAAAATTAAATGAAATTAAAACCCTAATTCTAAACTATTTTTAATTTATTAAAAAAATTATTAAATCTAACTTAGTTTTAATTAATTATTTACATGGCAATTTATGTACAAAAAATAATTAATAACTAAATATGGTAAAAGAAGAGAAAAAGAATAAAAGTATTGAAACCCTAATTCTACATTTTTTAGTTTATTAAAAAAAACATTAAAATTAAACCTAGAATTAGCTAAATTAATTAATAAAATTTATTTACAAAAAAACATTTAAATAAAATATATTTTTTATTTTTATAGTTTCTGATTTTTTTTGGTATTTTTATGTTATGAAAAATTAATTTAAAGAATTGAAATAAGACTAAATAAAACAAATAAAAATGGAAAAAATAAAAAGAATGAAAAATGAAATGCAAACCAATGGGGGGTGTTGACCCCAATTTAGGAGGTAAATTGCCAGCAATCTGGCCCATTTATTGGAGGCCTCTTTTGACTTTTCTGGCCACGTGCATATGCGTTGACTGGGGTATTCCCTGGACCTCCCATCCTGACCTTCAGATTCATCTTCCAGGACATTTGGCAAGCTTTGGTAGTGGGTGTATGGTGAACCCCTGGGCGTACACTGCATGGAATCAGGTTAAAACAAAATTCATTGAGAAATATGGGGGACCTGGGAATCGAACCCAGGTCCCAATGCTTGCCAACACTATGTTCCACCAACTGAGCTACTTTGTCACTTTGTAATTATAATGGAAAGGAATTAATATATAAAAACAAACGCACTAATGCTATTAATAAGAAAAAACGCGCTGAAATTTGAATAGCCCAACCAAGATAGGACACGCAAGCTTCGTCCTCCTTGTACCTGTAATCAGAAAAGAGATAGCGGGGGTTTTAAACCCCCACTAAATATGCCCTGCGAAAAATAGCGATTACGCCATGGTTGCTCATAAATTGAGCGCGACATATGTGTTAAATTCGTGTGAAGCTTCTGAGTCCAATGGTCCTGGTCTTGTGGTCTAATTTTTCCTGAAGAAGAAAGCCCTAATTTTACAACTCTGAAACCCTAGCAAGCTTCAATGGTGGATTCATATATAGGGCACGAAAACTCAATTGAATGGCATAGTTAGCTTCAGAATGATTCAATTAGTATAAATCAACAAGAAAAATGCAAGGATGATGCGTATAATTTAAAACACGAACGTGGAAAATTGTAAGAATAGGACAGCTTCGTGTTACCAATTCTTTGTGTTAGAGGACTGGAAAAAGATTGGGTCACGTTCAGGAAAGCCTCAGAAAGCTTTTGGAATTGGTTACAAGCTTTGAATCACGCTCTATGTGTGAAATCAGTTTTGGAATTTTTGACAAAAAAATGCAAAGTTTGTGTTTTGTTTTGGGCGCAGCTCCAAGGTTCTATGCACTAGGGTTATGATCTGTATATGTATGCCAATGGATTAGGGTAAGAATTCAAGCCAAAAGATCAATGTTTTGATGAATCAAATATTTGATTTTTAATGAAATCCTTTCAAATCTTTTCCATGTGTTTTTGATACCAATCATGGCCAAACCTTTCCAAATTGGGTGTGCACGAATCTTGAGGTTTTATTGGAGAGAATATGCTGCAAAAAGGGGTTAAAAAACATGGTTTTCTATTTTTGTCATATTTTATTTCATTAAATGAATTAATAGTGATAATAATTCAAATAAATAATAAAAAATGATAAAATAAATCCCCTTTGGGTCAAATGGTAGTGCATAGCCTTTGGATAATGATTCTTGGAATAAAAAGTGGCCCAATAGCAATTTTGAGGCATTTGAAGTAAAGTTGACTTTTCAAAATTCCCAAAAATTTCCCAACTTCCACAAGGCATATCTTGCTCAATTTTTAAGCTTTGATCATGTTCTTGGACATTTTGGAAAGTTCTTGAAGTCCTCTAACCAATGCCTTTGGTCCCATGTCATTTTGATTTACCAATCTCAAGTTATGGTCTTTGACTTAAAGTCCCTTTTTGTTGACTTTTGAAAATGACCTATAATGTTGAAATTGATAACTTTTTGTGAGAGCATTTCTTGGACTTGAAGTGTGAAGAGGAGTTGTAGGAAATGTCTTTCTCTTCAAAATGAGCTTTGGATGGAATTTTTCTGATAAACCATGTGGAAGTTATGCCTTGGTCAAGTTACAGTTGATTTTTTCAACTGTCCAAATATGGAAACTTTTGCATCTTGAGACTTTTTTGAGCCATGCCTTGAAAATCATGATCAAGAATTTATCAAATGATGTTTGTGGCTTCAAAATAAGATGTTGACCAAAAATTTGAACTTTTGACTGCCAAATGACCATTTTGCCCCTACAGTTGACTGTTGAGCAATTAGGGTTTTTGACTGTGCAATCTTGTGCTGTAAGTCTTGAAACTTGGCATGAGGATGCTTGACCATGTTTGTAGGCATGTGGGACTTGATTGGGCCCTTGAAAACTTCAATTTCTTTGTCAGAATCAAAACCCTAGTTTTTGACTGTTAGGAGGCCCTTGAACTGTGCAACCCTTGAGGAGATTTTAAAGCACGCTCCTTGCAAATCTTGAAGAATATGGGAGGGAAAATTTTGGGGTACAACAGTTGCCCCTGTTCAATCTTCTTAGACCTGAGGATGTAGATTGGCTGACGTGCCTTTCGTAATCCGAAGGTGGAAGATGATTGAACACTAGAGTGCCCAGAAATTTGCGCTCACATGTTGGCAGTGTGATGGTAGGAATGGGCTTATAGATGCCATTTGGAGGTTGATGGATAGGATGATGGGCTTAAATATGCCATGCTGAGAGGTGATGGATAGGTGGATGGGCTTATAGATGCCATCTGGATGTCGATCGCGTAAGAGATTCCTTAGCGAGAAGTTGCGTACCTGAAAAAGAAAATGATTACCTGACCTGTTACAGGAGCTGGTCTTCAAACTCTTTGTATAGATGCGTCCTGACTGGTTACAGGAATGGAATCTGGAGCTTCAAACGGTGATGAATGATCCAGGGATGGTTACTACCTCAACGGGACGGTGAGAGAACCTTGGACGATTACTACCTCAACAGGAACGCTGAGAGAATCTTGGGGTGATTACTACCTCAACAGTAACGATGAGAGAATCATAGGCGACTTCAACCTCAACAGTAACGCTGAGAGAATCTTGGGCGACTTCTACCTCAACAGGAACGCTGAGAGAATCTTGGATGTCTTCTACTGGGATAAGAATCAGGGAGATCTTAGGGTCGATCTGACTGAACCGGAGAAGGCCTTTGACTGGATAAGAATCAGGAAAATCTTAGGGTCGATTTAACTGAACTGGACAAGGTCTTGGAATATCTTCAACTGGATAAGAATCAGGGAGATCTTAGGGTCGATCTGACTGAACCAGAGAAGGCCTTTGACTGGATAAGAATCAGGAAAATCTTAGGGTCGATTTAACTGAACCGGACAAGGTCTTGGAATATCTTCGACTGGATAAGAATCAGGGAGATCTTAGGGTCGATCTGACTGAACCAGAGAAGGCCTCTGACTGGATAAGAATCAGGAAAATCTTAGGGTCGATTTAACTGAACCAGACTAAAGTCTTGAAATATAGCTGAGAACTTAACTGGATCTTTTCCTGAAAGGTAAAGGTCAGTCATATGCAAGGCATGATATGAATCAAGCGATGATGTTCTCAACATAAATGAGATTTGTAAGATATGATGCGTATATGCATGCTATAATGTATGAAAATGTGATGTTTATGAATGTATCTTTTTGTCTTAGGAAAATAAATCCTTGACGGGTGTCGGGAAGTCACTCCTGGGCTAATGTTGAAGAATAGATCTTTGCTTCCGCTGGGGATGATAGTTGCAAGAATACCGGTAGGAGAAGATAACTCCGTTGGGGAATAAACTTGGCGAAGAGATTATTCTGCGGGGAATAACTACTCTAGCGACCTTGCTGGGGAACAACACTCTCTGGGGAGAGAGATACTTGCTGGGATGTTGATGGTAACTTCGCTGGGGATACCATTGTTACGTTGGAAGTGTTGATAGACTTTGCTGGGGATAAGAAGACTTCGCCGAGGACGATCTTTCCGTGGCTTTTAGCTGAGGATAACCCAGTTATATCCTGGTAGGGAAATAACCTTTGAATACAGCCGGGGGACGCGTTCGTGCTCTGCGAGGAATAAGCTTCCAGAATCTACTGGGGATAAGCTTAATGTCTGGGGAGATGGATTCCAACTTTTCCTGGGGAAACTGGATTGGACTCTCCTGGGGAAGTTTTGAACTGTAACGGGGAAGTGACTCCATTGAATGTTTGATATGCCACCGGGGAACAATCTTTAGGTCAAGACTGCCGGGGATGCTTGTTAAGAATGTCTGTACATTGCTGGGGAATGTTGAGATCTGCGGGGGATACCCAACTTCCTTAAGGTTGATTGTAACTTTGCTTGGGGAGAGTGCATTGACTTGCTGGCTCACTCTCTGGGGAATTAAGATGTACTGGTTATATTCTTCAGCGGAACTTACCTTGGTACCTTGGTGGATAGAGCAATTAGATCGCTTAGACAACTCTTTATTGCCCCTGTTTCTAATGTTACCTGTAATTAATCCTTTGTTTCGTATGCAAATATTTATGAGTTAGCAATTAGCGTCAATGCATATATCACAAATTGAACCTTGGACGTTCTTCGCAAAACAAAACAGAAAAGGAAAACAATTGGCAATTTTAACTGCGAAGTGATTTTTGTATTGATTTTTGAATTGCCTGTAAATAGGCGTTTATGTACAAGAGGCTGACGTCCTAGTAAGAAGACGCCGCCGAACAAAAGAGTTTAATACAAATTTGTACAAAGGAATATAAAACAGCTGTGTGAACAGAATAATCCCACTGGGTTCCAACTCTGCTATCGCCTTTATATCTTCGAGCATCTCATCACTTGATGACCTAGTTGAAGATGAAGCTGATTGATCGATGCCGTCTGAACTTGATGCTGATACCGGATTCTGGATGCAAGATGATCCAATGAGACATAGTATTACGCTTTATCCCTAACTTTTGCCTGGACCTCCCTTTCGGGTTTTCAGTCCATCGGGATACCCATTTTTGCCCAAGTCGCCTTTTCAGGTTTTCGACTTGCCGGGTGTACAGATTTTTTCATTTCATCCCTTCATTTTGCCCGAACCCTTTTGGTTCGCCGGGAGCCCTAATTTTTTCCTAGGTATGTCAACCTAGCGGGTCTTTATTATTCATAGTATCTTTTTACTATGTCTGCATTGGCGGGGTGAGGAAGGTCGTCACCATCCATATTGGTTAGAATCATGGCTCCTCCTGAGAACACATGTTTAACCACAAATGGCCCTTCGTACGTAGGGGTCCATTTTCCCCTTGGATCACTCTGAGGAAGGATGATTCGCTTGATTACCAGATCCCCAACTTGATATTCTTGTGGTCTGACCTTTTTGTTAAATGCCCTGATCATCCGTTTTTGGTACGTCTGACCATGACAAATAGCAGCAAGTCTCTTTTCGTCAATTAAGTTTAGCTGATCAAGTCGTGTCTGGATCCAATCATCTTCATTCAGATATGCATCCTTCATTATCCGGAGAGAGGGTATCTGCACTTCGATTGGTAAGACTGCCTCCATACCGTAGACCAAGGAGAAGGGAGTTGCCCCGGTTGACGTCCTGGCTAAGGTACGGTACCCATGTAGAGCAAACGGTAACATCTCGTGCCAATCTTTGTAAGTCACTGTCATCTTCTGCACGATTTTCTTAATGTTCTTATTTGCTGCTTCTACAGCCCCATTCATCTTCGGTCTGTAAGGAGAAGAGTTGTGGTGCTGTATCTTAAACTGCTCGCAGAGCTCAGTGATCATCTTGTTATTGAGATTGGTACCGTTGTCTGTAATGATTCTTTCAGGGACGCCGTATCGACAGATTAGGTTGTGCCGAATGAAACGTGCCACAACAGTCTTGGTTACCGTAGCGTAGGAAGCTGCTTCAACCCACTTCGTAAAGTAATCGATCGCTACCAGGATGAAGCGATGCCCATTGGATGCCGTAGGTTTAATCTCACCGATCATATCTATGCCCCACATTGCAAACGGCCAAGGCGCAGTCAGAACATTTAGAGGAACTGGAGGAACATGCACCTTGTCTGCATATATCTGGCATTTATGGCATGTCCGAGAGTGTTGGTAACAGTCGGCTTCCATTGTGGACCAGAAATACCCTGCCCGAAGGATCTTCTTTGCCATAGTGTGTCCACTGGAATGCGTTCCGAAGGTCCCTTCATGTAGCTCTTCCATGATCCTTTCCGCTTCAGTCTTATCCACGCAACGCAGTAAGGTCGAATCATGGTTTCGCTTGTACAGAATGCCATTGCTGAGGAAGAACTTCGCTGCGAACCTTCTCAGAAACTTCTTATCATTGACAGATGCACCTTCAGGGTATTCCTGAGCTTCCAAGTATCTCTTCACTTCATGGTACCAAGGCTTCTCAGTCACCAATTCAGTCTCGAGATCACAACAGTATGTCGGTTCGTCCAGTTTCCAGATGATGATCCGGGGAGCCTCATTGTCCCATTTGACCTTGAACATAGAAGACATCGTAGCTAACGCGTCCGCCAGCTGATTCTCCTCTCTCGGAAAGTGTTCAAAGGTTATCTCTGTGAAGTGGGGGATCAAGGTCAACACACATTCTCTGTAAGGGATAAGATTCGGATGTTTCGTATCCCACTCTCCTTTGATCTGATTGATCACAAGAGCGGAATCTCCGAAGACACTCAGAAACTTGATCCTTAAGTCGATCGCAGCTTGGAGACCCATGATGCAGGCCTCATACTCCGCCATGTTGTTGGTGCAGTTGAAACATAGTCGGGCCATGAGTGGAGTATGAGTGCCTTGGGGGATATTATCACAGCGCCGATACCGTTACCCAAAGCATTGGAGGCTCCGTCAAAGTGCATAGACCATCGGGATCCTTCCTCAGGTCCTTCATCCGGTCCAAGTACTTCACAATCAGTTACTATCATGATACTCTCGTCTGGAAATTCGAAGTTCATTGACTGATAGTCGTCTACTGCCTGATGTGCCAAGTGGTCTGCCAATACACTTCCTTTGATGGCTTTCTGAGTTGTGTACTGGATGTCGTATTCTGTCAAGATCATTTGCCATCTTGCTATTCTCCCAGACAGAGCAGGCTTTTCAAATATGTACTTTATTGGATCCATCTTTGAGATCAACAAGGTAGTGTGAGTCAGCATATACTGTCTCAGCCGGCGAGCAGCCCATACCAAAGCGCAACAAGTTTTCTCAAGAAGTGAGTATCGGGTCTCACAGTCAGTAAACTTTTTTCTAAGGTAATAAATGGCATGCTCTTTTCGGCCAGACTCGTCATGCTGCCCCAGCACACACCCCATGGAGTTGTCGAGTACTGTCAGGTATAGTATCAGAGGTCTCCCTTCAACCGGTGGCATAAGAATGGGTGGTTCTTGGAGATACTCTTTGATTCTGTCAAAAGCAGCCTGACATTCATCATTCCAACGTACTACCTGATCTTTCTTCAGCAGCTTGAAGATTGGTTCACAAGTAGCAGTTAGGTGTGAGATAAATCGGGCAATGTAATTCAGGCGTCCTAAAAAGCCTCTGACCTCTTTCTCTGTCTTAGGAACTAGCATCTCTTGAATGGCTTTAACCTTGGCAGGGTCCACTTGAATACCCTTATCGCTTACGACGAAGCCTAGCAACTTTCCAGATCTAACCCCGAAGGTGCACTTGTTCGGGTTCAACCTTAGCTTGTATAGTTTCAGACGGTCAAACAATTTCTGCAGATGATCAAGGTGTTCCTCCTCAGTTTGGGACCTTGCGATCATGTCGTCAACATACACTTCTATCTCATGATGGATCATGTCGTGAAATAAAGCAACCATGGCACGTTGGTAGGTTGCCCCAGCGTTCTTCAGTCCAAAAGGCATGACCTTGTAGTAGAAGGTGCCCCACTGAGTGACAAAGGTAGTCTTTTCCATGTCTTCAGGAGCCATCTTGATCTGATTGTAGCCTGAAAAACCATCCATGAAGGAGAACACCTTATGCTGAGCCGTATTGTCAACAAGGACATCAATGTGAGGTAGAGGGAAGTCATCCTTGGGGCTGGCCCTGTTCAGATCCCTGTAATCGACACACATTCTGACCTTTCCATCTTTCTTTGGTACTGGCACCACATTAGCAACCCACTGAGGGTAAGAAGTCACTGCAAGGAACCCGGTATCGAACTGTTTCATAACCTCGGCTTTGATCTTCTCAAACATCTCTGGACGCATACGGCAGACCTTTTGCTTAACCAGAGGGCAGTCTTCCTTGGTAGGTAAATGATGGACCACAATGTCGGTATCCAACCCGAGCATGTCTTCGTAGGACCAGGCAAAGATTTCCATATAATCATGTAGCATCTGAGTCAACCGTTGCTTCACGCTGAGCTCTAGGTTGGCACCAATCTTTACCTCCTTTCTGTCTGTATCAGTACCCAGATTTATTGTTTCCACCGGCTCTCCATGTGGTTGAATTGCCCTCTCTTCCTGGAGTAACAGTCTTGCAAGCTCGCCAGGCACTTCGCAATCATCTTCACCTTCGTCTTCGGCTAAGTTGATCGGATTTTCGAAGTCATAACTGGCAGTAGCAGAGTCGTTACCAGTGAGATCCAGAGTGGATTAAAACCTGTATGAGTGAGTGTGTGTAAATACAGCTGTTTTGCGATATATAAAGAAAGGAAAGAAAGAAAAGGAGCATAAAATTTGAAATGCGAGAAAACGTCCAAGATCTTTATTCATGATATATGAAATGACAATTAATATACCCTCACAAATGAAGCCACGGTGCCCCGGGTAAGACACCGGGCCATAGAGTTTTAATTCATTGTTTATTACAAATAACAAAATAAAGGAGTTTATTACTGCGTAACAAAAGTAACAGGAGTATGATCTTTAGCAGTCCAATTGATCAATCCACCATCAGTCATCGGGTAGATCCAGCTATTAAACTCTGACTCTTCTACTTCATCTTCCTCCCCAACAGCATTCACTCCTGGGTTGGGAATGAGCACAGGAGGTCTTCTAGTCTTTGCCTTGCGCACAGCCTTCTGACCCTCTGCAGTAAAACCCAGTCCAAACTTGTCAGTTTTAGGCGTAAAATCAGGGAGCCTGTCCCAGTTAGCACATTCACCTTTCTTGATTACAGCCCGGGCATCCTTCAAGGAAGCCATCTTCAAGGGAACATCCTCTTCAACCACTGTTTCTGCCGCTGCCAATGTTGGAGGCACCTCTTCAAAATGCTGAAAGGGGGTTTCAATAAACTCCCCGTCCATCTCAATATACCTGAAGGAATTCAAATGGCTCACCATATACTCCTCCTCTCCCTGCACAGTGACAATCTTCCCTCTGATAGGGTACTTGAGCTTCTGGTGCAGGGTAGAGGTCACTGCCCCAGCTTTATGGATCCAAGGTCGACCCAGTAGACAAGAATACGATGGACGGATATCCATCACATAGAAAGTTGAATCGAATACTTGAGAACCCACGCGGATAGGAATGTCTACTTCTCCATGGACCATCCTCTTGGAACCGTCAAAGGCTCTGACGATGATGTTGTTAGGTTTCAGCTCCAGGCCCTCACAATCCAACTGGTCTAAGGCCTTTTTGGGTAGCACATTTAGGGAAGAACCAGTGTCCACCAACACGTGCGCAAGAGTAGTGCCCCTGCATTCAATAGAGACATGAAGGGCATCATTGTGGTCCTTTCCCTTAGCAGTAAGGTCAGCATCCGAGAAACCCAAACCATTGTCTGCTGTCAAATTGGCTACGCAATCAGTAAACTGGACTGCAGATGTCTCCTGTGGCACATGGGCCGTCTTGAGAAATGAAATCAGGGCCTTAGCATGGGCCTCTGAGCACAGCAGCAAGGAGAGCATAGAGATCTTGGAGGGGGTATGCCCCAGCTGCTCAACAACATTAAAGTCACTCTTCTTGATTATTTTCAGAATTTCCTCCATCTCTTGTTGGGAGGCCTCAGCATTCACAGATTTTGGCGCCTCCATTCGGGCAGGCTCATCTTCAATCCCTTTGTCCCGAGCATTAGATGACTCGGCAGCAGGGGAAACAACTTGATCAGAAATGGGAACGAGTATACTTGCAGGTGTTATAGTGAGGGGTCTTTGAATAGCTGGTGGCGCAATGTCAGGCGAGAAGAGCCTGCCACTGCGGGTAACTTTGGCTGGACCAGTGATATTGCTGATGCTGGTGCCAGTGTTGAACTCTTGCTTTATACCATGTACATACACATCTGCCCCATAGTGCCATGGGACAACCTTATCAGATTCATAGGGAAGAGGCCCTGGAACAGTAATCACAATGGGTGCGACAGTCATGATTTTAACCGGCTTCCTTGGGAGAGCCTTGATCGGATTATTGAAGATCGTAACAATAGAAACTTCTTCCACCGGAACAAACTGAACAGCAGTCTTCTTGAACATAATCTCTTTGTTGTCCATCAGGCTTTGGATGCCCAACTTCAGCAAAGGACAACCAGAAAGGGAAACAGCACAGAAAAGGCACCCTTCACTACAACCCAGAAATAAACCGGCCAGCAGTAGGTTCCTCTTAACGGTCTTCAAAGGAGTAGCTACATCACTCACAGAAACGGCGTACACATCTTCATCAACGACATTCACTCCATGCTGGGGCATAGGAGCAGTCACCACATTTGGCCTCTCAGGCGCCTCAAATTGTATCTCCTTTGCATCAATAAGGTCTTGCACCTTATTCCTTAAGGCCCAGCAGTCATCAGTGGAATGCCCCGGGCTATCAGAATGGTAAGCACAACGAGCATTTGGATTGTACTTCGGAGAGGCAGTATTCACAACTTTCGGGGCCTCCCTGACAGTCACCAAATTGGTGGATAGCAACTGCGGCAAGATTTGCGATAGGGTCATACTCAGCCGGGTGAACTCCCTTCTGGGTCTTTCAGCCCTTTGTGGATTATTTTGCCGAGGAGCGGCAGCAGGCTTAGCGATCATCACCGCGTTGACAGATTGGCGGTGTTCTAGTTTCTCTTGTCGTCTAGACCCATATACAGCACTGGCCTCCTTCTTAAAGGGTTTCTTCTCAGAATTTGAAGATGCACCCTTCTGGATCTTACCGGACTTCATTCCAGCCTCTATTATCTCCCCAGTCAGAATAAGATCAGTGAACCCTGCCGATGAGTTACCGATAAGATGGTTGAAAAATGGCCCAGATAGGGTCCCCAAGAACATATCCACCAGCTCACGGTCTGTTAACGGAGGCTGCACTCTGCCAGCCAGATCCCTCCACTTCTGTGCATACTCTTTAAAACCTTCGCTTGATCCTAGTGACATACCCTGGAGT
Organism: Vicia faba; assembly: GCA_948472305.1. NCBI lineage: Eukaryota > Viridiplantae > Streptophyta > Magnoliopsida > Fabales > Fabaceae > Vicia > Vicia faba. The sequence continues at coordinate 1,554,642,852 of OX451735.1, read as the reverse complement.
TGGGTACGTGTAGGAGCAAGGTCGGCATTATATTGATACTGCTTATAAAAAGCAGTAGCCAACTCCTCCCAGTTACGAACCTTGGTCCCATCCAGCTGATAGAACCATTCGAGATGAGTCCCTAAAAGACTCTCCTGGAAGAAGTGGATCCACAAATTCTTGTCCACTGTGTACGGCTGAATCTTCCGCACATAAGACCTGAGGTGTAGCTTGGGACAAGACGCCCCGTCATACTTGGTGAAAGATGGTGCCTTAAACTTGTGAGGAATAATCACACCAGTAGATAAGCCCAAGTCTCTGAAATCCAGCCCAGGCACTTGTTGGATCTCCATAGCATTCAGTCTGTCTTCCAACTGCTTATACCGGTCTTCAGCAGGAGGATACTGTTCCTCATTAAAGTCAGTCTCGTTGTCAGAGACTACTGGACTTGAAGCCTTTCCTCCCTGGGGACTGCCCTTGCCTACAGAAGAACCAGCTTCTTCGTTCTGCAGAGTGTTGCCAAACCTTCGGCCCGAGTTGAAAAGAACAGTTCTCTTCTTCTTCTTCTTCTTCTCCTTCTTCAGGAGTAAAGCCTTCGGCTCTTCTTGGCCTTGAGCCAAACCCATGATCAGCTCCTGAAATTGCGCGTTCTGCGCCTGAAGGGCCTTGATAGACATCTCGGTTGATGATGAGTCAGGATTCATGATGCTGAAATAAACAGCGAAGAACAGTAAGAAACTTGAAAAGAAGAAAACCTGCTATGCACATGATGAATGATATGTGTATGATTTATGTTTTCAAAGACAATCGGGAATCAACTTTGTAAACAAAAAGGAACACACTTCATTAGATTCAAACTTTGCAATTTAAATTGTTCAACAGGTTGCCCTTAGGCTTTACATAAAAGGGAAATACTGAAAAGGGAAATAAGACTGTAAAAGAACATCCAGAGCTCTTTATTGATCCCATGGTCTCCTCTTCTCAGTACGAATGTAGTCGTTCAGAGCTCGCTCATTCTCCAGCTGCTTTGTCAGCTTCTGGATCTTCAATTCCTGCTCGTTGAACTTTTCCTGGTAAGAATCCCGCTCTTCTCGCAGTTGCAACCAAGACCTCTTTAATGTCTCATAATCAGTAGGTATCTGAGGAGGGAGGACAGTTGGAGGAGCCCCATCTTTGTCAGGATACTCAAGAATGACAGGTCTGACAGTTTCGTACGGCATACCTAACTTCTGAGCACGGATACGGACCCATTTGTAGTAGGCTTCCATAGGTAGAGAGGTCTTTGGCCCCAACTCTTGTGGATCAGCTTTATGAACTCTGTCCCAAGCCTTGATGAACCTACGACGCAGCTCGTCACTATCCACCTGAAACTCAAAACTGATGTGAGGCACCAACATCTCATGAGGCCCTGCTCTTCTGGCTCTTCCAAACTGACGGAGAGCTAGACATGGATTGTAAGAGATTCCTCCTTGAGTACCAATCAAAGGAACATTAGGGTATTCACCGCAACGATCAATAACAGATACCTCATCCAAACCTCTAAGAGTCCAAATGATGTCCTTATTAGTGAGAGACATTAACCTGTGAGCCCAACCTCTTCCTTCTTGATTCTTCAGCACGAACTTAGGGAGGTGCGAAATAAACCACCTCACCAACAAAGGGATACAACACCATAGAGTTCCTCGTCTTCGGGCAGTACGAGCATAAAGTTGTTGCAGGATGTCACCCAAGAGAGTGGGCACAGGATTCTGAGACATAAAGATCCTTATAGCAGTGACATTGATGAAGTTGTCAGGATTAGGAAACAAGATAACCCATAGATTAAGAGAGCCAATATGTCTTCATATGCCCTAAAGTCCAAGTCATTCCAGAAACTGTTAGCTTTACCAACTAGAAACTTGGCCAAGAAACCCTTAACTCCGCTTCTAGTCACCCAGTTGTCCATTACTTCTTGATGGGTCAAGGGAAGAGCTGCAGCAACCTCCTCAAGCCTGAGGGTCTTTTCCCAACCAGTGAAGGGAGTCTGATCCAAGATAGGGATACCAAGCAAATCAGAGAACTCTTCCAGGGTAGGGACCAGCTGGAAGTCTTGAAAGGTGAAACACTGGTACAGAGGGTCATAGAACTGGGTCAGGACACTCATCAACTATTGATCCCGCTTTGCAGTGACTAAACTGAGAAGAGAACCATGCCTCTGGATGAAGGAAGTGGTATTTGGAATCCTGCTAACCAACTCTTTAAGCAACTCAGGTGGGTGAACAAAGTTGAACCAGATAGTATTCCTTCGCACAGGCATCATGATGTCCTACAAAACAGAGCAAAGGTGAAACCCTCTTGTCTTTGAAATGGTCAGTCCCTATGCAGAATGCATGCAATGCTCATGATGTTATGATGTTATGATAAAGCACACCACAAATATTTACAAAGACAAACATGGTAAGGCACACAAGTCACGCAAAACAAGCCCTTAAAGTTTAGGCCAGCATGAGGTCTAGGTATTACCCTCTTTCAGTTTGTTGGTTCATACCTGTCTTATCAAAAGTAACCGGGTTCTTAGAGGATCCCAATATCATTGACTACCCTCAATCGGTCATAACTCCAGCATCGCAATCTTTTCTTGCGGCCAGAACCATCACGAGAGTTTAGCCTCAATGGGCGTAGCATACTGCTACTGTTCTAATGGCCAAGTTGGGTCATTTAAGGTTCTAAGGTCTGTTGGTGCTTAATGACTCCTCAGAAGACCCATATTCTCCTCGTTGCGACACAAGGGATATCGGTACAGACTAAGGTGCCACACCAATGTAGCCACTTCTTCACCCGTGTCGGTCTACGCCGGACAGGTCCCTCACAGCTTATGCTACCTAAACAGGGTATCCCCAGATCCGGGTTAGGATCTATGTAACTCCCATGCAACCTACAATTTTAAAGCAAACAAGGCAATACAATTGAAAACACGGTTATGAACTATCCTAAGGTACACCTCACTTTATAAGAGTCCCCAGCAGAGTCGCCAGTTCTGTGATCGGTGGATCTGGAACTGACTGTTTAACGCTGGTTCGCGAAATGTCGCGGAAGCAAGAGTCGCCACCGTCTTTTATTTTCTCCAAATGGAAAGGACAAAAGCACAGAAAAATTCCTTATAGAGATTGCTCTCGGTTCGGGAGGTAGATTTATAGAAAGGGAAGGTGTTAGCACCCTTTCTATCCATGGTTATCCATGGGCTCTTAGATACTTGCTCATTGTGTTTTCAAAATGGTTTGTTTGCTTTTCAACTGTGGGTTTAAAAAAGTTTCTTTGAAAATTTCAGTTCGACTCTTGTAACAGTCCTCAAGAGTGTTTGAAAAATTGCTTTTGAAAGCTTTTTGAAAAGGTGTCGGTGTGAAAAGAATTTTTGATTTGTTTTGAAATCAGAGCAAGTATCTACGAGAATCTACCTACCCTAAGGAATTCGTCTGTGTAGATGTCCTTAAAGTAGTGCCATCCCACCATTGAGAGGTAGGTAGCACCACCGTTGGAGGTGTTCGGGTCAATTCGAGGGTTCGGGACATGGTGATCACCGGAGCAATAGGAAGACACCTTAGAAGCTACCCTCATGCCATATGTTCATGGACATGAGGACTTACTAAAACATCCTCTACTCGACGACCACCTTTCGAGGGGCAAGGCAACAGTGAGGCGTACCCTAGGGGTGGTGTGTGATTTGTGTGTCATGTTCATTTATGTTTATCTTATTCATGCATTGGTGATCTACGCGTTGTTTTTATTTTTGGCATTCATTCTTTCATGCAAATTATTAACAGTTAAAAAAATGCGGAATTAAAAGTCCTACGCTATTACAAAGGCGCGGGTCTACATCGCCAAATTAATCCAAGACCCGATTTGAATAAAATAAAATGCGGAAAGATAAATGTCTAATTAATCTATTACATAGCTTTGGGGCAATTACCTTATATTCATAAAAAGAAATAAAAATAAAATGCGAGAAGAAGTAAAGTCGGGAATGCGAGGGCGTTGGACCCTTTTAAGGAAATTAAATTACAATTAATAAATTAATTAAGTTAAATGAGAAAAGGAAATTATTTTTGAGTTTTTGTATTTATGGAATTAGTAAGAAAATTAAATGAAATTAAAACCCTAATTCTAAACTATTTTTAATTTATTAAAAAAAATGTTTAAATCTAACCTAGTTTTAATTAATTATTTACATGGCAATTTATGTACAAAAAATAATTAATAACTAAATATGGTAAAAGAAGAGAAAAAGAATAAAAGTATTGAAACCCTAATTCTACATTTTTTAGTTTATTAAAAAAAACATTAAAATTAAACCTAGAATTAGCTAAATTAATTAATAAAATTTATTTACAAAAAAACATTTAAATAAAATATATTTTTTATTTTTATAGTTTCTGATTTTTTTTGGTATTTTTATGTTATGAAAAATTAATTTAAAGAATTGAAATAAGACTAAATAAAACAAATAAAAATAGAAAAAATAAAAAGAATGAAAAATGAAATGCAAACCAATGGGGGGTGTTGACCCCAATTTAGGAGGTAAATTGCCAGCAATCTGGCCCATTTATTAGAGGCCTCTTTTGACTTTTCTGGCCACGTGCATATGCGTTGACTGGGGTATTCCCTGGACCTCCCATCCTGACCTTCAGATTCATCTTCCAGGACATTTGGCAAGCTTTGGTAGTGGGTGTATGGTGAACCCCTGGGCGTACACTGCATGGAATCAGGTTAAAACAAAATTCATTGAGAAATATGGGGGACCTGGGAATCGAACCCAGGTCCCAATGCTTGCCAACACTACGTTCCACCAACTGAGCTACTTTGTCACTTTGTAATTATAATGGAAAGGAATTAATATATAAAAACAAACGCACTAATGCTATTAATAAGAAAAAACGCGCTGAAATTTGAATAGCCCAACCAAGATAGGACACGCAAGCTTCGTCCTCCTTGTACCTGTAATCAGAAAAGAGATAGCGGGGGTTTTAAACCCCCACTAAATATGCCCTGCGAAAAATAGCGATTACGCCATGGTTGCTCATAAATTGAGCGCGACATATGTGTTAAATTCGTGTGAAGCTTCTGAGTCTAATGGTCCTGGTCTTGTGGTCTAATTTTTCCTGAAGAAGAAAGCCCTAATTTTACAGCTCTGAAACTCTAGCAAGCTTCAATGGTGGATTCATATATAGGGCACGGAAACTCAATTGAATGGCATAGTTAGCTTCAGAATGATTCAATTAGTATAAATCAACAAGAAAAATGCAAGGATGATGCGTATAATTTAAAACACGAACGTGGAAAATTGTAAGAACAGGACAGCTTCGTGTTACCAATTCTTTGTGTTAGAGGACTGGAAAAAGATTGGGTCACGTTCAGGAAAGCCTCAGAAAGCTTTTGGAATTGGTTACAAGCTTTGAATCAAGCTCTATGTGTGAAATCAGTTTTGGAATTTTTGACAAAAAAATGCAAAGTTTGTGTTTTGTTTTGGGCGCAGCTCCAAGGTTCTATGCACTAGGGTTATGATCTGTATATGTATGCCAATGGATTAGGGTAAGAATTCAAGCCAAAAGATCAATGTTTTGATGAATCAAATATTTGATTTTTAATGAAATCCTTTCAAATCTTTTCCATGTGTTTTTGATACCAATCATGGCCAAACCTTTCCAAATTGGGTGTGCACGAATCTTGAGGTTTTATTGGAGAGAATATGCTGCAAAAAAGGGTTAAAAAACATGGTTTTCTATTTTTGTCATATTTTATTTCATTAAATGAATTAATAGTGATAATAATTCAAATAAATAATAAAAAATGATAAAATAAATTCCCTTTGGGTCAAATGGTCGTGCATAGCCTTTGGATAATGATTCTTGGAAGAAAAAGTGGCCCAATAGCAATTTTGAGGCATTTGAAGTAAAGTTGACTTTTCAAAATTCCCAAAAATTTCCCAACTTCCACAAGGCATATCTTGCTCAATTTTTAAGCTTTGATCATGTTCTTGGACATTTTGGAAAGGTCTTGAAGTCCTCTAACCAATTCCTTTGGTCCCATGTCATTTTGATTTACCAATCCCAAGTTATGGTCTTTGACTTAAAGTCCCTTTTTGTTGACTTTTGAAAATGACCTATAATGTTGAAATTGATAACTTTTTGTGAGAGCATTTCTTGGACTTGAAGTGTGAAGAGGAGTTGTAGGAAATGTCTTTCTCTTCAAAATGAGCTTTGGATGGAATTTTTCTGATAAACCATGTGGAAGTTATGCCTTGGTCAAGTTACAGTTGATTTTTTCAACTGTCCAAATATGGAAACTTTTGCATCTTGAGACTTTTTTGAGCCATGCCTTGAAAATCATGATCAAGAATTGATCAAATGATGTTTGTGGCTTCAAAATAAGACGTTGACCAAAAATTTGAACTTTTGACTGCCAAATGACCATTTTGCCCCTACAGTTGACTGTTGAGCAATTAGGGTTTTTGACTGTGCAATCTTGTGCTGTAAGTCTTGAAACTTGGCATGAGGATGCTTGACCATGTTTGTAGGCATGTGGGACTTGATTGGGCCCTTGGAAACTTCAATTTCTTTGTCAGAATCAAAACCCTAGTTTTTGACTATTAGGAGGCCCTTGAACTGTGCAACCCTTGAGGAGATTTTAAAGCATGCTCCTTGCAAATCTTGAAGAATATGGGAGGGAAAATTTTGGGGTACAACAGATTGGAAAAGATCTTAATTTGGTATATTTTGGAAACAAATCATACAAGGCAAAGAATGAAATCAAATCTCCATAATTTGCAAAGATATGGTCAGTTTTTGTTGACCTAAATCATTCTATGATATATACACAACATTTCCAAAGCACAAGGAAGGTTTTTTGGGTCGTGAAAACAAGGAGGTCAACTTAAATTTTTTGTCAAAAAAAAGTGCTGATCACATATTCCTCCATAGACTGATTCTAGTCATTCCAAGGCCAGCAATCCGTTCCTGGAAATTTTCTGAAGGAATTCCAATCATCCTCAAGCCTTAAAACCTTCAGAAATCACGCCTCACAGTGCCACGGTTTGCATCTTTTTTCAAGATCCGTTTTCAATAATTTATCCATCATAAACATGTTTTGATCATATATCCATGCTTGCTATCACATTTGCAATGTTTTTGATTGGTTTGATTGAAGTTTAAGTGCAGGAATGACACGATGCCATTATTAGGCTTTTGAGGTCCCAAATTGGGAATTCTATATAGAGGCAAAATTGGATAAAATCAGGGGTGCTATCATGCTTAGAAGATGATTTTCAATTGATCCATGTCTTTGGTTTGAATTTATTTTGCTTGTGCTGCATTTTTGAATTTTACATATTTATGGCTACGAACAAAATCCATCACTATAGCTTTTAGTGAAGGAAACGACTGTAGGTAAAAGTGTGGTAAAAAAAACAGTTATGGGGAAGAAGACAATTAGGTGGAAGAATTCCATTGGGTGATTTGAATCACGCATGCGTTTGGGAAGACTACTTCATTTCCTTTATATTTTATTTATGTTATTATATTTACAACTAACCATCCCAGCGTTTTCTCTATTTTTCTTAACATTTAATTAAAGGTTCTGTACATTATGTTGCCAGGTGTCTATCATACATCCAACCATCCAGCCATTGGATTCATCATCAATCCAGATCCAACGCCCAATGCTCAAGTCATACCATGGACCATCAGAAAGAGTATCACACTGGATCTAGCGCGTTGACTGGGCTGAGCAAGGAATGGGCCTAACAAATTCAGTGCTACACCCCCTGAATTGCTCAACAATACATGCCCAATTACTTTCTTTCTTTATTTTCTTTTGTTTTATTTGATTAATTTCTTTTTTTACAAAAACAACAATTTTTTTATTTAATCGTAAAATCAAGAAAACCACAAAAATGTAGAATTAGGTTTTTTAAATTAAAATTAATTCTTTTTGGAAAATAATTAATTTAACGATATTGACTTGATTGTTTTTATAATTAAAATTAATTAGACAAATTAGGTTTAATTCACAAATATTTAATTTTCTCAATAAAATACCAAAAAATATTTTTCTTTAATTAATTAGATTTAGGTTAAGATTTGAAATATTTTTTCTCAACAATAAAATACAAAAAAATATTTTCTCTTTAATTGATTAGATTTTAGAATTTAAACTTTGATTCCCGTACTTAATTCTCGCACGCAATATTTTATTTTCCAATTATTGTATTTGCTTCAGGTTTGTAATAGTTTTTAATTAGAGTTTACCGCATATTATTTACTGTTTAATCCCCGGTTTTTGGTCATGTAACCCCCTCCCCGAGGCCTTGTAATAGCGTAGGACTCTTTTATTTTATCGCTTTTATTTTATATGCTTACCCTCCGTAGAATCCCAACATAGCCTACCCAAGGTACAATCCAAATGCAAGATGTGCATACCACTCCAATAGTCCTGGACATGACACCAACAGTTGTTGGGCATTAAGAAATAAAATTCAAGACCTGATTGATGAAGGAGCGCTAGAATTCGCACAAGACGGTCAGGCTGAGTTCTTATGCCATCTCTCCAAGGCATACCATCTGAAGTGACAAGTTCTCACAAGAAGCCCTGTCCTCCAGCCTTGGGATGCCTTAAGGCTTACGTGGCTACCACCAGAGCGCTTGTGCTTATTTGTTATAATAATACAAACATAATGTAATATATAAAAATAAAATCAATGGCCAGAAAAAAGAAAAAAAGAGCGCACGTTATTTGAATGGTCCTATGGATGGATGACAACTCATCATCCTTGTCCCTGAACCGTTGCTAAAAACACAGAGGCTATACCTACGGACGAAGGTCCGTCGCTACAAGCCTGCCTCATTCCAAAATCTTTTATAGGCCATGGAAATGCATTCTAAGAGCAGGGTTGGATTCGTCTCAACCTAGTGATCACAACCATAGCCATTATGTAGGCCAATTGTACCTGAAAACAAAAGCCCCCCAAAACTACACGAAACCCTAATCATGGTGAATTACAATATAGGTTATGTAAATGAAATTGATTAATGTAAAAAACTTTCAAATGGCATGGAGATCACAAATATGCAGTTATTTCATATTAACAATGCCTAATTTACGAAATATGAAATCAAGAACAGGGAGGATTCGTGAGGGACTTACAGCGCTAGGGAGGGTCTGGAAACGCGTGATTTTGATTGGTTTAGGTTGTGGAAGCTGCCAAGAAACGATTGAGACAAGTCTCAAGTCTTGAAAATGCCTCTAGACTTGATTTCGATCTCACACTTTTTTGGTGTTTTTGCAAACTTTGTTCTTTCTCTCCAATTGATCTCCAACCTTCCTTTTGGTCTGCACACGACCCTTATGTAATGCACAATGTATTAGGGTTGCAAGTTTTGTCCAAATCTTCCTCCATTGATGATTGAATATTTGATTTGACCCTCCATTAAAGCTTTCCAAATTTGATCCAAATCACATATTTTTGTACACTTATGCCTTGGTACAAGTTTGATGTGGTGCAAGCTGTCCATTGAAACCTAAAATCATCAAAAGATCTTTGGTTATCAATATTTTTGATTTTATTTGGTTTAAAATGAATTAATTCAAATAAAAATCAAATTAAATAATAAAAATATGATATGGACACATGGCCAAGGATAGAGCACTTGGGAAATAATGCAAACTCAAAACAAGTGAAAAAGAATGGGCCCATTTGGCAAAATTTGAAGTTTTAGGGATAGTTGACTTTTGGCAATTTTGCAAAAAAGTCCAAATTCAACAATGCATAACTTCATCAATTTTGAACTTTTGGAGGTGTTTTTTGAATTTTTAGAAATATTGAGATATCCTCTAATCAACCCTTTTGGTATCATCTTATTTTGATATTCCATGCTCAAGTTAGAAGCTTTGACAAAAAGGGTGTTTTTGTTGACTTTAAAAAATGACCTATAATGTCAAAATTCATAACTTCTTATGAGTGAATATTTTGATCTTGGGGTATAAAGATGTATTGTAGGGAATTGCATCCTCTTCAAAATGAGCTTTGGATGGTTCATTTCTCATAAAGCATGAGAAAGTTATGCTTGGTCAAAGTTGAGTTGAGTTTTCCTACAAAACCCTAATTTAGCAACTTTTGAATCTTGATGAATTTTGAGCAATCCTTGATGAATCATGATAAACCCTTGATCAAATGATGAAATATCCTTAAAAATGAGAATGTTGACAAAAAATCTTGAAGTTTGACTGTATTTGGGTCACAGTTGACTTTTGCCCTAACACAGTCGATTTTTGGACCTTTTGAGCAATTGAATGAGCAAAATTCCTCTGCAAGGCTTGAAACTTGACATGGATGATCTTGAGAACATATTAGGACATTGGTGAGCACTTGAGGTCACTTGGACTCAAGGATCTTGATGCAACACAAAACCCTAATTTGAGTAGACTGCCTTAGGAGAGAGCTTGTCTTGCCAACCCTTGGACTACTTTGAGCAATTTGGAGATCTTTCTTGCAATGTTTTTTTGAGAAATATGGGAGGGGAAATTTTGGGGTACAACAGCTGCCCCTGTTCAATCTTCTTAAACCTGAGGATGTAGATTGGCTTTCGTGCCTTTCGTGATCTGAAGGTGGAAGAGGATTGAACACTAGAGTGCCCCAGAAATTTGCACTCGCATGAAGTGGTAGTTGCTTTGTGATGTCGGGAATGAGCTTACAGTTGCCGTTTGGAGAAGTGTCGATCACATAAGAGATTCCTTAGCGAGAGCTTGCATACCTGTTGTTTAGGAAGATTCCGCTGAGGAAGTCTGATCTTTGTTGAGGGAAAAGAAACTCGCCCGTAATTCAACTGAGGTGTCGAGATTTAGGAACTTGCCCGTAATTCAACTGAGGTTTCGAGATTTAGGAACTTGACCGTAATTCAACTAGGGTGTAGAGATTTAGGAACTTTCCCATAATTCAACTGAGGTGTCGAGATTTAGGAACTTGCCCGTAATTCAACTAGGGGGAAACATCTTCGTCGAGATTTAAGAACTCACCCGTAATTCAACTGAGAAAACTTCTCTACTGAGATTTAGGAACTCGTCTGTAATTCAACGGAGGAACACTTTTGTCGAGATTTAGGAACTCGTCTGTACTTCAACTGAGAAAACATCTCTGTTGAGTTTTAAGAACTCGTCCGTAATTCAACTGGGGAAACATCTTCGTCGAGATTTAAGAACTCGCCCGTAATTCAACTGAGAAAACTTCTCTGCTGAGATTTAGGAACTCGTCTGTAATTCAACGGAGGAACACTTTGTCGAGATTTAAGAACTTGCTTGTACTTCAACTGAGAAAACATCTCTGCTGAGTTTTAAGAACTCGTCCGTAATTCAACCGGAGGGAAACATCTTCGTCGAGATTTAAGAACTCGTCCGTAATTCAACTTAGAAAACTTCTCTGCTGAGATTTAGAAACCTGTCTGTAATTCAACGGAGGTACACTTTGTCGAGATTTAGGAACTTGCCTGTACTTCAACTGAGAAAACATCTCTGCTTAGTTTTAAGAACTCGTCCGTAATTCAACCGGAGGGAAACATCTTCGTCGAGATTTAAGAACTCGCCCGTAATTCAACTGAGAAAACTTCTCTGCTGAGATTTAGGAACCTGTCTGTAATTCAACGGAGGAACACTTTTGTCGAGATTTAGGAACTCGTCTGTACTTCAACTGAGAAAACATATCTACTGAGTTTTAAGAACTCGTCCATAATTCAACTGGGGAAACATCTTTTTCGAGATTTAAGAACTTGCCCGTAATTCAACTGAGAAAACTTCTCTGCTGAGATTTAGGAACTCGTCTGTAATTCAACGGAGGTAAAAAGCTTCATAGCTTTGAATTATGTGAGAGTTTAACCGCATCCTTCCTGAAAGGTAAAGGTTAGTTATATGTAATGCATGATATGTATCCGGTAATGATGTTCTCAAAATAAATGAGATTGTGTTGTATGATGCGTATATGTGTGTGTCATGATGCATGGAAATGTAATGTTTTTAGCTGGGGAAAATAAATCTCGGGTAGCTGCTGGAGAAAAGAGCTGAATTCTTCATTTCCACTGGGGATAGCGAATGAAGATGATTGTGAGAATAAACCTGCAGGAGAGGATAACTCTGTTAGGGAATAAACTGATGGGGAGATTACTCTGTGGGAAGAGATGCTCTGCTGAGGAATCCGCTGATAAATTCCGTTGGGGATGAATTACCGTAGCTGGAGATAATGAAACCTGTCGGGGATTGAATTCCTGTTGGTGAAAGGAATGAACTCTGTTGGGGGTGATTTTCCAATTACGACTTTACTGGGGATAGCCATCTTAGACTTTACTGGGGATAACCTTCCAACTCTATTGGGGATATTTTTATACTCCGCTGGGGATGGTTTTCAGACTCCATTGGGGATAATTATCTAGTGTTGACGATGGATAAATTCTGCTTGGGGATAAAGTTACCGAATCATTCACAATTGCGAGTCTCAGCTGGGGAGAGCTAACACCACTAACTTTCTCTTACTCTGCGGGGAATGAATGTACTTTCAATCGTTTCCTCCAGCTAGGTCTATCCCTATACCTGGTGGACAGAGCAACGGTACGGCTTGGACATTTTTCATTTGCCTCTGTTTCTGATATTACAAGTAATTGTTTTTTGTTTCACATGTAAATATTTATGAGCAGCAATTAATGTCAAATGCATATATCAAAAATGAACATTGGACGTTCTTTACAAAACAAAATAGAAAAGGAAAACAGTTCGAAATTTATTTGTGAAAATAACTTGTATTGATTTTGAAGTTAGCCTGTAAATAGGCGTTTTTGTCAAAGAGGCTGACGTCCTAGTAAGAGAACGCCTCCGAACAATAGAGTTTATACAATTTGTGAAAACAAAGAAAAACAGCTATGTGAATAATCCCACTGGGTTCCCACTATGCTATTGCCTTTATGTCCTCGAGCATCTCATCACTTTGCTACTTAGTTGAAGGTAGATCAGATTGATTAGTGCCGTCCGAGCTTGATAGTCGATACCGAAGTCTGGTTGCAAGGTGATCCAATGAGGCATAGCGTTACGCTTTAAACCCTAACTTTTGCCTGGACCGCCCTTTCGGGTTTTCAGTCCACCGGGATACCCATTTTTGCCCAAGCCGCCTTTTCAGGTTTTCGACTTGCCGGGTGTACAGATTTTTTCATTTTCATCCCTTATTTTTGCCCGAACCCTTTTGGTTCGCCGGGAAGCCCTTATTTTTTCCTAGGCCAGTCAACCTAGCGGGTCTTTGATTATGCGTAGTATCTTTTCACTATGTCTGCATTGACGGGGTGAGGAAGGTCGTCACCATCCATGGTGGTTAGAATCATAGCTCCTCCTGAGAAAATATTCTTAACCACAAATGGCCCTTCGTAAGTAGGGGTACATTTGCCCCTGGGATCACCTTGAGGTAAGATAATGCACTTGATCACCAGATCCCCAACTTGATACTCTTGTCGTCTAACTTTCTTGTTAAATGCCTTGATCACCCGCTTTTGATACGTCTGACCATGACAAATAGCAGTAAGACTCTTTTCTTCGATTAAGTTCAGCTGATCAAACTGGGTCTGAATCCAGTCATCTTTGCTCAAACCTGCATCCTTCATAATCCGAATAGATGGTATCTGAACTTCAATGGGCAAGACGGCCTCCATGCCATAAACCAAGGAATAGGGTGTTGCCTCTGTTGACGTCCGCGCTGAGGTACGGTACCCATGAAGAGAAAATGGTAACATCTCATGCAGTCTTTGCATGTCACCGTCATCTTCTGCACAATCTTCTTGATATTTTTATTAGCTGCTTCTACAACCCCATTCATCTTCGGCCGGTAGGGAGAAGAGTTGTGATGCTGTATCTTGAACTGCTTGCAGAGCTCAGTGATTATCTTATTGTTGAGATTTGTACTATTGTCTGTAATAATCCTTTCTGGTATACCATATCGACATATCAAGTTGTGTCGAATGAACCATGCCACGACGTTCTTGGTTATCGTAGCAAAGGAAGCTACTTCAACCCACTTCGTAAAGTAATCAATTGCTACCAGGATGAAACGATGCCCGTTAGATGCCGTAGGTATGATCTCGCCGATCATATCAATGCCCCACATTGAAAAAGGCCAAGGAGCTGTCAAGACATTCAGAGGTACTGGAGGTATGTGCACTTTATCAGCATAAACTTGGCACTTGTGGCAGGTCCGAGAATGCTGATAACAGTCGACTTCCATTGTGGACCAATAATATCCTGCCCGAAGGATCTTCTTTGTCATGGTGTGTCCACTGGAATGAGTCCCGAAAGTACCTTCATGTAACTCTACCATAATCCTTTCTGCCTCGCTCTTATCCACACATCGCAGTAAGGTTGAATCATGGTTATGCTTGTAAAGGATACCGTTACTGATGAAGAACCTCGCCCCGAACCTCCTCAGAAACTTCTTATCATTAACATATGCACCCTCAGGGTACTCTTGAGCCTCCAGATACCTCTTCACCTCATCAAACCAAGGTTTATCTGTTACCTCTTCAGTCTCAATGTCACAGCAACGTGCCGGTTCGTCCAACCTTTCAATGGTAATCCGGGGAGCTTCGTTGTCCCAACTGACTTTGAACATAGAAGACATCGTAGCCAGCGCGTCCGCTAACTGATTCTCCTCTCTAGGGAAGTGTTCAAAGGTTATCTCTTCAAAATGTGGAAGCAAAGTCAACACATACTCCTTGTAAGGAATAAGATTAGGGTGTTTCGTATCCCACTCGCCTTTGATCTGACTGATCACGAGAGCGGAATCTCCGAATACACTTAAGAACTTAATCCTTAGGTCAATTGCTGCTCGAAGACCCATGATGCACGCTTCATACTCCACCATATTGTTGGTGCAGTTGAAACATAGTCGGGCGGTAAACGGAGTATGAGAGCCTTTAGGAGATATGATCACGGCGCCAATGCCATTTCCCAAAGCGTTTGAAGCTCCATCAAAGTACATAGACCATCGGGATCCTTTCTCAGGTCCTTCATCCGGTCCAGGTTCCTCATAGTCAGTCACTATCATGATGTTCTCATCCGGGAATTCAAAGTTCATAGACTGGTAATCGTCCACTGCCTGATGTGCTAAATGATCCGCCAACACACCTCTCTTAATTGCCTTTGTGGTTGTATATTGGATGTCATACTCAGTCAAGATCATCTGCCATCTTGCTATTCGTTCAGACAAGGCAGGCTTTTCGAAGATATACTTGATTGGATCCATATTTGATATCAAAAGAGTAGTGTGAGTCAGCATATACTGTCTCAGCCGGCGAGCAGCCCATGCCAAAGCGTAACAAGTTTTCTCAAGCAATGAGTATCAGGTCTCGCAGTCGGTAAACTTTTTTCTAAGGTAGTAAATAGCATGCTCTTTTTGGCCAGACTCGTCATGCTGCCCCATCACGCACCCCATTGAATTGTCGAGTACTGTCAAGTATAGGATTAGAGGTCTCCCTTCAACTGGAGGCGTCATAATGGGTGGCTCTTGGAGATACTCCTTGATTCTTTCGAAAGCGGCTTGACATTCGTCGTTCTATCTTACCACTTGATCTTTCTTCAGTAAATTGAAGATTGGCTCACAAGTAGCAGTCAGGTGTGAGATGAATCAGGCAATATAGTTCAAACGTCCCAGAAAGCCTCTGACTTCTTTTTCTATTCGGGGAGCTGGAATTTCCTGTATAGACTTCACCTTGGCAGGATCCACTTGAATGCCTTTATCACTTACGGCGAAACCCAGCAGCTTACCAGATCTCACCCCGAAGGTGCACATGTTCGGGTTTAACCTTAACCTATACAACTTCAACCTGTCAAACAGCTTTTGAAGATGGTCCAGATGTTCTTCCTCAGTCTGGGGTCTCGCAATCATGTCGTCAACATATACCTCAATCTCATGATGGATCATGTCTGGGACAAAGCAACCATGGCGTGCTGATACATTGCCCCAGCATTCTTCAATCCGAAAGGCATGACCTTGTAGC
Organism: Vicia faba; assembly: GCA_948472305.1. Classification (NCBI taxonomy): domain Eukaryota; kingdom Viridiplantae; phylum Streptophyta; class Magnoliopsida; order Fabales; family Fabaceae; genus Vicia; species Vicia faba. The sequence continues at coordinate 1,554,626,827 of OX451735.1, read as the reverse complement.
AAAAGGTACCCCATTGAGTAACAAAGGATGTCTTCTCCATATCCTTGGGAGACATTTTAATCTGATTATAACCGGAGAAACCATCCATAAAGGAGAAGACCTTATGTTGTGCGGTGTTGTCAACCAGAATGTCGATATGAGGCAGAGGGAAATCATCCTTGGGACTTGCCCTGTTTAGATCCCTATAGTCAACACACATTCAAACTTTACCATCCTTCTTCGGCACAGGAACCATGTTGGCCACCCACTGTGGGTAAGAAGTAACTGCTATAAAACCGGCGTCAAACTACTTCATTACTTCAGCCTTGATTTTCTCAGACATCTCTGGGCGCATTCGGCGGACTTTCTGTTTCACTAGAGGATAGTCTTCCTTGGTCGGCAATCAGTGAACCACAATATCAGTATCCAACCCAGGCATATCTTCATGAGACCAGGCAAAGATCTCAACATAGTCACTCAACATCTGAATCAGCCGTTGCTTAACACTAGACTCTAGATTTGCACCGATCTTGACCTCTTTCTTGTCTATCTCTGTACCCAGATTGACTGTTTCCACTGGCTCTTCATGCAGCTGTATGGCCCTCTCTTCCTGAAGTAACAGTCTAGCAAGTTCACCAGGCACTTCGCAATCATCTTCACCTTCGTCTTCGGCTAAGTTGATCAGACTTTCGAAGTCATAACCGGCAGTAGCAGAGTCGTTATCAGTGGGATCCAGAGTGGATGTAGACCTGTATATGTGAGTGTGCGTAAAATAACTGTTTTGCAAGATAAAAAGAAAAACAAGGAGCGCAAAATTTGAAATGGAAGAAACGTCCAATGCTTTTATTAATGATATATGGTAATGACACATATAAAGCCCTCACAAACAAAACCATGGTGCCTTGTGTAAGACACCGGGCCTAAAGTTTAAAAATTGTCTGTTACAAACTCAAAACAAAAGTCTCATTACTGGGTAATAAAATAAATTGGGACGAAGTCCTTTGCCGTCCAATTGCTTAGTCCGCCATCAGTAGTCGGGTAGATCCAACTGTCGAACTCAGATTCTTCATCATCGTCTTCAATGGCATTCACTCCTGAATTGCTGATAAATAGGGGAGGTCCACCGATCCGCGCGCGCCGAACATCCTTTGAGCTTCTGCAGTGAAACCCAAACCAAACTTGTTAGTCTTATGGGCAAAATCAGGGAGTTGGCCCCAATTTGCACACCCACCTTTCTCAACAACAGCCCGGGCATCCTTGAGGGAAGCCATCTTCATTGGAGGATCTTCAACAACAGTTTCAGTTGATGCCAGCGTCTGGGGAACTTCTTCAAAATGTTGGAAAGGGGTTTCAATGAATTCCTTGTACATCTCTACATACCGAAAAGAGTTAGGGTGGCTCACCATGTACTCTTCTTCTCCTCGTACCGTAACAATTTTCCTCTTCACTGGGTATTTCAGCATCTGGTGGAGCGTAGAAGTTACTGCCCCAGCTTTGTGGATCCACGGGCGACCCAACAAACAAGAATAAGATGGCCGAATGTCCATCACATAGAATGTATACGCGAATATCTGAGAACCAACCTTAACCAGAATATCCACTTCTCCATGTACCATCCTCTTGGACCCGTCAAAGGCCTTAACCACAATGTTACTTGGCTTCAGCTCCAACCCTTCATAGTCTAACCGGTCTAACGCCTTCTTGGGAAAAACATTTAACGAGGATCCAGTATCCACCAATACATGAGCTATAGTAGTGCCCCTACATTCAATGGAGACATGCATGGCATCATTGTGATTCTTACCCTTAGTAGTCAAGTCTGCGTCGGAGAAACCCAACCCATTATCTGCTGTAAGACTAGCCACGCAATCTTTGAACTGATCAGCTGATGTCTCCTGCGGCACATGAGCAGTCTTCAAGAAAGCAATCAGAGCCTTAGCATGGGCCTCTGAACACAACAATAAAGACAACATAGAGATCTTTGACGGGGTTTGCCCCAGCTGTTCGACTACATTGTAGTCGCTTTTCTTGATGATCTTTAAAATATCCTCTATCTCCTGTCTAGAGGCTTCAACAGGAATCTTCTTCGGTGCCTCCGTCCGGGCAGGCTCACCGGTGGTCCCTTTGCCCTGAGTATCGGATGACTCGGCAACAGGGGTAAGGATTGGAACATGAACAGGGGTAGTAGTAGATGTACTGGCGGGTGTAATAACAACAGACTTCTGAACAACTGGTGGAGAGATCTCAGGGGAGAAAAGTCTTCCACTTCGGGTGACTTTACTAGATCCAACAATATTGCTGATGCCAGCATCAGCCTCTTCATCCTTCAAGTCTTGTTTAACACCATGATAATACACGTCAGCCCCATAGTGCCACGGGACAGCCTTATCTGACGTATAGGGGATAGGTCCAGGAACAATAATTATCAAGGGAGCGATTCTCGGAACAAATATAATTCTAACAGGATTTCTCGAGGAAGCCTTGGAAAAATTATCGAAAATGGTGATTATAGCAACTTCTTCAACAGGAACCAAAGGAACAAAAGTCTTCTCAAACAGAATTTCTTTATTATCCATCAGGCGTTGGACACCTGACTTCAATAGATGGCAAACGGTAGGTAGGACGGAACACAGACGACAACCTTCGCCACAGCCTGGAAATAAACCGGCTAACAGAAGGTTCTTCTTCACAATCATCAATGGAGTAGCAATGTATTTTACGGAAGTCACAAACGAGTCTTCATCTACAACACTCACTCCATGCTTGGGCATCGGAGTAGTCATAACATTAGGCTTTTTGGGCGCTTCGAACTTAATATCCTTAGCATCAATCAAATCCTGTACCTTATTCTTCAGGACCCAGGAGTCATTCGTATCATGCCCCGGGCTATCAGAGTGAAAAGCGCAGCGGGCGTTCGGGTTGTACAACGGTGATGTTGTATTGGGATTCTTCGGGGCTTCCTTCAGAATCACCAAGTTGGTCTTTAGCAACTACGATAGAATCTGAGACAGGGTCATATGGAGCTGAGTGAATTGTCTTCGCGTCCTCTCGACTCTTGGCTGATTGTTGCGTTGTGAGGCAACAACAGGTCTTGATATAACGACCGCATTAACTAATTGGCGGCGCTCAGGACTATTATGGATTTTTGAACTGTAAACAGTGTTGGATTCCTTCTTAAAAGGCTTCTTTTCGGTACTTGATGAAGCACCCTTCTGTATCTTGCCGCTCTTAATACCGGCTTCAACTCTTTCCCCGGTCATAATCAGCTCATTAAACCCGGACGATGAGCTACCAATCAGATGGTTGAAATATGGACCAGACAAGGTCCCCAGAAACATATCCACTAACTCCCTGTCAGCCAGCGGGGGTTGGACTCTTCCAGCAAGATCTCTCCACTTCTGAGCGTAGTCTTTGAAACCTTCGCTCGCACCCATAGACATACCCTGAAGTTGGGTACGCGTGGGAGCAAGGTCGGCATTGTATTGGTATTGCTTGTAAAAATTAGCAACAAGGTCTTCCCAATTACAGATACTAGCTCCTTCCAGCTGGTAAAACCATTCAAGTTGAGTCCCTGAAAGACTATCTTGAAAGAAGTGGATCCAGAGGTTCTTGTCAGCAGTGTATGGCTGGATCTTTCTAACATACGAGCGGAGGTGTAGCTTTGGGCAGGAAACCCCGTCGTATTTAGCAAAGGCTAGTGCTTTAAACTTGTGGGGGATCACCACCCCAGATGACAAACCCAAATCTCCGAAGTCCAACCCACGTACCTTCTGGACCTCCATTGCGCTCAACCGGTCTTCGAGTTGCTTATACCTATCCTCAGCTGGAGGATACTAGTCTTCGTCAAAGTCAGTCTCATGGTCAGAAACTACAGGGCTAGGAGCCCTCCTTTCTTCTTGGTTTTCTCCCCCTCCAGATGAGTGGGATAGATCAACTTCATCTCACAAATTGTTCCCGAATCTGCGACCCATGTTCAGGAGGACCGTCTTCTTCTTCTTCTTCTTCTTCTTCTTCTTCTTCTTCTTCTTCTTATCCTTCAAGATAAGAGTCTTCAGATCTTGCTGACCCTTGGCCAGGTTCATGAACATTTCCTGAAACTGGGCGTTATGAGATTGCAGAGCCTTGATAGCTTGATTAGTTAATGTTTAAAAAGACATGATGTGCTGAAATAAACAGCGAAGAAAATGAGAAACCTGTAAGGGTACCTGTTATGAGGTGCATGAGAATGGAATACATATGATATGATTTCAAAGACTTTAGGGATTCAAATTCGTAAACCAAAATGAAACACACTTTATTAGATAACAAATTTGAAACAATGTTTGACAAATGCCTTTAAGGCGTTACAAAAAGAAATACTGAAAAGTAAATCAAAACTAGAAATAACAAAAGACATCAGCGCTCCCATGGTCATTTCCCGTTGGTGCTGACATAGTCGTTGAGGACCTTCTCATTCTCCAGTTGCCTTATAAGCTTTAGGATCTTCCGCTCCTGCTTGTGATACTTTTCTCTGTAAGTATCTCGTTCTTCTCTCAACTGGATCCACGACCTCTTTAATGCCCCAATGTCAGTTGGCATGTACGGATGGAGGATGGTAGGAGGAACCCCTTCTTCATCAGTACTCTCAACAATTACCGATAAGACAGCTTCATATGGCATCCCTAGCTTTTGGGCACGGGTACGAACCCACCAGAGATATGGCTCCATTGGAAGAGAAGTCTTCGCTCCTAGCTCGTGCGGATCAGACCTTTTAACCCTATCCCAAGCTCGTATGAATCTACGGCGATGCTCATCATTATCCCCTTGGAAGTCAAAGACAATGCTCGGAAGCAACAATTCATGAGGTCCTTCCTTTCTAGCTCACCTAAACTGTCTTAAGGCCAGACAAGGATTATAGGTGATCCCTCCTCTAATTCCAAGTAGTGGAACATTCGGGTATTCCCCACAACGATCAATAACAACTACTTCTTCCATGTATTTAGTGCTCCAGATGATGTCCGTGTGAGCAAGGGACATAATTCTGTAGGCCCAACCCATGCCTTCCTTGTTCTTCAGAACATATTTGGGGAGGTGAGAAATAAACCACCTCGCCAGTAATGGTTCACAACACATAAGGGTTCCCCGTTTCCGACCAGTACGGGCATAAAGAGCATGTAGAATGTCCCCTAAGAGAGTGGGCACCAGATTACGGGACATGAAGATCTTCACTGCGTTCACGTTGACAAAAGAATCTGAATTAGGAAACAACACTAAACCATAAATGAGAAGTGCCAGGATATCTTTGAATGCTTGAAAATCTAAACTGTCCCAGAACTGATTAGCCTGGTCAACCAAGAATTTATCCAAGAAGCCTTTTGTCCCACTCCGAGTTTCCCAGTTAGACATTACCTCAGCCTTTGTCAGATGTAGGGCTGTAGCAACATCCTCTGGCCTAAGAGCTTTCTCCCAACCTGTAAATGGCGTCTTCTCTAGAATAGAAATACCAAGAAGATCAGAGAACTCTTCCAAGGTAGGGACCAACTGATAGTCCGGGAAGGTGAAGCAGTGGTACAATGGATCAAAGAAATGGCACAAGACACTCATCATCTGCTCATCCATCCTAGAAGTGACCAAACCAAGGAGGTGACCATGTCTTCTGATAAAGGAAGAAGTGTCACGAACTTTTGCAACCAAATTTCTAAGCTGAGTAGGAATCTGTACAAAGCTGATCCGAATAGTGTTTCTACGCATAGAGGTCATGACGTACAAAACAGAACAAAGATGAATCCCCTCTATCTTTGAAATAGGTTAGTCTGATGCAAGATTCATGCAATGTCATGATGTCATGATGTCATGATAGAAACACACCACAAGTATTCACAAATAGAAAACATGGTAAGGGCACACAAGTCACACAATAGCCCTTAGAGTCCAGGCTGACATGGAGTTTAGGTACTACCCTCTTTCAGTTCAGTTAGTTCAAACCTGTCCTAGTAATAGTAACCGGGTTCTAGAGGATCTCAATATCACTGACCACCCTCGATCAGTAATAATTCCAGTTTGGCAACCTTTTCTTGGGCCGGAATCATCGCGAGAGTTTGGTCTCAATGAGTGTAGCAAACTACTACTGTTCTATGGCCAAGTTGGTCAATTATAGGTTCTAAGGTCAGTTGGTGCTTAATTACCCCTTAGAAGACCCATATTCTCCTTGTTCCACCACAAGGGATATCGATACAAACTAAAGTTCCACACCAACGTAGCTACTGCTTCAACCATATCGATCTACGCCGTACAGTTCCCTCACAGTCTATTGCTACTTACCTAAAATGTATCCCCATATCCGGGTTAGGATCTATAGTAACTCTGATTCAAACCCACAAAGATAAAGCATACAAATCAAGCAATTGAAAACATTATGATGAACTATTCCTAAGTGTGATACGGTGGGAAGAACCGACTGTTTTTTGGAATGCTGGTTTGAGTTTTGCGTTTGTTTTTGCAAAATGTCGCGGTAAGCAAGAGTCGCCACCGACTTTTATTTTATCCAACAAGGAAAGGAAAAAAGCACAGAAAAATTCCTTTTTTGAGATATTTCTCGGGTTCGGGGGGTAGATTATAGAAAGGGAAGGTATTAACACCCTTTCTATCCGTGGTTATCCACGGTGTTGTACCCCAAAATTTTCCCTCCCATATTTCTCAAGACATTTCAAAAATAATCTCCAAATGGCTCAAGATTGCGCAAGGGTTGGACAGTCAAATCATCTCCTAAGGCAATCAACCTCAAATTAGGGTTTTGTGTTGCATCAAGGTCCTTGCATCCAAATGACATCAAGTTCTCCCCAATGTTCTAATATGTTCTCAAGTTCATCCATGTCAAATTTCAAGCCTTGCAGAGGAAGTTTGGTCAGTCAATTGCTCAAGAGGCCCAAAAATCGACTGTGCTAGGGCAAAAGTCAACTGTGACCTACAAATAGTCAAACCTCAAGATTTTTTCCAACATTCTCATTTTTAAGGATATTTCATCATTTGATAAAGGGTTGATCATGATTCATCAAGGATTGCTCAAAATTCATCAAGACTCAAAAGTTGCTAATTAGGGTTTTGTAGGAAAAGTCAACTCAACTTTGACCAAACATAACTTTCTCATAATTTATGATAATTGACCCATCCAAAGCTCATTTTGAAGAGGATACAATTTCCTACAATCTATCTTCGCACCCCAAGATCAAGAAATGCACTCACAAAAAGTTACAAATTTGGACATTATAGGTCATTTTTGAAAGTCAACAAAAACACCTTTTTTGCCAAAGCTTATAACTTAAGCATGGAATATCAAAATGAGATGAGACCAAAAGGGTTGGTTATAGGACATCTAAAGGTTTCTAAAAAGTCCAAGAACACTTCCAAGAGTTCAAAATTGAAGAAGTTATGCATTGTTGAAGTTGGGAATTTTTCCAAAATTGCCAAAAGTCAACTATCCCCAAAACTTCAAAATTTGCCAAATGGGACCACTTTTTTCCACTTGATTTGATCTTGTCACACTACACACGTGTCCTATCTTCAGTCTTGTGTCTATTTATTACTTTTTCTATTTTATTTTATTTTTATTGAATTAATTCATTTTAAATCAATTTAAATCCAAATAAAATCTAAATATTGATCACTTGGTATCTTTTTGATTGATACAGGTCTTAATTATCATTATGGACATGGTCAAACTCGTATCAAGCCATATCATGCACAAAATATTGGGTTTTGGACAAATTTGGAAGCTTTTTCATGGAGGATCAAATCAAATCCTAAATCATCAATGCATAAAGATTCAAAGTCCAAAACATAATCTAATTGATTCCATTATACATATACAAGGCAGGAGGCACGAATTAGAGACCTAGAGGCTGCTAAATCCCAAGAACAAAACTTGAGAAAAACTTGAAAAAGCTTGAAACTGAAATCCTTTCTAGAGGCCGATTCAAAGCAAAAACTCAACGTAGACCCCTTGCTAGACATCCACTGAGTCAGTAGCAATCAAAAGCAAGGTCCCATACCCTCTCAAACACGCTGTAAGTCTCTCTAAACCTCGCCCTGTATTTGAAATCGCATACTCATATTCCTACGTTTTCTTGGCAAAATCTTTACACAATCATGCTTATCGTTCCATTTAGAAGCTTTTTGCATTATTGAATTGCATTTTCATGGCCTATAACCCCCTAGCCGATTCTAGGGTTCTTGGTTCTTGTTTTTGGGCATTTTAATTGCAGGCAAAATTGATGCTAATAATGGACATGGACGTAATCAGTAGAAGAAGACGAGCACAACCATATGCTTGGACTTGATTTTTGTGGCCTAGAACTGGTTTTAGGATGAACCTAGGGATTTAGCTGTGGATAAAAATCCGCAGGTAAATAACCAGGTTGTAACGAAGAAGACGAATACGTGCCTTTCCCCCATTGGACGTTTCAAATTGCGCGCGTTTTATTTTTTTTAATTCTGGCATAATAATTATTTTTCCATATAATAATTTCTACCTAATACATTAACAATTTAACACATTGGCTCAGTGGTGAAGGCATTAGCGTGAGATCCAACAGGACCTGGGTTCGAATCCCAGGTCCCCAATATCTTTGTTGCTATTTTCTTTCTGGTTATCCAGTGCCTTGCCCAACGCATGATGTACCATATACCCTCATGCAAACAGTTGCCAGATGGCCCTAGGCCAGATCTGGTGGTCAGGAGTTAAGGTCCACCATATGCTCTAGTCAACCAGCGCATGGAGAATCAGAAAGTCAACCAGGCTTGCAACGTAATGGGCCTGGAAAATTGCTATTTCACCCCTGATCTGGGCCCAAACCCCCTTGGTTATTTCTTTTTTCTTTCTATTTCTTTTATTTATTTTATTTAATTGTTTGATTAATCATTTTTATTATTTATCACTAACCAATTAAAATCTTTTTCTCATAAAATAAAAAAAAATCAAAAATATTATTTATTTATTAAAATTAAATTCATCACTTTATTTTTGTAAATAAATATTAAATTAATTAATTTAGTTTTAATTAGGTATAACTTTTAATATTTTTTGCAATAATTAAAATTAATTTAGATAATTAGGTTTTTACTAACTTTGATCAAATTTATTTTATTTCTTTAAATACTCAAAAATCCAAAAATATCTTTTTCTTAATTAATTAATTCATTTATTTAATTAACTTCAATTTAATTTCTTTTATTTCAAAAAATAACAAAAAAATCACTTCCTTTCAAAAAAGGGTCAAAACCCTAAAAAATGCATTCGATTTAATTTTCCGCGTGCGATCCATTTTACCAAATTGATGTAATTGTGTCCCGGAATGTAATAGTTTAATAGGACCTTTATACTTTTATCGCTTTATTTTTACTTTCCGCATTTTAATTTCAAGGGTTGTTTTTGGCGATGTAAATTCCCGACGCCTTGTAATAGTTAGATTTAATTTCCTCAATTTAATTTCCGCAATCTATAAACTGTTAGATGTTTGGTAATAGGGAATGCATGACAAGATCGAATGTTTAAACCTAAAATCAACATAAATAACCATTGACATGTACAAAGACAAATTAACTGAAAATGACACACTCGCACATGCACACTCTTAGGGTACACCTCGCTTGGTTGCCTTCGAACGCGGTCATTGAGTATAGGAAGTTTTAGAGGTCGTCCTCTTGTCCAAAGATCATAGTCGCCTCGAAACGGTTGCCTCGGAAAAATGATCTAAGACATTAGGGTTACCGCTAAGGCGTCTTACATTGCTTTTGTGACCATACGTCCCTTAATCGAATTGACCCTTAAACTCCAACGATGATGCTACCTACTCATCAATAGTGGGATAGCATTGTCTAAAGGACATTAGCACATATTTATTCCTTTTTCGAGTAGGTAGATGGTTCTTAAGTACTTGCTCTCTCAAAATAAAATAAAACTTTTCGCACTTACACCTTTCAAACAAAAACTTCTTTCAAACCCACAAACACAAAGAAAATCAATTTTTGAAAACACTTTGAGCAAGTACCTAAGAGCCCGTGGATAACCACGGATAGAAAGGGTGCTAACACCGTCCCTTTCTATAATCTACCCCCGGACCCGAGAAACATCTCGAAAAAGGAATTTTTCTGTGCTTTTTTCCTTTCCTTGTTGGATAAAATAAAAGACATTTGCGACTCTTGCTTACCACGACATTTTGCAAAAACAAACGCAAAACGCGAACCACCATTCCAAAAACAGTCAGTTCTCTCCCACCGTATCACAGAACTGACGACTCTGCTGGGGACAATATTATAAGTGGGGCGTACCTTAGGATTAGATCATTGTGTTTTCAATTGTATGCCTTGTATGATTTATATTTGTGGGCTTGTATCGGAGTTACTATAGATTCTAACCCATATATGGGGATACCCTTTAGGTAAGTAGCAATAAACTGTGAGGGAACTATACGGCGTAGACCGATACGGTTGAAACAGTAACTACATTGGTGTGGCACTTTAGTTTGTACCGATATCCCTTGTGTTGGAACGAGGAGAATATGGGTCTTCTAAGGGGTCATTAAAGCACCAACTGGCCTTAGAACCTTTAAATTGACCAACTTGGCCATAGAACAGTAGTAGTATGCTACACTCATTGAGACTAAACTCTCGCGATGATTTCGGCCGCAAGAAAAGGTTGCTAAACTGGAATTATGACCGATTGAGGGTAGTCAGTGATATTGAGATCCTCTAGAACCCGATTACTATTTTTAGGATAGGTTTAAACCAACTGAACTGAAAGAGGGTAGTACCTAAGCTCCTTGCCAGCATGAAATCTAAGGGCTCTCTGTGTGACTTGTGTTCCTTTACCATGTTTGCTTTTTGTGGATACCTGTGGTGTGCTTACTATCATGACATCATGACATCATAACATTGCATACATCTTGCATTGGACTAACCTATTTCAAAGACAGGAGGGTTTTATCTTTGCTCTGTTTTGTAGGTCATCATGATGCCTATGCGTAGAAATACCATCCGGATCAACTTTTTCCAGGTTCCCACTATGCTTAAAGAGTTGATTGCAAGGATGCCTGATACTACCTCCTTCATCAGAAGACATGGTTATCTTCTCAGTTTGGTCACCTTCAAATTGGACGAGCAAATGATGAGTGTTTTGGTCCAATTCTATGATCCGCTGTACCACTGTTTTACTATCCAGGACTACCAGCTGGTTCCCACCCTAGAGGAGTTTTCTGATCTGCTCGGTATCCCTATTCTGGAGCAGACCCCATTTACTGGTTGAGAGAAGATCCTTAGGCCCGAAGAGATTGTTGCATCCCTTCATATGACAAAAGAGGAGGTAATGGCTAATTGGGAGACTAGAAGTGGAGCAAAGGGCTTTCTGACTAAGTTCTTGGTTGGTAAGGCTAACTATTTCTGGGATAGTCTATACTTCAAGGCATTAGAGGATATTTTGGCTCTTCTGATATACGGCTTGGTATTGCTTCCGAACTCTAACTCCTTTGTTGATGTGAATGCGATAAAGATCTTCATCTCTTGGAATCCGGTACCCACTCTCTTGGGCGATATCCTTCATCAACTCTATGCTCGTACTGCCCGAAAGCGGGGAACCTTGATGTGATGTGCTCCATTATTGGCGAGGTGGTTTATTTCGCACCTCCCCAAATCAGTGCTGAAGAACAAAGAAGGCATGGGCTGGGCCTATAGGGTCATGTCTCTCTCGCATAATGATATCATCTGGACTCTCAAGGGTATGGACGAGGTGGCCGTTATTGATCGATGTGGGGAGTACCCCAATGTTCCACTGATAAGAACCCATGGAGGAATTTCTTACAATCCGTGCTTAGCCTTACGTCAGTTTGGGAGAGCCAGAAGAGAAGGACCTCATGAGCTGTTAATGCCTAGTATCATCTTTGATTTTCAAGGGGATAGTGACGAGCAACGTCGCGGATTCATAAGGGCTTGAGATAGAGTTCACCAATCTGATCCACATGAGTTGGGCCCAAAGACTTCACTTCCGATGGAGCCATATCTCAGATGGGTCCGTATCCGTGCCCAAAATCTGGGTATGCCATATGAAGCCGTTCGGCCTGTCATTGTTGAAGTTGCTAATGAAGAGGGGGTTCTTCCTACTATCCTCCATCCTTACATGCCCACTGACATTGGGGCACTGGAGAGATCTTGGATACAGCTGAGGGAAGAACGGGATTCTTACTGAGAGAAGTTCAACGAGCAAGAGCAGAAGATCTAGAGGTTGACTAGGCAGTTGGAGAACGAGCGGATTCTCAATGATTATGTCTGCACCGATAAGAAGAGACCATGGGAGCATTGATTGTCCTTTATTTATTTCCATTTCAGTTGTTATTTACTTCTTAGTATTTCCTTTCATGTAACTCCTTAAGGGCATCAGTTGAACAATTTGAATTTCAAAAATTATCTAATAAAGTGTGTTTCATTTCTTGTTTACAAATTTGAATCTCCCGATTGTATTTGAAATCATAATCATATGCATTTCATCCCATGCACTTCATAAACAGGTACCTATTACAGGGCTCTTATCTTCTTCACTGTTTATTTCAGCACTCATCATGTCTGCTGAACCTTCGACTGAGCAAGCCATCAAGGCCCTCCAGGCTCAGAATGCCCAATTTCAAGAGCTGTTCATGAATCTAGCTAAGGGTCAGCAATACCTCAAGACCCTGATTCTGAAAGAGAAGAAGAAGAAGAAGAAGAAGAGGACAATCCTGTTTAACATAGGGCACAGGTTTGGAAACAGACTACTGAATAAAGTTGATTTGACCACCTCATCTGGAGGGAAAGATAGTCAGGAAGAAAGGAGGGCTCCTAGCCCTGTGGTCTCTGACAACGAGACGAACTTTGATGAAGACCAGTATCCTCCTGCTGAGGATAGATACAAGCAACTGGAAGACCGGTTGAGTGCTATGGCTGTTCAGAAAGTGCCTGGTCTGGACTTTGGTGATCTAGGTCTATCATATGGGGTGGTGATTCCACACAAGTTCAAGGCACCAACCTTTACTAAGTATGACAGAGTTTCTTGTTCGAAGCTGCACCTCCAGTCATATGTGAGGAAGATTCAACCGTACACCGCTGATAAAAACCTATGGATCCATTTCTTTCAATACAGTCTCTCAGGGATTCAGCTTGAGTGGTTCTACCAGTTGGACGGAGCCAGTATCCGCAGTTGGGAAGATTTGGCTACTGCTTTCTACAGGCAGTATCAATACAACTCTGACCTTGCTCCCACGCGTACGTAACTCTAGGGTATGTCAATGGGAACGGGTGAAGGATTCAAAGATTATGCTCAAAAGTGGAGAGACCTCACCGGAAGAGTACAACCACCCTTGGCTGATCGGGAGCTTGTGGACATGTTTCTGGGGACCTTGTTTGGTCCATTTTTCAACCAGCTGATTGGAAGCTCTTCGTCTGGGTTTACGGAGCTGATCTTGACCGGTGAGAGGATTGAGGCTGGTATTAAGGCTTGGAAGATACAAAAGGGTGCCTCATCGAGTACTGAGAAGAAGCCCTTTAAGAAGGAGTCCAGTGTTGTCTACAGTTCAAGAAGCCATAATAGACCTGAACGCCACCAAGCTGTTAATGCGGTTGTTATTTCAAAACCTGTTGTTGCTCCTCAGTACAACAATCAACAAAAGGACGAGAGACCTCGAAGGCAATTCACCCATCTCAACATGACCTTATCTCAGATTCTGCCACAATTACTAAAAACCAATCTGGTGATTCCAAAGGAAGCCCCAAAGAATCCAAATACAACATCACCGAAGTATAACCCTAATGCCCGCTGTTCTTATCACTATGATAGCCCGGGGCACAATACAGATGATTGTTGGACTTTGAAGAATAAAATACAGGACTTAATTGATGCCAAGGAGATTGAGTTTGAGGCTCCCGAAAGACCTAATGTTGTGACTGCTCCTATGCCCAAGCATGGAGTAAATGCTATAGATGAAGACTCGTTTGTGGTTTCTGTGAATGATATTGCTACCCCTTTTATGACTGTAAAGAAGAACCTTTTGCTAGCCGATTTATTTCCGGGCTGTGATGAAGGTTGCCGTATGTGTTCCGTTCTACCCATCGGTTGCCATCTCTTAAAGTCAGGTGTCCAACGTCTGATGGATAGTAAATAAATTCTGTTTGAGAAGATTGTTGTTCCTCTAATTCATACTGAAGAAGTTTCCATCATTACCATTTTCGACAATTCTTCCAAGGCTCCCTCGAGGAAGCCTGTTAGAATTACATCTGTTCCAAGAATCGCACCTGTGATCATCACTGTTCCGGGACCCATCCCCTACACCTCTGATAAAGCTGTCCCTTGGCACTATGGGGTTGATGTTTATTTTCATGGAGTTAAGCAAGAGTTGGATGATGATACTGACATCAGTAACATTGTTGGACCTGCTAAAGTCACCCGCAACGGAAGACTTTTCTCACCTGATATCTCTCCACCAACTTCCGGAAAACCTGTTGTTATCACACCTGCCAGTGTACCTGCTACCATTCCTGTTCAAGTTCCTATTCTTACCCCTGCCGCCGAGTCATCTGAGACTCGGGGCAAGGGGACCACCAGTGAGCCTGTCCAGACGGAGGCGCCGAAGATGATTACTGTTGAAGCTTCTAAATAAGATATGGAAGAAATTCTGAAAATCATCAAAAAGAGTGACTACAATGTAGTTGAACAGCTGGGGCAAAACCCATCCAAGATTTCTATGTCGTCATTGTTGCTGTGCTCAGAGGCCCATGCCAAGTCTCTAATTACCTTTCTGAAGACTGCACACGTACCACAAGAGACATTAGCTGATCAGTTTACAGATTGCATGGCCAATTTGACTGCTGATAATGGGTTGGGTTTCTCTGACGCCGACTTGATTGCTAAAGGGAAGAATCACAACGATGCCCTGCATGTCTCCATTGAATGTAGGGGCACTACTCTTGTACATGTATTGGTGGATACTGGTTCCTCATTGAACGTTTTACCGAAGAAAGCTCTAGACCGGTTGGACTGTGAAGGGTTAGAGCTGAAACCAAGCAACATCGTTGCCAGGGCCTTTGATGGGTCTAAGAGAATGGTGCATGGAGAAGTTGATATTCCAATCAAAGTTGGTTCTCAGGTTTTCAATTCTATATTCTACGTGATGGACATTCGGCCATCTTATTCTTGTTTGCTGGGCCGCCCGTGGATCCACAAAGCTGGGGCCGTAACCTCAACGCTCCACCAGAAGATGAAGTACCCGGTCAAAGGGAAGATTGTGGCAGTACAAGGAGAGGAAGAGTACATGGTTAGCCACCTCAACTCTTTCCGATATGTAGAGATGGATGGGGAGTTCATTGAGACCCCATTCCAACATTTTGAAGAGGTTCCCCAGACACTGGCGTTAACTGAAACTGTTGTTGAGGATTCCCCTATGAAGATGGCTTCCTTCAAGGATACCCGGGTTGTTGTTGAGAAAGGTGGGTGTGCACAGTGGGGCCGACTCCCTGATTTTACACAGAAGACTAACAAATTTGGTTTGGGTTTCACTGCAGAAGCTCAAAGGGCTGTTCGGAATGCACGAATCGGAAGACCTCCCATGTTCATCAGCAACTCGGGAGTGAATGCCATTGAAGACGATGTGGAAGAGTCTGAATTCGACAACTGGATCTATCCTACGACCGGCGGTGGACCAAGCAACTGGACAGCAAAGGACTTCATCCCTATTTCTTTTATTATCCACTAATGAACCTTTTTGTTTTGAATATGTAACAGACAATGTTTTAAACTTTATGGCCCGATGTCTTACCCGGGGCACCGTGGCTTCATTTGTGAGGGCTTTATGTATGTCATTTTCATATATCATTAATAAAAGCATTGGACGTTTCTTGCATTTCGAATTTTGCGCTCCTTGTTTTTCTTTTATTATATATTGCAAAACAGTTGTTTTACACACACTCACGTATCATGATCTACATCCACTCTGGATCCCACTGATAACGACTCTGCTACTGCCAGTTATGACTTTGAAAGTCCGATCAACTTGGCCAAAAACGAAGGTGAAGATGATTGCGAAGTGTCTGCTGAACTTGAAAGACTGCTACTCCAAGAAGAGAGGGCCATACTACCTCCAAGCCATCAATTCTGATACCTCCAATTGCAGGAAGACCGTTGATCTCATACTTAAAAAATGTTGGATAATACAAAGAGGTGTGTTGGGGAAGCATTACGAGTCTGGCCGAAAAGAGCATGCTATTTACTGCTTTAGCAAAAAGTTTACCGACCGTGAGACCCAATACTCACTGCTCGAGAGAACTTGCTACGCTTTGGCATGGGCTGCTCGCCGGCTGAGACAGTACATGTTGACTCATACTACTCTTCTGATACCAAAAGATCTAAACGTCTTGACGGCACCTTGGCCTTTTGCAATGTGGGGCATTGATATGATCGGCGAGATCAGACCTACAGCATCCAACGAACAACGTTTCATCCTGGTAGCAATTGATTATTTTATAAAATGGGTTGAAGCAGCTTCCTTTGCTACTGTAACCAAGAATGTCGTGGCACGGTTCACTCGGCACAATCTGATATGTCGATATGGTGTAACAGAGAGGATCATTACGCACAATGGTACCAATCTCAACAACAAGATGATCACTGAGCTCTGCGAGCAATTCAAAATACAGCATCATAACTCTCCTCCCTACCGGCCGAAGATGAATGGGGCTGTTGAAGCAGCTAATAAGAACATTAAGAAGATTGTGCAGAAGATGACAGTGACATACAAAGACTGGCATGAGATGTTACCATTTTCTCTTCATGGGTACCGTACCTCAGCGCGGACGTCAACTGGGGCATCACCCTATTCCTTGGTATATGGTATGGAGGCAGTCTTTCCCATTGAAGTTCAGATACCCTCTCTTTGGATCATGAAGGATGTAGGTTTGAGTGAAGATGACTGGATTCAAACCCGGCTTGATCAACTGAACCTAATTGACGAAAAGAGACTTACTGCTATTTGTCATGGTCAAACATACCAAAAACGGATGATCAAGGCATTTAACAAGAAAGTCAAACAACAAAAGTATCAAGTTGGGGACCTGGTTATCAAGCGCATTATCTTACCTCAAGGTGATCCCAGGGGCAAATGTACCCCTACTTACGAAGGGCCATTTGTGGTTAAGAACATTTTCTCAGGAGGAGCTATGATTATAACCACCGTGGATGGTGACGACCTTCCTCACCCCGTCAATGCAGACATAGTGAAAAGATACTATGCATAATCAAAGACCCGCTAGGTTGACCGGCCTAGGCAAAAATAAGGGCTTCCCGGCGACCAAAAGGGTTCGGGCAAAAATAAGGGATGAAAATGAAAAATCTGTACACCCGGCAAGTCGAAAACCTGAAAGGGCGACTTGGGCAAAAAAGGGTATCCCGGTGGACTGAAAACCCGAAAGGGCGGTCCAGGAAAAAATTAGGGATCAAAGCGTAACACTATGTCTCATTGGATCACCTTGCATCCAGACTTCGGTATCGACTATCAAGCTCGGACATCACTAATCAATCTGATCTACCTTCAACCAAGTAGCAAAGTGATGAGATGCTCGAAGACATAAAGGCAATAGCAGAGTTGGAACCCAGTGGGATTATTCACATAGCTGCTTTGTTTAGTTTTTCACAAATTGTGTAAATTCTATTATTCGGCGGCGTTCTCTTACTAGGACGTCAACCTCTTGTACAAAAACGCCTATATACAGGCCGAAATTCAAAATCAATACAATTCATTTTCAAATAAATTTCAAACTGTTTTCCTTTATCTGTTTTGTTTTGAAAAGAATGTCCAATGTTCATTTTTGATATATGCATTTGACATTAATTGCTGCTCATAAATATTTACATGCGAAACAAAAGACAATTACGGGTAACATCAGAAACAGGGGCAATAAGAATTGTCCGAACTGTATAGTTGCTCTGTCCACCAGGTACAAAGTTAAATTCAGCTGAAGAATATGCCTAGAGTAATTTCACTCCCCACAGAGTCAGACCGTAATGGTAGCTCTCCCCAGTTGAGACTTGCAACCATGAGTGAATCAGCAGTACTCTCCCCAAACAGATTTGATCTACCATCAATACTAAAAAGGCTTAATATCCCCGACAATCTTAATATTCCCTAGCAGAGTATGAGAATGTTCCCCGGCAGAATATAAGACACCTCCAGTGGAGTCAATATTTCCCAGCACGGTTTGAAAAAGCTTCCCCAACAGAGTTGAAGCATCAACCCCATCTGGAAGTTTATCCCCAGCGGAGTACAAATAAAATCTCCCCAGCCGAGTTCAAAGGATCATTCCCAACGAATTCAGAGGATTATCCCCACCAAAGTCTAACAGGGTTATCCCCAGCAAATCGCAACTGAAAGATCATCCCCAGCGAAGTTCTTTCCTTTCACAAACAGGAAGTCAATCCTCAATAGATTCAACATCACCAGCAACGGTAATCCATCCCCAGTGGAGTTTATCAGTGGAATCCTCAGCAGAGCATCTCTTCCCAACAGAGTAATCTCCTCACCAGTTTCTTCCCCAACGGAGTTCTCTTCTCCTGCAGGTTTATTAGCTTCGTTCATCATCCCCAGTGGAAACGAAGAATTCAACCCTATTCTCCAGCAGCTATTCGGGATTTATTTTCCCCAGCTAAAACATCACATTTCCATACATCATGATACATGCATATACGCATCATACCATAAAATCTCATTTATGATTGAGAACATCATTGCTTGATCCATCTCATGCATTGCATATGAATGACCTTTACCTTTCAGGAAAGATGCAGTTAAGTTCTCAGTTATGTCAAAGACCTTCTCTGGTCCAGTTGAATCGATTCCTAAAGATTTTTCTGATGTAGTTGAAGTTAATCCAAGACCTTCTCTGGTCCAGTTGAATCGATTCCTAAAGAATTTTCTGATGTAGTTGAAGTTATTCCAAGACCTTGTCTGGTCCAGTTAAATCGATTCCTAAAGATTTTTCTGATGCCGATCCAGTCAAAGGCCTTCTCTGGTCCAGTCAAATTGATTCCTAAAGATTTTTCTGATGCCGATCCAATTGAAGTTATTCCAAGACCTTGTCTGGTCCGGTTAAATTGATTCCTAAAGATTTTTCTGATGCCGATCCAGTCAAAGGCCTTCTCTGGTCCAGTTAAATCGATTCCTAAAGATTTTTCTGATGCCGATCTAGTTGAAGTTATTCCAAGACCTTGTCTGGTCCAGTTAAATCGATTCCTAAAGATTTTTCTGATGCCGATCCAGTCAAAGGCCTTCTCTGGTTCAGTCAAATCGATTCCTAAAGATTTTTCTGATGCCGATCCAGTTGAAGTTATTCCAAGACCTTGTCTGGTCCAGTTAAATCGATTCCTGAAGATTTTTCTTATGTTTATCCAGTTAAAGGCCTTCTCTGGTCCATTTAAATCGATTCCTAAAGATTTTCCTGATTCCGATCCAGTTGAAGTTATTCTAAGACCTTGTCTGGTCTAGTTAAATCGATTCCTAAAGATTTTTCTGATGCTGATCCAGCCAAAGGCCTTCTCTGGTCCAGTCAAATCGATTCCTAAAGATTTTTCTGATGCCGATCCAGTTGAAGTTATTCTAAGACCTTGTCTGGTGCAATTAAATCGATTCCTAAGGATTTTTCTGATGCCGATCCAGTCAAAGGCCTTATCTGGTCCAGTTGAATCGATTCCTAAAGATTTTTCTGATGCAGTTGAAGTTATTCCAAGACCTTGTCTGGTCCAGTTAAATCGATTCCTAAAGATTTTTCTGATGCCGATCCAGCCAAAGGCCTTCTCTGGTCCAGTTGAATTGATTCCTAAACATTCTTCTGGTGCAGTGGAAGATTCCAACACCTTGCCTGGTCCAGTTAAATCGATTCCTAAAGATTTTTCTGATGCCGATCCAGTCAAAGGCCTTCTCTGGTCCAGTTAAATCGATTCCTAAAGATTTTTCTGATGCCGATCCAGTCAAAGGCCTTCTCTGGTCTAGTCAAGTCGATTCCTAAAGATTTTTCTGACGTCGATCCAGGCAAGGTTAATCCAAGACCTCCTCTGGTTCAGCCAGATCACCGATAAGATCTCCCTGATTTGTATCACAGTCAAAGTTCAGACCACCTACCAACAATCTCCAAATGGCATCTGTAAGCCCATTCCTAACATCACAATGCTGATACCACTTCATGCGAGTGCAAATTTCTGGGCACTCTAGTGTTCAATCATCTTCCACCTTCGGATCACGAAAGGCCCGAAAGCCAATCTATATCCTCAGGTTTAAGAAAATTGAACAGGGGCAGCTGTTGTACCCCAAAATTTTCCCTCCCATATTTCTCAAGACATTGCAAAAATAATCTCCAAATGACTCAAGATTGCTCAAGGGTTGGACAGTCAAATCATCTCCTAAGGCAGTCAACCTCAAATTAGGGTTTTGTGTTGCATCAAGGTGCATACAAATGACCTCAAGTTCTCCCCAATTAACTAATATGTTCTCAAGTTCATCCATGTCAAATTTCAAGCCTTGCAGAGGAAGTTTGGTCAGTCAATTGCTCAAGAGGCCCAAAAATCGAATGTGCTAGGGCAAAAGTCAACTGTGACCTACAAATAGTCAAACCTCAAGATTTTAGCCAACATTCTCATTTTGAAGGATATTTCATCATTTGATCAAGGGTTTATCATGATTCATCAAGGATTGCTCAAAATTCATCAAGACTCAAAAGTTGCTAAATTAGGGTTTTGTAGGAAAAGTCAACTCAACTTTGACCAAGCATAACTTTCTCATACTTTATGGGAAATGACCCATCCAAAGCTCATTTTGAAGAGAATGCAATTTATTACAATCCATCTTCACACCCCAAGATCAAGAAATTCACTCACAAAAAGTTACAAATTTGGACATTATAGGTCATTTTTGAAAGTCAACAAAAACACCTTTTTTGCCAAAGCTTATAACTTGAGCATGGAATATCAAAATGATATGATACCAAAAGGGTTGGTTAAATAACATCTCAAGGTTTCTAAAAAGTCGAGGAACACTTCCAATAGTTCAAAATTGAAGGAGTTATGCATTGTTGAAGTTGGGCGTTTTTCCAAAATTGCCAAAACTCAACTATCCCCAAAACTTCAAAATTTGTCAAATGGTCCCACTTTTTTCCACTTGATTTGATCTTGTCACACTACACACGTGTCCTATCTTCTGTCTTGTGTCCATTTATTAATTTTTCTATTTAATTTGATTTTTATTGAATTAATTCATTTTAAATCAATTTAAATCCAAATAAAATCTAAATATTGATCACTTGGTATCTTTTTGATTGATACAAGTCTTAATTATCATTATGGACATAGTCAAACTCGTATCGAGCCATATCATGCACAAAATATTGGTTTTTGGCCAAATTTGGAAGCTATTTCATGGAGGATCAAATCAAATCCTAAATCATCAATGCATAAAGATTCAAAGTCCAAAACTTAACCTAATTGATTCCATTATACATATACAAGGCAGGAGGCACGAATTGGAGACATAGAGGCTGCTAAATCCCAAGAACAAAACTTGAGAAAAACTTGAAAAAGCTTGAAACTGAAATCCTTTCTAGAGGCCGATTCAAAGCAAAAACTCAACGTAAACCCCTTGCTGGACATCCACTGAGTCAGTAGCAATCAAAAGCAAGGTCCCAGACCCTCTCAAACGCGCTGTAAGTCTCTCTAAACCTCGCCCTGTATTTGAAATCGCATACTCATATTCCTGCGTTTTCTTGGCTAAATATTTACACAATCATGCTTATCGTTTCATTTAGAAGCTTTTTGCATTATTGAATTGCATTTTCATGGCCTGTAACCCCCTAGCCGATTCTAGGGTTATTGGTTCTTGTTTTTGGGCATTTTAATTGCAGGCAAAATTGATGCTAATAATGTACATGGACGTAATCAGTAGAAGAAGACGAGCACAATCATATGCTTGGACTTGATTTTTGTGGCCTAGAACTGGTTTTAGGATGAACCTAGGGAATTAGCTGTGGATAAAAATCCGCAGGTAAATAACCAGGTTGTAATGAAGAAGACGAATACGTGCCTTTCCCCCATTGGACGTTTCAAATTGCGCGCGTTTTGTTTTTTTTTATTCTGGCATAATAATTGTTTTTCCATATAATAATTTCTACCTAATACATTAATAATTAAACACATTGGCTCAGTGGCGAAGGCATTAGCGTGAGATCCAACAGGACCTGGGTTCGAATCCCAGACCCCCAATATCTTTGTTGCTATTTTCTTTCTAGTTATCCAGTGCCTTGCCCAACGCGTGATGTACCATATACCCTCATGCAAACAGTTGCCAGATGGCCCTAGGCCAGATCTGGTGGTCAGGAGTGAAGGTCCACCATATGCTCTAGTCAACCAGCGCATGGAGAATCAGAAAGTCAACCAGGCTTGCAATGTAATGGGCCTGGAAAATTGCTATTTCACCCCTGATCAGGGCCCAAACCCCCTTGGTTATTTCTTTTTTCTTTCTATTTCTTTTATTTATTTTATTTAATTGTTTGATTAATCATTTTTATTATTTATCACTAACCAATTAAAATCTTTTTCTCATAAAATAAAAAAAATCAAACATATTATTTATTTATTAAAATTAAGTTCATCACTTTATTTTTGTAAATAAATATTAAATAAATTAATTTAGTTTTAATTAGGTATAACTTTTAATATTTTTTGCAATAATTAAAATTAATTTAGATAATTAGGTTTTTACTAACTTTGATCAAATTTATTTTATTTCTTTAAATACTCAAAAATCAAAAAATATCTTTTTCTTAATTAATTAATTCATTTATTTAATTAACTTAAATTTAGTTTCTTTTATTTCAAAAAATAACAAAAAAATCACTTCCTTTCAAAAAAGGGTCAAAACCCTAAAAAAGAATTTTTTTTATTAATAACCATGTATTAAAAAAATATTTCGTAAATAACCGGGTTTCGGAAAAAATTACGCAAATAACCATGTTTCAGATGGCTCCACAAAGGAGGAGCCATCTCAATTGGCGCATGCACCTCCTTTTTTAAGGGAGGCGCCATCTCACTTGGCGCCTAAGTGCTTAGGGCATGCCCTAAGCCAAGTGAGATGGCGCCTATGTAAAAATTTAGGGCAAATTTTTTTTTTATATTTTCTTTCCTGTGCGTTGCCTATTGGACAGAGATCAACAAAATGGACTTTTTATTAAAAAAATAATAATTACATTCAACTGTATTACATTAAAAGAACAGTAAAAAAATGGATACAAAAAATACTGGGAAAAAAAAAGATACATCAGTGATCCCCCGGAACCCGGTAATGACCCCCGGTTCCGCATCCCCGTCCTCGCCTTTCTCTTGCTGGGTGCCGTCGCGTTTCCTGCTGCGGCAAGGTCGATGGCCCAACAAAGTCAATGCGATCCGAATCCATAAAATCAGTAAGATCTCCATATCTCGAAGATCCGCTCTGGTACAGTCGGTTACCCATACCCTCAAAGTTTGGTCGTGTTGGCGGTGGGTGGGGTTCCATGGTTGGTCGGTAGCATTGGTCGTGTGAGTATGGGGGGTAGAAAGGAAATGGATCTTGGGGTGTTTGGTATTGTGGATGTTGGGTTGTTTGGTGATATGGTGGTTGATGGTAGGTTTGGTCGGCTTGGTCATAATCTTCTGACATTCCCATATCAGGGCTAAGGCTGGATGTTGAGGGCGCCATATTGGGATATGTGGAAGACTGAAATTGTGTCTGGGGTATGTGGGTGTGCTGGTATTGGGGTTGGTATTGTGGTTGGGTTTGAGGCATATCCGGGTATTGGTAGTTTGGTGGTGATTGTGGTTGGTAGTACGACATTGGATTGTAGTTGTGTTGTGGTGGGGAATGTGGTTGTGTGTTTGTTGGTCTGTTTCTTCTTGGGGGTTGGTTTGAGGTTGATGGATTTTGGGTTTGTTGATGGGGAATCGAGGGTTGTGCCCATTGTGTGCGTGGGTCAACCAAGTACCTCGGATGAGACACGTGCATTTCTGGGTTACTAACCGACCTGTACCACGACATATATTGATCAGTGTGTCGCATGTTACCTTGAGTAAGGAAAACCGGGGATTGCAAGATGTAGCGGTGACGCCTTTGCCACATTTTACACCATTCCGGAGAAAAGTATTTCCAGTTGGTAAGACCCCACTAGGCGTCGACCCTTTTAAGATGCCAGGGGGACAAATCTGTTGGATCACTTGGTATCTCTTGATGCATTCTGAACTGCATCTTCACACGGTCGCTGTGGTGCATCTCCACAATGTTGAACCGAATGAGTGCAGTCTTTGCAGTCCAAGTTGCTGCATCCTCTGGGTTTGGAGCATGGCCCAAACCCAAATATGATCTCCAGACGAACTGCGATAAAATTTAAATCAGGTTAGCGCAAAAGTAATGTATAAATAATTAAAATGAACAAAAGTTAAAAGCTACGACGTACGTCATCTGGGCCTAAGTGATCCAACAGATTCCGGTAGAGTGCGACATTGAATCTTGGATTCTTGCCGTAATCTATACCCCTCACGCAGTACCTAAAGGAAATGAGAAACATGTTATTTTTAGCATATATTTTGGAAAGAGCAGAATAGTTATAAATGTTATAACTTAATGACTTACTTTGTTGCGTACGGGAAACCAAAAGTGTTGTTGTTGATGGGGTTTAAGGACTCCATCCTCCACCAACCCCAGGCTTGTAGTAAAAATGCGCACCCATAAAATGTACATTTTTCCTTGACTGCGTTTTTGCACAAGGAACTGTACAGGTCGGCTAATACTGCAGAACCCCAACTATATTTTCTAGTTTTTTCAAAATTTGTTAGTAAATGTAAGTACATGAAATTTACACTATTTCCCGTACTTTCGGGAAATAAAAATGTACTAAAAAGTATCATAAGATACGTTCTGGCTTTTACTACTTGGTCATTCTCTGAGGAATTTTCATTTAATTCCATACTTGCATAATGACGTTTCAGGTCAGTGAGTAGTATTCCCTGCCCTCTTGCTCCACCACCTTCTACCATATCCCTACCCAACAGTTTTTCACACTGTGAGTTGGGTTGTTGAATCGACCCGTTCACTGCCTTACCGTCGATAGGGAGGCCCAGTAGCATGTACACATCCTCGAGCGTGATAGTACATTCACCTATTGGTAGGTGAAATGTATGGGTCTCCGGTCTCCACCTTTCCAACATTGCAAGAATGAACTTTGAGTCAATGGTGCAGTTGGAGATCTTTATCACATGTCCAAAACCTGCATATTCCAGATAAGGGACGATAAATGGGTCGGGAGCCAGGTAGTTGTGCAAACGGATTCTGAATCTTTTTGTGTCCTGAGATCATAATTAAACAAGTGTAAGATTAATTAAGATGAACGACACGTTATTTGAAGTATGAAAATGTATAACCAAAGAAGAGACTTACAAATGCAGCAATGTTTTCCCTTGTGCCTCTGTGAGTATCGCCCATTGTTAGAAGAGCCATTGTTCAGAATGCTTGAGAGTATGAAAGACTTAGGAAGAAATAGAGAGTATGATAGACTTAAGAAATATGTCGTAGCAGAGAGTGAGAGTTGTGTGGGTGTGAGAGATGTTTCATAAGGTATGTATTTATAGGAAAATAAGTTTGATGTAGTGGTTGCTTGTGCTTGCATGCCTGCGAAGTGTCACATTTGCATGCTTAGGGTGTTACACATATGCATGCATGCATTTACAAAAAATGTAAGGTGTCACTCTTGCAGGCTAGGTGGCAGCCCATGCATGTATCACGATTGGACAGTAAGGGAGGCGCCATTGGACTTGGCGAAAGAGTACAAAAATGAATGGTGTCACCACCCCATTTGGCGAATAAGAGGTGTCATTTGTTACAGCATAGGCTCAGGCTACGTGACAGCCTTTGGGATTCCTTTCTTTGTTGCATGCAAGGCCATTGGAGTTGATGGGTGGAGTCTTACACAAAACATTTATGTGTGCAGAATAGGGCCAGGATATGTGGCAGCCTATGGGGTTTCATAAGCCCATGCATGTATCACGATTGGACAGTAAGGGAGGCGCCATTGGACATGGCGAAAGAGTACAAAAATGAATGGTGTCGCCACCCCATTTGGCGAATAAGAGGTGTCATTTGTTACAGCATAGGCTCAGGCTACGTGACAGCCTTTGGGATTCCTTTCTTTGTTGCATGCAAGGCCATTGGAGTTGATGGGTGGAGTCTTACACAAAACATTTATGTGTGCAGAATAGGGCCAGGATAGGTGGCAGCCTATGGGGTTTCATAAGCCCATGCATGTATCATGATTGGACAGTAAGGGAGGCGCCATTGGACTTGGCGAAAGAGTACAAAAATGAATGGTGTCGCCACCCCATTTGGCGAATAAGAGGTGTCATTTGTTACAGCATAGGCTCAGGCTACGTGACAGCCTTTGGGATTCCTTTCTTTGTTGCATGTAAGGCCATTGGAGTTGATGGGTGGAGTCTTACACAAAACATTTATGTGTGCAGAATAGGGCCAGGATAGGTGGCAGCCTATGGGGTTTCATAAGCCCATGCATGTATCACGATTGGACAGTAAGGGAGGCGCCATTGGACTTGGCGAAAGAGTACAAAAATGAATGGTGTCGCCACCCTATTTGGCGAATAAGAGGTGTCATTAACAGCATAGGCTCAGGCTACGTGACAGCCTTTGGGATTCCTTTCTTTGTTGCATGCAAGGCCATTGGAGTTGATGGGTGGAGTCTTACACAAAACATGTATGTGTGCAGAATAGGGCCAGGATAGGTGGCAGCCTATGGGGTTTCATTATTGCATGTAATATTATTGGCAGCCTTGGGGGGTTGCATCCCTTACTTAATTGAAATTTTTTGCCTTACGTTGAACATAACATTGATTCACATAATCTGTAAAATCTTCCAACCTTCGAATTAGTCATCAAACCTTCAAACATTCCAGCATTCATACCTTCATACAATCAATAAACCTCAAACATTCCAACCTTCAAACCTTAAAACAATTCTACGCAATGGCCTCTTCACCATAATTTGTTGTCAAAGCACATTTCAACGGTGAGACATACATTTTTCCCACAGTTGGGTTTTTGTTTAGAAACACCGACAACGTTCGATTTCTCTTAAACGGGAAAGCCAATTTCTCGTACTTCAAGAAAAGATTGGAGGCCAAACTTGAACGAGGCCCGGTATCCCAGATATTTTATCAGAATCCAGTTTTTTTTGGAAACAACCAAGTAATTTTTTATAAGGTTGAAGTTCAAGATGACGAGGATCTCCAGAACATGATTTCCAGCCATGTCTATTCTGGATACAACTCTATTGAGTTGTACGTTTTGCTTCAAGAGCCTCCGGTGACACAGGAGGTAGAGCCTCCGGTGACACAGGAGGTTGATCCTTTGGAGAATGAACAATATGAGGTAGATGCAGTTGATGATGAAGAAGAAGATAACGAGTTAGAGTTTGATGAAATGGTGAACAGCGATTCTGACGATGATGGCATCCCAAGTATTCCTACTGAAAAAATCTACACACCACCTTCGCACATGACAAACTTCAACATGGGCGGAGATGAACCTTATACTGACTTGTTTTTCCATCCGTATATGCAAACGGATGAAAATTTAAAAGAGAAGGACAAGTTTCGTAACAGAGAGGAATGCATCAGGGCCATCAAAAAATTTCACATGCTCAACTCGGTTGATTTTAAGGTGGATCGTGTCAACCCGAAAAGGTACAAGATCAAGTGTGTCCACCCTGACTGTATGTTCAAGCTGAGCGCATCATACAGATTAAGGGGTGACTGCTGGGTCATAGGTTCCATGACTACCCACACTTGTGTAAGTTCCACTCAATCACAAGACCACCGAAAACTCAACCATGATCTAATCTGTCAAGAAATCCTACCCCTGGTCAGCAACGACCCATCTTTGAAGGTGAAAACAATCATCTCCCACATCACCACGGTTTTTAACTACACTCCGTCTTACCGTAAGGCGTGGTTAGCAAAGACTAAGGCGATTGAAAGGGTGTACGGAAACTGGGAGGAGTCATACCGAGAACTTCCCCGCTACCTAAATGCATTCAAGACATATTCTCCAGGTAGTGTTTATGTTCTGGAAACATTGCCAGCGTACGCCCAAGATGGTAGTCTACTGCATGGCAACAGAATATTCAGTCGCGTGTTTTGGGCATTTCAACCATGCATCACAGGGTTTGCATCATGCAAACCAATTCTACAAATTGACGGGACTTGGTTGTATGGGAAGTACAAAGGCACGCTATTGATGGCAGTTGCACAAGATGGCAACAATAACATTTTCCCCTTTGCGTTTGCCCTTGTCGAGGGGGAGACCGGTGGTGCTTGGAGCTTTTTCCTGAAAAATCTTCGTACACACGTGGCTCCTCAACCAGATCTCTGTTTGATCTCAGACATACATGCCTCCATTGAAAGTGCCTATAATAATCCAGCAAATGGTTGGCATGACCCTCCTTCTACGCATGTCTATTGCGTCAGGCATATCGTCCAGAATTTCTCGAAGGAGGTCAAGGACAAAACATTGAGGAAAGCGGTGATGAATGCGGGATATGCATTGATATAAACCACATTCAAATATTACCGCAACGAGATCCGTTTGTCTAATCCAGAAGCCGGTACGTGGATCGACAATATACCGGTCGAAAAGTGGACTAGGTCATACGACAATGGCCAAAGATGGGGGCATATGACAACGAATCTTATTGAATCAATGAATGGGGTATTCAAGGGCATACGAAACCTCCCAATCACTGCCTTGGTAAAATCCACGTATTTTAGGATGGCTGCGTTATTTGCCAAAAGAGGTGAAATATGGTATGCGGTCTTGCAATCAGGACAACTATGGAGTGAAAGCTGTATGAAATACATTAAGGCTGAAAGTGCTAAAGCCAACACTCACATGGTTACACGGTTTGACCGACACAGCCACAACTTCTTTGTGAAAGAGACAATCGACCACAATGAAGGTCTGGCAAGACAAGAATACAGGGTCATTTTACCTTCTCAATGGTGAGATTGTGGCAGGTTTCAAGCATTTCGTATGCCTTGCTCTCATGTCATTGTCGCTTGTGCTCATACCCATCAAGACGCTCTTCAACTGCTCTCAAACGTTTATAAATCTGAAACGTTGCTCACTGTTTACAACAACAACTTTCCTTTGGTGGCAAAACCGGACTATTGGCCTGAATACAGCGGCGATATAGTTTGGCACAATGACCAAATGCGAAGGAACAAGAAGGGTCGTCCCAAAAGCAGGCGCATCACAACAGAAATGGACGATCTTGACAGGTTGGAAAGAAAGTGTGGTTTATGCCGTCAGGTCGGACACAATCGCAAAAACGGTCCGAATCGGGCGTCTGGCTCGACCACATAAATATTGTAATACAATAAACCTTTTCAATTTTTGTGTTGTAAACATTAGGGTTTTCCGTTAATAAAACTGTTAACACAATTTAAGAAATTCAATATAGGAAATTACATTAGGGTTTTCGCGTACAACAATGATTAACGATATTCAATCTAGGAAATTACAACTGTTAACACAATTTCATCTGACCCATGCATCATCAGCATTACATCACTGTCTGTTTTGACTTCCTCCAACCACACATTAGGTCTTCCTGTCGCATGCGAGGTTGTTGTTCGTTTTCGCTGGATCCTTCGAATTTTTCCCCCTCCGCGATGTCTCCATCTAGCCACCGCATCAACTCTCGCTTCAGACGCTCCATGGAGTGAATATGCCAGAATTTCATTTTCATCGCAGGTTTCGTGGCGGAGAATATAACGTAACCATCTCTGCTAAAAATCATAGGCGACGTCATTACGCAAATAACGGAGTACAAAATAAAAATACAGTGCGAGAAAGTGTGAGAAATTTCAAATAAACGGACGAATTATTTATAAAACAGCATTTTGCCCTAGTTTTGCCCTAGGCGCCAAGTGAGATGGCGCCTCCTCTCATTTTTAAGGAGCATGCGCCATCTCACTTGGCTAAAAGCCAAGGGAGGCGCCAAGTGAGATGGCGCCTAGGGCAAAACCCTAGGTGCATGCGCCAATTGAGATGGCTCCTCCTTTGTGGAGCCATCTGAAACATGGTTATTTGCGTAATTTTTTCCGAAACCCGGTTATTTGCAAAATATTTTTTTAATACATGGTTATTAATAAAAAAAATTCCCCTAAAAATGCATTCGATTTAATTTTCCGCGCGCGATCCATTTTACCAAATTGATGTAATTGTGTCCCAGAATGTAATAGTTTAATAGGACCTTTATACTTTTATCGCTTTATTTTTACTTTCCGCATTTTAATTTCAAGGGTTGTTTTTGGCGATGTAAATTCCCGACGCCTTGTAATAGTTAGATTTAATTTCCGCAATTTAATTTCTGCAATCTATAAACTGTTAGATGTTTGGTAATAGGGAATGCATGACAAGATCGAATGTTTAAACCTAAAATCAACATAGATAACCATTGACATGTACAAAGACAAATTAACTGAAAATGACACACTCGCACATGCGCACTCTTAGGGTACACCTCGCTTGGTTGCCTTCTAACGTGGTCATTGAGTATAGGAAGTTTTAGAGGTCTTCCTCTTGTCCAAAGATCATAGTCGCCTCGAAACGGTTGCCTCGGAAAAATGATCTAAGATATTAGGGTTACCGCTAAGGCGTCCTAACATTGCTTTTGTGACCATACGTCCCTTAATCGAATTGACCCTTAAACTTCAACGACGATGCTACCTACTCATCAATAGTGGGATAACATTGTCTAAAGGACATTAGCATAAATTGATTCCTTTTTTGAGTAGGTAGATGGTTCTTAAGTACTTGCTCTCTCAAAACAAAATAAAACTTTTCGCACTTACACCTTTCAAACAAAAACTTCTTTCAAACCCACAAACACAAAGAAAAGAAATTTTTGAAAACACTTTGAGCAAGTACCTAAGAGTCCGTGGATAACCACGGATAGAAAGGGTGCTAACACCTTCCCTTTCTATAATCTACCCCCCGGGCCCGAGAAACATCTCGAAAAAGGAATTTTTCTGTGCTTTTTTCCTTTCCTTGTTGGATAAAATAAAAGACGGTGGCGACTCTTGCTTACCGCGACATTTTGCAAAAACAAACGCAAAACGCGAACCAGCATTCCAAAAACAGTCAATTCTCTCCCACCGTATCACATACGGGCTCTTAGGTACTTGCTCAATTGTTTTCAAAATTGCTTTCTTTGTGCTTGTGGGTTTGAAAAAAAGTTTTTGTTTGAAAACTTCGATTTAACTCTTGCTTCTTTCCTCAAGAGTGTATGAAGTGTTTTTGAAAAATTTGTTCGAAAAGTGTAAGTGTGAAAAGTTTTTGTTTTTTTGAAAGAGCAAGTATCTAAAAACCATCTACCTACTCGAAAAAGGAATCGTTCTATGCTAGTTTCTTTTAGACAATGATATCCCACTATTGATGAGTAGGTGGCATTGTCGTTGGAGTTTAAGGGTCAATTCGAATGCGGGACTTACGGTCACAAAAGCAATGTTAGGACGCCTTAGCGGTAACCCTAATGTCTTAGATCATTTGTTTGAGGCAAAAATATCCGAGGCAACCATTTCGAGGCGACTATGATCTTTTAGACAAGAGGGCGACCTCTAAAGTGACCTATACTCAATGACCGCGTACGAAGGCAACCAAGTGGGGTGTACCCTAAGAGTGCGCATGTGCGAGTGTGTTGTTTTCAGATATTTTTATCTTTGCACATGTTAAGGGTGATCTAAGTTGATTTTAGGTTAAAACATTCAGTCTTGTCATGCCATCCTATTATCAAACATCTAACAGTTATAATTTACGAGAAATAAATTGCGGAATTTAAATTACAAGGCGTCAGGTATTTACATCGCCAATGACAAACCCTTTAAAAATAAATAAAGCGATAAAAAATAATAAAAGTCCTATTAAGATATTACAATCCGGGAGCAAGTACATTATTGAATAAAATAAATAAACCGCGTGCGGAAAATTAAATCGAGTGCAAAGTTCTAGGGTTTTGACCCTTTAAAGAAAACATCTCTTTTTGGTTTTTATTTTAAGAAAGAAATAAATCTAAATTAATTACCAAATTAAATAAATAAATTAATTAATAAAATAAATTATTTTTGGTTTTTTTTGGTTATTTTAGGAAAGAAATAAAAATAATTAAATTAGTAATTAAAACCTAATTATGTCTAGTTAATTTTAACTATTTACAAAAAAGGTTAAAGTTATTCTAATTAAGAATCTAAATTAATTTAATTAGTGTTTATTAAAAAAAATTAAAATTTGATTTTATGAAGAAAATATTTTTGTGGTTTTAATTTTATAATGAAAAGAATTTTCGATTGGTTAGTTAATTAAATAAAACAATAAAAAACAATTAATAAAACTAAATAAATAAATATAAGAGAAAAGGGTTTGGGCCTGATTTTGGTGGTGGAGATAGCAATCTGAAGCCCAAATGTAGGTGGCCTTGTTTGACTTTTTTGATTCTATGCGCACATGTTGACTTGGTCTATGGTGGACCATCAGCTTTTGGCCACCAGATTTGGCCCATGGCGATCTGGCAATTGATTGAACGATGGTGCATGGTGAGCTGCTGACTTGAACATGTACAAGATCACCTGAAAAGCAAAATTATCAAAGAAGTGGAGGACCTGGGATTCAAACCCAGGTCCTGATGGTGATTGCCAGCTTGCCTTGCCACTACGCTGTTTTGCTTCATTTGTTAATATATTACATAACAATTATAATATATCAAAAAAGCAATTATTGGTCAGAAAATAAAAATGCGTGCAAAAACATTTGAACGGGCCAATTAGAGCATGCCAGCTCTTCGTCCCCGTCCTTCCACAACTGTATTTTTACCTGCGGATTTGGATCCGCAGATAAATGCGCAAGCTTTCTCTAAAATCTTCCCTAGGCCTCATAAATCAATTCCAAAATCATGGCTGAATTCGCCTTGGCTCCCTGATCAACACTATGCCCTTCTTGAGTCCTGATTTTTCCTGAAAAAGAAAACCCCAAAATACAAACGAAGAACCCTAGCTATGGGGGTTCCTCATTTAGGCCAGAAAAACGCAATTGGATATTGCCAAACGTTTGCAAATGTTGGGAGGAGTATAAATATGCCAATGATTTATTCAAATGATGCAAGAATGATGAATCACGAATTCAAGAACCAAGGTGATTATCGTGACACTTACAGTGCTTTTGAAGGCCTGAGGACGCGTGCTTTTCATCCAAGAAGGTTCTGTGATCACCCAGGAATCGATTGCGATTGGTCTCTGCTTCTGAAAATGCCTCTAAGTATGATTTTGATTTCACACTTTTTAGTGAATTTTGCAACTTTTGTATTGCCTGTTCTTGCAGCCTCCAACCCTTGTTTCGATTCCTTTGGCTTGTTTATGTAGTATGGAATGTGTTAGGGTAACAATTTTGGATTGAATCTTCTCCCATCAATGCTTTGGGATTTGATTTGATTCACCCTTTAAACCTTTCCAAATTTGCCAAATCTCCATCTTTTTGTACATGATATGCTTGATACGAATTTTGATGATGATCATGATGATAATTAAGACCTGAAACAACAAAAAAGATCTTAGGTAATCAAAGCTTGGATTTTATATGATTTAAATTGATTAAAAATGAATAAATTCAATAAAAAATCAAATTAAATAATAAAAATAGAATTTGGACACATGGCTGAAGCTGAGGCACGTGGACAATGATGCAAGCTCAAATCAAGTGGAAAAGAATGGGCCCATTTGACAAAATTTGAAGTTTTAGGGATAGTTGACTTTTGGCAATTTTGCAAAAATGCCCAACTTCAACAATGCATAACTTCTTCAATTTTGAACTTTTGGAGGTGTTCTTGGACTTTTTAGAAATCTTGAGATGTCTTCTAACCAGCCCTTTTGGTCTCATCTCATTTTGATATTCCATGCTCAAGTTATAAGCTTTAGACAAAAAGGTGTTTTTGTTGACTTTCAAAAATGACCTATAATGTCCAAATTTAAAACTTCTTGTGAGTGCATTTTTTATCTTGGGGTATGAAGATGGATTGTAGGAAATTGCATCCTATTCAAAATGAGCTTTGGATGGGTCATTTATCATAAAGTATGAGAAAGTTATGCTTGGTCAAAGTTGAGTTGACTTTTCCTACAAAACCCTAATTTAGCAACTTTTGAATCTTGATGAATTCTGAGCAATCCTTGATGAATCATGATCAACCCTTGATAAAATGATGAAATATCCTTCAAAATGAGAATGTTGACAAAAAATCTTGAAGTTTGACTGTATTTGGGTCACAATTGACTTTTTCCCTAGCACAATCGATTTTGGGACCCTTTGAGCAATTGGCTGAGCAAACTTCCTCTGCAAGGCTTGAAATTTGACAAGGATGACCTTGAGAACATATTAGGACATTGGGGAGAACTTGAGGTCATTTGGATTCAAGGATATTGATGCAACACAAAACCCTAATTTAGGGTTGTCTGTCTTAGGAGATAGCTTGTCTGACCAACTCTTGAGCAACCTTGAGCAACTTGGAGATTTTCCTTGCAATGTTTTGAGAGATATGAGAGGGAAAATTTTGGGGTACAACAGCTTCCCCCTGTTTAATCTTCTTAAACTTGAGGATGTAGATTGTCTTTCGTGCCTTTCGTGATCCGAAGGTGGAAGATGATTGAACACTAGAGTGCCCAGAAATTTGCACTCGCATGAAGTGGTATCAGCCTTGTGATGTCGTGAATGGGCTTACAGATGCCATTTGGAGATTGCTGGAGGGAGGATGGGCTTAAAGATGCCATCTGAAGGAGTGTCTATCGCATAAGAGATTTCTTAGCGAGAACTTGCATACTTGTTGTTGTGGAAGATTCCGCTGAGGAAGCCTGGTTTTTGTTGAGATTTAGGAACTTGCCTGTACTTCAACTGATAGAATGCCTCTTCTGAGTTTTAAGAACTTGTCCGTAATTCAACTGGGGGAAATGTTTCAAGATTGAGAACCTTATCTGTAATTCAACCGAGGATAATTCAGTTGAGATTTAATAACCGGTCAGGTCTTCGACTGTGGGGGATTGTCGAGATTGAGAACCTTATCTGTAATTCAACCGAGAATAATTCAGTTGAGATTTAAGAACCGGTCAGGTCTTCGACTGAGGGAACATCTTCATCAAGATCTAGGACTGTCTGGTCTTCAACGGATTATAATTCTGTTGAGATTTTAGAACTCGTCCACACTACGACGGAGGAAAATTGTCGAGATTGAGAACCTTATTTGTAATTCAATCGAGAATAATTCAGTTGAGATTTAAGAACCGGTCAGGTCTTCGACTAAGGGAAACATCTTCATCAAGATCTAGGGCTGTCTGGTCTTCAACGGAGGATAATTCTGTTGAGATTTTAGAACTCGTCCACACTACGACGGAGGAAAATTGTCGAGATTGAGAACCTTATCTGTAATTCAACCGAGAATAATTCAGTTGAGATTTAAGAACCGGTCAGGTCTTCGACTAAGGGAAACATCTTCATCAAGATCTAGGAATGTCTGGTCTTCAACGGAGTATAATTCTGTTGAGATTTTAGAACTTGTCCACACTACGACGGAGGAAAATTGTCGAGATTGAGAACCTTATCTGTAATTCAACCGAGAATAATTCAGTTGAGATTTAAGAACCGGTCAAGTCTTCGACTGAGGGAAACATCTTCATCAAGATCTAGGACTGTCTGGTCTTCAATGGAGTATAATTCTATTGAGATTTTAGAACTTGTCCACACTACGACAGAGGAAATTGTCGAGATTGAGAACCTTATCTGTAATTCAACCGAGAATAATTTAGTTGAGATTTAAGAACTGGTCAGTAGTTGGACATAGCTGAGAACTTAACTGCATCCTTCCTGAAAGGTAAAGGTCAGTCGTATGCAATGCATGACATATATCAAGCAATTATGTTCTCAAAATAAATGAGATTGTGTTGTATGATACGTATATGCATGTGTTATGATGTATGTAAATGTAATGTTTTAGCTGGGGAAAATAAATCCTGGATAGCCGTTGGAGAAAGAGTTGAATTCTTCATTTCCGCTGGAGATGGAGAACGAAGATGATTGCGAGAATAAATCTGTAGGAGAGGATAACTCCGTTGGGGAATAAACTGATGATGAGATTTCTCTGTGGGGAAGAGATGCTCTGCTGAGGATTCCACCGATAAATTTTGCTGGGGATGAATTACCGTTGCTGGTGATACTGAGTCTTGTTGGGGATTGACTTCTTGTTTGTGAAGGGGAAGAACTCCGCTGGGAATGATCTTTCAGTTGCGACTTCACTGGGAATAACCTTTTAGGATATAATGGGGATAATCCTTTGAGCTTTGCTGGGGACAATCTTCCTTTGAACTCGGCTGGGGATATTTATTTTTATACTCCACCGGGGACGAACTTCCAGAGTCTACTGGGGATGATTCTTTAACTCCACTGGGGAAGCTTTTTTAGACTGCGCTGGGAAAATTTCAAGCTCCACTGGGGATATTTTGTATTCTACCAGGGAATACTCTTATACTCTGTTGGGGAATACTAAGAATGCCGGGGATATTAAACATTTTCAGTGTTGATGGTAGATAAACTCTGCTTGGAGAGGATATTACCGATTCATTTACAGTTGCAAGCCTCAGCTAGGGAGAGTTATCATTACTGTCTTACCCTGCGGGGAGTGAAAGTACCTTGGTCATATTCTTCAGCTGAATCTACCTTGGTACCTGGTGGACATAGCAACTGTACCGTTTGGACAATTCTTATTTGCCCCTGTTTCTGATATTACAAGTAATGGTCTTTTGTTTCGCATGTAAATATTTATGAGCAGCAATTAATGTCAAATGCATATATCAAAATTGAACATTGGACGTTCTTTGCAAAACAAAACAGAAAAGGGAAAAACAAGTTTGAAATTTCTCTGAAAATGAATTGTATTGATTTTGAAGTTTGGCCTGTAAATAGGCGTTTTTGTACAAGAGGCTGACGTCCTAGTAAGAGAACGCCGCCGAACAGATATTTTATACATTTTGTTAAAAAACTAAACAAAACAGCTATGTGAATAATCCCACTAGGTTCCAACTCTGCTATTGCCTTTATGTCCACGAGCATCTCATCACTTTGCTACTTGGTTGAAGGTAGATCAGATCGATTAGTGCCGTCTCAGCTTGATAGTCGATACCGAAGTCTGAATGCAAAGTGATCCAATGAGACATAGTGTTACGCTTTGATCCCTAATTTTTTCCTGGACCGCCCTTTCTGGTTTTCAGTCCACCAGGATACCCTTTTTTGCCCAAGTCGCCCTTTCGGGTTTTCAACTTGCTGGGTGTACATATTTTTACATTTTTATCCCTTATTTTTTCCCAAACCCTTTTGGTTCGTCGGGAAGCCCTTATTTTTGCCTAGGCCAATCGACCTAGCGAGTCTT
This sequence comes from Vicia faba, assembly GCA_948472305.1. Taxonomy (NCBI): domain Eukaryota; kingdom Viridiplantae; phylum Streptophyta; class Magnoliopsida; order Fabales; family Fabaceae; genus Vicia; species Vicia faba. Next base: position 1,554,589,273 of record OX451735.1, on the reverse strand, counting down.
TGATTATGCGTAGTATCTTTTCACTATGTCTGCATTGACGGGGTGAGGAAGGTCGTCACCATCCATGGTGGTTAGAATCATAGCTCCTCCTGAGAAAATGTTCTTAACCATAAATGACCCTTCGTAGGTAGGGGTCCATTTGCCCCTGGGATCACCTTAAGGTAGTATGATGCGCTTGATAACCAGGTCCCCAACTTGATACTCTTGTCGTCTTACTTTCTTGTTAAATTCCTTGATCATCCGTTTTTGATACGTCTGACCATGAAAAATAGCAGTAAGTCTCTTTTCATCGATTAAGTTCAGCTGATCAAGCCGGGTCTGAATCCAGTCATCTTCGCTCAAACCTGCATCCTTCATAATCCGAAGAGAGGGTATCTGAACTTCAATGGGCAAGACTGCCTCCATGCCGTATACTAAGGAATAGGGTGTTTCCCCTGTTGACGTCCGTGCTGAAGTGCGATACCCATGAAGGGCAAATGGTAACATCTCGTGCCAGTCTTTGTATGTCACTGTCATTTTCTGCACAATCTTCTTAATATTCTTATTAGCCGCTTCGACAGCCCCATTCATCTTCGGCCGGTAGGGAGAAGAGTTGTGATGGTGTATCTTGAACTGCTTGCAGAGCTCGGTGATCATCTTGTTGTTGAGATTTGTACCATTATCTGTAATGATCCTCTCGGGTACACCGTACCTACAAATCAGATTGTGCCAAATGAACTGTGCTACGACGTTCTTGGTCACTATAGAAAAGGAAGCTGCTTCAACCCACTTCGTAAAGTAATAAATAGCTACCAGGATGAAACGATGCCCGTTGGATGCTGTAGGTCTTATCTCACCGATCATGTCGATGCCCCACATTGCAAAAGGCCACGGAGTTGTCAGGACGTCCACCTCTTTTGGTATCAAAAAAGGTAGTATGAGCCAACATGTACTGCCTCAGCCGGCGAGCAGCCCATGCCAAAGTGTAGCAAGTTCTCTCGAGCAGCGAGTATTGGGCCTCACAGTCGGTAAACTTTTTGCTAAAGCAGTAAGTAGCATGCTCTTTTCGGCCAGACTCGCCATGCTGCCCCAACACACACCTCTTTGTATTGTCCAACACTTTTAAGTATAAGATCAATGGTCTTCCTTCAACTGGAGGCATCAGAATTGGTGGCTTGGAGGTGGTAAACCCCTCTCTTCTTGAAGTAGTGGTCTAACAAGTTCCTAAGGCACTTCACAATCATCCTCACCTTCATCCTCGGCTTGGTTGATCAGACTTTCAAAGTCATAACCGGCAGTAGCAGAGTCGTTATCAGTGGGATCCAAAGTGGATGTAGACCTGTATATGTGAGTGTGTGTAAAATAGCTGTTTTGCAATATATAATAAAAGAAAAACAAGGAGCGCAAGATTTGAAATGCAATAAATGTCCAATGCTTTTATTAATGATATATGTAGATGACTCCCATAAATCCCTCACAAATGAAGCCACGGTGCCCCGGGTAAGACATCGGGCCATAAAGTCTAAAACATTGTCTGTTACAGATACAAAACAAAAAGTCTCATTACTGGGTGATAACAGAAACGAGCATAGAATCTTTTGCTGTCCAGTCGCTTAATCCACCATCAGCAGTTGGGTATATCCAGCTGTCAATGTCAAACTATTCATCATCATAATCCCTGATAGCATTCACTCCCACATCCTGTTTAGGCTTTTCCGGTGCTCCGAACTCAATCTCCTTCGCATCGATCAAGTCTTGTACCTTGTTCTTCAAAACCCAACAATCATTTGTATCATGTCCCGGGCTATCAGAGTGAAAAGCACAACGGGCATTAGGGTTGTACTTCGGTGATGTTGTATTCGGATTCTTCGGGGCCTCCCTTGGAATCACTAGACTGGTCTTTAATAACTACGGCAGAATCTGGGATAAAGTCATGTTGAGCTGAGTAATTGTCTTCGTGGTCTCTCGGACCTTGACTGATTGTCGTGCTGAGGAGAAACAACAGATCTTGAAATAACCACCACATTAACAACTTGGCGGTGTTCAGGTCTATTCTGGCTTTTTGAACTGTAAACAGCACCAGACTCCTTCTTAACAGTCTTCTTCTCGGTGCTTGATGAAGCACCCTTCTATATTTTACCGGATTTGATACCGGCCTCAATCCTCTCCCCAGTCATAATCAGCTATGTAAACCCGGATGAAGAACTTCCAATCAGATGGTTGAAATACGGACCAGACAAGGTCCCCAGAAACATATCTACTAGCTCCCTATCAGCCAAGGGTGGTTGCACTCTTCCTGCGAGGTCCCTCCACTTCTGAGCATAATCTTTGAAACCTTCGCCCGCACCCACTGACATACCCTGGAGTTGGGTACACGTGGGAGCTAGGTCGGCATTGTATTGGTACTGCTTGTAGAAAGCAGCAGCCAAGTCTTCCCAATTACGGATGCTAGCTCCTTCTAACTGGTAAAACCATTCAAGCTGAGTCCCTGAGAGACTGTCTTGAAAGAAGTGGATCCAGAGATTCTTGTCAGCGGTGTACGGCTAAATCTTCCTAACATACGAACGAAGGTGCAACTTCGGGCAAGAAACCCCGGCGTACTTAGAAAAGGCTGGTGCTTTAAACTTGTGGAGAATTACCACCCCAGATGACAGACCCAGATTACCAAAGTCCAGACCAGGCACTTTCTGAACTTCCATTGCACTCAAACGATCTTCCAGTTGTTTGTATCTATCCTCAGCCGGAGGATACTGGTCTTCGTCGAAGTCGGTCTCGTTGTCTGAAACCACAGGGCTAGGAGCCCTCCTTTCTTCCTGATTATCTTTCCCTCCAGATGAAGGGGTCAAATCAACCTCTTCTCGCAAATCGTTTCCGAATCTGCGACCCATATTGAATAGGACTGTCTTCTTTTTCTTCTTCTTCTTCTCTTTCAAGATAAGGGCCTTCAGATCTTGCTGACCCTTAGCCAGGTTCATGAACAACTCCTGGAACTGGGCGTTTTGAGCCTGTAGAGCCTTGATTTCTTATTCAGTTGATGGTTCAGAAGACATGATGCTGAAATAAACAGCGAAGAAGATAAGAGACCTGTAAGGGTACCTGTTATGAGGTGCATGGGAATGATATGTGCATGATATGATTTCAAAGACGTCGAGAGATTCAAATTCGTAAACAAGAAATGAAACACACTTTTATTAGATAAACTTGAAATCAATTGTTCAACAGATGCCTTTAAGGCGTTACAAAAAGGGAAATACTGAAAAGTAAATAAAAACTGGAAATAATCAGCGCTCCCATGGTCGTTTGCCCTTGGTGCTGACATAGTTGTTGAAGATCTGCTCGTTCTCCAGCTGCCTTGTCAACTTATGGATCTTCTGCTCTTGTTCGTGATACTTTTCTCGATAAGTATCCCGTTCTTCCCTTAGCTGCATCCAGGACCTCTTCAATGCCCCAATGTCAGTAGGCATGTAAGGGTGGAGAATGGTAGGAGGAACCCCTTCCTCATCAGCAACTTCAACAATGATAGGCAAGACGGCTTCATAGGGCATTCCCAGCTTTTGGGCACGGATACGAACCCATCGGAGATATGGTTCCATTGGTAGAGAAGTCTTCACACCCAGCTCGTGCGAATCAGACCTGTGTACTCTATCCCGAGCTCTTATGAATCTGCGGCGTTGCTCGTCACTATCTCCTTGGAAATCAAAGACAATACTAGGAATCAGCAACTCATGGGGTCCTTCCCTTCTAGTTCGCTCAAACTGACGTAAAGCCAAGCACGGATTATAAGTGATCCCTCCATTGGTTCCTATCAGTGGAACATTGGGGTATTCCCCACAACGATCAATAATAACCACGTCTTCCATGCCCTTAATAGTCCAAATGATGTCATTATGAGAGAGACATAACCCTGTAAGCCCAGCCCATGCCTTCCTTGTTCTTCAACACTGATTTAGGGAGGTGAGAAATAAACCACCTCGCCAACAACAGAGCACAGCACATAAGGGTCCCCCACCTCTGAGCAGTACGGGCATAGAGGGAATGAAGAATGTCACCCAAGAGAGTGGGTACAGGATTACGGGAGATGAAGATTTTTACTGCATTCACGTCAACAAAGGAATTAGAATTAGGAAACAACACCAAACCATATATCAGAAGAGCCAGAATGTCTTCAAATGCCTGGAAGTCTAGACTGTCCCATAACTGATTAGCTTTACCAACCAAGAATTTAGTCAAAAAGCCCTTTGCTCCACTACGAGTTTCCCAGTTTGACATTACCTCAGCCTTTGTCAGATGGAGGGCTGAAGCAATCTCTTCTGGCCTAAGGATCTTCTCCCAACCTATGAATGGGGTTTGCTCCAGAATAGAGATACCAAGCAGATCAGATAACTCTTCCAAGGTGGGGACCAACTGGTAGTCCGGAAAAGTAAAGCAATGGTACAGAGGATCAAAAAACTGGACTAAGACACTCATCATCTGTTCATCCAATTTGGAAGTGACCAAACCCAAGAGGTGCCCATGTCTTCTGATGAAGGAGGTAGTATCAGACATCTTTGCAACCAATTCTTTAAGCATAGTGGGAACCTAGACAAAGTTGATCCGAATGGTGTTCCTATGCATGGGTGCCATAACCTACAAAACAGAACAAAGATGAATCCCTCCTGTCTTTGAAATGGGTTAGTCCAATGAAAGATGCATGCAATGTCATGATGTCATGATGTCATGATAGAAAGCACACCACAAGTATCCACAAATAGCAAACATGGTAAAGGCACACAAGTCACACAAAGAGCCCTTAGATTTCAGGCTGGCAAGGAGTCTAGGTACTACCCTCTTTCAGTTTAGTTGGTTCAAACCTGTCCTAAAAATAGTAATCGGGTTCGAGAGGATCTCAATATCACTGACTACCCTCAATCGGTCATAATTCCAGTTTAGCAACCCTTTCTTGCGGTCGGAACCATCGCGAGAGTTTAGTCTCAATGAGTGTAGCATACTGTTGTACCCCAAAATTTGCCCTCCCATATTCATCAAGAATTGTCAAAGTCAAGGTCACAAAATGCCCCAAGGGTTGTGCAGCTCAACTGTCTCCTATACAGTCAAAACTAGGGTTTGAGTTCTGGTCAAGCAAATGAACTTTTCAAAGTCCCAATCAAGTCTCACATGCCTACAAAGATGGTCAAGTATCCTCATATCAAGTTTCAAGGCATCCAGCTCAAAATTGCACAGTCAAAACCCTAGACTGCACTACAGTCAACTGTAGGGGCAAAATGGTCATTTGGCAGTCAAAAGTTCAAATTTTTGGTCAATATATCATTTTGAAGCCACAAACATCATTTGATCAATGCTTGATCATGATTCTTAAAGTTTGGCTCAGAAATCATCAAAGATGCAAAAGTTGCTATATTTGGACAGCTGAAAAAGTCAACTAAAATTGACCAGGGCATAACTTTCACATGGATTATCAGAAAAATTCCATCCAAAGCTCATTTTGAAGAGAAAGACATTTCCTACAATTCATCTTCATGTTCCAAGTCCAAGAAATGCTCTCACAAAAAGTTATCAATTTCAACATTATAGGTCATTTTCAAAAGTCAACAAAAAGTGACTTTAAGTCAAAGGCCATAACTTGAGATTGGTAAATCAAAATGACATGGGACCAAAGGCATTGGATAAAGGACTCAAAGACCTTTCCAAAATGTCCAAGAACATGTGAAAATCTTAAAAATTGACCAAGTTATGCCTTGTGGAAGTTGGGAAATTTTTGGAAATTTTTGAAAGTCAACATTGATGCAAAAGGCCTAAAAATGCAAATGGGCCCATTTTTCTTCCAAATTTCTTCATGCCAAGCCTATGCACGACCACTAGGCCCAAAGGGAAGTATTCTCATATTTTTTAATTATTTATTTGAATTAATATTAATTTATATTCATTTAAATCATTTTAATTCATGAAAAATATAACCTTAACCTAAAAAAATCTTTTTATGCACATTATCATGTCAATATTTCGTGCTTAATGGATTATGGCAAGTTTTGATAAGATTTGATCAGATTTGAACCAAGTTGCACATGAAGAGATATGAAAAAGATTTTTCAAAATCAAATATTTGAAACCATGAATGCTTGAGATTTTGCCTAGTTTTCTTGACCTAAATCACTCCATATATGATCAGCATCACAACCCTAACCCTACTAGACTGCAAGCTGCGCCCCAAACTCCATTGCATTCTTGAAATTTTTCATAAAAAACACCAAGACTGAAAACTAGCTTAGAGGACGATTCAAGCTTGGATTTTTGTTTCAATAGCATTCTGAGACATCACTGAGTATTTCTCAATCATTAACAACAAGCAAAACTCCTTGAATTGGTACACACGAGTCCAACTGTATCAAGCAAATCTTGAAATCACATAGCATGAATTAAGCATTATTTTGCATTTTTTTTCATGGATTCATGTTTATATTGATGTTTCTGAACTAACTGCAATGCTTGATTGTGTTTTTAAGTCACCTACGCGAATTCACCATTGACGGATTTCTAGGGTTACAGGTTGTAATTTTGGGGCTTTTGTCAAGAGGAAAAATCACAGCTTTAGACCTTGGCCATTGGACTCAGTGTACCTAGACGGAGAGATTCCAACCCTCGCGCTCAATTTATGAGCGTCGAGGGTCTAATCGCTATTTTTTGATATATAGCTTTAGGCCACGCTCCATAAACCGTTGCCATATGCTTTTAGTTGCAGGAACCACGAAGATGATGAAGCCGTGTCCAAACGTGATAGGTCTATTCAAACTTCGCGCGAAATTCCAAGGGCATTAGCATCTTCTTTTTATATTATTTACGCGTTATTATATATTAATTGAAATGCATGTGGTTCAGTGGTAACGCGCTATGTTTGTAACCCCAAAGACCTGGGTTCAAGTCCCAGGTCTTGCATAAATTCCATATTATTTTGCTACATTAATTCCTATGCAGATTCTTCATTAGAGTACACCATGCACACTCAAGATCCAATGAACACGCGTCCAGTTGCTTGCAAATCAAAGGTCTAGGATGGATAAACACCTAAACCCTGGTCAGACGCATTGCATGGGATCCAAAAAAGTCAACTAATTCCCAGCTTATTGGGCCAGGCCTCTCCAATTTACACCTCCTTATTTGGGGCAACACCCCACTCTGGTTCACTTTTCTTTTCTTTTATTATTTAAATTATTGTATTATTTATTTGTATTTCTTAATTAATTAATTTTCTTTTTTTTTGCAAAAAAATATAAAAACATTATAAAAATCAAAAAAATACAGAAAAATATAATACTTATTTTATTTTCATAAATAGATTAAAATGTAAATTATGTAGTATAATTAGGTTTTTATTTTTAATTCCTTTTTTAATAAAAATCCAAAAAATGTAGAATTTAAGTTTTAATTGTTAATTCCTTTTTTTATTTCCCTTTTCTCACAATAATAATTATTATCTATTTATTCATTATTTTATCTTTATAAGTAAATTGTACATAAATGAATTATGTTTAATTTAGATCATATTTTAATTCTTTCACAATAAAAAAAAAAACATTAGAATTAGGGTTCACTTCTTAATTTAATTTTAATTTCCTTTTTTTTATTAAATCTAAAAAACACAAAAATATCATTCTCATTTAATTTTAATTTTTAAATCCTTATTAACTTTAATTATTTGCAAAAAGGGTCCAACGCCCGTCATTAATCATTTAAATTGCGCATTTATTTTATTATCGTTCATATAATTCTGTAATTGCCCCAAAGCCGTGTAATTTTATTTTTCGCACTTTATTTCTTCGCATTATTTATTTTTCCGCTAAATCGGGTCCGGTTTAATTTTGGCGATGTGGACCCGCGCCATTTGTAATAGCCTTAGATTTATTTTCCCGCAAATATTTAACTGTTAACCAAGCATGAAAGAATGAATGTCTAATTAAAATCAAGCGTAGAACACGACAAACATGACAAGACGAATAACTGAAACATGACACACAGTTCGCACACACCACCCCTAGGGTACGCCTCACTGTTGCCTTTCGAAAGGTGGTCGTCGAGTAGAAAACATCTTAGTAAGTCCTCATGATCCGGGAACCTGGCATGAGGGTAGCTTCTAGGGTGTCTTCCCATTGCTCCGGTGATCACCACGTCCCTAAACTCGAATTGACCCGAACACCTCCAACGGTGGTGCTACCTACCTCTCAATGGTGGGATGGCACTACTTTAAAGGACATTTACACAGACGAATTCCTTAGGGTAGGTAGGTTCTCGTAGATACTTGCTCTCTTCAAAAACAAACAAAACTTTTCACACTGACACATTTTCAAAAGCTTTCGAAGCAAACTTTTCAAACACTCTGACGTACGAGTCGATCTGAAATTTTTCAAAAGAAACTTTTAAACCCACATTGAAAAGCACGCAAAACAATTTGAAAACACATATGAGCAAGTATCTAAGAGCCCATGGATAACCATGGATAGAAAGGGTGCTAACACCTTCCCTTTCTATAACCTACCTCCCGAACCGAGAGCGATCTCTTTAAAGGAATTTTTCTGTGCTTTTGTCCTTTCCATTTGGAGAAAATAAAAGACGGTGGCGACTCTTGCTTCCGCGACATTTCGCGAACCAGCGTTAAACAGTCAGTTCCAGATCCACCGATCACAGAACTGGCGACTCTGCTGGGGAAACTTTAAAGTGAGGTGTACCTTAGGACTAAGATCACTTGTGTTTTCAATTGTTGTGCTTGTTTGCTTTATTATTATGGGACTGTCTCGGGAGTTCTATAGATCCTAGCCCGGATCTGGGGATACCTTCTTAGAAAGTAGCAACAAGGCTGTGAGGGAACTGTGCGGGGTATACCGACATGGTTGAAACAGTCTGCTACGTTGATGTGGCACTTTGGTGTGTACCGGTAACCCTTGAGTTCAGTCAAGGAGAGTACGGGGCCTCCGCGTGGTGTCGTGAAGCATCAACAGACCTTAGGAACCTTAATTGAACAATCTTGGCCTCTTTAGGGTAGTGAGATAACTGACTTTGGTGTAGTCCGAGGTTGGTTGATACTCGATACTACACTCAATTGAGGGTTGCTTTCCTGGAATATTTCGGTCGCCAGTTCAGTGGCTAAATCGAAACGATGAACAATGAAAGCAATCCCGTGATATTGGGACCCTTAGGACCCGGTTACTTCTAATAGGACAGGTTGAACCCACCAACTTCAAGAGGGTACTACCCAGACCCCATGCTGGCCTAAACCCTAAGGGCTCCTCTTGTGTGACTTGTGTGCCTTCGTACTTGACTATTTGCATGCTTGTTGTCTGACACTTGAGCTTCTTGCAGGTTTTGTTTGTAGTCCTTAATTAGGACTCATAACAAGGTTTACTAAGTTTCTTGCAGGTTTCGTTTATAGTCCTTAATTAGGACTCATAACAGGTTTTACTTGAGCTTCTTGCAGGTTTTGTTTGTAGTCCTTAATTAGGACTCATAACAAGGTTTACTGAGTTTCTTGCAGGTTTGTTTTAGTCCTTAACCAGGACTCATAACAAGTTTATCAAGTTTCTTGCAGGTTTTGGGTTCGCAGTCCTTAAATGGGACTCATAACAGGGTTTACCTACTTCACCCCATGCATAGCATGACATCATACCATTGCATACCATTGCATACATCCTAACTCATTTCAAGGATCTCAAGGGCTTGTGATGCAGGTCATGATGAACCAACTGCCCAGCAAGGGGCAAAGAGGATTTATTTTCCTCCAGCTAAGGTCGTCAGAGGCTATGACCCACTTGATATGGTAAGCTCTGACTCCTGAAGAAGGTCCCCTTAACCAAGATTGTTTGGAAATCTAAACCAGACACGATGACTAAAGTCAGAGGCTATGACCCACTGGATATGGTGAGCCTTTGACCCTTGGAAGAAAGACTCTCAACAAATATGAAGTCCTTTCAATCAAACTGCCGGATCCAAATGCTAACCAATTTTCTTGTTTGCCCCGCGAGGTCCTTGAAAACATTGCATGCATATCATACCCATCATTGCATGGCAGGTATCCCTTGTTGCAGGTCACTCACCCTTCTCGCTGTTTATTTCAGCAATGGCTCGCCCACAAGACAACCAGGACTTTCTTGCTCAAGAGACTCGGTTCGGGGAAATCCTCCTGAATCTATCCAAGGGGCAGGAGGAGCTAAGGACACTTCTCACAGAGACCTCCGCCAGGGGCAATGCTGAGGATGGAAAGTTGGAACACCTACAAGCTGAGATGGATGCTATGAAAGCCCAGATGCTGGGACAGAGGAATATCATTCACCGCCTAGTTCAAAGACAAGAGGAGCTCTGGTTTCTCTTCAACCAACTGCTTCAGGGTAACCTACTGGGGCAAACATCTGAGGGTAAAAAACCATTCATCATCCAATCATCCTCGAGACAAGAGGATAAGGGGAAAGTTCCTCAAATGACTCCAGTGCCACAAATTCAACGCCAACCTCACCGAGTTCAGCCAGACAAGCCCAGGAGGCAATTCACCCAGCTCAACATGTCGCTGTTTCAAGCTTTGCAACACCTATTGAGGTTGAATCTGATCACATTAAAGGCTCGTCCCCGGAATCCCAACACAGCATCTCCTGCCTATGACCCCAATAAGAGATGTGCCTACCACTCTGCTAGCCCAGGACATGACACCAATGAATGTTGGGAGCTGAGGAACAAAATCCAGCACCTGATCGATGAAGGGACAGTGGAGTTCACACAAGATGGACAGGTTGAATTTTTCTACCATTCCTCCAAGGATCATCAGTTGAAGTGACAAGCTCCGAGACTAAGAAACTTTTGTCCATTCGAATGTTCAAGTTGTGTTTTCTTTTGACCGTTCAAACATTTATTCATGTTAAACATTGTTATCACATTAATGCATCGCTTATGTCTATTTTGAATCAATATATTCGTATTCACTAAATGCCAATTATTTTCATATTTTTTTTCTGATGTCAACTCTTGATCTAAAATTCTAAGCCTCTTGAGGGAGGATGACGAAAACGATACCACGATCTTTACAGTATGCTTTTGAACAGACCCCGCTGATGAGGTACAGGCATTGTTTCAATCCCTAAACACTGGAGTTATAAGGATGATAATCCCTCGTCAACCCATCAGAGCCAAAGAAGTAGGAGTTTTATTTTCGAAATTGAAACCCTTAATCATAACCTGGGGCAGGGTAGTTCTCTCGGTTGATCCAAGTGCATAGCGAATGGCACCAAAGAGATCCTTAAACAAAAAAAGTAATGGTTCAGAACAATCAAAAGGACAGGCAGTCATTATCAAAAAAAAAAAAATCATAAACGAAAAGCCCAAGAAGTCAAAACCTATAAAAAGGGACTTATAAAACTGGGGCATCCCGCTGACTGTAATTCCAAAAAGGAAACAGTTCAGGCAAAAAAGAAAGGGATAACAAAAATCAAGAAAGAGGTCTCACAAACCCTCAACAAAAAATAACTGCCTAGTCAGAATAAATCATCAATGTTTGAACCATTACCGGAAAATCAAAGCAAAGACTCGAACGAGGTCTAACGTATGATCAACTGAGTTTAGGTTTGAAGAACATCACGAAGAGCGGGTGGGTACAAATAAAATTTGAGCCTTTATCCTTTGTTTCTTAAACCGTGAACCAGGCCACGTTATAACCCTAAAAAGTCCTAGCTGAAGCATGGGTTAGTTCAAAAGCATATTGTGACAAAAGGTATCCTGACTCCTTAAGGCTTACTATAAAGGAGTTGACATCACGTTTTACAAACATTCATTTGTTTTATGAAAAAAGAACGCATTTTCAAAATCTTCAAGACAGACATAAGCTTTGCATTTTTAACATAACTTTGTTCGCATATGACTTTTTGTTTGAACAGCAGGGAAATTCGCATAATGAAAGTCTAATGAACGAGAGTATCTCCAATCAAGGGGCATGGCATGACTATTGTCCATCATCTGGGGCAGTTAAGTCAAGATCCGGAGAATCTCTCAAAAGGCCAAAAGCCTGGGGCAAATCTCCACCTGAGTCACTTGGGGGCATTCCAGCAACAAATCTTGCCTGATCAAACACCCTTTGATGGCATGACAAAACACTTCTGACAGGGGCAATTCCCTACATCCTGAGGACACGGACATAGTCGAAAAAATACTGCGCATAATCAAAGACCCGCTAGGTTGACATACCTAGGCAAAAATAAGGGCTTCCCGGCGAACCAAAGGGGTTCGGGCAAAATGAAGGGATGAAATGAAAAAAATCTGTACACCCGGCAAGTCGAAAACCTGAAAAGGCGGCTTGGGCAAAAATGGGTATCCCGGTGGACTGAAAACCCGAAAGGGCGGTCCAGGCAAAAGTTAGGGATCAAAGCGTACGACTATGTCCTGTCATTCATATCACTTGCCTACCAGAAGAAGGTTTGTCCGTCAATAACTATCAGCACCTCATAGGTCTTTCTCTCCCACCTCAGAAACAGGGGCAATAAGGAGTCACCTAAGAGCAATCTAATGGTTCTATCCCCCAAGGTGTCAAGATAGGTTCAGCTAAAGAATATAACCGGTACCTCTTAAATCCCCAGAGAGTGGTTCAGTAAAAACAATACCTTCTTCTCCAAGCTATTATCAGATTGTCAAGGAAATTGAGTATCCTCCCGTAGATCTCAACCTCCCCAGCAGCAGCACATATTCAATACAAGCATCCCCGGCAGTCTTGGCCTCAAGATTGTTCCCCGGCGGCATCTCAGTCACTTCCCCTGCATAACAAAACTTCCCCAGGAGTCCAATCCAGTTTCCCCAGGAAGTTGGGACTCATATCCCCAAGCAATAAGCTTATCCCCAGTAGATTCTGGAAGCTTATCTCCTCGCAGAGCACGAACGCATCGCCCGGCTTTATTTAGAGAGTTATTTCCTTAACAGGATATAACTGGGTTATCCTCAGCCAGAAGCCACGGGAAGAGCGTCGTCGACAAAGCCTTCCTACCCCAGCGAAGTCTATCAACGCTTCCTATACAACAAGGGTTTCCTCAGCAAGTCGTTCTCAATAATTCAGCAAAGCATTTCTCTCCCCACAGAGTACCGCTTCCTAGCATGGTCTTCAGAGTATCTTTTCTCCCCGCAGAATCTTCCATTTGCCAAGTTTATTCCTCAACAGAGTTATCTTCTCCTACCAGTATTCTTGCAACTACCATCCCCAGCGGAAGGGAAATCAATACCTCAACATCAGCCCAGGATACGACTTCCTAGCGCCTGTCAAGGATTTACTTTCCTAGACAAAAAAACATACATTCATAAAACGTCACATACATCATTATAGCATGCATAGACACGTCATATCATACAAGTCTCATTTACATCAAGAACGTCATTGCATATCATGCATTGCATATGACTGACTTTTACCTTTCAGGAAAGATGCAGTTTAAATTCTCAATCACATTTCAAGACCTAGACCGGTCCAGTCAAATCGACCCTAAGATCTCCCTGGTTCTTATCCCAGTAGAAGACACCCAAGATTTTTCTCAACGAGCGTTGTTGAAGATAAAGTCACCCAAGATTTCCTTAACGAGCGTTGTTGAGGTCACCAAGATTTTTCCTCAACAAGCGTTGTTGAAGTTAAAGAAGTTCTTTTGTGGTCCCCTCTCCGACGGTGAGCGTGAGGTGGTAATTCCTTTTTCAAGATGTTTTCCTCTCCGACGGTGAGCGTGAGGTGATAGTCTTTTGTGGTCCCCTCTCCGACGGTGAGCGTGAGGTGGTAATTCCTTTTTCAAGATGTTTTCCTCTCCGACGGTGAGCGTGAGGTGATAGTCTTTTGTGGTCCCCTCTCCGACGGTGAGCGTGAGGTGGTAATTCCTTTTTCGAGATGTTTTCCTCTCCGACGGTGAGCGTGAGGTGATAGTCTTTTGAGGTCCCCTCTCCGACGGTGAGCGTGAGGTGGTAATTCCTTTTTCAAGATGTTTTCCTCTCCGACGATGAGCGTGAGGTGATAGTCTTTTGTGGTCCCCTCTCCGACGGTGAGCGTGAGGTGGTAATTCCTTTTTCAAGATGTTTTCCTCTCCGACGGTGAGCGTGAGGTGATAGTCTTTTGTGGTCCCCTCTCCGACGGTGAGCGTGAGGTGGTAATTCCTTCCTCTCCGGCATGAGCGTGAGGTGATATTCTCTTATGGTCCCCTCTCCAACGGCGTGTGAGGTGGTAATTCCTTCTTCAGATGTTCCCCTCTCCGGCATGAGCGTGAGGTGATATTCTCTTATGGTCCCCTCTCCAACGGCGTGTGAGGTGGTAATTCCTTCTTCAGATGTTTCCCTCTCCGACGGTGAGCGTGAGGTGGTAATTCCTTTTTCAAGATGTTTTCCTCTCCGACGATGAGCGTGAGGTGATAGTCTTTTGTGGTCCCCTCTCCGACGGTGAGCGTGAGGTGGTAATTCCTTTTTCAAGATGTTTTCCTCTCCGACGGTGAGCGTGAGGTGATAGTCTTTTGTGGTCCCCTCTCCGACGGTGAGCGTGAGGTGGTAATTCCTTCCTCTCCGGCATGAGCGTGAGGTGATATTCTCTTATGGTCCCCTCTCCAACGGCGTGTGAGGTGGTAATTCCTTCTTCAGATGTTCCCCTCTCCGGCATGAGCGTGAGGTGATATTCTCTTATGGTCCCCTCTCCAACGGCGTGTGAGGTGGTAATTCCTTCTTCAGATGTTTCCCTCTCCGGCATGAGCGTGAGGTGATATCTCCTTTCAGATTATAATTTCCTATAGTTCCCTCTCCAACATGAGTGAGGTAACTCCCTTTGAGATCATAATGTCCTTTGGTTCTCTTCCTGACACTACAAAGATGGTAATTCTCACCAAGATTTTTCTCAACGAGCGTTGTTGAAGTTAAAATCACCCAAGGTTCTCTTATCATTCATGACTAAGGCAGTAACCATTCCTGGTTCATTCATCAACGTTTGAAGCTCCAGACCCAGCTCCTGTAACCAATCAGACATATCTATATCAAGCATCTAAAATCAACTCCTGCAACGTGTCAGGTACTCATTTTTCTGTTTTGCAGGTATGCAGGTTCTCGCTAAGGAATCTCCTACGCGATCAACGTCCAGATGGCATCTATAAGCCCATCATCCTATCCAAGCAACATCCAAATGGCATCTATAAGCCCATTCCCTCATCATCCTTGCTACTATGTGAGCGCAAATTTCTGGGCACTCTAGTGTCCAATCATCTTCTACCCTCGGATTACGAAAGGCACGTCAGCCAATCTGCATCCTCAGGTCTAAGAAGATTGAACAGGGGCAACTGTTGTACCCCAAAATTTGCCCTCCCATATTCATCAAGAATTGTCAAAGTCAAGGTCACAAAATGCCCCAAGGGTTGTGCAGCTCAACTGTCTCCTATACAGTCAAAACTAGGGTTTGAGTTCTGGTCAAGCAAATGAACTTTTCAAAGTCCCAATCAAGTCTCACATGCCTACAAAGATGGTCAAGTATCCTCATATCAAGTTTCAAGGCATCCAGCTCAAAATTGCACAGTCAAAACCCTAGACTGCACTACAGTCAACTGTAGGGGCAAAATGGTCATTTGGCAGTCAAAAGTTCAAATTTTTGGTCAATATATCATTTTGAAGCCACAAACATCATTTGATCAATGCTTGATCATGATTCTTAAAGTTTGGCTCAGAAATCATCAAAGATGCAAAAGTTGCTATATTTGGATAGCTGAAAAAGTCAACTAAAATTGACCAGGGCATAACTTTCACATGGATTATCAGAAAAATTCCATCCAAAGCTCATTTTGAAGAGAAAGACATTTCCTACAATTCATCTTCATGTTCCAAGTCCAAGAAATGCTCTCACAAAAAGTTATCAATTTCAACATTATAGGTCATTTTCAAAAGTCAACAAAAAGTGACTTTAAGTCAAAGGCCATAACTTGAGATTGGTAAATCAAAATGACATGGGACCAAAGGCATTGGATAAAGGACTCAAAGACCTTTCCAAAATGTCCAAGAACATGTGAAAAGCTTAAAAATTGACCAAGTTATGCCTTGTGGAAGTTGGGAAATTTTTGGAAATTTTTGAAAGTCAACATTGATGCAAAAGGCCTAAAAATGCAAATGGGCCCATTTTTCTTCCAAATTTCTTCATGCCAAGCCTATGCACGACCACTAGGCCCAAAGGGAAGTATTCTCATATTTTTTAATTATTTATTTGAATTAATATTAATTTATATTCATTTAAATCATTTTAATTCATGAAAAATATAACCTTAACCTAAAAAAATCTTTTTATGCACATTATCATGTCAATATTTCGTGCTTAATGGATTATGGCAAGTTTTGATAAGATTTGATCAGATTTGAACCAAGTTGCACATGAAAAGATATGAAAAAGATTTTTCAAAATCAAATATTTGAAACCATGAATGCTTGAGATTTTGCCTAGTTTTCTTGACCTAAATCACTCCATATATGATCAGCATCACAACCCTAACCCTACTAGACTGCAAGCTGCGCCCCAAACTCCATTGCATTCTTGAAATTTTTCATAAAAAACACCAAGACTGAAAACTAGCTTAGAGGACGATTCAAGCTTGGATTTTTGTTTCAATAGCATTCTGAGACATCACTGAGTATTTCTCAATCATTAACAACAAGCAAAACTCCTTGAATTGGTACACACGAGTCCAACTGTATCAAGCAAATCTTGAAATCACATAGCATGAATTAAGCATTATTTTGCATTTTTTTTCATGGATTCATGTTTATATTGATGTTTCTGAACTAACTGCAATGCTTGATTGTGTTTTTAAGTCACCTACGCGAATTCACCATTGACGGATTTCTAGGGTTACAGGTTGTAATTTTGGGGCTTTTGTCAAGAGGAAAAATCACAGCTTTAGACCTTGGCCATTGGACTCAGTGTACCTAGACGGAGAGATTCCAACCCTCGCGCTCAATTTATGAGCGTCGAGGGTCTAATCGCTATTTTTTGATATATAGCTTTAGGCCACGCTCCATAAACCGTTGCCATATGCTTTTAGTTGCAGGAACCACGAAGATGATGAAGCCGTGTCCAAACGTGATAGGTCTATTCAAACTTCGCGCGAAATTCCAAGGGCATTAGCATCTTCTTTTTATATTATTTACGCGTTATTATATATTAATTGAAATGCATGTGGTTCAGTGGTAACGCGCTATGTTTGTAACCCCAAAGACCTGGGTTCAAGTCCCAGGTCTTGCATAAATTCCATATTATTTTGCTACATTAATTCCTATGCAGATTCTTCATTAGAGTACACCATGCACACTCAAGATCCAATGAACACGCGTCCAGTTGCTTGCAAATCAAAGGTCTAGGATGGATAAACACCTAAACCCTGGTCAGACGCATTGCATGGGATCCAAAAAAGTCAACTAATTCCCAGCTTATTGGGCCAGGCCTCTCCAATTTACACCTCCTTATTTGGGGCAACACCCCACTCTGGTTCACTTTTCTTTTCTTTTATTATTTAAATTATTGTATTATTTATTTGTATTTCTTAATTAATTAATTTTCTTTTTTTTTGCAAAAAAATATAAAAACATTATAAAAATCAAAAAAATACAGAAAAATATAATACTTATTTTATTTTCATAAATAGATTAAAATGTAAATTATGTAGTATAATTAGGTTTTTATTTTTAATTCCTTTTTTAATAAAAATCCAAAAAATGTAGAATTTAAGTTTTAATTGTTAATTCCTTTTTTTATTTCCCTTTTCTCACAATAATAATTATTATCTATTTATTCATTATTTTATCTTTATAAGTAAATTGTACATAAATGAATTATGTTTAATTTAGATCATATTTTAATTCTTTCACAATAAAAAAAAAAACATTAGAATTAGGGTTCACTTCTTAATTTAATTTTAATTTCCTTTTTTTTATTAAATCTAAAAAACACAAAAATATCATTCTCATTTAATTTTAATTTTTAAATCCTTATTAACTTTAATTATTTGCAAAAAGGGTCCAACGCCCGTCATTAATCATTTAAATTGCGCATTTATTTTATTATCGTTCATATAATTCTGTAATTGCCCCAAAGCCGTGTAATTTTATTTTTCGCACTTTATTTCTTCGCATTATTTATTTTTCCGCTAAATCGGGTCCGGTTTAATTTTGGCGATGTGGACCCGCGCCATTTGTAATAGCCTTAGATTTATTTTCCCGCAAATATTTAACTGTTAACCAAGCATGAAAGAATGAATGTCTAATTAAAATCAAGCGTAGAACACGACAAACATGACAAGACGAATAACTGAAACATGACACACAGTTCGCACACACCACCCCTAGGGTACGCCTCACTGTTGCCTTTCGAAAGGTGGTCGTCGAGTAGAAAACGTCTTAGTAAGTCCTCATGATCCGGGAACCTGGCATGAGGGTAGCTTCTAGGGTGTCTTCCCATTGCTCCGGTGATCACCACGTCCCTAAACTCGAATTGACCCGAACACCTCCAACGGTGGTGCTACCTACCTCTCAATGGTGGGATGGCACTACTTTAAAGGACATTTACACAGACGAATTCCTTAGGGTAGGTAGGTTCTCGTAGATACTTGCTCTCTTCAAAAACAAACAAAACTTTTCACACTGACACATTTTCAAAAGCTTTCGAAGCAAACTTTTCAAACACTCTGACGTACGAGTCGATCTGAAATTTTTCAAAAGAAACTTTTAAACCCACATTGAAAAGCACGCAAAACAATTTGAAAACACATATGAGCAAGTATCTAAGAGCCCATGGATAACCATGGATAGAAAGGGTGCTAACACCTTCCCTTTCTATAACCTACCTCCCGAACCGAGAGCGATCTCTTTAAAGGAATTTTTCTGTGCTTTTGTCCTTTCCATTTGGAGAAAATAAAAGACGGTGGCGACTCTTGCTTCCGCGACATTTCGCGAACCAGCGTTAAACAGTCAGTTCCAGATCCACCGATCACACATACTGCTACTGTTCTATGGCCAAGTTGGTCAATTTAAAGGTTCTAAGGTCAGTTGGTGCTTAATGACCCCTTAGAAGACCCATATTCTCCTCGTTGTGCCACAAGGGATATCAGTACATACTAAAGTGCCACACCAACATAGCTACTGCTTCAACCGTATCGGTCTACGCCGTACAGTTCCCTCATAGTTTATTGTTACTTACCTAAAGGGTATCCTCTAGATCCGGTTTAAGATCTATAGTAACTCCAATACGAGCCCACAAATATAAAGCATACAAGTCAAGCAATTGAAAACAATATGAACTACTCCTAAGGTACACCCCACTTATTAAGCGTCCCCAACAGAGTCGCCAGTTCTGTAATACGGTGGGAAGAACCGACTGTTTTTTGGAATGCTGGTTTACGTTTTGCGTTTGTTTTCGCAAAATGTCGCGGTAAGCAATCGCCACCGACTTTTATTTTATCCAACAAGGAAAGGAAAAAAGCACAGAAAAGTTCCTTTTTCGAGATATTTCTCGGGTTCGGGGGGTAGATTACAGAAAGGGAAGGTATTAGCACCCTTTCTATCCGTGGTTATCCACAGGCTCTTAGGTACTTGCTCAATTGTTTTCAAAATTGCTTTCTTTGTGCTTGTGGGTTTGAAAAATAGTTTTTGTTTGAAAACTTTGATTTAACTCTTGCTTCTGTCCTCAAGAGTGTATGAAGTGTTTTTGAAAACTTTGTTCGAAAAGTGTAAGTGTGAAAAGTTTTTGTTTTTTTGAAAGAGCAAGTATCTAAGAACCATCTACCTACTCAAAAAAGGAATCGTTCTATGCTAGTTTCTTTTAGACAATGTTATCCCACTATTGATGAGTAGGTGGCACCGTCGTTGGAGTTTAAGGGTCAATTCGAATGCGGGACTTACGGTCACAAAAGCAATGTTAGGACGCCTTAGCGGTAACCATAATGTCTTAGATCATTTGTTTGAGGCAACAATATCCGAGGCAATCATTTCGAGGCGACTATGATCTTTTAGACAAGAGGGCAACCTCTAAAGTGACCTATACTTAATGACCGCGTACGAAGGCAACCAAGTGGGGTGTACCCTAAGAGTGCGCATGTGCGAGTGTGTTGTTTTCAGATATTTTTATCTTTGCACATGTTAAGGGTGATCTAAGTTGATTTTAGGTTAAAACATTCAGTCTTGTCATGTCATCCTATTATCAAACATCTAACAGTTATAATTTACGGGAAATAAATTGCGGAATTTAAATTACAAGGCGTCAGGTATTTACATCGCCAACCTTCCTTTTGGTCTGCACACGACCCTTATGTAATGCATAATGTATTAGGGTTGCAAGTTTTGTCCAAATCTTCCTCCATTGATGATTGAATATTTGATTTGATCCTCCATTAAAGCTTTCCAAATTTGATCCAAATCACATATTTTTGTACACTTATGCCTTGGTACGAGTTTGATGTGGTGCAAGCTGTCGATTGAAACCTGAAATCATCAAAAGATCTTTGGTTATCAATATTTTTGATTTTATTTGATTTAATTTGGTTTAAAATGAATTAATTCAAATAAAAATCAAATTAAATCATAAAAATATGATATGGACACATGGCCAAGGCTAGAGCACGTGGGAAATAATGAAAACTCAAAACAAGTGAAAAAGAATGGGCCCATTTGGCAAAATTTGAAGTTTTGGGGATAGTTGACTTTTGGCAATTTTGCAAAAAAGTCCAACTTCAACAATGCATAACTTCCTTAATTTTGAACTTTTAGAGGTGTTATTGTACTTTTTAGAAAGCTTGAGATGTCCTCTAATCAACCCTTTTTGACTCATATTATTTTGATATCCCATGCTCAAGTTATAATCTTTGACAAAAAAGGTGTTTTTGTTGACTTTCAAAAATGACCTATAATGTCAAAATTCATAACTTCTTGTGAGTTCATATTTTGATCTTGGGGTATAAAGATGGATTGTAGGGAATTTCATACTCTTCAAAATGAGATTTTTATGGGTAATTTCTCATAAAGTATGAGAAAGTTATGCTTGGTCAAAGTTGAGTTGACTTTTCCTACAAAACCCTAATTTAGCAACTTTTGAATCTTGATGAATTTTGAGCAATCCTTGATGAATCATGATCAACCCTTGATAAAATTATGAAATATCCTTAAAAATGAGAATGTTGACAAATAATCTTAAAGTTTGACTATATTTGGGTCACAGTTGACTTTTGCCCAAGCACAGTCGATTTTTGGACCTTTTGAGCAATTGAATGAGCAAAATTCCTCTGCAAGGCTTGAAACTTGACATGGATGATCTTGAGAACATATTAGGACATTGGTGAGAACTTGGGGTCACTTGGACTCAAGGATCTTGATGC
This sequence comes from Vicia faba, assembly GCA_948472305.1. Taxonomy (NCBI): domain Eukaryota; kingdom Viridiplantae; phylum Streptophyta; class Magnoliopsida; order Fabales; family Fabaceae; genus Vicia; species Vicia faba. The sequence continues at coordinate 1,554,567,929 of OX451735.1, read as the reverse complement.
AACACAAAACCCTAATTTGAGTAGACTGCCTTAGGAGAGAGCTTGTCTGGCCAACCCTTGGACTACTTTGAGCAATTTGGAGATCTTTCTTGCAATGTTTTTTTGAGAAATATGGGAGGGAAAATTTTGGGGTACAACATATACCCTACTCAAAGATCTTTCCTACACATTTTTAACCCTTTGACATTGTTGTTTTACCATTGTATTTGGTAAACAACCCTATCTTTGGATGTTAAACGGGACGGGCGTGGGTCATCGTATGACCATGATAACAATATTGCCAAGTATCTTAGCAAGTTTTTGAGGGACTAGATCATTTTTTTTAGGCAACCAAGATAGCATCATCGAGGGACTATGATCTTTTTGTTTTGATTGATTTTGCCAAGATACCTAGCATGCATACCATGGCCATTTTAAGGCAACAAAGTGGATGAAACCCTAGGGGTACTTGTGTGCAAGGTGTTGTCATTTTTCATGCATTTTTGTCTTGTGTTTAGTCATGCTATTTGTTTGATTTTGGTCTTTGCATACAAAACCCTAATCTTACTATCATGCATATAAAAGCAATAAAACGCGTAAAAGTAAATCTAAGACTATTACAACATTATTATGGGGAGGGGAATACAAGTTTGAATAGGGGGATATTGCTCAAAATAAAAACCCTAAAACTATTACAACCATATTGAATTTATTGTACAAATAAATAAATAAGCAAATATTTAAATATTCAACAAAATGTAAATATGCAAAAATGTTTTTTTGCTTTAAGAAAATAATGCTTTCTAATTATTTATTTATCCTTTTTTATGTACAAGAAAGTAAATAAAAATATATAAAAATGTTAAAAAAATAATATTTGTGAGAAAATAATATTTTAAGTATAAAAATAAAAATGTATAATATTTTTATATTATTTATAAGTTTATTTAAGAAAATAAAAGTATATTATTATTAGTAAACTATTTTTATGCCCAAAAAATAATGAAAATAATAAAATAAAAATGTAAAAATTAAGAAAATAAATTTGGTGATTTTTAATATTTATAAAAAATAATAAAAGTCAGGAAATATAAAAGAAATGAGAAAATATACAAAAATGAAGAAAATGGGCTAAGGGGGTGCAAGAAGTAAACAGGGGGGTGTCAAAAGTCAAGCAAGCCAGGCCCAACTCATGTACCACTTCGTCCCTGTCCTTGGAACAAAAACGCGCGCCCTGTACTTCAAATCTGTATTTCCTGCATACGTTCTTAAAAACAAAATCTTGCAACATGAAAGTTATAGCTCATCATCACATGATTCTAATGATATAAAAAACTTGATCTAACTCTAAGAAACCAGGGAGAATTTCAGTGCCCCTAATTTATGACCTAGTTTTTTCAGCAACTTCAACATCCAAATTCCCCTAGCTCAGTTAATATAAATACAAGCTATGCATATGTACAGCTCAAGGACATTAAGGACTACATTTTTGCTTTACAAACCTAAGCTTAATGATGCCTAAATAAGGAGATAGAAGTTTGAAAATTACCTGTTTCAGTCAAGTTCGAATATGGCAATGCAGCAACTTTGAATGAGGCCTGAAGGACTTTTGAGCTTGCTTGATGTTCCCTTGACCTTTCCCAATGCTTAGCTTGCTTGGAAATGATCTGAAACTCCTTGTAGAACTCAACCTGCAAAGCTTCAAAATGAAAATGGTGAAGTGTGAAAACGAGGTTACAGTTGCAAAGTAAGGGCTTGGATAGTTTAGGTGTGATGTTTAGAATGTGTTTGAAATGATTCCAAGCAAAACGCACGAGGGAATATGGATTTGGCCAAGGTTCTGCAGTGGTTGCCCTGTTTGGGAAGAAAATTGGGTTTTTGGTGTATAAGGGTTTTGAGAGGCTTGGCAATCGTGTTTCAGGCTTGGCGTGATATACTGAGGTTGTTTGAAATGTTCACAAGACTTTCTCTTATTAGATTTCCAAGTTATGTTCACTTTTGCAAGTTGGCTTGTTTTTGAAGAAAAGGTTGAGTTGACAAGGCCAAAGCATGTACAGGCCTGCTCCTTAGCTGCACATAGTTGGTGAGATTTTCCTGATGTTTGTTGATGTTGTTTGTATCAAGAGATCAGGTCCAATGCTCTAGATAAACAAAATTGCAAAAAGTGTGCTTTATGGAAATGGCATAGTAACCTTTTTGCCATTTTTGGAATAACTCTTTGTGTAATGCTCCATAACTCAGAATAATGCCTTTGTAAAATGTATTTGCATTTAATTAAGGAGTGTCGAAAGGATTTAGACCTGTAAAACAAGTACAAGCATGATCCAAACCGATTTGCAACTTGTATCAATGTGAAAAATGCCATGGACAAAAGTGAGAAAATGCCATTTTCATTCCTTCGATTCTCCATAACCATAAATGATTTTGGAGAGTTCTTGGACATTTTGGAAATCTTGTAACATGCTCTACAATCCATACTTGAAATGAATTTTGAGATTACACATGGAACTATGTGAAAATTTGCCATGAAGATAGGTCAAAATCCTGCCTAAACTAGGACAAAATTTCACTAAGTTAAAAGTTTCATGGACCCATATTCACAAAATCATAACTTGAGATTCAATCATCTTTTGGGGAAACTTTGTGAATCAATGTTGTAGATTTTATGGAGGACTACAACTTTCATGTTGGAAGTTTTCTTTGAATCCAATTGCATCATGGTGAAAAATTTGGAAAAAGTTGGAAAAAATAAGAAATTTTCATAACTTAGAAAATTTCTAAGTTATGAAAATTTTCCATTTTAAACCCTAATTTCCAAAATTAGGTTTCTTGGTGAACAAGTTTCATGTTTTGACACATCTTGATGAAAAATGACCCTTGGCACTTGATTTTGACCAAAAAGTCAAAGTTTGACTTTTTAGTGTACATTTGATTTTTGATTAGTTGACTGGAAAATTCATCTGTCAATCCAATGCATTTGAGATCTTTTGAACTATGTGATTAGGTCAAGGGGATGCCATTGAGTCCTTGAAACCATGCTTGAACCCAATTTGCCATTGGCTAGGTGAAAAATAAAAAATTGCCCTTCTACAGTCAAAACCCTAAAAATGACCATTTTGCCCTTTTGATGATTTGATCAAATTTCTTGAGGAGTTGTGGTCCAAACTTGATCAAATGGTTCATATGAGTCTATAATGTTTATGTGGATAAAAAATTATGAGGTTTGACTGTAAATTGGCCACAGTTGACTTTTCCCTAATACAGTTGATTTTTAGGTCAACTGTCCAATTGACTGGGCAAAAATGTGATTCAAGGCTTGAAACTTGGTATGAAAAATCTTAGAGGTCCAACATGAAGTATTAAAGTCACATGAGGCATTGGAAATCCAAAAATCCCTGTGCAAACTCAAACCCTATTTTCAGGTTATCAGTGCAAGGATATGTCTTGTGAGGAGAATCTAGATAAAATTAGAGGGCAAATTTTGGGGTACAACAGCTGCCCCTATTCAATCTTCTTGAACCTGAAGAGTTAGATTGGCGATTTTTGCCGTTCGTGACTCGAAGGTAAGAGATGATTGGACACTAGAGTGCCCGTAAATTTGCACTCGTCAAAGTGTAGTTTGAGGAAATGGGCTTAAAGATGCCATTTGGAGATGTGATAAAATCTTGTTGGAGATGGGCTTAAATATGCCATCCAAGGAAGTTGAAGTCGGAAGATGGGCTTAAATATGCCATCAGAAGAAGTGTCGATCGCATAAGAGACTCCTTTGCGAGAGCCCGTATACCTGTTGTTAAGGAGGACTACGTCGGGGAATGCTGGTCTTTGTCGTGGTAGAAATAAAATTTTAGGAGCTTCAGTCGTCCGTTATTCTACTGGGGAATCATCTCTTGGTTCAAGAGGTGAAAATGAACTGCTATCTGGTCGTGCTCCAGGCTTTACAGTGTTTGCTGAGGAAAATAAGATCGACTGCTATCTGGTCGATTCCAGGCTTCACAGTGACTTACTGGGGGGATGAGATTAAACTTGCTATCTGGTCGTTCTCCAGGCTTCACAATTTCTCAATTCTTATCTGGTCATACTCCAGGCTTTAGAAGGAATTAAGTTGTTATCCGGTCGCCTCCGGGCTTCAACTTGAATTTAAGGCACACTAATATCCGATCGACTCCGGGCTTCTTAGTTATTAGCCAAGTAAACTGTTATTTGGTCGAAATCAAAGCTTTGCATTGTCTTAAACTGTTATCTGGTCGAGTCCAGGCTTCAGTGTCTTTTACCATTATCTGGTCGTGTCCAGGATTCACGGTATTTGGAGATATCAAGATACTATCCGGTCGAATCCGGGCTTCATAACTTGAATCTAAGGTGTACCACTATCTGGTTGAGTCCAGGATTCATGGTACTTTATACTGCTATCTGGTCGATTCCAGGCTTTATAGTAATTTGCTGGGGATTCAACTATTTTTCGGTCGATCTCCGGGCTTCATAGTATGATGGAGAAAAATCAAGATATTATCCGGTCGAATTCGGGCTTCATAACTTGAACTGGAATAGGAATCTGAGCATTGATTTGACTGAACCAGAGAGCTTGTGAGAATTTGATTGTATCTTTCCCTGAAAGGTAAAGAGTTAGTCCTATGTTATGTCATGATGTATGCCATGTGTTTTATCAACGTTCAATATATGAAGTAATGTATGCGCGTGTAAGCTGATTTGCCGTATTACTGCGGAAAATAAATCCTTGACAGCTGGGGATAACAAAACCCTAGACTGCTGTTGGGGAAGATAAATCCTGACTTCTCTGGGGATGAGAATCTTCATGTCCTTTGAAGTTGGAAGATGATAGACATTCTGTTGTAAGAATAATACCAAGTGCTGCTTGAGAAACCTGCTTGGGGAGTCCCGAGAACCTTAATGACTGTGGCTGGGGATTGAGAATCTTCAATCTGCCGGGAAATAAGAATAAATCTGCGGGGAGAAAGTTTATTTTGTTGGAGAGTAGTAAAAACTCTGTGGGGAATAACTATACTGCTGGAGAGTTTTAGGAGACTCTGTGGGGAACAACTCATTCCTGTTATGGAGAGAATTCAAGAGTTTGGGTTGTATGCCAATCTACTGGGGAATTATCCGAAGCAGTCGTCTGGTTAGCTGTCAAGCTTCAAAGCAACTTGCTGGGAAATTATCAGGTTCTAAGATAACTTGCAGGGGAATTATCTGGTTTTAAGAAAACTCTCTAGGGAATTGGAGGAAACTGGATGGTTTTTCACTGGGGTTTAAAGGTTGAAGTTTTGGACTCCGTTGGGGAAGAAAGTTTCATCTTTGCTGAGGATCTGTAGTTCAAAGTTTTTGGCTCCGCTGGGGATTGGGAGTTTGAAAACTTAGCTCTGATGGGGATTTCAAAATTTAACTCCGCTGGGGATATGTATTTCAAGGTTTTAGCTCCGTTGGGGACCTAGATGATGTACTGCAGGGGATTTCTCTTGGAATAGCCTAAAGACGTTTTCCTATACTTTCAACCTATCAGTAATTATTCTTTCCCGTTTCGTTCATTTGTAAACATGTGATTATATTCAAATGCATATGCTCACTTGATAAATCATTGGACGTTTTCAAATAAAACACAAGTGTAAAAAGAAAAAGACAAATAGTTTTCTGCACTTTGAAGTATCTTTGTATTAACTCTGTGTAAGTATTTTGTACAAAGGAGACAGACATCCTAGTAAGAGAATGTTGTCATAAAATGAGAAAAATTTATACAAAGAAAGATGGCTATGTGTAAAAAATTCCATGGGGTATCCATTCTGCTATAGCCTTCGTAACTCTGAATATCTTGTCCACTCGTTGCTTCGTCCGAAGATGATTGAGTTGATCAGAAGCCCGGAGCTTTTCTGTGAAGAGATTGTCCTTAAAGTGATCCGACGAGACATAGTCATACGCTTTATTTCACTAACTTTTTCCTGGACCGCCCTTTCGGGTTTTTGATCCACCGGGAAACCCTTTTTTGCCCAAGTCGCCCTTTCGGGTTTTCAACTTGCCGGGTGTACAGATTTTTTGTTTATCCCTAACTTTTGCCTGAACCTCCCTTTCGGGTTTTCGATTCACTGGGATGCCCTTTTTTTGCCTAGGTGTGTCAACCTAGCGGGTTATTTATGCATAATATCTTTTGACTATGTCTGCGTTCGCAGGGTGCGGCAGGTCATCACCGTCCATGGTGGTTAAGATTATTGCCCCACCAGAAAAGATGTTTTTGATCACAAATGGTCCTTCGTAGGTAGGAGTCTATTTTCCCCTGGGATCACTTTGGGGTAAGATGATTCGCTTGATTACAAGATCCCCGACTTGATATACCTGGCGCCTGACTTTCTTGTTGAAAGCCTTGATCATTCGTTTTTGATATGTCTGACCATGGCAAACAACAGTAAGTCACTTTTCATCAACCAAGTTAAGTTGATCAAGCCGGGTCTGAATCCAATCGTCTTCACTCAAACCAGCATCTTTCATGATTCTCAAGGAGGGAATCTGAACCTCGATAGGTAAGACAGCTTCCAGGAAATATACATAAGAATAAGGTGTTGCCCCAGTTGATGTACGCGCCGTGGTACGGTACCCGTGAAGAGCAAACGGTAACATCTCATGCCAGTCCTTGTAGGTGACTGTCATCTTTTGTATGATCTTCTTGATATTTTTGTTCGTAGCTTTGACATCACCGTTCATCTTTGGCCGATAGGGAGATGAATTGTGATGTTGAATCTGGAACTGCTCGCACAAGGCAATGATCATAGTATTGTTAAGGTTTGTAGCGTTGTCAGTGATGATCCTTTCGGGGATACCGTACCGGCAGATAAGGTTCTGCTTGATGAAGCGGGCAACAACATTCTTTGTGACGGATGCGAAGGAAGCTGCTTCGACCCATTTGGTAAAGTAGTCAATGGCCACCAGGATGAAGCGGTGTCCATTGGATATTGTAGGCTTGATCTCTCCAATCATATCGATTCCCCACATAGCGAATCGCCAAGGAGCTGTTAAGACATTGAGAGGAACTGGAGGTATATGTACCTTGTCTGCATAGATTTGACATTTGTGACAAGTACGGGAGTGTTGATAGCAGTTAGCTTCCATGGTAGACCAGTAATAGCCTGCCCGTAGAATCTTCTTAGCCATCGTATGTCCGCTAGAGTGAGTGCCAAAGGTACCATTATGCAGTTCATCCATGATCTGTTCAGCTTCAATCTTGTCCACACAACGGAGCATAATTCAATCATGATTGCGCTTGTATAAGATACCATTGCTCAGGAAGAACTTGGCTGAGAATCTCCTTAAGAACTTTTTGTCGTTGACTGAAGCTCCTTCAGGGTATTCTTGCGCCTCGAGATACCTTTTGACTTCGTGAAACCAAGGTCGGTCCACTACTTCTTCGGTATTAATCTCGTGACAATTTGTAGGTTCGTCCATCCGTTCAATGATGATTTGGGGAGCCTCATTATCCCAGTTAAGTTTAAACATGGATGACATTGTAGCTAGAGCATCTGCTAGCTGATTTTCTTCTCGCGGGAAGTGCTCGAAGGTAATCTGCTCGAAATGAGGAAGCAATTTCAAGACATGTTCTTTATAAGGGATGAGGTTGGGATGTTTAGTATCCCACTCTCCTTTGATCTGACTGATGACCAAAGCTGAGTCTCCAAACATAACCAAAGATTTGATTCCCAAGTCTATTGCAGCCTTGAGACCAAAGATACAAGCTTCATACTCGGCCATGTTGTTGGTGCAGTTGAAGCAGAGTCTGGCTGTGAAAGGTGTATGGCAACCTTCCGGGGAAATGAGTACTGCACTGATACTGTTGCCAAGTGCATTAGAGGCACCATCAAAGTACAGGGTCCATCGGGATCCTTGTTCAGGTCCGTCATATAGTCTGTTCTCTTCAATGTTGTCCAATGTCATGATATCCTCGTCGGGGAAGTCAAACCTCATGGATTGGTAATCTTGGATAGCTTGATGGGCCAAATGATCGGCTAGTACACTTCCCTTTATAGCTTTTTGGGTTGTGTACTATATGTCATATTCGGTCAGGATCATCTGCCATCTAGCGATTCTTCTGGACAAAGCAGGCTTCTCAAAGATGTACTTGATCGGATCCATCTTAGATATCAGCAGAGTGGTATGAGTCAACATGTACTGCCTTAGCCGGCGAGAAGCCCATACCAAAGCGCAACAAGTTTTCTTGAGCAGTGAGTATCGGGTCTCACAGTCGGTAAACTTTTTGCTAAGGTAATAAATGGCATGCTCTTTTTGGCCAGACTCGTCATGTTGGCCCAGTACGCACCCCATTGAATTTCCTAGGACAATCAGATACATGATTAGAAGTCTTCCTTCGACGGGTGGCATCAAGATAGGAGGTTCTAGCAAATACTCCTTGATTTTATCGAAAGCAACTTGACAGTCATCATTCCATTTAACCACCTGATCTTTCTTCAACAACTTGAAGATTGGCTCACAGGTAGATGTTAGGTGAGAAATGAACCTAGCAATGTAGTTTAGGCGTCCCAAGAAACCTCTTACCTCCTTCTCAGTGCGAGGGGCAGGCATTTCTTGTATAGCTTTGACTTTGGCAGGATCAACCTCGATGCCCTTGTTGCTGACAATGAAACCCAAGAGTTTACTGGACCTGACTCTGAAAGTGCACTTGTTAGGGTTCAGTCTGAGCTTGTACTCTTTCAACCTGACAAACAACTTTTGTAAATGGTCGAGGTGTTCTGCTTCCGTCTTTGATCGGGCTATCATGTCATCTACGTAGACCTCTATCTCATGATGTATCATATCATGAAACAAAGCTACCATGGCGCGCTGATAGGTTTCCCCGGAATTCTTCAGTCCGAATGGCATCACTTTGTAGCAGAACGTACCCCACTGTGTAACAAAAGTAGTTTTCTCCATGTCTCCAGGTGCCATTTTGATCTGGTTGTAACCTGAAAATCCGTCCATGAAAGAAAATACCTTGTGCTGAGCTGTATTGTCAACCAAGATGTCAATGTGTGGTAGTGGAAAGTCATCTTTAGGGCTGGCCCTGTTTAAGTCTCTATAATCCACACACATTCTCACTTTGCCGTCCTTCTTCGGCACGGGAACAATGTTAGCAACCCATTATGGATAGGAGGTAACAGTAAGAAACCCAACATTAAACTGCTTCATAACTTCTGCCTTGATCTTTTCAGACATGTCGGGCCTCATGCGGCAGACCTTTTGTTTAACTGGTGGACAGTCTTCTCTTGTGGGTAGACGGTGTACCACAATGTCTGTATCGAGTCCCGACATGTCTTTGTATGACCAGGCGAAGATCTCAACATATTCATTCAACAGCTGAATCAAGCACTCCTTGACACTTGGCTCTAGGTTGGCACCCACTCTGACTTCTTTTCTGTCTTCAACAGTACCCAAGTTGATTGTCTCTAATAGCTCCTCATGAGGTAGAATAACCCTTTATTCCTGTTGTAGTAGTCTAGCTAATTCTCCAGGCACCTCACAGTCTTCATCACCTTCGTATTCGGCATGGTAGACCAGATCTTCAGAGTCACTGAAGGCCATAACAGAATTGTTACCCATGGAATCCGGAATGGAAGGGTACCTGCATTTGTGAGTGTAGGTGTGTGTAAGGGATAGCCACCTTTAAACAAATAAAATGTAAAAAGAAAGATAATGAACATAAAAGTTTATATGTGAAAACGTCCATGATTCATTAAAATGGCATATGAAGATGAAAAATCAAACCCTTACAAATGGACCTATGTGCCTCGGGTAAGGCATAAGGTTAAAAAGTGTACGAATTATTTAAGGATTATTACAAACCATCAGAAATGTTTGAAAGATAAATTACTGATTTATGAAAGTAATGGGAACAAAGTCTTTTGCCTCCCAGTTGCTCAGTCCTCCGTCAACAGTTGGAAAGATCTAGTCTTCTAGATTGATCTCCTCTTCACTATCCTCCAAAGCATTGACTCCATGATGGGTGATATTCACTGGCGGCCCTCCAGCCCGAGAGCGGCGTACAGCCTTTTGAGCAGAAGCAGTGAAACCCAAGCCGAATTTATCAGATTTGAAAGGAAAGTCTGGAAGTTGACCACAGATTGTGCTTCCTCCTTCTTCAATTACAGCTTTTGCATCTTTGAGAGACGACACCCGAGGCGGAGGTCTGGTAATCAAGGGTACAGAAGACATTGTCTTGGTCGCCGCAATCTCTTCAGAAACTTCCTCGAAGTGTTGGAAAGGGGTCTCTATGAATTCGCCATCTAATTCCACATAGCGGAAAGAATTAAGATGGCTTATCATGTATTCCTCTTCGCCGTGAACAGTTACAATTTTCCCTTGGACATGGTACTTAAGCTTTTGATGCAGAGTAGAAGTGACGGCTCCAGCATGGTGAATCCAGGGTCTTCCCAACAAGCAAGAATAGGAAGGACGAATGTCCATCACGTAGAATGTGGAGTTGAAGGTTTCAGTTCCCACTTTAATCGGGATGTCCACCTCCCCGTGGACCATCCTTTTAGACTCGTCAAAGGCTCTTACAATGATATTGCTGGGTTTCAAGGTTAAACCTTCACAATCTAGCCTGTCCAATTCTTTCTTTGGCAAGACATTCAGCGAAGAACCAGTGTCTACCAGTACGTGTGCTAGAGTAGTCCCTCTGCATTCCACTGAGACATGCAAAGCGTCATTATGCTTTCTCCCTTTAGATGTTAAATCGGCATCGGAGAATCCTAGACCATTGTCTTCGGTTAGGCTAGCTACACATTCCTGGAACTGATCCGCAGAGGTTTCCTGTGGCACGTGGGCCGTCTTCAAGAATCTGATCAAAGCTTTAGCATGAGCATCTGAACAAAGCAGCAGGGTCAACATAGATATCTTTGAGGGGGTTTGCCCCAGTTGTTCCATAACATTATAATCGCTTTTCTTGATTATTTTCAAAATCTCTTCCATTTCTTTTTGAGAGGTCTCAGGGATGACCAATAACTGAGCCCTCGTCCTGACGGGCACTTCTTGGATCCCTTTCCCTCTATCATCAGCAGCAGCAGAGGGGACAACCACAAGAGTTACAATTTCTTCAATAATTGGAGTTCTCGCAGATATGTTCACCGGTACAGGGGTAACCTTAGGAGCATCTGAGGGTTCGAAGATTGCCTTTGGAGGGGAAATCTCCGGAGAGAAAATTCTTCCACTGCGGGTGATTTTGCTCGTTCCAGCAATGTTTCCAATGTCGGAAGTCTCTTCATCAGAACTCTCTTCAGTCGATTCAATTTGTTTAATACCGTGTTAATAGATCTCTCCACCATAGTTCCACGATATTGATTTGTTGAACTTGTACGGGATGGGCCCCAGCATGGTTATCTTCAAAGGTGCAATATTCAGATCGGATGTAATCTTAACAGGTCTTTTGGAGACCTTGGAAAGATTGGAGGATATGGTAATTATTGAAATATCATTGACAGGAGTCGGTGTAACAGGAGTCTTTTTAAAAAGGATTTCTTGGTTATCCATTAGGCGTTGGATGCCTAACTTCAACAATGGATAGTCGGTTGGTAAGGATGAAAAAAGGTAGCAATCTTCTTCATAACCTGGGAAAATCCCAGCCTTCAGCAAATTCAACTTGATTATAGGTAGCAGAGTCATCAAATCATCAACAGTAGCAACAAAAAGATCTTCTTCAACAACATGGGCATTGTGACCATGCTTTGGCATTGGAGCAGAGATTACATTCGGCTTTTCAGGGGCGTCGAATTCAACTTCTTTAGCATCTATTAAATCCTGAATCTTATTCTTGAGGGCCCAACAATTGTTGGTGTCGTGCCCCAGGCTGTCTGAATGATAGGCACACTTGGCGTTCGAATGGTAGTAAGGAGAAGATGTATTCGGATTCTTCGGAGCCTCTCTCAAACTGGAAAGGTTTAACTTCAGGAGATGGGGTAAAACTTGAGCAGGAGTCATGTTGATCCGGGTGAATTGCCGTGCAGGCCTCTCCACCCTTGTTTGGTTGGTTCTGGGTTGATTATTTCTGGGCTGATCAGCTGCAGACTTATGAATCATTACGGCCCCCACTGCTGGCCGGCGCTCAACTCTTCCTTGACCTCTTTGGGAGTAGACAGCCGAGACTTCTTTCTTTGCTGGAAAAGGCTTTTTGATGGCAGCGAAAGTAGATGCATCCTTTTGAATTTTGCCGCTCTTTATGCCGACTTCAACTCTCTCACCAGTTAGAATCAATTCGGTGAACCCCGCAGACGAACTTCCAATCAGGTGACTAAAGAAAGGACCTGATAGAGTCCCCAAGAACATATCAACTAGCTCCCTCTCAGATAGAGGTGGTTGCACTCATCCCGCCAAGTCTCTCCATTTCTGGGCATACTCTTTGAAACTTTCATTTGAGACCATGCCCATACTCTAATTGAGTACGCGTTGGTGCTAAGTCCACATTATATTGATATTTCCTGTAGAAGGCAGCAGCCAAATCCTCCCAATTATGCACGTCAGACCATTCTAGCTGGTAGAACCAATCTATTTGCGTCCCCGAAAAACTGTCCTGGAAGAAATGGACCCACAGGTCTTTGTCAGAAGAATGTGGTTGGATTTTCCTGACATAAGACCGCAGGTGCATCTTGGGACAAGACAACCCGTCCTACTTAGCAAAAAGAGGCACCTTGAATTTAGGAGGGATTACAATTCCAGAAACCAACCCTAGCTCTTCAAAGTCCAGCCCAGGTACTCTTTACACTTCCATAGCTGCCATACGTTCTTCCAAGTTCTTGTATTTGTCATCTGCAGGAGGGTACTGTTGTTAAGAATAGTCTTCATCCTCCTCCTCTTCTGCCTGATAATCAAATGCCACTGCAGTTCCTTTACCCTTTCCTTCTCCTTCCTCATAGGTTGATGGAAAATCTAGGATCCTTCTGGTTTGACCTTCAAATCTTCTACCCAAGATAGCCACACCAACCCCCTTCTTTTTCTTTTTCTCCTTTTCCTTTTCCAGTAGAGTCTTGAGCTCCTCCTGACCCTTAGCCAAGGTCATGAGTAGCTGTTGGAATTGTGAATTTTGCGCTTGCAAGTCTTTGACCGTCTGTTCTATATCCATCTTGTTGAAATAAACAGCAGTGAGATGAGGAAACTTGGTGTGAAGACATGTTTATGCATATGATGAATGATATGTATTCATGTAATGCATTCAAGGATTCAGAAATTCAAATTTGTTTTAAACAAAAAAGAAACACATGTCATATTAATATGATAGAATTTGTTAGTACATCAATGCCCCATGGGAAAAATAATACAAAATTCTAAGGTAAAAAGACGTTGCGCATCCTCTTTGGTGCAATGTAGGTGTTGAGACTCTCTCTTCGTGAAGTTGACGAGTAAGTTCCAAAACCTTCTTCTCACTGGTGTAGAATTGGGCTTCAAAAGTATCACGTTCTCCCTTGAGCTGTATCCAACTCCTTTGCAAATCTTCTAGTGATGTTGGCATGTCAGGATGTAGGAGGGTGTATGGAACCTCTCCTTCCATAACAGGCTCTTTGATCACAGGGAGAATGTAGGGGTAAGGCATCATAAGACTCTGGGTGCGGGTTCATACCCACTTGAGGTAAGGCTCAAGAGGGATGGAATTCTTGTGTCCCAATGTCTTACTGTCCACTTTGTTGGGCATCCTCCAAGCTCGGATAAACCTTTGTCGGAGTCCTTGATCGTTGTTGTCGAAGTCGAAAACCAAATCTGGAATCAGCATGTCATGTGGGCCATCCCTTCAGGCATACCCAAACTGTCTCAGAGCCAAGCAGGGGTTGTGGTAATGCCTCCCCTAATGCCAAGTAGAGGGACATTGGGGAATTCCCCACGACGGTCAATAATGATAACATTCTCTTTTGATCGAGAACACCAATGAATATATGAATGGGTAAGAGTCATCAACCGTTGTGACCACCTCAAACCTTGCTCATTCTTCAAGACTAATTGGGGAAGATGAGAAATAAACCATCTTTCCAGTAGAGGAGTGCAGCACATGAGAACACCTATTTTCCTCATTGTTCGAGTGTGAAATGAGTGGAGGATATCCTCAAGAAAAGTAGGTATCGAGTTACGAGCCATAAAGATTTTGACAACACTGACATCTATAAACTAGTCAAGGTTAGGGAACAAGACCAACCCTTAGATGAGAAGAGCTACAATCTCCTCAAAAGCTTGTAAGTCCAATGAATTCCAGCAGCTTTGGGCCTTCTCAAACAGAAACTTTGACAAGAAACCTTTGACACCACTTCTAATTTCCCAATGACCTATGACATCAGATGGTTGCAAGTGTAAGGCTTGAGCAACATCTTCTGGCTTTGGATCTCTTTCCGTACCGTTGTAGGGTAGTTGATGGAGAATAGGAATCCTCAAGAGTTGAGAAAATTCCTCCAAAGTAGGCACAAGTTGGTAGTCAGGAAATGTAAAGCAATGATGCAAAGGGTCAAAGAACTGAAAGAGAACTTTCAGCATATCCTCCTCAGTGTTGGTGTTGACTAAGTTGAGAAGACGACCATGCCTCTCAGTGAATGAAGAATTCTCAGGAATCTTGGAAGCAAGCTCCTTGAGTTGAGGAGGGATTCTCACAAGATTGACTTGGATAGTTTTCCTGCAAAGTGAATCCATTACCTACAAAACAGGAACAAAGATGAAAATCCAAATCCTTGAAATTGTTAGTGGATGCATATGATGCTTTATGATGCTCATGATGTTATGCACAAGTATATGTACAAACAAATCACACAAGTTCCTAGTTTCAGGCTTGCATGGGGTTTCATAGGTAAGTACCCTCTTGAAGTTTAGTTGGCTTAACCTGTCCTAGAAATAGTAACCGGGTTCTAAGGAGCTCAATATCACTGGATTATTTTCTGTGTTCATTGTTTCAGTTTAGCCACTTTACTGGCGACCGAAATATTCCAAGAAAACAACCCTCAACGAGTGTAGTATCGAGTATCTACCAACTTTGGACTGCACCAAAGTCAGTCATCTCACTACCCCTAAAAAGGTCAAGTTTGTCAAGTAAAGGTTCTAAAAGTCCATTAGTGCTTCATGACATCACTCAGCGGCCTCATATTCTCTTTGATTAACTCAAAGGCTACTGGTACCCACAAATATGTCGCACTAATATAGCTATTGCTTCAACCATGTCTTTATACCCCGCACAATTTCCACAATGTATTGCTATTTACCTATGAATGTTTCCCAAATCCGGGTAGAGGATTTCAAACCCAAACAATAGAACCAAAGTGTAAAGCATACAAGTCAAAAAATATAAGCATGTAAAGGTGATCTAAAACCCTAAGGTAACCCCACTTTTAGATAGCTCCCCAACAGAGTCGCCAGTTCTGTGATACGGTGGGAGAACTGACTTGAGGTTTTGCGTTTGTGTTCGCAAATGTTCCGGTTTAGCAAGAGTCGCCATCGACTTTTATTTTATCCAAAAGGAAAGGTAAAAAAGCACAGGAAAGACCTTTGAGATTGTTTTTGGGTTCAGGGGGTAGATTATGAAAAGGGAAGGTGCTAGCACCCTTTTCATCCATGGTTTTCCATGGGCTCTTAGTTACTTGTTTAAGATCACTTGCTTTTGCTTTTCAATTGTTTGAAATGGTGCTTTTGTGTGTGGTTTTGAAAGTATTTTGAAAAGAGGCCTTTTGTTGTACCCCAAAATTTTCCCTCTCATTTTATCAACATTTCTCATCACAAGACTCTTGGAACTCAAGACCAACCTAGGGTTTGCTCTGCTCAAGACACCTCCTTGCACTGTTGACCTAAATTAGGGTTTGAGTTTGCACAGAGATTTTTTGACCTTCAATGTCCAAATTGACTTTCATACTTCATGTTGGACTCATAAGTTTGTCCATACCAAATTTCAAGCCTTGAATCAATTTTTTACCCAGTCAATTGGACAGTTGACCTAGAAATCAGCTGTATTGGGGAAAAAGTCAACGGTGACCAATCTACAGTCAAACCTCATGAATTTTGACCCACATCAACATTATGAACTCATATGAGCCATTTTATCAAGTTTGGACCACAATTCCACAAGAAATTTGATCAGATCACCAAAAGGGCAAAATGGTCATTTTTAGGGTTTTGACTGTACAGAGGCAATTTTTGACTGTTTGACCTAGCCAATGGCAAATCAAGCTCAACCATGGACTCAAGGACTCAATGGAATCATCTTGACTTATTCAACAAGTTCAAAAGATCTCAAATGCATTGGATTGACAGATGAATTTTTCAGTCAACTGATCAAAATTTGACTGTACACTGAAAAGTCAAACTTTGACTTTTTGGTCAAAGTCAAGTGCCAAGGGTCATTTTTCATCAATATATGTCAAATTATGAAATTTGTTCATCAAGAAACCCAAAATTGCAAATTAGGGTTTGAAATTGAAAATTTTCATAACTTAGAAATTTTCTAAGTTATGAAATTTTCATAATTTTTCCTAACTTTGCCCCACATTTTCACCAAGATGCAAATGGATTCAAACAAAACTTACAACATGAAAGTTTTAGTCCTCCACAAATTCTACAACTTTGATTCACAAAGTTTTCTCAAAAGAAGCTTGGATCTCAAGTTATTATTTTTGGAACAAGGGTCCCTAAAACTTTTAACTTAGAGAAGTTTTGCCCTAGTTTAGGCAGGATTTTGACCCATCTTCTTGGCCATTTTTCACATAGTTCCACTTGTAGTATCAAGTTACATTTCAAAGATGGATTATATTACTTGTTGCAAGCTTTCCAAATTGTCCAAGAACTCCTCAAACACATTTGTGATTAGAGAGAATCGAATGCTTGAAGTTGGCAAAAACTCACTTTGTATCCATGGCCAATAAATGTTCATACAAGTTACAAAATCTGTCCAAACTAGCTTTGTACTTAATTACAGGTCTCTAAACCCTTTAACACTAAAAAATTGAATGCAAACTCATTGGACATTGGTATTATTCTGATCATTAGAGCTTGGCACAATGAATAAATCCATTTTTGACATAAAGGTGGCACTTCAATTTTCATAAAGGCAACTTTATGTCAACATTGCTTCTCTTGAGCCTTGGACCTCTTTCTTTGCAACAAACAAGTTCCACAAACTCAGGAAAAGGTACAAGAAACTTGTGCATTCTTGGAGATAGCTTGTACAGGCCTACCTCATTTCACTTCACACTTTTCTTTCAAAACAAGTCAACTTGCCAAAAGGACATAACTTGAGCATCTGATATATTAAACTCTAGCCAACATTTCAAACAAGTTTTGCACATCCCTGTGAGCCAAAAACACGAGCCATTCATCCCTCAAACACCCTTGTACACAAAAATCACATTTTCTTGCAAAACAGGGCAGGCCCTGCAGAATCACTTCCATTTTCACATCCACTCGTGCGTTTTGCTTGCAACCAGTTCCAATACCTTCCATTCAACTCACTCAAACTATCCCAAACCTCCATTGCCAACTGTAACTCCATTTACAGTGTTCACCATTTTCGTTTCAAGCTTGTGTAGGTTGACTTCTAGAGACTGATTCAGGGACATTCAAGGCAAGCTAGCAATTGGAAAAGATCAAGTGAAGTTCAGACAAGCTACCAGACACCTCAAAACTTGTTGAGAAGCTCTGCATTGTCCAACTCGAATCCAACTAAAACAGGATGTTCAAAGTTGGAACCAGGCGCGCGCGCGTTTGACAGTTCTGGAGGTTGAAGATGAAGTCTGGGCTGGGCCTGGCCTTCTTGCTGTCTGCACCCCCATTTTGCTAAATGCACCCCCTGGCCCATTTTCTTTATATTTTGTTATTTTTGCATTTTAATTTCATTTCTAACTTTATTATTTTATTTCCAAACATAAAAAATGCTTAAAAAATATTTTCATAATTTTTTACATTTATTTGGTATTTATTTTAATTTTTTCTAATATTGAAAACATTTTAATACCTTTTAATTATTTGTTTAAATTTAAAAAAATAATGTAAATAATACTTTTACTTTTATTTCTTATTTCCATTCATACTGAAAATATTTTCTTGAATATATTTTATTTTTGTAAATATTTTATTTTATTTTATACATACTTAATATATATATATATATATATATATATATATATATATATATATATATATATATATATATATATATATATATATATACTTTTATTTTATTAAAAAACATAAGATAAAAATACAAAAATATTACATTTTTATTTTTATTATTATTTATACTAAAAAACACTTTTTTTTAAATATATTTCATTTTTGTACATATTAATAGATTTTTGTATATAAGTAATATATAATATTTATCTTCTTAAAAGAAATTAGGGTTTACCCTAAAATAAATAAAATTAATCCTTTTTTATTTATTTATTTATTTATATTTCTTTACATTGAAAATATTTTTACATACATAAAAACTTCTTTTTTTTGCATAATACATTTTATTCTATATTTATTTATTTTGTTTATTTAAATATTGTACATTTAAATATTGATGCATTTGAGATTCAATTTGGTTGTAATAACTTAGGGTTTATATTTCTTGTCAAATATCCCCTTATCCAAAATTGTACCCCCATCCCCATAATCATGTTGTAATAGCTTAGAATTTAAAATTCTCGCACTTTTACGCTTTCAATTATGTCGTGATTAGAGAATTAGGGTTTGTATGCCAAAATCAAATTAACAAATAGTTTGACCTAATCAAAGACAAAAATGCATGAAAAACAAACACAATGCACACTTACACCCCTAGGGTTACAATCCACATGTTGCCTTCAAAAATAGGCCATGGTATGCATGTTGAGTACTTTGGCAAAACAAAAACAAAACAAAAGATCATAGTCCCTCGATGACGCTATCTGAGTTGCCTAAACAAAAATGATCAAGTCCCTCAAGAAAATTGCCAAAAATACTTGACACAATTGCTATCATGGTCTATACGATGACCCGCGCCTGTCCCGTTTAACATCCTAACACAAGGTTGTTCACCAAATACAATGGTGAAACAACACTGTTAAAAGGGTTAAAAACATAAGAAAGATATTTGAGTAAAATGGGGTAGATAACTCTTAGTTACTTGATCAAAAGCTTGCAAAAAAATCCTTGCTATTTTCAAACACACTTCACAACACAATTTCAAAATCCAACTCTCAAACATTGGAAACTTTTCAAAGGAAAAAAACACCTTTCTATACATTCAAACATGAATCATTACAAAGGTTGCCACAAAGATGGCCTCTTTTCAAAACATCTTTCAAAACCACACACAAAGCACCATTTCAAACAATTAAAGAGCACCATTTCAAACAATTGAAAAGAAAAGCAAGTGATCTAAACAAGTAACTAAGAGCCCATGGATAACCATGGATGAAAAGGGTTCTTGCACCTTCCCTTTTCATAATCTACTCCCTGAACCAAAGAAAACATCTCAAAGGTCTTTCCTGTGCTTTTTGACGTTTCCTTAGGATAAAATAAAAATTCGGTGGTGACTCTTGCTAAACCGAAACATTTGCAAACACAAACGCAAAACCTCAAGTCTGTTCTCCCACCGTATCACACTTTTGTTTAGGAAACCTTTGTAATTATTCTTGTTTGAATGTATACAAATGTGTTTGTCTTTCGAAAAATGTTTCAAAGTTTGAAAATTTGTTTGGAAAATGTTTTGAAATTGTATGTGTTTGTTTGAAAATAGCAAGGATGTTTACAAGTTTGATCAAGTAACTAGGAGTTGTCTACCCTACTCAAAGATATTTCCTACACATTTTTAACCCTTTGACATTGTTGTTTTACCATTGTATTTGGTAAACAACCCTATCTTTGGATGTTAAACGGGACGGGCGTGGGTCATCGTATGACCATGATAATAATATTGCCAAGTATCTTAGCAAGTTTTTGAGGGACTAGATCATTTTTGTTTAGGCAACCAAGATAGCGTCATCGAGGGACTATGATCTTTTTGTTTTGATTGATTTTGCCAAGATACCTAGCATGCATACCATGGCCATTTTAAGGCAACAAAGTGGATGAAACCCTAGGGGTGCTTGTGTGCAAGGTGTTGCCATTTTTCATGCATTTTTGTCTTGTGTTTAGTCATGTTATTTATTTGATTTTGGTCTTTTCATACAAAACCCTAATCTTACTATCATGCATATAAAAGCAATAAAATGCGTAAAAGTAAATATAAGACTATTACAACATTATTATGGGATATTGCTCAAAATAAAAACCCTAAAACTATTACAACCATATTGAATTTATTGTACAAATAAATAAATAAGCAAATATTTAAATATTAAACAAAATGTAAATATGCACAAATGTGTTTTTGTATTTATTTTATGTATGTAAAATAAATTTATTTAAGTCTTAAAAATAAGAGAAAATAAAAATGATTATTTTTGGAAAGGGTAGAAACCCTAATTTTTTCTTTAAGAAAATAATGCTTTCTAATTATTTATTTATCCTTTTTTATGTACAAGAAAGTAAATAAAAATATATAAAAATGTTAAAAAAATAATATTTGTGAGAAAATAATATTTTAAGTATAAAAATAAAAATGTATAACATTTTAATATTATTTATAAGTTTATTTAAGAAAATAAAAGTATATTATTATTAGTAAACTATTTTTATGCCCAAAAAATAATAAAAATAATAAAATAAAAATGTAAAAATTAAGAAAATATTTTTGGTGATTTTTAATATTTAGAAAAAATAATAAAAGTCAGGAAATATAAAAGAAATGAGAAAATATACAAAAATGAAGAAAATGGGCTAAGGGGGAGCAGGAAGTAAACATGGGGGTGTCAAAAGTCAAGTAAGCCAGGCCCATCCCATGTCCCACTTCGTCCCTGTCCTTGGAACAAAAATGCGCTCCTTGTACTTCATATCTGTATCTCCTGCATACGTGCTTAAAAACAAAATCTTGCAACATGAAAGTTATAACTCATCATCACACGATTCTAATGATATAAAAAATCTTGATCTAACTCTAAGAAACCAGGGAGAATTTCAGGGCCCCTAATTTATGACCTAGTTTTTTCAGCAACTTCAACATCCAAATTCCCCTAGCTCAGTTAATATAAATACAAGTTATGCATATGTACAGCTCAAGAACATTAAGGACTACATTTTTGCTTCACAAACCTAAGCCTAATGATGCCTAAATAAGGAGATAGATGTTTGAAAATTACTTGTTTCAGTCAAGTTCGAATATGGCAATGCAGCAACTTTGAATGAGGCCTAAAGGACTTTTGAGCTTGCTTGATGTTCCCTTGACCTTTCCCAATTCTTAGCTTGCTTGGAAATGATCTGAAACTCCTTGTAGATCTCAACCTGCAAAGCTTCAAAATGAAAATGGTGAAGTGTGAAAACGAGGTTACAGTTGCAAAGTAAGGGCTTAGATAGTTTAGGTGTGATGTTTAGAATGTGTTTGAAATGATTCCAAGCAAAACGAACGAGGGAATATGGATTTGGCCAAGGTTCTGCAGTGGTTGCCCTGTTTGGGAAGAAAATGGGGTTTTTGGTGTATAAGGGTGTTTGAGAGGCTTGGAAATCGTGTTTCAGGCTTGGCGTGATATGCTGAGGTTGTTTGAAATATTCACAAGACTTGCTCTTATCAGATTTCCAAGTTATGTTCAATTTTGCAAGTTGGCTTGTTTTTGAAGAAAAGGTTGAGTTGACAAGGCCAAAGCCTGTACAGGCCTGCTCCTTAGCTGCACATAGTTGGTGAGCTATTCCTGATGTTTGTGGATGTTGTTTGTATCAAGAGATCAGGTCTAATGCTCTAGATAAACAAAATTGCAAAAAGTGTGCTTTATGGAAATGCTCAATAACTCAGAATAATGCCTTTGTCCAATGTATTTTCATTTAATTAAGGAGTGTGGAAAGGATTAATACCTGTAAAACAAGTACAAGCATGATCCAAACTGATTTGCAACTTGTATCAATGTGAAAAATGCCATGGACAAAAGTGAGAAAATGCCATTTTCATTCCTTCGATTCTCCCTAACCATAAATGATTTTGGAGAGTTCTTTGACATTTTGGAAAGCTTGTAACATGCTCTACAATCCATCTTTGAAATGAATTTTTATATTCCACTTGGAACTATGTGAAAAATTGCCATGAAGATAGGTCAAAATCCTGCCTAAACTAGGGCAAAATTTCACTAAGTTAAAAGTTACATGGACCCCTATTCACAAAATCATAACTTGGGATCCAAGCATCTTTTGGGGAAACTTTGTGAATCAAAGTTGTAGATTTTGTTGAGGAATACAACTTTCATGTTGGAAGTTTTCTTTGAATCCAATTGCATCATGGTGAAAATTTTGGGAAAATTTGGGAAAAAATAAGAATTTTTCATAACTTAGAAAATTTCTAAGTTATGAAAATTTTCCATTTTTAACCCTAATTTACAAAATTAGGTTTCTTGGTGAACAAGTTTCAATTTTTGACACATCTTGATGAAAAATGACCCTTGGTTCTTGATTTTGACCAAAAGTCAAAGTTTGACTTTTCAGTGTATAGTTGATTTTTAATCAGTTGACTGGAAAATTCATCTGTCAATCCAATGCATTTGAGATCTTTTGAACTATGTGATTAGGTCAAGATGATTCCATTTAGTCCTTGAAACCATGCTTGAACCCAATTTTCCATTGGCTAGGTGAAAAATCAGAAATTGCCCTTTTATAGTCAAAACCCTAAAAATGACCATTTTGCCCTTTTGATGATTTGATCAAATTTCTTGAGGAGTTATGGTCCAAACTTGATCAAATGGTTCATATGAGTCTATAATGTTGATTTGGATAAAAAATTATGAGGTTTGACTGTAAATTGGCCACAGTTGACTTTTTCCCCAATACATCTGATTTTTAGGTCAACTGTCCAATTGACTGGGCAAAAATGTGATTCAAGGCTTGAAACTTGGTATGAACAATGTTAGAGGTCCAACATGAAGTATTAAAGTCACATGAGGCATTGGAAATCCAAAAATCCTTGTGAAAACTCAAACCCTAATTTCAGGTTATCAGTGCAAGGAGATGTCTTGTGAGGAGAATCTAGATAAAATGAGAGGGCAAATTTTGGGGTACAACAGCTGAGTCTCCAAATACCTTTAAGGACTTGATTCCCAAATCTATGGCGGCTTTGAGACCCATAATACACGCTTCATATTCCGCCATATTATTGGTACAGTTGAAACAAAGTCTTGCAGTGAAGGGAGTATGACATCCTTCAGGGGATAAGATCACAACACCTATGCCATTACCGAGTGTGTTGGAGGCTCCGTCAAAAACCAAGGTCCATCGGTGTTGTAACCCAAAATTTTACCTCTCATTTCACTCAATACATGCCTCTATAGGTCCTCAATTGCTCAAGGATGACTAAGGATTGACCAGACAAATCCTCCTCCTAAGGCAACAAGCTTCAAACTAGGGTTTCACTTCTCATCAATATGGTTGAAGTAAAAGAGTCCCAAAATGCTTTCCATGGTCCCAATATGTTCTGAAGATTATCCATGTCAAGTTTCATGCCCTGCACAAGAAGTTTGCTCAGCCAACTGCTCAGATGCCTGAAAATCAACTGTACTAAGTCAAAAGTCAATTGTGGCCCACATACAGTCAAACTTCAAGATTTTTAGTCAACATCAACATTTTGAAGAGATATCCATCATTTGATCAATGTTTGATCATGATTCCTCAAGGAATGCCCCAAATTCATCAAAACCAAAAGGTTGCTAAATTAGGGTTTCTTAGGAAAAGTCAACCAAACTTTGACCAGGCATAACTTCTTCATACTTTATCAGAAATTTTCCATCCAAGGCTCATTTTGAAGAGGATGTAATTATCTACAACTCATCTTCAGCCTAAAAGTTCAAAATATCCACTCATCAAAAGATATGAATTCTACATTATAGGTCCTTTTGAAAAGTCAACAAAAACACTTTTTGGGTCAAAGCTTCTTACATGAACATGGAAGACCCAATTGAGATGAAACCAAAAGGGTTGTTTAGGGGACATCCTAAGATTTCAAAAAAGTCAAAGAAAAACCTCTTAGGGTTAAAATTGAGGGAGTTATGTATTGTCAAAGTTGACCAATTTTTGGAAATGTGCATGAAGTCAACATTGATCAAAATGACCTTTTTTTGCAAATGGGCCCATGTTTTCTTGTTTGAAACTTGTTCCTAAGATGGCCCACGACCCATGAGATTATCCACCTATTATTTTATTATTTTTATTATTTATTTTGATTTTTTATCCATTTAAATCAAAATAAATCAATTTAAATAGTAGAATAATCAAATAAATTCAAAGATTTGATTTTATGAGCATATTACGAGTCCATGAACAACTAGCAAATCAAAAAGTTCGTGCAAGAGCTAATTGATTGGAAAAGATCTTAATTTGGTCTATTTTGGAAACAAATCATACAAAGCAAAGAATGAAATCAAATCTCCATAATTTGCAAAGATATGGTCAGTTTTTGTTGACCTAAATCATTCTATGATATATACACAACATTTCCAAAGTACAAGTAAGGTTTTTGGGTCGTGAAAACAAGGAGGTCAACTTAAATTTTTTGTCAAAAAAAAGTGCTGATCACATATTCCTACATAGACTGATTCTAGTAATTCCAAGGCCAGCAATCTGTTCCTGGAAATTTTATGAAGCCATTTCAATCATACTCAAGCCTTAAAACCTTCAGAAATCACGCCTCACAGTGCCATGGTTTTCATCTTTTTTCAAGATCCGTTTTCAATAATTTATCCATCATAAACATGTTTTGATCATATATCCATGCTTGCTATCATATTTGCAATGTTTTTGATTGGTTTGATTGAAGTTTAAGTGCAGGAATGACACGATGCCATTGTTAGGCTTTTGAGGTCCCAAATTGGGAATTCTATATAGAGGCAAGATTGGACAAAATCAGGGGTACTATCATGCTTAGAAGATGATTTTCAATTGATCAATGTCTTTGGTTTGAATTTATTTTGCTTGTGCTGCATTTTTGAATTTTACAGGTTTATGGCTACGAACAAAATCCGTCACTATAGCTTTTAGTGAAGGAAACGACTGTAGGTAAAAGTGTGGCCAAAAACAACAGTTATGGGGAAGAAGACAATTAGGTGGAATAATCCCATTGGGTGATTTGAATCACGCGTGCGTTTGGGAAGACCACTTTATTTCCTTTATATTTTATTTATGTTATTATATTTACAACTAACCATCCCAGCGTTTTCTCTATTTTTCTTAACATTTAATTAAAGGTTCTGCACATTATGTTGCCCGGCGTCTATCATACATCCAACCATTGGATTCATCATCAATCCAGATCCAACGCCCAACGCTCAAGTCATACCATGGACCATCATAAAGAGTATCACACTGGATCTAGCGCGTTGACTGGGCTGAGCAAGGAATGGGCCTAACAAATTCAGTGCTACACCCCCTGAATTGCTCAACAATACAGGCCCAATTACTTTCTTTCTTTATTTTCTTTTGTTTTATTTGATTAATTTCTTTTTTTACAAAAACAACAAAAAAAAATAATTTTTTTATTTAATCATAAAATCAAGAAAACCACAAAAATGTAGAATTAGGTTTTTTAATTAAAATTAGTTCTTTTTGGAAAATAATTAATTTAATGATATTGACTTGATTGTTTTCATAATTAAAATTAATTAGACAAATTAGGTTTAATTCACAAATATTTAATTTTCTCAATAAAATACCAAAAAATGTTTTTCTTTAATTAATTAGATTTAGGTTAAGATTTCAAATATTTTTTCTCAACAATAAAATACAAAAAATATTTTCTCTTTAATTGATTAGATTTTAGAATTTAAACTTTGATTCCCGTACTTAATTCTCACGCGCAATATTTTATTTTCCAATTATTGTGTTTGCTTCAGGTTTGTAATAGTTTTTAATTAGAGTTTACCGCATATTATTTACTGTTTAATCCCCGGTTTTTGGTCATGTAACCCCCTCCCCGAGGCCTTGTAATAGCGTAGGACTCTTTCTTTTTTCTCGCTTTTATTTTATATGCTTGTATATAATTGTTAGCAACCTAGGTTTGTATGCTTAATCAATTAAATAGATCATTTAATTACAAGATAAATATACGAAAACAAACACTGCTTCACACTTACACCCTTAGGGTAGCCTCACTTGGTTGCCTCGGAAAACAATGGTCATGTCCCTCGAACGTAGGGATATCTTAGCAAAAGACCCTCAATCTAAAATTCATCATAAAGATCATAGTCCCTTAACGTCCCTCGAGTGGCCTACGAGAAATGATCCTGTCTCTCGATGTTGCCTATATGATGACAGTCCCTTCGAATTGTTAGAACAATGTTTGAATCTATTACCCTATATTTAAGTTTTGATGATAACAAAGTGAAAAGATATAGTATTTATATGTTTCATGTTTGAACTATATGCTGCCTAAAATTACTATGCTCTGACTTGCAGATACGCTGATTAAAATAAGCAAGACCACTTCTTCAGCATCAGAATTTGACTTCATACACCAGCATCAGAAGTTGCTGAATCAGAACGTCAAGATCAGATGATCAACTCACGTACATGCTGTAGCTTGATGAACAGAACTGCGCGTAAACACTCTGATACAGAAATACAATAGTTCATCAGCAGCGAAGCAGAATCAGAATGAGCCAAGCCAGAACGTGCATTGAAGAAGCAACGGTACTGTGCATTGAAAGCTAATCAATTCCAACGGCCTCATTCTAGACAAGATCTGCTCAAAAAGGAAAGCTTGTTATTAGCATTGAATCAAGAATATTGCATTCAACGTTCATCTTCTCAAGTGCTATATAAACAAGGCTTCGAAGATTATAATGGCTAATGCTCTCCAAATCTCTACACGCACAAAGCTGAACAATAATCTTCATCTTCCAGTTTTGCTAAACCACAAACTCTGATACTCCATTAGTGTTTAGCAATCTAGTTTCTAAGCTTCATTTGTGTATACATCACAGTTGTGATAAAGTTTTGTAGAAAACATTCACACACATTGTTTTATACCTTTGTAAGAAAGTGTTGCCTTGACAAACCGGATTGTGGTTTGAATCAAGAAGGCTTTAGCAGTTGTTAAAGCAGTCTGTAATATTCAGTTGAATATAGTGAATTAAGACCTCGTTGGAGAGAGGCGAAATCACCTTGACGGGTGGACTGGAGTAGTTTGAGATCAAACGAACCAGGATAAAAATATCTTGTCAATTGCTTTAAGATTTCAGTTTTACAATTCAACCCCCCCTTCTTGTGTTTTTCACCCCTTCAATTGGCATCAGAGCGCCTGGTTCTGAGCTAAAACACTTAACCGTGTCAGTACAAGATCCAGCGTCAGAAAAACACAATGGCAGGAAACAACTCTCATTTCAGCAATGACAACAATGAGGACAGAGATAGATTCAGCGGCAAACCTCCAGTCTTTGATGGAGAAAACTTTGATTACTGGAAAGACAGAATTGAAAGCTTCTTTCTAGCACATGATGCTGATCTGTGGGATATGGTGACAGATGGATACACGCACCCTGTGAATGCAACTGGTCAGAAGATTGATAGAAAATCAATGACTGATCAACAAAAGCGTGACTTCAAGAATCACCATAAGGCCAGAACCATCCTCCTCAGTGCCATCTCCTATACTGAGTATGAAAAGATCTCCAACAGAGACACAGCTAAGAACATCTTTGATTCTCTCAGAATGACGCATGAGGGCAACGTTCAAGTCAAAGAAACAAAAGCTCTGGCGCTCATTCAGAAGTATGAGGCGTTCAAAATGGAAGAATCTGAATCCATTGAAACTATGTTCTCTAGATTCCAGATTCTGGTAGCTGGTCTCAAAGTTCTGGACAAAGGATACTCTACTGCTGACCATGTCAAGAAGATAATCAGAAGTTTACCCAAGCAGTGGAGGCCTATGGTTACTGCTCTGAAGCTAGCGAAAGATCTCAACAAAATCACTCTGGAGGAACTTATAAGCTCCCTCAGAAGTCATGAGATAGAGCTAGAAGCTGATGAGCCTCAGAAGCAAGGTAAGCCTTTAGCTTTAAAATCTAACAGAAAATCTGAGTCTAAAGTTTTGCAGGCAGTTGAAGAAACATCTGATGGATCCTCATCAGAAGAAGACGAACTTTACCTTCTCTCCAGAAGAGTAAATCAACTGTGGAAGCAAAGACAAAGGAAGTTCAGGAATCCCAGAAGATCTGAAGGCTCCTCCAGTAGCAAGAAGCCAAACACCAAAGACATCATCTGCTACGAGTGCAATGAGCAAGGACACTACAAGAGTGACTGCCCAAAGCTTCAGAGGGAAAAGCCCAAAAAGAAGTTTGGAAGAGAGAAGAAGAAAAGTCTCATGGCCACATGGGATGACTCTGACTCGTCTGAAGCTGACTCAGAATCAGATGATGAAAGGGCAAACATAGCGCTCATGGCTAACATTCCAGATGATAGTGAAGCTTCTGAATCAGACTCAGAATCAGACACAGAAGAGGTATTCCCTAACTTCGCTGTTAATTTTACAAAGGCTGAACTTGCTGAAAGCCTCAATGAAATTCTGGAACGTTATCAGCAGATTAGAGCTAAATTCAGAGACCTGAAAAGGAATCTTGAATCTGACTCTAATAAGTCTGAGAGTCTCAAATTGGAAAACTCTGAGCTGAGAGATAAAATTTCAAAATTAGAAAACTCTTTACAAAACTCTCAGAAGGAACCAATTTCTGAAACTCCCAGCAACGCTGATGAGATCATCAAGGAGTATGATCACAGTTTCCAGAAGTTCCTTGCTAAAAGCATAGATAGAAGCAGAATGGCTTCAATGATCTATGGAGTTAGCAGAAACGGCAGGAAAGGAATAGGATACCTAGGTAAGGTTCCTACACCAAAGAATGTCATGGATTTAACCATTAAACACACTCCTTTAAATTCACACTTTGTGTATGGTCACACACATGACATCAAATATACTAGCAGTAAGCACTCTGTGAAACCAAAATTCAACCAGAGTTTTGGTAAAACTAACAAATCAGGACCCAAGAAGATCTGGGTACCTAAGGATAAAATAATACATGTTGCAGATATCTTTAGCAGCAAGTCAGAAACACCAGTCATGGTACCTGGACTCTGGCTGCTCACGACACATGACGGGAAGAAGGCATATGTTCCAAAGCCTGGAACTTAAGCCTGGAGGCCACGTTGGCTTTGGAGGCAATCAGAGGGGAAAGATTATTGGCTCTGGAACTGTAGGTAATGGAAATCTTCCCTCTATTAATAATGTTCTGCTAGTAGATGGATTGATGCATAATCTGTTATCCATAAGTCAATTAAGTGATAACGGTTATGATATAATCTTTAATCAAAAATCATGTAAAGCTGTTAGTCAGAAAGATGGGACTATCCTGTTTAATGGAAAGAGGAAAAACAACATTTACAAAATCAAACTTTCTGAACTAAAGAGTCAGAACGTAAAATGTCTTCTGTCTGTTAACAACGAGCAGTGGATCTGGCACAGAAGATTGGGGCATGTTAGTATGAGAAGAATATCTCAGATTAACAAACTCAATCTGGTCAGAGGACTTCCTAATTTGAAGTTCAATTCAGATGCTCTGTGTGAAGCATGTCAGAAAGGCAAATTTGCAAAACCTTCTTTTAAATCCAAAAATGTTGTTTCTACCTCTAAGCCATTAGAACTTCTGCACATTGACTTATTTGGACCAGTTAAAACTGCTTCAGTCAGTGGTAAGAAGTATGGGTTAGTAATCGTAGATGACTATAGCAGATGGACATGGGTAAAGTTCTTAAGACACAAGGACGAGTCACACTCTGTGTTTGTTACCTTCTGTAACCAAGTTCAGAATGAAAAAGATCTTAGAATCGTTAAAGTTAGAAGTGATCATGGTGGAGAATTTGAAAATAAAGATTTTGAGTCATTCTTTAATGACAAAGGCATTCTGCATGATTTCTCTTGTCCTAGAACTCCCCAACAAAATGGAGTTGTAGAACGAAAGAACAGAACATTGCAAGAAATGGCCAGAACCATGATCAATGAGACAAACGTTGCTAAGACTTTCTGGGCAGAGGCAATAAACACAGCGTGCTACATTCAGAATAGAATCTCAATAAGACCTATTCTGGAAAAGACTCCATATGAATTGTGGAAGAACAGAAAGCCCAACATTTCGTATTTTCATCCATTTGGATGTACTTGCTTTATATTGAATACGAAGAATTATTTGAACAAGTTTGATTCTAAGGCACAGAAGTGTATTATGTTAGGATACTCTGAACGCTCAAGAGGGTACAGAGTATACAATACAGAAACACAGATTGTGGAAGAATCAATCAGTGTTCGTTTTGATGATAAGCTTGACTCTGAAAAGTCAAAGCAGAATGAAATTTTTGCAGGTATAGAAATTGAATTTGCAGGTTCTGAAGACAAGTCATCAGAAGCTCTCAACACAGACATTCCTTCAACGTCTGAAAGAAGCAATGCTAGAAATCCTCCAACAGCTGCTGATCAACCTCAGAAGAGATTACCCAGAAGCAGTTTGGATCACCCAGAAGAGACTATCCTAGGAAGAAAGGAAGATCCAATCAGAACAAGAGCAAGCTTCAGAAACTCTGAAGAAACTCTTATGGGACTTGTGTCTCTGATTGAACCTTCTTCTATTGATGAAGCACTTCTGGATAATGACTGGATTCTGGCAATGCAAGAAGAGCTGAATCAATTCACCAGAAACGACGTATGGGATCTCGTTCCCAGACCAAAAGGATTCAACGTCATTGGAACAAGATGGGTGTTCAGAAACAAGCTAAATGAACAAGGTGAAGTCATCAGAAACAAGGCACGACTGGTTGCACAAGGTTATAGTCAGCAAGAGGGGATAGACTATACAGAAACCTTTGCCCCAGTCGCCAGGTTAGAATCTATCAGACTTTTAATCTCATTTGCTGTTAATAGAGGCATCACTCTGTATCAGATGGATGTCAAAAGTGCATTCTTAAATGGTTATATAGAAGAAGAAGTTTATGTTCACCAACCCCCAGGTTTTGAAAATACAAAACATCCAGAACATGTTTTCAAACTAAAGAAGTCACTGTATGGTCTGAAACAAGCTCCCAGAGCTTGGTATGAAAGGCTAAGTAACTTTCTGCTTGAAAATGAATTCACCAGAGGGAAAGTGGACACTACTCTATTCTGTAAAACAGTTAAGAGTGACATTTTAGTCTGTCAAATTTATGTTGATGATATCATTTTTGGTTCTACTAATCCTTCTCTTGGAAGAAAATTTGCTAAGTGTATGCAGGCAGAATTTGAGATGAGCCTCATGGGGGAACTGAAATTCTTTCTAGGAATTCAGATCAATCAAACTCCAGAAGGAACTTACATTCATCAGAGCAAATACATCAGAGATCTTCTGAAGAAATTTGACCTCTCAGAATGTAAGCCATCAAAGATTCCAATGCATCCCACGTGCATTCTGGAAAGAGAAGAGGTAAGCAAAAGTGTAGAACAGAAAGTCTACAGAGGTATGATTGGTTCTCTCCTTTATCTGACAGCTTCAAGACCTGATATCTTATTCAGCGTATGTATTTGTGCTAGATTCCAATCAGATCCTAGAGAATCTCACTTAACAGCTGTTAAGCGAATTTTCAAGTATCTGAAAGGTACTACTAATCTGGGTTTGTTTTATAGAAAATCTAGTGATTACAGCTTAGTAGGCTACTGTGATGCTGATTTTGCTGGAGACAGAGTGGAACGTAAAAGTACTTCTGGAAGCTGCCAGTTTCTGGGAGAAAATCTAATCTCGTGGTCCAGCAAAAGGCAATCAACAATTGCTCTGTCAACAACAGAAGCTGAGTACATAGCAGCAGCAGGATGTAGCACACAAATGCTCTGGATGAAAAGTCAGCTTGAAGACTTCCAGATTTTTGAGAGTAACATTCCTATACTTTGTGATAATACTTCTGCTATTTGCTTAAGTAAGAATCCTATTTTACATTCTAGAGCTAAGCATATAGAAATAAAACATCACTTCATTAGGGACTATATTCAGAAAGGTATTTTGAACTTAAAATTTATAGATACAGACCATCAATGGGCTGATATCTTTACCAAACCCCTTTCAGAAGATAGGTTTAATTTCATTCTGAAACATCTCAGCATGAAAGTATGCCCAGAGTGAAAATGTTTTAATTCCATATATTTACTTTCAGAATGTAATTATCTTGCTGTGAACTTCTGATCAATCTCCTTTCAGAAAGATAGAACATGCAGATTGTATCAGATGCAAGTCTAAAGATCTGAGAGTCTAATCTCAAAGACAGACGTGCTGATCACTACATCAAACAAGTGTCATCCAATCATCAGCAAATCTCTGAAGCAGAACGCGTGCACGCTTCTGAGAAGGCAAAGCGCTGATTGGGTGCATTGAGACACATGTCTGGTAACCTTTTTTAAGTATCTTTCTCAAATCCCCCAAAATCAGCAAGCATTTAATGAAAAGTAATCACGCTTGTTAAATGGCAATCATTATTTTTTTTCTCTCTCTTAAAAACGTTTAATTTTTCAAAATAATTTTTGAAAACTCTATTTAAGCACGAATGGATGTGCAGGACAGCAAAATTGACACTGTTGTCAACATGGTTCAGAAGCAGAATGAAACCTCTGAAAAGATTCAAGCGATGCTGGAGAGCCTGTTCTCACGCATGCCCCCTCAACCTTAAATCTTTTTCATGCATAACTTTTTCATGTTTTCCTCATTTTCTGTTGTACTATTTTGACTATGTTTTGTAATGTTCTTTTGCTCTGATTCTGAACTATTTTAATATAATTAGTTTTTCTGATCTTAAGTGTTTTAACACATCACCAACACTTTTTGATTGCTGACAAAAAGGGGGAGAACAAGAATGATATTTAAAATCAATAACGGCTAACTAGACAGAAATTCTCAAACATTCTAACTCTACTACTTGAAATGTTTTTCTGTTTTGTTTTAAGTCTACAGGCACAAGGAAGCTCCTGAACACTATGAAGACTAGAAGCTCTAATCAAAATGTAGAAGCTCTGATAAATGTTGCTCTGATCAAATATGAAGTTCTGATCGACCTAATACTCTGATCCAAAGCAAAGCTCTGACAGGAAAAGCTCTGAAGCTCTGCTCTCTGATAAGTCAAAGACTCTTATAATCTGATGTTCAAAGAAAGAAAAAGATCTGATCCTGAAGAACACGTATATCAAAGGGAAGTAACAAACTCAGGGGAAGTATCTCTTAACTCTGATTTCTCCTTACTTCTTAACTCTGAAACATTTCCCAGATACCTTTTCACGTTATTTCTCATTTAAAATATCTAGTTTTTGTCATCATCAAAAAGGGGGAGATTGTTAGAACAATGTTTGAATCTATTACCCTATATTTAAGTTTTGATGATAACAAAGTGAAAAGATATAGTATTTATATGTTTCATGTTTGAACTATATGCTGCCTAAAATTACTATGCTCTGACTTGCAGATACGCTGATTAAAATAAGCAAGATCACTTCTTCAGCATCAGAATTTGACTTCATACACCAGCATCAGAAGTTGCTGAATCAGAATGTCAAGATCAGATGATCAACTCACGTACATGCTGTAGCTTGATGAACAGAACTGCGCGTAAACACTCTGATACAGAAATACAATAGTTCATCAGCAGCGAAGCAGAATCAGAATGAGCCAAGCCAGAACGTGCATTGAAGAAGCAACGGTACTGTGCATTGAAAGCTAATCAATTCCAACGGCCTCATTCTAGACAAGATCTGCTCAAAAAGGAAAGCTTGTTATTAGCATTGAATCAAGAATATTGCATTCAACGTTCATCTTCTCAAGTGCTATATAAACAAGGCTTCGAAGATTATAATGGCTAATGCTCTCCAAATCTCTACACGCACAAAGCTGAACAATAATCTTCATCTTCCAGTTTTGCTAAACCACAAACTCTGATACTCCATTAGTGTTTAGCAATCTAGTTTCTAAGCTTCATTTGTGTATACATCACAGTTGTGATAAAGTTTTGTAGAAAACATTCACACACATTGTTTTATACCTTTGTAAGAAAGTGTTGCCTTGACAAACCGGATTGTGGTTTGAATCA
Organism: Vicia faba; assembly: GCA_948472305.1. Lineage (NCBI taxonomy): Eukaryota > Viridiplantae > Streptophyta > Magnoliopsida > Fabales > Fabaceae > Vicia > Vicia faba. Next base: position 1,554,533,777 of record OX451735.1, on the reverse strand, counting down.
AGAAGGCTTTAGCAGTTGTTAAAGCAGTCTGTAATATTCAGTTGAATATAGTGAATTAAGACCTCGTTGGAGAGAGGCGAAATCACCTTGACGGGTGGACTGGAGTAGTTTGAGATCAAACGAACCAGGATAAAAATATCTTGTCAATTGCTTTAAGATTTCAGTTTTACAATTCAACCCCCCCTTCTTGTGTTTTTCACCCCTTCACGAAATGCTAAGGTATCCTTACATCTTGCCTTCAATGACCTTAACGTCCCTTAAAACTCCAACAACGGTGCTACCTATTCCTTAATGATAGTATAGCGCTGTCTAAAGGAAAACGAACAGACTTTTTTCGAGTAGGTAGATTAGTTCCTAGGTACTTGCTCAAACAAACAAAAACTTTTTCACACCAACACTTTCCAAACAAAGTTTTCATAAACAACTTCGTAACACTCTTGAGGACAGAAACAAGGGTTTAAACGAAGTAAAACAAAAAATTTCAAAACAAGCACACACAAGCAATTTTCAAAATAAGCAATTACCTAAGAGCCTGTGGAAAACTACAGATAGAAAGGGTGCTAACACCTTCCCTTTCTATAATCTACCCCCCGTACTCAGAAACATCTCGAAAAAGGTTTTTTCTGTTCTTTTTTCCTTTTCCTGATTGGATAAAATAAAAGTCGGTGGCGACTCTTGCTTACCGCGACATTTGCAAACAAAAAACGCAAACCATTATAACAGTCGGTTCTGCCACCGTATCACAGAACTGGTGAATCTGCTGGGGAGAATTAAAAAAGTGGGGTTTACCTTAGGATCTAGGTTATTCTTAAATTGCTTTCTTGTTTGTTTTGCCTGCTTTATCTTTAAGGGTTTTTGCTTGGGTATTGTTGAAGATCCTACACCCGGATCTGGGGGCACTTTTTAGGTAAACAGTAATAGATCGTGGAGACTGTACGACATAGACCGATATGGTTTAAGCGATGGCTGTGTTGGTGTGACACTTTGGTTGGTATCGGTATCCTTCGTGTGGAAACAAGGAGAATACGGGGCCGCCGCGTGCTGTCATGAAGCACTAACAGACCTTAGAACCTTAGTTGAATAAACTTGCCCATTAGAAAGTAGTGAGATAGTCAGCCTCGGTATAAAGCTGAGGATTGGTTGATACTCGATGCTTCACTCATTGAGATCAGACTTTCGGGATATTTCGGCCGCAAGAAAAGATTGCCTAAGCTGAAACAATGCCCGATAAAGGATGATCAATGATATTGAGAATCCTTAGAACCCGGTTACTTTTCTAAGACAGGTTGAGCCAACTAAACTTCAAGAGGGTAATTACCTATGGAATCCATGCAAGCCTAAACCTAAGGCTACTTGTGTCACTTGTTTTCTTTCTTTACCTAACAATTTGAACTCATTGCAGGGCTTTGTTTGTATTCCTTGTAGGACCTTGTTTGTATAAATCCAATAAATTGGTTTCTTACCCTGGATTTTTGCTTGATGCATAGCATACACATCATAGCATCATAACATGACATATCATACTAACCATTTCAAGGATCTCGAGGGCCTGTGATGCAGGTTATGATAAATTAGACGTACATCAAGGGGCAAGGGGATTTATTTTCCTCTAGCCAATGTCATCAGAAGATCAAAACTCAACAACTTGAGTCAGGGGCTATGACCCACTTGATATGGTTAGCTTGACTCCCGTAGAAGGACATTCGATGATATGAAGTTTTTCAATCAAAGCTGTAAATCTCAACTTCTGAGATTTTCTTGTTTACCCTGCGAGATCCTTGAAAACATTGCATACATATATCGTACATATCATTGCATAACAGGTCTTCCAGTACAAGTCTCTCATGTTCTCGCAGTTTATTTCAATAATGGATTTCCAACAAGACAACAAAGATCTTCAAAATCAAGAGGCTCAGTTCAGAGAAATGTTCCTAAACCTATCCAAGGGGCAGGAAGAGTTGAAAACACTCCTCGCTGGGAACTTGGTCAAGAAAAATCCTAAAGACAATAAGGATGAATGGTTGAAACAACTATAAGCTGAGGTTGAAGCAATGAGAACATAGATATTGGGGCAGATGGCTCTTATCCAAAACTTAGCTCGAGGGCAAGAAGGGCTAAGATCCTCCCTCAACAAGCTTCACCAAGATGGATGTAGATCCATGAAACAAACAGTTAAAATTGTGGATCAAGGCATTAATCAGCCCCCAGTGAGAGAAGAGGTTGGTTTGGTCAGGAACAGACCTTTCCAGATTGCTACTACATCACAAGCTAAACCACAACCTCGCCAACGACAACGGGGCAATCGTCATAAGAAGAATACATCCGAAAGACGCTTCACCAAAATCAACATGTCATTGGCTCAAGCATTGCAACGCCTCTTGAAGGCCAAGTTGATTATATTAAGGGACCCTCCGCAGAATCCCAACATAGCCTACCCAAGGTACAATCCAAATGCAAGATGTGCATACCACTCCAATAGTCTTGGACATGACACCAACAATTGTTGGGCATTAAGAAATAAAATTCAAGACCCGATTGATGAAGGAGCGCTAGAATTCGCCCAAGACGGTCAGGCTGAGTTCTTCTGCCATCTCTCCAAGGCATACCATCTGAAGTGACAAGTTCTCACAAGAAGACTTTTCGTTCATTATAATTTTCAATGTGTAATTTTCTTTTGATTTGTTTGAACATTTATTCATATCAAACCCCGTTATTTCATCAATGCATTGCACATGTTTGTCTTGAACCAATTCATTCATATTCACAATTTCAAAAATGTGTTCTTATTTCCTTTTGTGATGTTCAACTCTCGATTAAAAACTCTAAGCCTTAGAGGGAGGATGACGAAAATGATACCACAATCTCTACAGTATGCTTTTGAACAGACCCTGCTGACGATGTACATGCGTTATTTCAAATCCTAAACAGTGGAGTTATAAGGAAGATAATCCCTAGTCAACCCCTTCGAGCCAAAGAAGTAGGAGTTTTTCTTTTCGCACAAATTAAAACCCTTAATCATAACCTGGGGCAGGGTTAGTTTTCTCAGTTAATTCAGAGACGCATTCAGTCACAATCTGTCGCTTCGTACACAATGAATGACATCGAAGACGTCCTTCCAAAATAAAAGACGGTGATGGTTCCGTATAATCGTCAAGACAGGCAGTCATTATATCTCGAAATAAAAGGCCATTAAGTCAAAACCTATGAAGGAGACTTAAGAGAAAAATTGGGGCATCCCGCTGACTGTAATCACAAAAGAAATAGTTCAGGCAAAAGAAGGGATAACAAAAAAAAAAAAGAGGTTACTACAAATTCTCGACAAAAAGAAGATTACAAAAATGACTTCCTTTTCAAAACAAATGTTCAATTTCTGAATCATCACCAAGTATCAGAGCAAAGATTCCAGACTCAATCGGGATCTAAACGCGCAATTAACTGAGCATAGGGCTGAAGAACATCATGAAGAGCGATTCAGGTACAAATAAAATTTGAGCCTTTATCCTTTGTTTCTTGAACCGTGAACCAGGCCATGTTATAAGCCTTAAAAGTCCTAGCTGAAGCATGGGTTAGTTTGAGAGCATACTGTTACAAAGGTATCCTGACTCCTGTAGGATTTGTTACGAATCCTGAGTTGATATCATGTTCTTACAAATTTCGTTTTACTACACAAAACACATTTTCAAAAAAAAAATTCAAGACAGACATGAGTTTTTCATTCTTTAAATGACATTGTTTGCATATGACTAATTGTTTGACAACAGAGAAATCCGCACAATGGATATTCAATGAACATACATCCTCTCAATGGACAGAATCACCTCAGTGGAAAAGGCACTTCCAATAACAGGTCTTCCATAAGCAAGGGGCATGACATGATATCTAAACACACCTGGGGCAGTCTCTCCAAAATTTCCAAATAACTAGGGGCAGATCTCTATCTGAATCGCTTGGGGAATTACGCACGCATTCTAGCAATGAATCATGTGCCATCAAGATTTTTTTTACAGTACTATAACACAACAAACAGTGACAACTCTGTACATCCTGAAGGCGTGGTCATAGTCGGAAAATACTACGCATGAAAAAAGACCCGCTAGGTTGACACACCTAGGCAAAAATAAGGGAATCCCGACGAACCAAAAGGGTTCGGGAAAAATTAGGGATAAAAAATGAAAACAATATGTACACCCGGCAAGTCAAAAACCCTAAAGGGCGGCTTGGGGAAAAAAGGTTATCCCGGTGGACTAAAAACCCGAAAGGGCGGTCCAGGCAAAAGTTAGGGATTTAAAATATATGACTATGTCCCGTCACTTGTCTATCAGTGGAAGACTTATACCTTGATCAACATTCATTAAGAACACCGGAATTGAGAAACAGTTCAGATACGCTCCAAATACGGATGCCATTTTGATACTCATTCAGATTCAGCTTTCAGATACAGTTCAGATACGCTCCAGATATGAATGCCATTCTGATACTCATTTAGATTCAACTTTCAGATACAGTTCAGATACGCTCCAGATACGGATGCCATTCTGATACTCATTCAGATTCAACTTTCAGATACAGTTCAGATACGCTCAAGATACGGATGCCATTTTGATAACCATTCAGATTCAGCTTTCCGATACAGTTCAGATACGCTCCATATATGGATGTCATTCTGATACTCATTCAGATTCAACTTTCAAATACAGTTCAAATACACTCCAGATACGGATGTCATTCTTATACTCATTCAGATTCAACTTTCCGATACAGTTCAGATACGCTCCAGATACGGATGCCATTCTAATACTCATTCAGATTCAACTTTCCGATACAGTTCAGATACGCTCCAAATACGGATGCCATTCTAATACTCATTCAGATTCATCTTTCTTTACAGTTCAGATATGCTCCAGATACGGATGCCATTTTGATACTCATTCAGATTTAGCTTTTAGATACAGTTCAGATACGCTTCAGATACAGATGCCATTCTAATACTCATTCAGATTCAACTTTCAAATACAGTTCAGATACGATCCAGAGACGGATGTCATTTTGAAACTCATTCAACACATGTTTCAAGTAAATTTCAGATACGATCCAGAGACGGATGCCATTCTAACACTCATTCAACACATGTTTCAAGTATAGTTTAGATACGATCCAGAGACGGATTTCATCCTGACACTCATTAAATACATGTTCAAGTGCAATCATGACATATATCCATCCATAAAATCTCCGCATGTACTTTTTCTTAGCATGGTACAAGGGGTAGAGACAGTTGGAAGCGAAGTCACTATCCAATACAAGCCAGTGATACCTATATTCCCGACAGAGCCGAGACAACCAAGGTCCGACCTCCGTATCCCCAAGCAGGTTCCTTTAGAAAGCTGATGTCTGTATTCCCCAGCCGAGCTTTATAATCCTAAACAGTTTATAAAGTTTTCTTCTGAGCAGAGTTTATTTCTCTGACAGCGGAAGCTCAATCTCCAACAGAGATCTTCTCTCCAGTAATGGAAGTTCATCCCCAGCTGAGTTTATTTCTCCAAATCAGTAAATCTTCCAACAAAGTATCTCTCTGCCCCACAGAGTCATTCCCCCGCAGGGTTATTCTCAGACAGAATCCCTCCCGGTAGAATATTCTCAAGCAGAACGGATATAAATCTCCAGCTAATCAGCTTCGGTCACTATCCCCAATAGAAACGAATAACTCAACTCCTTATACTCTCCAACAGTAGTCCAGGATTTATTTTCCCCAACTAGAGAATATCACAATAACATTGCATATCCACGCATCATGGCATGCACATACATATTATACAACACAATCTCATTTATTTTGAGAACATCATTACTCAATACATTTCATACATCATGGCATGTGCATAATTATACAACACAATCTCATTTATTTTGAGAACATCATCATTCAATGTATTTCATACATCATGACATTACATATGACTAACTATTTACCTTTCAGGGAAAGATGCAATCAAGTTCTCACGAGTTCTCTCTGGTTCAGTCAAACCGACACAAAGGCTTCTATTCAAGTTGAAGATATTCCAACACTCTTCAAGATTTTCTATAGTTAAATCAAACCGACACTAAGGTTTCTATTCTAGTTGAAGATGTTCTAAGATTTTCGCCTGGGTCAGCCGAATCACCACTAAGATTCCCCTGATTTCTATGCCACTCAAAGTTAATCTGAGAGGTCTCCTGGGTTTAGTCAAATCGATACTAAGATTTCTATCTCAGTTGAAGACCCTCACACATTTTGATGTTCATTGGTGTTCTCGCTCCAGATAAAATGTCATCATCATTGATCGTTGTGGGGAATTCCCTAATGTCTCATTCTGATGACCCTCACACATTCTGATGGTCATTGATGTTCTCAGTCCAGAGAAAATGTCATCATCATTGATCGTTGTGGGGAATTCCCTAATGTCCCACTACTTGGCATTAGGGGAGGCATTGCCTACAACCCCTGTTTAGCTCTAAGGCAGTTTGGGTATGCCCGGAGGGATTGCCCTCATGATATGCTGATTCCTGACTTGGTTTTTGACTTCGACAATGATGCGCAAGGACTTCGAAAAAGGTTCATCATAGCTTGAAGGAGGCCCAACAAAGTGGATAGTAAGACACTAGGGCACAAGAATTCCATCCCCCTTGAGCCTTATCTCAAGTGGGTACGAACCCACGCCCAGAGTCTTATGATGCCATACTCCCACATTCTCCCCGTGATCAAAGAGCCTGTTATGGAAGGAGAGGTTCCATACACCCTCCTACATCTAGACATGCCAACATCATTGGAAGAATTACAAAAGAGTTGGATCCAACTCAAAGAAGAATGGAATACTTTTGAAGCCAGCTTCTATGCCAGTGAGAAGAAGGTTTTAGAGCTTACTCGCCGACTTCACGAGGAGGAAAATCTCAACACTTACATCACACCAAAGAGGATGCGCGATGTCTTTTTACATTAAGAATTTTGTAATATTTTGCCCATGGGGCACTTATGTACTAACAAATTTCTTCTTAAATATGACGTGTGTTCTTTTTGTTTACAACAAATTTGAATTTTTGAATCCTTGAATGCATTACATGAATAACATATCATTCATCATATGCATAAATAGGTCTTCACACCAGGTTTCCTTATCTTTCTGATGTTTATTTCAGTAAGATGGATTTGGAGCAGACGGTTAAGGATCTGCAAGCACAAAATTCGCAATTCCAACAACTCCTCATAACCTTAGCAAAGGGTCAGGAGGACCTTAAAGCACTGTTGGAGAAAGATAAAAAGAAAAAGAAGAAAAGACCTGGTGTGGTCATTATGGGAAGAAGGTTTGAAAACCATACTAGAAAAGTTCTCGAGTTCCCCTCAACGTCTGATGAAGGGGCTGGTAAAGGAAAAGGAACTGCGATGCCTTCTGAATCTGAAGTTGAAGAAGAATAAGAGGAAGAGGATGAAGATTACTCCGAACAGCAATATCCCCCGGCGGATGATAAGTTTAAAAACCTTGAGGATCGATTGGTAGCCATGGAGTTGCAAAGGGTACCTGGTTTAGATTTCGAAGAACTAGGGTTGGTCGCTGGGATCGTCATTCCTCCCAAGTTCAAAGTTCCTACATTTGCTAAGTATGACGGTTTGTCCTGTCCAAAAATGCATCTGAGATCCTACGTCAGAAAGATCCAACCCCACTCTTCTGATAAGGATATTTGGGTCCATTTTTTCCAAGACAGTTTGCCAGGCACACAATTGGACTGGTTCTATCAACTCGAAAGATCGGAGGTTCATAACTGGGAAGACTTAGCTGCTGCTTTTTACCGATAATACCAATACAACGTTGATTTAGCGCCTACTCATACTCAACTACAAAGTATGGGTATGGTTTCTAATGAGGGATTTAAGGAATATGCCCAGAAGTGGCGTGATTTGGCTGGAAGGGTGCAGCCACCTTTGTCGGATAGAGAATTAGTTGACATGTTTTTAGGGACCCTGTCTGGCCCTTTCTTCAATCATTTAATCGGGAGTTCCTCTGCAGGATTCACCGAATTAATTTTGACCAGTGAAAGAGTCGAGGCTGGCATTAAAAGTGGTAAGATTCAGAAAGATGCATCTGCATCCACTGCTATTAAGAAGACCTTCCCAGCTAGGAAGGAAGTTTCTGCTGTTTATTCTCAGAAAAGCCAAGGAAGAATGGGGCGCCGACCAATGGTAGGGGCTGTAATGATCCAAAACTCTTCAAATGATCAACCTCGCAGTAATCAGCCAAGATCTAATCATCAAAGGGTAGAAAGGCCACAACGGCAGTTTACCCAAATCAACATGACACCGACTCAAGTACTCCCTCATCTGTTAAAGCTGAATCTCACCAATTTGAAGGAAGCGCCAAAGAACCCTAATACCTCTTCTCCATATTACCACTCCAATGCAAAATGTGCTTACCACTCTGACAGTGTAGGGCATGATACCAACAACTGTTGGGCTCTTAAGAACAAAATCCAAGACTTGATTGACGCCAAGGAGGTAGAATTCGATGCGCCCGAAAATCCGAATGTGATTTCTGCCCCAATGCCCAAGCACGGTCGTAATGTTCATGCCATCATGGAAGACCTTCATGTTACCAATGTTGTTGACCTTTTGACTCTATTACCAATGATTAAAGTGAATTTGATGAGAGCCGGGATATTCCCAGGCTGTGGAAAAGACTGTTACTTTTGTTTAAACATACGATTTGACTGCCCCATGTTGAAATCAGGCATCCAACGCCTGATGGATACCCAAGAGATACTCTTCAAAAGACTTCTGTTGATACCTTCACTCCTGTTACTCCTGCCACCTTTGTTACTCCGACCAATGACATTGCAATAATAACCATCCCCGACAATCTTCCCATGGCTTGCAAAAGGCCTGTCAAGATTACGCCTGATCCTAAGTTTGTGCCATTGAAAATCACCATGCCGGGGCCTGTCCCGTATGAATCTAACAAGACGATACCATGGAACTACAGAGGAGAAATCTTCTATCATGGTATCAAACAGATTGAATCAGTCCAAGAGAATTCTGATGATGAAACCCCTGATATAGGGAATATTGCGGGAACGAGCAAGATAACTCGCAGCGGAAGGATATTTTCTCCGGAGATTGCTCCTCCACGAGCAGTCTTCAGACCCTCGAGAGTTCCTGTGCCTATCAAGCCATCTGTGCAAAGCCCGATAATTGAAGATGTTGATGTACCCAAAGCTGGACCCTCTGATGTTACTTCCAATAAAGTTAAGGGGATACTAGAAGCGCCTGTCAGGACGAAGGCTCATAGTGTGGTTATCCCCGAGACCACCCAGAAAGAGATGGAAGAAATCTTAAAGATAATCAAGAAGAGAGACTATGATGTCGTGGAACAGCTAGGGCAGACCCCTTCCAAAATCTCCATGTTGGCTCTCCTACTCTGCTCTGAGGCTCATGCTAAGGCCTTAATAAAATTTCTAAAGACGGCACACGTGCCTCAAGAAACTTTGGCTTCCTTCCTTCCCTTGGGGGTCATCTCTGAATGTACTACCAAAGAAGGCATTGGATAGACTGGACTGCGAGGGTTTGACCCTGAAGCCTAGTAACATCGTTGTTAGAGCCTTCAACGGTTCTAAGATGATAGTTCATGGAGAAGTGGACATTCCTATCAAAGTGGGCACATAAATTTTCAACTCTACCTTTTATGTGATGGACATGCGTCCTTCATATTCTTGCTTGTTGGGAAGGCCGTGGATCCACTATGTTGGGGCAGTTACCTCCTCTTTACACCAAATGCTAAAGTATCCTGTTCAGGGTAAGATTATAACGGTGCATGGTGAGGAAGAGTACATGATAGGTCACCTCAACTTCTTCCGCTATGTGGAGTTGGATGGCGAATTCATAGAAACGCCTTTCCAACATTTCGAGGAAGTTTCTCCTGAAGTCGCGGTTGCAAAGACAATGACAGATGTGCCTATCGTTTCCAAGCCTGTGTCTAGGATGGCATCCCTCAAAGATGCGGAGGCTGTAATCAAAGAAGGAAGGAATACAATGTGGGGGCAACTGCTTGATTTTCCTCACAAGGCGGACAAGTTCGGACTAGGTTTTACTACTGCTGGCCAAAAAGCTGTGCGTCGCTCCAGGGCCGGAGGACCACCCGTAAAAATCACTCACCATTGAATTAATGCCTTAGAAGATGATGATGAAGAAGACAACTTTGAAGATTGGATCTTTCCAACTGTCGAAGGAGGATTAAGCAACTGGGAAGCGAAGGACTTCGTTCCCATCACTTTCATCAACCAGTAATTTATCTTTGAACAATTTCCTATTTTGGTCTGTAATAACTAAACAATTCATACACTATTTTCACCTTATGCCTTGCCTGGGGCATATTGGCCCATTTGTAAGGGCTTGATTTTCTTCATTATCATATGCCATGTTTAATGAATCATTGGACGTTTTCATCTATAAACTGTTGTGTTCATTTTCTTTCCTTTTACATTTTGTTTTGTTTAAGGATGGCTATCCGTTACACACACCCACACTCATAAAATGCAGGTACCCATCCACTCTGGATTCCATGGGTGACTATTCTGTTTTAGCCTTCGGTAACTCTGAAGATTTGGTCAATCATGCCGAGTACGAAGGTGGTGAAGACTGTGAAGTGTCTGGAGAGTTAGCCAGACTTCTGCAACAAGAGGAAAGGGCTATTCTGCCCCATGAAGAGTTGCTAGAAACCATCAACTTGGGAACAGAGGAAGACAAGAAAGAGGTTAAGGTGGGTGCCAACCTGGAACCAAGTGTCAAAGAGCGCTTAGTGCGGTTATTGAATGAATATGTTGAAATTTTCGCCTGGTCCTATGAAGACATGCCGGGACTAGACGCAAACATTATGGTTCATCGTCTCCCTACAAGAGAAGACTGTCCACCGATCAAACAAAAAGTCTGTCGAATGAGGCTCGACATGTCTGAAAAGATCAAAGCTGAAGTGATGAAGCAATTCAATGCTGGTTTTCTGGCTGTTACTTCCTATCCACAATGGGTTGCTAACATTGTGCCCGTGCCTAAGAAGGACGGCAAAGTCAGAATGTGTGTGGACTATCGGGATTTAAATAGGGCTAGCCCTAAAGATGATTTTCCACTGCCACACATTGACATCTTAGTTGACAACACAGCTCAACACAAGGTATTTTCCTTCATGGACGGATTCTCGGGATACAACCAGATCAAAATGGCCCCCGAAAACATGGAGAAAACTACTTTTGTCATGCAGTGGGGTACCTTCTGCTACAAAGTGATGCCATTCGGACTGAAGAATGTCGGGGCAACCTATCAACGCGCCATGGTAGCTTTGTTTCATGACATGATACATCATGAGATTGAAGTTTACGTAGACGATATGATAGCCCGTTCACAGACAGAAGAGGAACCCCTTGACCATCTGCAAAAGCTGTTTGTCAGATTAAAAGAGTATAAGCTCAGACTGAACCCAAGCAAGTGCACTTTTGGAGTCAGGTCTGGTAAAATTTTGGGATTTATCATCAGCAACAAAGGCATTGAGCTTGATCCTGCTAAGGTCAAAGCTATACAGGAAATGCCTGCCCCCCGCACTAAAAAGGAGGTTAGAGGTTTCTTGGGACGCTTAAACTATATTGCGAGGTTCATCTCTCACCTAACATCTACCTGTGAGCCAATTTTCAAGTTGTTGAAGAAAGATCAGGTAGTTGAATGGAATAATGATTGTCAAGTTGCTTTTGATAAGATCAAGGAGTATTTACTGGAACCTCCTATCTTAATGCCACCCATCGAAGGAAGGCCGTTAATCATGTATCTGACTATTTTGGATAACTCAATGGGGTGCGTACTGGGCCAACATGACGAGTCTGGCCGAAAAGAGCATGCCATTTATTACCTTAGCAAAAAGTTTACCGACTGTGAGACTCGCTACTCACTGCTCGAGAAAACTTGCTGCGCTTAAGTATGGGCTTCTCGCCGGCTAAGGCAGTATATGTTGACTCATACCACTTTGTTGATTTCCAAGATGGATCCAATTAAGTATATCTTCGAGAAGCCTACTTTATATGGAAGAATCGCTAGATGGCAAATGATCCTGACTGAGTATGATATCCAGTATACTACCCAAAAAGCTATAAAGGGGAGTGTACTAGCTTACCATCTAGCTCATCAAGCCGTCGAAGATTACCAATCTATGAGATTCGACTTCCCTGACGAGGACATCATGACATTGGACAACATTGAAGGTAACAGACCGTATGACGGACCTGAACAAGGATCCCGATGGACCCTGTACTTTGATGGTGCTTCAAATGCACTTGGGAACGGTATCGGTGCGGTACTTATTTCTCCGGAAGGTTGCCATACACCCTTCACTGCCCGACTTTGCTTCAGCTGTACCAACAACATGGATGAATATGAAGCTTGCATCATTGGTCTCAAGGCTACTATAGACTTGGGAATCAAATCTTTGGTCGTATTTGGGGACTCGGCTTTGGTTATCAGTCAAGTCAAAGGAGAGTAGGACACTAAACATCCTAATCTTATCCCATACAAAGAACATGTCTTGACGTTGTTGCCTCATTTCGAGCAGATTAATTTCGAGCACTTCTCGCGAGAAGAAAATCAGCTAGCAGATGCTCTGGCTACAATGTATTCCATGTTTAAACTCGACTGGAATAACGAGGCTCCCCAAATCACCATCGAGCGAATGGATGAACCTGCGCACTGTCATGAGATTAATACCGAAGAAGTAGTGGAACAACCCTGGTTTCATGAAATCAAAAGGTATCTCCAGACTCGAGAATACCCTGAAGGAGCTTCCGTCAATGACAAAAAGTTCTTAAGGAGATTTGCTGCCAAGTTATTCCTGAGCAATGGTATCCTTTATAAGCGCAACCATGATTGTGTTCTACTTCGTTGTGTGGACAAGGTTGAAGCTGAGTTGATCATGACCGAGATATATAGTGGCACATTTGGCAACCACTTAAGCGGATATACGATGGCTAAGAAGACTCTAAGGGAAGGCTACTACTGGTCTACCATGGAAGCTGATTGTCATCAACATTCCCGTACTTGCCACAAATGTCAAGTCTACACCGACAAAGTACATACTCCTCTTGTTCCTCTCAACGTGCTAACAGCTCCTTGGCCATTCGCAATGTGGGGAATCAACATGATTGGAGAGATCAAGCCTACGGCATCCAATGGACATCGCTTCATCTTGGTCGCTATTGATTATTTTACCAAGTGGGTCGAAGCAGCTTCCTACGCCTCTGTTACAAATAATGTGGTTTCCCGCTTCATCAAGCAGAATCTCATATGTCGGTATGGTATCCTCGACAGGATTATCACGGACAACGGTACAAACCTGAATAACGCTATGATCACCGCTCTGTGCGAGCAGTTCAAGATTTATCATCACAATTCATCTCCCTATCGGCCAAAGATGAACGGTGTTATTGAAGCCGCGAACAAAAATATCAATAAGATCATTCAAAAAATGACAGTCACCTACAAGGACTGGCATTAGATGTTACCGTTTTCTCTACATGGATATCGTACCACGACGTGTACTTCAACAGGGGCAACCCCTTTCTCTTTGGTATATGGAATGGAAGATGTTTTACCAATGGAAGTTCAGATTCCTTCCTTAAGGATTATGAAGGATGCTAGTTTGAGTGAAGACGATTGGATTCAGACCCGGCTTGATCAACTTAACTTGATTGACGAGAAACGACTTACTGCTGTTTGTCATGGTCAGACGTATCAAAAACGGATGATCAAGGCTTTCAACAAGAAATTCAGGCGTCAGGTATATCAAGTCGGAGATCTTGTAATCAAGCGGATCATCTTGCCGCAAAGTGATCCCAGGGGAAAGTGGACTCCTACTTACGAAGGACCATTTATGATCAAGAACATCTTTTCTGGTGGGGCAATGATTTTGACCACCATGGACTGCGACGACTTGCCGCACCCTGCGAACACAGACTTAGTCAAAAGATAGTACGCATAAAACGAACCGATAATTGAAAACCCGAAAGGGAGACTTGGGCAAAAATGGGCATCCCGGTGAATTGAAAACTCGAAAGGGCGGTTCAGGCAAAAATTAGGGATAAACAAAAAAAAATTGTACACCCGGCAAGTTGAAAACCTGAAAGGGCGACTTGGGCAAAAAAGGGTTTCCCGGTGGACTGAAAACCCGAAAGGGCGGTCCAAGAAAAAATTAGGGAATTAAAGCGTATGATTATGTCTCGTCGGATCACTTTAAGGACAATCTCTTCACCAACAAGCTCTAGGCTTCTGATCAATCCAATCGTCGGCGGACGAAGCAGCGAGTGGACAAGATACTCAGAGTTGTGAAGGCTATAGCAGAATGGGAACCCCATGGAATTATTGCACATAGCCATCTTTCTTTTGTATAAAATTTTTCTCAATTTACGACAACATTCTCTTACTGAGATGTTTGTCTCCTTTGTACAAAGATACTTACAAAAGTTAATACAAAAATACTTCAAAGTGAAAAAATTTGCTTGCCTTTCCTTTCTTTTTACACTTATGTTTTATTTGAAAACGTCCAATGTTTTGTTAAATAGGCATATGCATTTGAATATAATCACTGCTTACAAATAAAACGAAATTGAGAAAGGATAATTACTGATAGGTTGAAGGTGTAGGAAGATATCTTTGTGTTATTCAAGAAGAAATCCCCTGCAGTATGTCATTCAGATCCTCAATAAAGTCAAAACCTTGGAGTATATATCCCCCGCGGAGTTCAATTTCAAGATCCCCAGCGGAGCCAGTGTATTCTAAACTTTATCCCCCAGCGGATTTAAATTTCAAAGTTCCCATCAGAGTTAAGTCTCCAAACTCTCGATCCCCAGTGGAGCCCGAAAACCCTGAAATAACTATCCCCCAGCGGAGCTAGAATATTCTAAACCTTCTTCCCCAGTGAAGTCAAACTTCCAACTTTAATCCCCGCGGGAACTATTCAGCTTTCCCCAATTTCCCCAGCAGGTTATCTTAAAAAGTATAAGAATCAACCAGATAACAGTTAACTTCTTGTCTTATCCACAACTAGGACGATTCCCTAGTAATTTGGCATACAACCCAAAACTCCTGATTTATCTGGAAGAATAAACACTCTCCCCACAGAGTTACTTCCCAACAGATTGAGGATTCTAGTTCTTGTTTCTCCACCAAAGCCTCCCAGGTTTAATTCCCCAGTAGAGGTCGTTGTAGTTTTCCTTATCTCCCAGGAAAGACATCAAGGATTCTCATTCCCCGCAGAGGTTGTCAAAGCTCTTGTTAGATCCCCACAAGTCACCCAGGATTTTCAATCCCCAACAATGGTCCCATGATTTCTCATTCTCAACAATCAAAGATCTTTAATCCCTAAGCAGTCAGCAAGGATTTATGATCTTCGACAATCAAAGATTTTTTGAATCCTCAACATCGGTCAGGAATTTACTTTCCCGGCAGCAGTCAAAATTTCATTATCTCCAGTTATCAAGGATTTATTTTCCTCAGCAAGACAGCTAATCAGCTTACATGCGCATACATTACATTCATATATCATAAACATTGATGAAACACATTTCATTACATCATACATATCATGCAACATAACTTTGTGTTTTAGCTAACATTTTACCCTTTTCAGGATAAGATTAAAAGGCTATCGTTAACAATTATTCAGATACAGTATGGATACACCCCAGACACGGCGGTCATTCTACTACTCATTCAGACTTCAGCAATCCGATATAGACTAGATACGCTCCAGACACGGCGGCCATTCTATCTCTCATTCAGATTCAATTATCAAATTCAAGTTCAGATACGCTCCAAACACGGACGTCATTCCGACCCTTACACCAGAAGTTTGATTCTCCCCAGTGCAGTCGCCACAGAAGTTATTTTGTCACTTATTCAGATCCCAGTTACAGTTTCAGATACATTCCAGACACGGAAGTCATTCTGCTACTCATACAGATCTCAACTTCAGATACAGTCCAGATACGCTCCGGACACGGTTGCCATTCTGCCACTTATTCAGAACTTATCCCCAGCACCTAGATGCTCCATACACAGATGTTTCTCTGTCCTCCATTCAAATACAGTTACAGCTTAGATACGCTCTAGACACAGACGCCATTCCCCTGCTCATACAAACCCAATCTCCAGATACAACTCAGATACGTTCCAAGTACAGATACCATTCAGATGTTCATTCTACTGGTTTTCAACAAACAAATCTTAGATGGCATCTTTAAGCCCATCTCCAGCAAGATTCTACCATCTCCAAATGGCATCTTTAAGCCCATTCCCTCAATAATATTTTGACAAGTGCAAATTTACGGGCACTCTAGTGTCCAATCCTCTTTTACCTTCGAGTCACGAAAGGCAAACTTGTCAATCTAACTCTTCAGGTTCAAGAAGATTAAACAGGGGCAACTGTTGTACCCCAAAATTTGCCCTCTCATTTTATCAACATTTCTCATCACAAGACTCTTGGAACTCAAGACCAAGATAGGGTTTGCTCTGCTCAAGACACATCCTTGCACTGTTGACCTAAATTAGAGTTTGAGTTTGCACATGGATTTTTTGACCTTCAATGTCCAAATTGACTTTCATACTACATGTTGGACTCATAAGTTTGTCCATACCAAATTTCAAGCCTTGAATCAAATTTTTGCCCAGTCAATTGGATAGTTGACCTAGAAATCAGCTGTATTGGGGAAAAAGTCAATTGTGACCAATCTACAGTCAAACCTCATGAATTTTGACCCACATCAACATTATGAACTCATATGAGCCATTTGATCAAGTTTGGACCACAATTCCACAAGAAATTTGATCAGATCACCAAAAGGGCAAAATGGTCATTTTTAGGGTTTTGACTGTACAGAGGCAATTTTTGACTGTTTGACCTAGCCAATGGCAAATCAAGCTCAACCATGGACTCAAGGACTCAATGGCATCATCCTAACTTATTCAACAAGTTCAAAAGATCTCAAATACATTGGATTGACAGATGAATTTTTCAGTCAACTGATCAAAATTTGACTGTACACTGAAAAGTCAAACTTTGACTTTTTGGTCAAAATCAAGTGTCAAGGGTCATTTTTCATCAAGATATGCCAAATTATGAAACTTGTTCATCAAGAAACCCAAAATTGCAAATTAGGGTTTGAAATTGAAAATTTTCATAACTTAGAAATTTTCTAAGTTATGAAATTTTCTTAATTTTTCCTAACTTTGCCCCACATTTTCACCAAGATGCAAATGGATTCAAATAAAACTTAAAACATGAAAGTTGTAGTCCTCCACAAAGTCTACAACTTTGATTCACAAAGTTTTCTCAAAATAAGCATGGATCTCAAGTTATGAGTTTTGGTACAAGGGTCCCTAAAACTTTTAACTTAGAGAAGTTTTGCCCTAGTTTAGGCAGGATTTTGACCCATCTTCTTGGCCATTTTAAACATAGTTCCACTTGTATTCTCAAGTTTCATTTCAAAGATGGATTATATTACTTGTTGCAAGCTTTCCAAATTGTCCAAGAACTCCTCAAACACATTTGTGGTTAGGGAGAATCGAATGCTTGAAGTTGGCAAAAACTCACTTTGTATCCATGGCCAATACATGTTCATACAAGTTGCAAAATCTGTCCAAACTAGCTTTGTACTTAATTACAGGTCTCTAAATCCTTTAACACTCAAAAATTGAATGCAAACTCATTGGACATTAGTGTTATTCTTATCATTAGAGCTTGGCACAATGAATAAGTCCATTTTTGGCATAAAGGTGGCACTTCCATTTTCATAAAGGCAACTTTATGTCAACATTGCTTCTCTTGAGCCTTGGACCTATTTCTTTGCAACAAACAAGTTCCACAAACTCAGGCAAAGGTACAAGAAACTTGTGCATTCTTGGAGATAGCCTGTACAGGCCTACCTCATTTCACTTCACACTTTTCTTTCAAAACAAGTCAACTTGCCAAAAGGACATAACTTGAGCATCTGATATATTAAACTCTAGCCAACATTTCAAACAAGTTTTGCACATCCCTGTGAGCCAAAAACATGAGCCATTCATCCCTCAAACACCCATGTACACAAAAATCACATTTTCTTGCAAAACAGGGCAGGCCCTGCAGAATCACTTCCATTTTCACATCCACTCATGCGTTTTGCTTGCAACCAGTTCCAATACCTTCCATTCAACTCACTCAAACTATCCCAAACCTCCATTGCCAACTGTAACTCCATTTACAGTGTTCACCATTTTTGTTTCAAGCTTGTGCAGGTTGACTTCTAGAGACTGATTCAGGGACATTCAAGGCAAGCTAGCAATTGGAAAAGATCAAGTGAAGTTCAGGCAAGCTACCAGACACCTCAAAACTTGTTGAGAAGCTCTGCATTGTCCAACTCGAATCCAACTGAAACAGGATGTTCAAAGTTGGAACCAGGCGCGCGCGTGTTTGACAGTTCTGGAGGTTGAAGATGAAGTCTGGGTTGGGCCTGGCCTTCTTGCTGTCTGCACCCCCATTTTGCTAAATGCACCCCTGGCCCATTTTCTTTATATTTTGTTATTTTTGCATTTTAATTTCATTTCTGACTTTATTATTTTATTTCCAAACATAAAAAATGCTTAAAAAATATTTTCATAATTTTTTACATTTATTTGGTATTTATTTTAATTTTTTCTAATATAGAAAACATTTTAATACCTTTTTATTATTTTTTTAAATTTAAAAAACAATGTAAATAATAATTTTACTTTTATTTCTTATTTTCATTCATACTGAAAATATTTTCTTGAATATATTTTATTTTTGTAAATATTTTATTTTATTTTATACATACTTAATATATTTAATATATATATATATATATATATATATATATATATATATATATATATATATATATATATATATATATATATATATATATATATATATATATATATATATATATATATACTTTTATTTTATTAAAAAACATAAGATAAAAATACAAAACTATTACATTTTTATTTTTATTATTATTTATACTAAAAAACACCTTTTTTTTAAATATATTTCATTTTTGTACATATTAATATATTTTTGTATATAAATAATATATAATATTCATCTTCTTAAAAAGAAATTAGGGTTTACCCTAAAATAAATAAAATTAATCCTTTTTTTATTTATTTATTTCTTTATATTTCTTTACATTGAAAATATTTTTACATACATAAAAACTTCTTTTTTTTGCATAATACATTTTATTCTATATTTATTTATTTTGTTTATTTAAATATTGTACATTTAAATATTGATGCATTTGAGATTCAATTTGGTTGTAATAACTTAGGGTTTATATTTCTTGTCAAATATCCCCTTATCCAAAATTGTACCCCCATCTCCATAATCATGTTGTAATAGCTTAGAATTTAAAATTCTCGCACTTTTACGCTTTCAATTATGCCATGATTAGAGAATTAGAGTTTGTATGCCAAAATCAAATTAACAAATAGTTTGACCTAATCAAAGACAAAAATGCATGAAAAACAAACACAATGCACACTTACACCCCTAGGGTTACAATCATGTTGCCTTCAAAAATAGGCCATGGTATGCATGTTGAGTACTTTGGCAAAACAAAAACAAAACAAAAGATCATAGTCCCTCGATGACGCTACCTGAGTTGCCTAGATAAAAATGATCAAGTCCCTCAAGAAAATTGCCAAAAATACATGACACAATTGCTATCATGGTCTATACGATGACCCACGTCTTTCCCGTTTAACATCCTAACACAAGGTTGTTCACCAAATACAATGGTGAAACAACACTGTTAAAATGGTTAAAAACATAAGAAATATCTTTGAGTAAAATGGGGTAGATAACTCTTAGTTACTTGATCAAAAGCTTGCAAAAAAATCCTTGCTATTTTCAAACACACTTCAGAACACAATTTCAAAATCCAACTCTCAAACATTGGAAACTTTTCAAAGGAAAAAAACACCTTTGTATACATTCAAACATGAATCATTACAAAGGTTGCCACAACGATGGCCTCTTTTCAAAACATCTTTTAAAACCACACACAAAGCACCATTTCAAACAATTAAAGAGCACCATTTCAAACAATTGAAAAGCAAAGCAAATGATCTAAACAAGTAACTAAGAGCCCATGGATAACCATGGATTAAAAGGGTGCTTGCATCTTCCCTTTTCATAATCTACTCCCCGAACCCAAGAAAACATCTTAAAGGTCTGTCCTGTGCTTTTTGACCTTTCCTTAGGATAAAATAAAAAGTCGGTGGCGACTCTTGCTAAACCGAAACATTTGCGAACACAAACGCAAAACCTCAAGTCAGTTCTCCCACCGTATCACACCTTTGTTTAGGCAACCTTTGTAATGATTCTTGTTTGAATGTATACAAAGGTTTTGTCTTTTGAAAAATGTTTCAAAGTTTGAAAATTTTTTTGGAAAATGTTTTGAAATTGTATGTGTTTGTTTGAAAATTGCAAGGATGTTTGCAAGTTTGATCAAGTAACTAGGAGTTGTCTACCCTACTCAAAGATCTTTCCTACACATTTTTAACCCTTTGACATTGTTGTTTTACCATTGTATTTGGTAAACAACCCTATCTTTGGATGTTAAACGGGACGGGCGTGGGTCATCGTATGACCATGATAACAATATTGCCAAGTATCTTAGCAAGTTTTTGAGGGACTAGATCATTTTTGTTTAGGCAACCAAGATAGCGTCATCGAGGGACTATGATCTTTTTATTTTGATTGATTTTGCCAAGATACCTAGCATGCATGGCCATTTTAAGGTAACAAAGTGGATGAAACCCTAGGGGTGCTTGTGTGCAAGGTGTTGTCATTTTTCATGCATTTTTGTCTTGTGTTTAGTCATGTTATTTGTTTGATTTTGGTCTTTGCATACAAAACCCTAATCTTACTATCATGCATATAAAAGCAATAAAATGCCTAAAAGTAAATCTAAGACTATTACAACATTATTATGGGGAGAGGGATACAAGTTTGAATAGGGGAATATTGCTCAAAATAAAAACCCTAAAACTATTACAACCATATTGAATTTATTGTACAAATAAATAAATAAGCAAATATTTAAATATTAAACAAAATGTAAATATGCACAAATGTTTTTTTGTATTTATTTTATGTATGTAAAATAAATTTATTTAAGTCTTAAAAATAAGAGAAAATAAAAATGATTATTTTTGGAAAGGGTAGAAACCCTAATTTTTGCTTTAAGAAAATAATGCTTTCTAATTATTTATTTATCCTTTTTTATGTACAAGAAAATAAATAAAAATATATAAAAATGTTAAAAAATAATATTTGTGAGAAAATAATATTTTAAGTATAAAAATAAAAATGTATAACATTTTAATATTATTTATAAGTTTATTTAAGAAAATAAAAGTATATTATTATTAGTAAACTATTTTTATGCCCAAAAAATAATAAAAATAATAAAATAAAAATATAAAAATTAAGAAAATATTTTTGGTGATTTTTAATATTTAGAAAAAATAATAAAAGTCAGGAAGTATAAAAGAAATGAGAAAATATACAAAAATGAAGAAAATGGGCTAAGGGGGTGCAGGAAGTAAACATGGGGGTGTCAAAAGTCAAGCAAGCCAGGCCCAACCCATGTCCCACTTCGTCCCTGTCCTTGGAACAAAAACGTGCGCCCTGTACTTCAAATCTGTATCTCCTACATACGTGCTTAAAAATAAAATCTTGCAACATGAAAGTTATAGCTCATCATCACACGATTCTAATGATATTAAAAACTTGATCTAACTCTAAGAAACCAGGGAGAATTTCAGTGCCCCTAATTTATGACCTAGTTTTTTCAGCAACTTCAACATCCAAATTCCCATAGCTCAGTTAATATAAATACAAGCTATGCATATGTGCAACTCAAAGACATTAAGGACTACATTTTTTCTTCACAAACCTAAGCCTAATGATGCCTAAATAAGGAGATAGAAGTTTGAAAATTACTTGTTTCAGTCAAGTTTGAATATGGCAATGCAGCAACTTTGAATGAGGCCTGAAGGACTTTTGAGCTTGCTTAATGTTCCCTTGACCTTTCCCAATGCTTAGCTTGCTTGGAAATGATCTGAAACTCCTTGTAGAACTCAACCTGCAAAGCTTCAAAACGAAAATGGTGAAGTGTGAAAACGAGGTTACAGTTGCAAAGCCTGTACATGGCTACTCCTTAGCTGCACATAGTTGGTGAGCTTTTCCTGATGTTTGTGGATGTTGTTTGTATCAAGATATCAAGTCCAATGCTCTAGATAAACAAAATTGCAAAAAATGTGCTTTATGGAAATGGCATAGTAACCTTTTTGCCATTTTTGGAATAACTCTTTGTGTAATGCTCCATAACTCAGAATAATGCCTTTGTACAATGTATTTGCATTTAATTAAGGAGTGTGGAAAGGATTTAGACCTGTAAAACAAGTACAAGCATGATCCAAACTGATTTGCAACTTGTATCAATGTGAAAAATGCCATGGACAAAAGTGAGAAAATGCTATTTTTATTCCTTCGATTCTCCCTAAACATAAATGATTTTGGAGAGTTATTGGACATTTTGGAAAGCTTGTAACATGCTCTACAATCAATCTTTGAAATTAATTTTGAGATTCCACTTGGAACTATGTGAACAATTGCCATGAAGATAGGTCAAAATCCTGCCTAAACTAGGGCAAAATTTCACTAAGTTAAAAGTTTCATGGACCCCTATTCAAAAAATCATAACTTGAGATACAAGCATCTTTTGGGGAAACTTTGTGAATCAAAGTTGTATATTTTGTGGAGGACTACAACTTTCATGTTGGAAGTTTTCTTTGAATCCAATTGCATCATGGTGAAAAAAGTGGGAAAAGTTGGGAAAAAATAAGAAATTTTCATAACTTAGAAAATTTCTAAGTTATGAAAATTTTTCATTTTAAACCCTAATTTCCAAAATTAGGTTTCTTGGTGAACAAGTTTCATTTTTTGATACATCTTGATGAAAAATGACCCTTGGCACTTGATTTTGATCAAAAAGTCAAAGTTTGACTTTTCAGTGTACAGTTTATTTTTGATCAGTTGACTGGAAAATTCATTTGTCAATCCAATGCATTTGAGATCTTTTGAACTATGTGATTATGTCAAGATGATGCCATTTAGTCCTTGAAACCATGCTTGAACCCAATTTGCCATTGGCTAGGTGAAAAATCAGAAATTGCCCTTTTATAGTCAAAACCCTAAAAATGACCATTTTGCCCTTTTGATGATTTGATCAAATTTCTTGAGGAGTTGTGGTCCAAACTTGATCAAATGGTTCATATGATTCTATAATTTTGATGTGGATAAAAAATTACGAGGTTTGTCTGTAAATTGGCCACAGTTGACTTTTTCCCCAATACAGTTGATTTTTAGGTCAACTGTCCAATTGACTGGGCAAAAATGTGATTCTAGGCTTGAAACTTGGTATGCATAATCTTAGAGGTCCAACATGAAGTATTAAAGTCACATGAGGCATTGGAAATCCAAAAATCCCTGTGCAAACTCAAATCCTAATTTCAGGTTATCAGTGCAAGGAGATGTCTTGTGAGGAGAATCTAGATAAAATGAGAGGGCAAATTTTGGGGTACAACAGCTGAGTCTCCAAATACCTTTAAGGACTTTATTCCCAAATCTATGGCGGCTTTGAGACCCATAATACACACTTCATATTCCGCCATATTATTGGTACAATTGAAACAAAGTCTTGCAGTGAAGGGAGTATGACATCCTTCAGGGGATAAGATCACAACACCTATGCCATTACCGAGTGTGTTGGAGGCTCCGTCAAAAACCAAGGTCCATCGCTGTTGTAACCCAAAATTTCCCCTCTCATTTCACTCAATACATGCCTCTATAGGTCCTCAATTGCTCAAGGATGACTAAGGATTGATCAGACAAATCCTCCTCCTAAGGCAACAAGCTTCAAACTACGGTTTCACTGCTCATCAAGATGGTTGAAGTACAAGAGTCCCAAATTCTTTCCATGGTCCCAATATGTTCTCAAGATCATCCATGTCAAGTTTCATTCCTTGCACAAGAAGTTTGCTCGGCCACCTGCTCAGATGCCTGAAAATCAACTGTACTAAGTCAAAAGTCAAATGTGGCCCATATACAGTCAAACTTCAAGATTTTTGGTCAACATCAACATTTTGAATAGATATCCATCATTTTATCAAGGGTTGATCATGATTCCTCAAGGAATGCCCCAAATTCATCAAAACCAAAAGGTTGCTAAATTAGGGTTTCTTAGGAAAAGTCAACCAAACTTTGACCAGGCATAACTTCTTCATACTTTATCAGAAATTTTCCATCCAAGGCTCATTTTTAAGAGGATACAATTCCCTACAACTCATATTTATCCTAAAAGTTCAAAATATCCACTCATCAAAAGATATGAATTCTACATTATAGGTCCTTTTGAAAAGTCAACAAAAACACTTTTTGGGTCAAAGCTTCTTACATGAACATGGAAGACCCAATTGAGATGAAACCAAAAGGGTTGTTTAGGGGACATCCTAAGCTTTCAAAAAAGTAAAATAAAAACCTCTTAGGGTTAAAATTGAGGGAGTTGTGTATTGTCAAAGTTGACCAATTTTTGGAAATGTGCATGAAGTCAACATTGATCAAAATGACCTTTTTTTGCAAATGGGCCCATGTTTTCTTGTTTGAAACTTGTTCCTAAGATGGCCCACGACCCCTGAGCTTATCCACCTATTATTTTATTATTTTTATTATTTATTTTGTTTTTTATCCATTTAAATCAAAATAAAACAATTTAAATAGTAGAATAATCAAATAAAATGAAAGATTTGATTTTATGAGCATATTACGAGTCCATGAATAACTAGCAAATCAAAAAATTCGTGCAAGAGCTAATTGATTGGAAAAGATCTTAATTTGGTCTATTTTGGAAACAAATCATACAAGGCAAAGAATGAAATCAAATCTCCATAATTTGCAAAGATATGGTCAGTTTTTGTTGACCTAAATCATTCTATGATATATACACAACATTTTCAAAGCAGAAGGAAGGTTTTTGGGTCGTGAAAACAAGGAGGTCAACTTAAATTTTTTGTCAAAAAAAAGTGCTGATCACATATTCCTACATTGACTGATTCTAGTAATTCCAAGGCCAGCAATCTATTCCTGGAAATTTTATGAATCCATTCCAATCATACTCAAGCCTTAAAACCTTAAGGAATCACGCCTCACAGTGCCACGATTTGCATCTTTTTTCAAGATCCGTTTTCTATAATTTATCCATCATAAACATGTTTTTATCATATATCCATGCTTGCTATCATATTTGCAATGTTTTTGATTGGTTTGATTGAAGTTTAAGTGCAGGAATGACACGATGCCATTGTTAGGCTTTTGAGGTCCCAAATTGGGAATTCTATATAGAGGCAAGATTGGACAAAATCAGGGGTACTATCATGCTTAGAAGATGATTTTCAATTGATCCATGTCTTTGGTTTGAATTTATTTTGCTTGTGCTGCATTTTTGAATTTTACAGGTTTATGGCTACGAACAAAATCCGTCACTATAGATTTTAGTGAAGGAAACGACTGTAGGTAAAAGTGTGGCAAAAAACAACAGTTATGGGGAAGAAGACAATTAGGTGGAAGAATCCCATTGGGTGATTTGAATCACGCGTGCGTTTGGGAAGACCACTTTATTTCCTTTATATTTTATTTATGTTATTATATTTACAACTAACCATCCCAGCGTTTTCTCTATTTTTCTTAACATTTAATTAAAGGTTATGTACATTATGTTGCCAGGCGTCTATCATACATCCAACCATCCAGCCATTGGATTCATCATCAATCCAGATCCAACGCCTAACTCTCAAGTCATACCATGGACCATCAGAAAGAGTATCACACTGGATCTAGCGTGTTGACTGGGCTGAGCAAGGAATGGGCCTAACAAATTCAGTGCTACACCCCCTGAATTGCTCAACAATACAGGCCCAATTACTTTCTTTCTTTATTTTCTTTTGTTTTATTTGATTAATTTCTTTTTTTACAAAAACAACAAAAAAAATAATTTTTTTATTTAATCATAAAATCAAGAAAACCACAAAAATGTAGAATTAGGTTTTTTTAAATTAAAATTAGTTCTTTTTGGAAAATAATTAATTTAATGATATTTACTTGATTGTTTTCATAAATAAAATTAATTAGACAAATTAGGTTTAATTCATAAATATTTAATTTTCTCAATAAAATACCAAAAAAATATTTTTCTTTAATTAATTAGATTTACGTTAAGATTTCAAATATTTTTTCTCAACAATAAAATACAAAAAAAAATTTCTCTTTAATTGATTAGATTTTAGAATTTAAACTTTGATTCTCGTACTTAATTCTCGCGCGCAATATTTTGTTTTCCAATTATTGTATTTGCTTCAGGTTTGTAATAGTTTTTAATTAGAGTTTACCGCATATTATTTACTGTTTAATCCCCGGTTTTTGGTCATGTAACCCCCTCCCCGAGGCCTTGTAATAGCGTAGGACTCTTTATTTTTTCTCGCTTTTATTTTATATGCTTGTATATAATTGTTAGCAACCTAGGTTTGTATGCTTAATCAATTAAATAGATCATTTAATTACAAGATAAATATATGAAAACAAACACTGCTTCACACTTGCACCCTTAGGGTATGCCTCACTTGGTTGCCTCGGAAAACAATGGTTATGTCTCTCGAACGTAGCGATATCTTAGCAAAAGACCCTCAATCTAAAAGTCATCATAAAGATCATAGTCCCTTAACGTCCCTCAAGTTGCCTACGAGAAATGATCTTGTCCCTCGATGTTGCCTATATGATGACAGTCCCTTCAAAATGCTAAGGTATCCTTACATCTTGCCTTCAATGACCATAACGTCCCTTAAAACTCCAACAACGGTGCTACCTATTCCTTAATAATAGGATAGCGCTGTCTAAAGGAAAACAAACAGACTTTTTTCGAGTAGGTAGATTAGTCCCTAGGTACTTGCTCAAACAAACAAAAACTTTTTCACACCAACACTTTCCAAACAAATTTTTCAGAAACAACTTCGTAACACTCTTGAGGACAGAAACAAGGGTTTAAACGAAGTAAAACAAAACTTTTCAAAACAAGCACACACAAGCAATTTTCAAAATAAGCAATTACCTAAGAGCCTGTGGAAAACTACAGATAGAAAGGGTGATAACACCTTCCCTTTCTATAATCTACCCCCCGTACTCAGAAACATCTCGAAAAAGGTTTTTTCTGTTCTTTTTCCTTTTCCTGATTGGATAAAATAAAAGTCGGTGGCGACTCTTGCTTACCGCGACATTTGCAAACAAAAAACGCAAACCAGTATAACAGCTGGTTCTGCCACCGTATCACAGAACTGGTGACTCTGCTGGGGAGAATTAAAAAAGTGGGTTTACCTTAGGATCTAGGTCATTCTTAAATTGCTTTCTTGTTTGTTTTGCCTGCTTTATCTTTAAGGGTTTTTGCTTGGGTATTGTTGAAGATCCTACACCCAGATCTGGGGGCACTTTTTAGGTAAACAGCAATAGATCGTGGAGATTGTACGTCATAGACCGATATGGGTTAAGCGATGGTTGTGTTGGTGTGACACTTTGGTTGGTATCGGTATCCTTCGTATGGAAACAAGGAGAATACGGGGCCGCCGCGTAGTGTCGTGAAGCACTAACGGACCTTAGAACCTTAGTTGAATAAACTTGGCCATTAGAAAGTAGTGAGATAGTCGGCCTCGGTATAAAGCTGAGGATTGGTTGATACTCGATGCTACACTCATTGAGATCAGACTTTCGGGATATTTCAGCCGCAAGAAAAGATTGCCTGAGCTGAAAGAATGCCCGATAAAGGATGATCGATGATATTGAGAATCCTTAGAACCCAGTTACTTTTCTAAGACAGGTTAAGCCAACTAAACTTCAAGAGGGTACTTACCTATGGAATCCATGCAAGCCCAAACCTAAGGCTACTTGTGTGACTTGTTTTCTTTCTTTGCCTAACAATTTGAACTCATTGCAGGGCTTTGTTTGTATTCCTTGTAGGACCTTATTTGTATAAATCCAATAAATTGGTTTCTTACCGTGAATTTTTGCTTAATGCATAGCATACACATCATAGCATCATAACATGACATATCATACTAACCATTTCAAGGATCTCGAGGGCTTGTGATGCAGGTTATGATAAATCAGACGTCCATCAAGGGGCAAGGGGATTTATTTTCCTCTAGCCAATGTCATCAGAAGATCAAAACTCAACAACTTGAGTCAGGGGCTATGAACCACTTGATATGGTTAGCTTGACTCCCGTAGAAGGACATTCGACGATATGAAGTTTTTCAATCAAAGCTGCAAATCTCAACTTCTGAGATTTTCTTGTTTATCCCACGAGATCCTTGAAAACATTGCATACATATATCATACATATCATTGCAACAGGTCTTCCAGTACAAGTCTCTCATGTTCTCGCTGTTTATTTCAGCAATGGCTTTCCAACAAGACAACAAATATCTTCAAAATCAAGAGGCTCAGTTCATAGAAATGTTCCTAAACCTATCCAAGGGGCAGGAAGAGTTGAAAACACTCCTCGTTGGGAACTTGGTCAAGAAAAATCCTAAAGACAATAAGGAAGAATGGTTGAAATAACTATAAGCTGAGGTTGAAGCAATGAGAACACAGATATTGGGGCAGATGGCTCTTATCCAAAACTTAGCTCGAGGGCAAGAAGGGCTAAGATCCTCCCTCAACAAGCTTCACCAAGATGGATGTAGATCCATGAAACAAACAGTTAAAATTATGGATCAAGGCATTAATCAGCCCCCAGTGAGAGAAGAGGTTGGTTTGGTCAGGAACAGACCTTTCCAGATTTGCTACTACATCACAAGATAAACCACAACCTCGCCAACGAAAACGGGCCAATGGGCATAAGAAGAATACATCCGAAAGACGCTTCACCAAAATCAACATGTCATTGGCTCAAGCATTGCAACGCCTCTTGAAGGCCAAGTTGATTATATTAAGGGACCCTCCGCAGAATCCCAACATAGCCTACCCAAGGTACAATCCAAATTCAAGATGTGCATACCACTCCAATAGTCCTGGACATGACACCAATAGTTGTTGGGCATTAAGAAATAAAATTCAAGACCCGATTGATGAAGGAGCGCTAGAATTTGCACAAGACGGCCAGGCTGAGTTCTTCTGCCATCTCTCCAAGGCATACCATCTGAAGTGACAAGTTCTCACAAGAAGACTTTTCGTTCATTATAATTTTCAATGTGTAATTTTCTTTTGATTTCTTTGAACATTTATTCATATTAAACCTCGTTATTTCATCAATACATTGCACATGTTTATCTTGAACCAATTCATTCATATTCACTATTTCAAAAATGTGTTCTTATTTCCTTTTGTGATGTTCAACTATCGATTAAAAACTCTAAGCCTTAGAGGGAGGATGACGAAAATGATACCACAATCTCTACAGTATGCTTTTGAACTGACCCTGCTAACGATGTACATGCGTTGTTTCAAATCCTAAACAATGGAGTTATAAGGAAGATAATCCCTAGTCAACCCCTTCGATCCAAAGAAGTAGGAGTTTTTCTTTTCGCACAAATTAAAACCCTTAGTCATAACCTGGGGCTGGGTTAGTTTTCTCAGTTAATTCAGAGACGCATTCAGTCACAATCTGTCGCTTCGTACACAATGAATGACATCAAAGATGTCCTTCCAAAACAAAAGACGGTGATGGCTCCGTATAATCGTCAAGACAGGTAGTCATTATATCTCGAAATAAAAGGCCATTAAGTCAAAACCTATGAAGGAGACTTAAGAGAAAAATTGGGGCATCCCGCTGAGTGTAATCACAAAAGAAATAGTTCAGGCAAAAGAAGGGATAACGAAAACAAAAAAAAAAGAGGTTACTACAAATTCTCGACAAAAAGAAGATTACAAAAATGACTTCCTTTTCAAAACAAATGTTCAATTTCTGAATCATCACCAAGTATCAGAGCAAAGATTCCAGACTCAATCGGGATCTAAACGCGTAATTAACTGAGCATAGGGCTGAAGAACATCATGAAGAGCGGTTCAGGTACAAATAAAATTTGAGCCTTTATCCTTTGTTTCTTGAACCGTGAACCAGGCCATGTTATAAGCCTTAAAAGTCCTAGCTGAAGCATGGGTTAGTTTGAGAGCATACTGTTACAAAGGTATCCTGACTCCTGTAGGCTTTGTTACGAATCCTGAGTTGATATCATGTTCTTACAAATTTCGTTTTACTACACAAAATACATTTTCAAATAAAAAATTCAAGACAGACATGAGTTTTGCATTCTTTAAATGACATTGTTTGCATCTGACTAATTGTTTGACAACAGAGAAATCCGCATAATGGATATTCAATGAACATACATCCTCTCAATGGACAGAATCACCTCAGTGGGAAAGACACTTCCAATAACAGGTCTTCCATTAGCAAGGGGCATGACATGATATCTAAACACACCTGGGGCAGTCTCTCCAAAATTTCCAAATAACTAGGGACAAATCTCCATCTGAATCGCTTGGGGAATTACGCACGCATTCTAGCAATGAATCATGTGCCCTCAAGAATTAATTTTTACAGTACTACAACACAACAAACATTGACAACTCTGTACATCCTGAAGGCATGGACATAGTCGGAAAATACTACGCATGAAAAAAGACCCGCTAGGTTGACACACCTAGGCAAAAATAAGGGAATCCCGACGAACCAAAAGGGTTCGGGAAAAAAATAGGAATAAAAAATGAAAAAAATATGTACACCCGGCAAGTTGAAAACCCGAAAGGGAGGCTTGGGAAAAAAAGGGTATCCCGGTGGACTGAAAACCCGAAAGGGCGGTCCAGGCAAAAGTTAGGGATTTAAAATATACGACTATGTCCCATCACTTGTCTATCAGTGGAAGACTTATACCTTGATCAGCATTCATTAAGAACACCAGAATTGAGAAACAGTTTAGACACGCTCCAGATACGGATGCCATTCTGATACTCATTCAGATTCAGCTTTCAAATACATTTCAGATATGCTCCAGATACGAATTCCATTCTGATACTCATTCAGATTCAACTTTCAGATACAGTTCAGATACGCTCCAGATACGGATGCCATTCTGATACTCATTCAGATTCAACTTTCAGATATAGTTCAAATACGCTCCAGATACGGATGCCATTCTGATACCCGTTCAGATTCAGCTTTCCGATACAGTTCAGATACGCTCCAGATATGGATGTCATTCTGATACTCATTCAGATTCAACTTTCAAATACAGTTCAAATACGCTCCAGATACGGATGCCATTCTTATACTCATTCAGATTCACCTTTCCGATACAGTTCAGATACGCTCCAGATACGGATGCCATTCTAATACTCATTCAGATTCAGCTTTCCGATATAGTTCAGATACGCTCCAGATACGGATGCCATTTTGATACTCATTTAGATTCAGCTTTTAGATATAATTCAGATACGCTTCAGATACATATGCCATTCTGATACTCATTCAGATTCAACTTTCAAATACAGTTCATATACGATCCAGAGACGGATGTCATTCTGACACTCATTCAACACATGTTTCAAGTACATTTCAGATACGATCCAGAGACGGATGTCATTCTGACACTCATTCAACACATGTTTCAAGTACAGTTTAGATATGATCCAGAGACGGATGTCATCCTGACACTCATTAAATACATGTTCAAGTACAATCACGACATATATCCATCCATAAAATCTCCGCATGTACTTTTCCCAGCATGGTACAAGGGGAAGAGACAGTTGGAAGCGAAGTCACTATCACATACAAGCCAGTGATACCTATATTCCCCACAGAGTCGAGACAACTAAGGTCCGACCTCCGTATCCCCAAGCAGGTTCCTTCAGAAAGCTGATGTCTGTATTCCCCAGCCGAGCTTTATAATCCTAAACAGTTTATAAAGTTTTCTTCCGAGCAAAGTTTATTTCTCTGACAGCGGAAGCTCAATCTCCAACAGAGATCTTCTCTCCAGTAATGGAAGTTCATCCCCAGCTGAGTTTATTTCTCCAAATCAGTAAATCTTCCAACAAAGTATCTCTCTGCCCCACGGAGTCATTCCCCCGCAGGATTATTCTAAGACAGAATCTCTCCCGGTAGAATATTCTCAAGCAGAACGGATATAAATCTCCAGCTAATCAGCTTCGGTCACTATCCCCAGTAGAAACGAATAACTCAACTCCTTATACTCTCCAGCAGTAGTCCAGGATTTATTTTCCCCAACTAGAGAATATCACAATAGCATTGCATATCCACACATCATGGCATGCACATACATATTATACAACACAATCTCATTTATTTTGAGAACATCATTACTCAATACATTTCATACATCATGGCATGTGCATACATATTATACAACATAATCTCATTTATTTTGAGAACATCATCATTCAATGTATTTCATGCATCATGACATTACATACGACTAACTATTTACCTTTCAGGGAAAGATGCAATCAAGTTCTCACGAGTTCTCTCTAGTTCAGTCTAACTGACACAAAGGTTTCTATTCCAGTTGAAGATATTCTAACACTCCTCAAGATTTTCTATAGTTCAATCAAACCGACACTAAGGTTTCTATTCTAGTTGAAGATGTTCTAAGATTTTCGTCTGGGTCAGCCGAATCACCGCTAAGATTCCCCTGATTTCTATGCCACTCAAAGTTAATCCGAGACCTCTCCCGGGTTTAGTCAAATTGATACTAAGATTTCTCTCTCAGTTGAAGAAAACTCGAGACCTTTCCCTGCTTCAGTCAAATCGATACTAAGATTTCTACTCTAATTCAATACTACGAAGCCTGGAGCACGACCAGATAACGGTATAAGACGCTGTGAAGTCTCGAGCATGACCAGATAGCGGCAAGAGACACTGTGAAACCTGGAGCATGACCAGATAACAGTTTTTGAGATTGCAAAGCCTGGAGCACGACCAAATAGCAGGTTTAATCTCATCTCCCCAGTAAGCCACTGTAAAACCTGGAGCACGACCAAATAGCAGTCTATCTTATTATCCTCGGTAAATCACTGTAAGGCCTGGAGCACGACCAGGTAGCAGTTCATTTTCATCTCCTCGACTAAGAGATGATTCTCCAATAGAGTAACGGAGAACTAAAGTTCCTAAAATTTCATTTCTCCCAAGACAGAGACCAACATTCCTCAGAAGATTCCTCCTCAACGACAGGAACAAGAATTCTCATCAAAGGAATATCTCGGGAAATCAACATCTTCCGGATGGAATCTTTAAGCCCATCCCCGGTGACCTTCCGTCATCTCCTCCAAATGGCATCTGTAATCCCATTCCCGATACTACCTACACAGTCCAACACCATCTCAGACGAGTGCAAATTTATAGACACTCTAGTGTTCAATCATCTTCCACCTTCAGATTACGAAAGGCGGGCAGCCAATCTACATCCTCAGGTTTAAGAAGATTGAACAGGGGAAGCTATTGTACCCCAAAATTTTCCCTCTCATTTCACTCAATACATGCCTCTATAGGTCCTCAATTGCTCAAGGATGACTAAGGGTTGACCAGACAAATCCTCCTCTTAAGGTAACAAGCTTCAAACTAGGGTTTCACTCCTCATCAAGATGGTTGAAGTCCAAGGGTACCAAATGATTTCCATTGTCCCAATATGTTCTCAAGATCATCCATGTCAAGTTTCATGCCTTGCACAAGAAGTTTGCTCAGCCAACTGCTCAGATGCCTGAAAATCAACTATACTAGGTCAAAAGTCAACTGTGGCCCACATACAGTCAAACTTCAAGATTTTTGGTCAACATTAACATTTTGAATAGATATCCATCATTTAATCAAGTGTTGATCATTATTCCTCAAGGAATGCCCCAAATTCATCAAAACCTAAAGGTTGCTAAATTAGGGTTTCTTAGGAAAAGTCAACCAAACTTTGACCAGGCATTACTTCTTCATACTTTATCAGAAATTTTCCATCCAAAGATCATTTTGAAGAGGATGCAATTCCCTAAAACTCATCTTCATCCCACAAGTTCAAAATATCCACTCATCAAAAGATATGAATTTCTACATTATAGGTCCTTTTGAAAAGTCAACAAAAACACTTTTTGGGTCAAAGCTTCTTACATGAACATGGAAGACCCAATTGAGATGAAACCAAAAGGGTTGTTTAGGGGACATCCTAAGATTTCTAAAAAGTCCAAGAAAAACCTCTTAGGGTTAAAATTGAGGGAGATATGTATTGTCAAAGTTGACCAATTTTTGGAAATGTGCATGAAATCAACATTGATCAAAATGACTTTTTTTCCAAATGGGCCCATGTTTTCTTGTTAGAAACTTGTTCCTAAGATGGCCCATGACCCATGAGCTTATCCACCTATTACTTTATTATTTTTATTATTTATTTTGATTTTTTATCCATTTAAATCAAAATAAATCAATTTAAATAGTAGAATAATCAAATAAAATCAAAGATTTGATTTTATGAGCATATTATGAGTCCATGAACAGCTAGCAAATCAAAAAATTTGTGCAAGAGCTAATTGATTGGAAAAGATCTTAATTTGGTCTATTTTGGAAACAAATCATACAAGGCAAAGAATGAAATCAAATCTCCATAGTTTGCAAAGATATGATCAGTTTTTGTTGACCTAAATCATTCTATGATATATACACAACATTTCCAAAGCATAAGGAAGGTTTTTGGTTCGTGAAAACAAGGAGGTCAACTTCAATTTTTTGTCAAAAAAAGTGCTGATCACATATTCCTCCATAGACTGATTCTAGTAATTCCAAGGCCAGCAATCCGTTCCTGGACATTTTCTAAAGCCATTCCAATCATCCTGAAGCCTTAAAACCTTCAGAAATCATGCCTCACAGTGCTTTTTTTTTTTTTTTTTTTTCAAGATTCGTTTTCAATAATTTATCCATCATAAACATGTTTTGATCATATATCCATGCTTGCTATCATATTTGCAATGTTTTTGATTGGTTTGATTGAAGTTTAAGTGCAGGAATGGCATGATGCCATTGTTAGGGTTTTGAGGTCCCAAATTGGGAATTCCATATAGAGGCAAAATTGGACAAAATCAGGGGTACTATCATGCTTAGAAGATGATTTGCAATTGATCTATGTCTTTGGTTTGAATTTATTCTGCTTTTGCTGCATTTTTGAATTTTACAGGTTTATGGCTACGAACAAAATTCGTCACTATAGCTTTTAGTGACGGAAACGACTGTAGGTAAAAGTGTGGCCAAAAACAACAATTATGGGGAAGAAGATAATTAGGTGGAAGAATCCCATTGGGTGATTTGAATCACGCACGCGTTTGGGAAGACCACTTTATTTCCTATATATTTTATTTATGTTATTATATTTACAACTAACCATCCCAACATTTTCTCTATTTTTCTTAACATTTAAATTGCATGTTTTATACATTATGTTGTCAGGCGTCTATCATACATCCAACCATCCAGCCATTAGATTCATCATCAATCCAGACCCAACGCCCAACGCTCAAGTCATACCATGGACCATTAGAAAGAGTATGACACTGGATCTAGCGTGTTGACTGGGCTGAGCAAGGAATGGGCCTAACAAATTCAGTGCTACACCCCCTGAATTGCTCAATAATACAGGCCCAATTCCTTTCTTTATTTTCTTTTGTTTTATTTGATTAATTTCTTTTTTTACAAAAACAACAAAAAAAAATCATTTTTTTATTTAATCATAAAACAAGAAAACCACAAAAATGTAGAATTAGGTTTTTTTTAATTAAAATTAGTTTTTTTTGGAAAATAATTAATTTAATGATATTGACTTGATTGCTTTCATAATTAAAATTAATTAGACAAATTAGGTTTAATTCCCAAATATTTAATTTTCTCAATAAAATACAAAAAAATATTTCTCTTTAATTAAATAGATTTAGGTTAAGATTTCAAATATTTTTTCTCAACAATAAAATACAAAAACATATTTTCTCTTTAATTGATTAGATTTTAGAATTTAAACTTTGATTCCCGTACTTAATTCTCGCGCGCAATATTTTATTTTCCAATTTTTGTATTTGTTTCGGGTTTGTAATAGTTTTTAATTAGAGTTTACCGCATATTATTTACTATTTAATCCCCGGTTTTTGGTCATGTAACCCCCTCCCCGAGGCCTTGTAATAGCGTAAGACTCTTTTATTTTCTCGCTTTTATTTTATATGCTTGTATATAATTGTTAGCAACCTAGGTTTGTATGCTTAATCAATTAAATAGATCATTTAATAACAAGATAAATATCTGAAAACAAACACTGCTTCACACTTGCACCCTTAGGGTATGCCTCACTTGGTTGCCTCGGAAAACAATGGTCATGTCCCTCGAACGTAGGGATATCTTAGTAAAAAACCCTCAATCTAAAAGTCATCATAAAGATCATAGTCCCTTAACTTCCCTCGAGTTTCCTACGAGAAATGATTTTGTCCCTCGATGTTGCCTATATGATGGCAGTCCCTTCGAAATGCTAAGGTATCCTTACATGTTGCCTTCAATGACCATAACGTCCCTTAAAACTCCAACAACGGTGCTACCTATTCCTTAATAATAGGATAGCGTTGTCTAAAGGAAAACTGATAGACTTTTTCGAGTAGGAAGATTAGTTCATAGGTACTTGCTCAAACAAACAAAAACTTTTTCACACCAACACTTTCCAAATAAAGTTTTCAAAAATAACTTCGTAACACTCTTGAGGACAGAAACAAGGGTTTAAACGAATTAAAATAAAACTTTTCAAAACAAGCACACACAAGAAGTTTTCAAAATGAGCAAGTACCTAAGAGCCCATGGAAAACCACGGATAGAAAGGGTGCTAACACATTCCCTTTCTATAATCTACCCCCCCCCCCCCCCCCCGTTCTCATAAACATCTCGAAAAAAGTTTTTCTGTTCTTTTTCCTTTTCCTGATTGGATAAAATAAAAGTCGGTGGCGAATCTTGCTTACCGCGACATTTGCAAACAAAAAACACAAACCAGTATAATAGTCGGTTCTGCCACCGTATCACAATCGGGATCCTTGTTCAGGTTCGTCATATGTTCTGAGTTCTTCATAATTGTTTACCAACATGATGTCTTCATCTGGGAACTCAAATTTCATGGACTGGTAGTCATCCATAGCCTGATGAGCAAGGTGAACGGCTAGCACATTGCCCTTTATTGCTTTTTGCATAGTGTACTGAATGTCGTATTCAGTCAGGATCATCTGCCATCTTGCTATTCTTCCAGAGAGGGCGGGCTTCTCGAATATGTATTTAATTGGATCCATCTTGGATATCAATAAGGTAGTATGGGTCAACATATACTGTCTTAGCCGGCGAGCAGCCCATACTAGAGCGCAACAAGTTTTCTTGAGCAGTGAATATCTGGTTTCACAGTCGGTAAACTTTTTACTCGGGTAATATATTGCATGCTCTTTTCGGCCAGACTCGTCATGCTACCCCAGCACACACCCTATTGAATTTTCCAAGACAGTTAGATACATGATCAAAGGTCTTCCCTCGACGGGCGGCATCAAAACAGGAGGCTCTTGAAGGTACTCTTTGATCTTATCGAAGGCAACTTGGCATTCATCATTCCATTTGACTACTTGATCTTTCTTCAGTAATTTGAAGATTGGTTCATAAGTAGCGGTTAGGTGAGAAATGAATCTGGCGATGTAGTTTAGCCGTCCTAAGAATCCTCTGACTTCCTTCTCGGTGCGAGGAGCAGACATTTCTTGTATTGATTTTACCTTTGCAGGGTCCACTTCCATACCTTTACTGTTGACGATGAAGCCTAGGAGTTTACCAGACCTCACTCCAAATGTGCATTTACTCGGGTTCAACCTTAGCTTGTATTTCTTTAGCCTTTCAAACAGTTTCTGCAAATGGTCAAGATGTTCCTCTTCAGTTTAAGATCTGGCTATCATGTCATCCACGTAGACCTCTATTTCGTGATGGATCATATCGTGAAATAGAGCTACCATGGCGCGCTGATAAGTTGCCTCAGCGTCTTTCAACCCAAATGGCGTAACTTTGTAACAGAACGTGCCCCACTGTGTGACAAAGGTCATTTTTCTCCATGTCCTCAGGTGCGATTTTGATTTGATTATAGCTTGAGAAACCATCCATAAATGAGAACACTTTATGATGTGCGGTATTGTCAACCATAATATCGATATGGGGAAGTGGGAAATCATCCTTAGGGCTTGCCCTATTCAAATATCTGTAATCTACACACATGCGTACTTTACCGCCCTTTTTAGGAACTGGAACAACATTGGCGACCCATTATGGATAGGAGGTGACGGCTAAGAATCCGACATTGAATTATTTCATGACTGTAGTCTTGATCTTCTCTGACATGTCTGGCTGTATGCAATGAACTTTCTATTTTACCGGAGGACAATCTTCTTTTGTCGGTAGACGATGGACCACAATATCAGCGTCAAGTCCTGGAATGTCTTCGTAAGACCAAGCAAAGACCTCAACATAGTCATATAGTAACTGAGTTAAGCGCTTCTTGACACTAGGTTCTAGATTGGCACCTACCTTGACTTCTTTCTTGTCCTCTTCGGACCTAAGTTAACCAGTTCTTTATGGGGCTGTATGGTCCTTTCTTCCTATTGTAGTAACCTGGCTAGTTCCCCTGGCACTTCACAATCTTCCTCACCTTCGTCTTCGGCTTGGTAGATCGGATTTTCAAAGTCACAATAGGCCATAGGAGAATCGTTACCCATGGGATCCTAAGTGGATGTGGATTGTTGGATAAAAGTAATAGGGCCAAATTCTTTGGCTTCCCAGTTGTTGAGTCCTCCACTGATAGTTGGGAAAATCCATTCTTCCAGGTCACAACTATCATCACTATCCTCCACTGTGTTGACTCCAATGGTTGCTGATCCGCAAAGGTGGTTCCCCGACACGAGCACGAAGAACAACTTCCTGGGCTCCTGAAGTAAAACCCAAACCAAATTTGTCAGACTTGTAGGGTATATCTGGGAGTTGGCCCCAAATAGTACACCCACCTTCTTCGACTACTGCCTTGGCATCTTTCAGAGAAGCCATATTTAGCGGAGGTCTGGTAATCTTCGGGACTTGGGAAACAATCTTGGTTGCCGCAACTGTTTGTGGGACTTCCTCGAAATGCTGACACGGAGTTTCGATGAATTCACCATCCATTTCCATATATCTAAAGGAGTTCAGGTGACTGGCCATATATTCCTCCTCTCCATGAAAAGTGATGATTTTTCGCTTGGTTGGGTACTTCAACATCTGATGTAATGTAGAGGTGACGGCACCAACATTATGAATCCAAGGTCGGCCCAATAAACAGGAATAGGAAGGGCGAATATCCATTACATAGAAAGTTGAATCAAATGTTTGAGTTCCAACTTTAATGGGGATGTCCACCTCCCCGTGCACCATTCTCTTCGAACCATCGAAGGCCCTTACCACTATATTGTTGGGGTTTAAGGTTAAACCTTCGCAGTCTAGTCTATCTAGAGCCTTCTTAGGCAGCACATTTAATGATGAACTAGTATCTACCAGGACATGGGCCAAAGTAGTTCCCCTGCATTCGACAGAGACATGCAACGCCTCATTGTGTTTCCTCCCTCTAGGTGTCAGGTCAGCATCATAAAAGCCCAAACCATTATCAGCGGTCAAACTGGCCACACAATCTTCAAATTGGTCAGCAGAGGTTTCCTGTGGCACATGGGAAGTTTTAAGAAATTTCACCAAGGCCTTAACATGAGGTTCGTAGCATAACAATAAAGCTAGCATAGAAATCTTTGAAGGGGTTTTCCCTAGCTGTTCGACCACATTGTAGTCGCTTCTCTTTATAATTTTCAAAATTTCTTCCATCTCCTTCTCGGAAGCCTCTGGGATAGATACTGATTACGCCTTCATCCGGACAGGTTTAACCAAAATGCCTTTGCCTCGAGTCTCGGTCGACTCGATGATATGGGTGTCAGCAGGGGTAACCACAAGAACAGTAGTAGTAGTATCAACATGAACAAAAGCAGGGATGATTATAGGACCGGTAACAGTTTTCGGAGGAGCAATCTCAGGGGAGAATACTCTTCAACTTCTGGTTTTTTTGCTTGTTCCCACAATGTTGCCGATGTCAGGGTCAGCCCTCTTAAAAACTGAATCTTCATCAGCCAGCCAATCTTGCTTGACGCCGTGGTAGTAGACGCCACCCTCATAGTTCCAGGGGACAGTTTTATCTGAGGAGTATGGGATTGGCCATGGCATAGTAATTATCAGTAGAGTCATCTTTGGAACAGATGTAATCCTGACGGGTCTTTTGGTAGAGACCCTGGGAGGATTGGCGGAAATGGTTACTATGAAACATCCTTGTAAGAAATGGTTGGAACGGGAGTCTTTTCAAACAAAATATCTTTGTCATCCATGAGGCGCTGGACACCTGCTTTCAATAAATGACAACCAGTTGGTAGGGATAAACAGAGGTGGTATCCTTCGCCACAACCCAAAAATAAACCGGCCTTCAACAGGTTCCTCTTGACAGTCAGGAGAGGATTAACAAGCTCATCAACAACAGTAACAAACACATCATCTTCAACAGCGTTAACATCACGGTCGTGCTTGGGCATAAGAGCGGTGATAACATTTAGGATCTAAGGAGCATCAAGCTCAATTTATTTTGCCTCGAGAAGGTCTTACACCTTGTTTTTCAAAACCCAACAGTCGTTTGTATCATGACCTAGACTTTCTGAATGGTTAGCACAATGGGCGTTTGGGTTGTAACGGGGAGAGGCAGTGTTGGGATTCTTTGGAGCTTCCTGCAAGGTTACCAAATTAGATCTCAACAAATGTGGCAAGACTTGAGACATCGTCATATTTATCCGGGTAAACTGTCTTACCGGTCTTTCCGTTCTAGGCTGGTTGTTCCTTTGTTGAATAGGTACAGGCTTAGGGATCATGATGGCCCCTACCGTTGGACGGAGTTCAGTTCTGTCCTGATTCCTTTGATGGTACACAACACAAACCTCTTTCTTCCCAGTGAATGGTTTTCTCACGACACTAGAGGATGCGTCCTTTTGGATCTTCCCACTCTTAATCCCAGCTTCCACTCTCTCCCCAGTCAAGATTAATTCAGTGAAGCCGGCTGAGGAGCTTCCAATTAGATGATTAAAGAAAGGACCGGACAGGGTACCCAAAAACATGTCCACTAGCTCCCTGTCAGATAGGGGAGGCTGGACTCTTCCTTCTAAGTCCCTCTACTTCTGAGCATAGTCTTTGAAACCCTCGCTCGAACCCATAGCCAGACTCTGGAGTTGAGTACGGGTGGGAGCAAGGTCTGTGTTGTATTGATACTACTTATAAAAAGCAGCGGCCAGGTCTTCCCAATTATGGATATTGGCCCTCTCCAGTTGATAGAACCAATCTAGCTGAGTCGCGGATAGACTATCCTGAAAGAAGTGGACCCACAAATCTCTGTCAGCAGTGTGAGGTTGTATCTTCCTCACATAAGATCGGAGGTGCATCTTGGGACACGAAACCCCGTCGTAATTAGGAAACACTGGTGCCTTGAATTTTGGTGGAATAACAACCCCAGACACCAAACCCATCTCTTCAAAGTTTAGCCCGGACACTTTCTGAATCTCTATTGCACTTAGACGCTCTTCCAGCTGCGTGTACTTCTCATCAGCTGGAGGGTATTTCTCTTTAGAATAATCATCCTCTTATTCCTCTTCAGATTCTGGATGGTCATTCACTTCCTTGTTTTTCCCCTCTTGATTGTCCCCTTCACCTGATGATGTTGCGAAGTCTAGGGTCCGTCTGGCTGGCCCTGGGAACCTTCTTTCCAGATTCAAAACACCGGTTGATTTCTTTGCTTTCTTCTTCTTTTCTTTGATCAGCAAAGTTTTCAAATCCTCTTGGCCTTTTGCCAAAGTCAAGAACATTTGTTGAAACTGAGCGTTCTGCGCCTGGAGATCTTTTACTGTCTGTTCAATATCCATCTCACTGAAATAAACAGTAGAAAGATAAGGAGACCTGTGGTAAGAAACCTGTTTGTGTAATGATGAATGAAGATGCATATGCAAATGATTTCAAAGAAGTTAGAGATTTAAATTTTCTTTAGAAAAAAAGGAACACACGTTATATTAATAAATAAAAGTTTTAGTACATCATGCCTCTTTAGGCTTACAAAGAAATACAAAACTCTAAGATAAAAAAGTTAAACACATCCTCTTTGGTGCGATGTAGGCGTTCAGACTCCGCTCCTCATGAAGCTGCTTGGTGAGTTCCAAAACTTTCTTCTCACTGGCGTAGAATTGGGCCTCGAAAGTGTCTCGCTCCCCCTTAAGTTGTATCCAATCCCTTTGCAAGTCTTCGAGAGAGGTGGGCATGTTAGGATGAAGGATAGTGTATGGGAAATCTCCTTCCATAATAGGCTCTATGATAACCGGGAGAATGGAAAGGTAACACATCATAAGACTTTGAGCATGGGCTCATACCCATTTGAGATAAGGCTCAAGAGGGATGCAATTCTTGTGCCCCATTTTCTTGCTATCTACCTTGTTCAACATCCTCCAAGCTCGAATAAACCTCTGGCGGTAACCTTGGTCGTCATTCTCGTAATCAAATACCAACCCTTGAATAAGCATCTCATGTGGACCGTCCCTTCGAGTGTAACCAAACTGCCGTAAGGCTAAGCAGGGGTTGTAAGTGATACCTCCTCTAATGCCAAGTAAGGGGATATTAGAGAATTCTCCACAACAGTCGACGATAGTTACATTCTCCAAAGATCAGGAACACCAATGAATATCTGAATGTCTAAGCGTCATCAACCTATGTGACCACCTTGAACTTTGCTTGTTCTTCAATACAGATTGGGGGAAGATGTGAAATAAACCATATTTCCAAGAGAGGAGTACAACACATAAGAATACCTCTTTTCCTCATAGTGCGAGAGTGAAAATAATGTAGGATGTCTCCTAACAAAGTAGGCACTGGGTTACGAGACATGAAGATTTTGACGGTGTTTATATCTATGAGTTGGTCAGGATTTGGAAACAAAACCATCCCATAGATGAGAAGAGCCACAATTTACTCAAAAGCTTGCAAGTACAAAGAGTGGCAATAGTCTTGAGCTTTCTCAACCAAGAACTTGGCTAAGAAACCTTTGACACCACTCCTTGTTTCCCAATTAGTTGTGACATCAGATTGTTACAAGTGTAGGGCTTGAGCAATCTCTTCTGGTTTTGGATCTCTTTTCGTACCGTTGAAGGGTAATTGATTGAGAATGGGAATCCTTAAGAGTTGGGATAATTCTTCCAAAGTTGGCACAAGTTGATAATCGGGAAATGTGAAGCAATGGTGTAGAGGATCAAAGAATTGAAAGAGCACCTTCATCATATCTTCATCAGTGTTGGAGGTAACCAAGTTTAGGAGGCGACCATGTCTTTCGGTAAATGGAGAATTCTCAGGAACCCTTGATGCTAACTCTTTAAGTTGAGGAGGGATTCTTACGAGATTGACTTGAATGGTTTTCCTGCAAATAGAATCCATGTCCTACAAAATAGAACAAAGATAAATCCCAAAAATCCTTGAAATGGTTAGCGAGTATGAGTATGATGTTATGATGTTTATGATGTTATGTACAAGTAAATATATACAAATAAAACAAACAACTCCTTAGGTTTAGGCTTGCATGGAGTCTCATAGGTAAGTACCCTCTTGAAGTTTAGTTGGCTCAAACTTGTCCTAGCAATAGTAACCGGGTTCTAAGAGAGCTCAATATCACTGGTTTTTCTTCTCGGGAATTGTTTCAGCGCAAGCCTCTTTAACGGCGACCGAAATATCCCAAAAAACCAAACCTCAATGAGTGTAGTATCGAGTATCTACCAACTTCGGACTACACCAAAGCCGATCATCTCACTACGTCCTAATGGCCAAGTTAGTCAAGTAAAGGTTCTAAAAGTCAGTTAGTGCTTCATGACATCACTCAGCGGCCCTGTATTCTCCTTGACTACTCAAGGGATACCGGTACCCACAAATATGTCACACTAACGTAGCTATTTCTTAGACCATATCAATATACCCCGCACAGTTTCCACAATGTATTGCTACTTACCTATAAGGTATCCCAAATCCGGGTAGAGGATTTAAACCCAAACAAAGAACCAAAATGTAAAGCAAACGAATCAAACAATGAAAGCAAGTAAATGTTATCTAGCCCTAAGGTAACCCCACTTTTAAAATTTTCCCCAGCAGAGTCGCCAGTTTTGTAACTCGGTGGGAGAACTGACTTGATTGTTTTGCGTTTGATCGCAAATGTTACGGTTAGCAAGAGTCACCACCGAATTTTCTTTTATCCAAAAGAAAAGGTTGAAAAGAACAGGAAAGACCTTTGAGATGTTTTCTTGAGTTCGGGGGGTAGATTATGAAAAGGGAAGGTATTAACACCCTTTTCATCCGCAGTTATCTACGGGCTCTTAGTTGCTTGCTAGATCATTTTCTTTTATTTGAAAATGTGCTTTGTGTGGTTTTTGAAAGTATTTTGAAAATGCGCCATCGTTTAGGCAAACTTTGTAATGATTCTCGTTCGTAAGAATGTATACAAAGTGTTAATCTTTTGAAAATGTTTTCAAGTTTGAAAGATGTTTTTGAAAGTGTT
Source organism: Vicia faba (assembly GCA_948472305.1). NCBI lineage: Eukaryota > Viridiplantae > Streptophyta > Magnoliopsida > Fabales > Fabaceae > Vicia > Vicia faba. The sequence goes on along the minus strand of OX451735.1, from coordinate 1,554,488,896 downwards.
GGTGTTTGTTTTGAAAATAACAAGGATGTTTTGGTTTGAAAATGAGCAAGCCACTAGGAACATTCAACCTACTCAAAAGTATTTCATGTTTATTTCCTCTTTCCTTTGACATTGTTATCTTACCATTAATTTGGTAATAAGCCTTGTTGTGATACGGTGGGAGAACTGACTTGAGGTTTGCGTTTGTGTTCACAAATGTTTCGGTTTAGCATGAGTCGCCACTGACTTTTTATTTTATCCTAAGGAAAGGTCAAAAAACACAGGAAAGACCTTTGAGATGTTTTCTTGGGTTCGGGGAGTAGATTATGAAAAGGGAAGGTGCAAGAACCCTTTTCATCCATGGTTATCCATGGGCTCTTAGTTACTTGTTTAGATCACTTGCTTTTGCTTTTCAATTGTTTGAAATGGTGCTTTGTGTGTGGTTTTGAAAATGTTTGGAAAAGAGGTCATCGTTGTGGCAACCTTTGTAATGATTCTTGTTTGAATGTATACAAAGGTGTTTTTGTCTTTTTGAAAATATTTCAATGTTTGAAAGTTTGTTTTTGGGAAATGTTTTGGAATTGTGTTGTGAAGTGTGTTTGAAAATAGCAAGGACGTTTTGCAAGTTTTGATCAAGTAACTAAGAGCTATTTACCCTATTTTACTCAAAGATCTTTCTTATATGTTTTAACCCTTTTGACAGTGTTGTTTTACCATTGCATTTGGTAAACAACCTTGTATTAGGATGTTAAACGGGACAGGCGTGGGTCATCGTATAGACCATGATAACAATTGTGTTAAGCATTTTTGGCAAATTTTCCGAGGGACTTGATCATTTTGTTTATGCAACCAAGATAGAGTCATCGAGGGACTACGATCTTTTGTTTTGTTTTTGTTTTACCAAAGTACCCAACATGCATAACATGACCCATTTTTAAGGCAACAAGTGGATTGTAACCCTAGGGGTGCAAGTGTGCATTGTGTATTGATTTTCATGCCTTTTTGTCTTTGTATTAGTTAAGCTACTTGTTGATTTGGATTTTTGCATACAAACCCTAATCTCTAATCGTGGCATAATTGAAAGCATAAAGTGCGAGAATTAAAAGTCTAAGCTTTTACAACATGATTATGGGGATGGAGGTACAATCTTTGAATGGGGGTGTATTTGACAAGAAATAAAAACCCTAGTTTTACTATTACATCCAAATTGAATAATGGCAAAAATAATAAATGGACAATATTTAAATAAACAAAATAAATAAATATACCAAACAATATGAATTATGCAAAAAAAAAAGGTTTTTGTTTATTTATGTATGTAAAAAATATTTAATATAAAAGGAATAATAAAAAGGGATAATTATTTTTATTAAGGGTAAACCCTAATTTTCTTTAAGAAAATAAATATATTAATTACATTATTTATATACAATATAAAATAATATATATACAAAAAATTAAATATATTTAGAAAAAGGTATTATTTTAAATATAAGTAATAATAATAAAAAAAAGTATATTTTTCATGTTTTTTATTCCCAAGTATTTATTTAAATAAAATAAAAGTATGTATATATATTAATTATATTAAATATCTATAAAAATAAAATAAAATATATACAAAAAGTAAAAACATATTTAGAATGATATTTTTTGGTGTGAATAAAATAAAGGATAAGATAAAAATATAATTTATTTTTAAGTTTTCAATAGATAAAATAAAAGTATATAATCAATAAATTAATTTTATGTTAGAAAAAATGAAAATAAAATACAAAATAAATATGAAAAATTTATAAAAATATTTTTGAGTATTTTTTATATTTGGAAATAATAAGATAAAGTCAAAAATGAAAATAAAATACAAAAATATAAAATACATAAAAATTGGGCCAGGGGTGCAAAAAGTAAAAGGGGGTGTCAATAGTGAGCCAGGACTAAGCCCAGCCCACCACTTCATCTTCAACCTCTGACTTTCAAACAAAATGCGCGCGCCTGTTATCAAACATGAACATCCTGCATACGAGCTCTATTACAAAAACACATAACATCAAAGTTGTAGAGCTTTTCAAGACGAATCTAACCATATAAAAAACTAATCCTAACTCTCAAAGACCAGAGAGAATTTCTCTGGCCCTAAAATCTAACATAATTTTTTCAGTATGTCCATGGATCAAATTCTCTTAGCATGCTTAATAAAAACGAAAACTGAGCATATGTACAGCTTCATGGCAATGAATACTACATTTCTTATTCACAAACCTAAGTCTAAATGTTCCTAAATAGAGAGATAGGAAGTTGACAAAAACCTGTTCCAGTTGACCTCGTGTAGGGCAATGTGGAGCTTTTCAACAAGGCCTGAGATGTCTGGGAGCTTGCTTGAACTTCACTTGACCTTCTCCAATGTCTAGCTTGCCTTGAATGTACTTGAATCAGCCTACAGAACTCAACCTGGACAAGCTCAAAATGAAAATGGCAAACCCTGTAAATGGAGTTACAGTTGGTGTTTGAGGTTTGGGATAGCTTGGATGGATTGAATGGAAGGTGTTTGAACCAGTTTGGGACAAAACACACGAGCCAATTGAGCTATGGAAGTCAAGTTGCAGATGCTGCCCTATTTTGCCAATGGAAAGTGATTTCTTGTTGTGGGATGTTTGAAGGCTCAAGAGATCATGTTTATGGCTCAGAGAGGTGTGAGAAAGATGGTTCAAATGTTTGCACAAGTTTTTTTTTGGCTGATGTTCAAGTTCTCATGTATTTGGCATATTTCTTGTATATGAAGCAAAAGTGGGAAGTGATGTCCAACAGGCCTGTACAGGCTATCCTTATGCTTGCACACTTTGCCCTTGGCCCCTCCAACTTGTAGATTTGATTTGCTATATGAGATATGGACCAATGCTCAAGAAATCAGTTTTGACATAAAGCATGATTTAAGCAAAAATGGAAATTTTGCTTTTTCTACTTAGGGATTAATCCAAGGTGCAATGCTCTAATGAAAAAAACAATGCCTTAGACCAATGGTTTTGCACTTAATTATTGAGTGTGAAATGGTTTTGAGGCCTGTATTCTAGTGCAAAGCAAGCTGACTTGAAATTGCAATTTGTATGAACATGAATATGCCATGGATGAAAAGTGAGTTTTTTCCAACTTCAAGCCTTCGATTCTCCCTAACCACAAATGTGTTTGAAGAGTTCTTGGACATTTTGGAAAGCTTATAACATTCTCTACAATCCATATTTTAAATGAAATATGAGATTCCAAATGGAACTATGTGAAAAATGGACATGAAGATAGGTCAAAATCCTACCTAAACTAGGGCAAAATTTCACTAAGTTAAAAGTTTTAGGGACCCTTGTTCCAAAAATCATAACTTGAGATCAAAGCTTCTTTTGGGAAAACTTTATGATCAAAGTTGTACACTTTGTGGAGCACTACGACTTTCATGTTGGAAGTTTTGTTTGAATCCAAATGCATCATGGTGAAAATGTTGGGCAAAGTTAGAAAAAATTAAGAAAATTTCCTAACTTAGAAAAATTCTAAGTTATGAAAATTTTCAACTTTAAACCCTAATTTGCAAAAATGGGTTACTTGATGAACAAGTTTCATTTTTTGACATATCTTGATGAAAAATGAACCTTGGCACTTGATTCTGACCAAAAATTCAAAGTTTGACTTTTCAGTGTACAGTCAAATTTTGATTAGTTGACTGAAAAATTCATCTGTCAATCCAATGCACTTGAGATCTTTTGAACCTTGTGAATAGGTCAAGATGATGCCATTGAGTCCTTGAGTCTATGGTTGAGCCCAATTTTCCATTGGCTAGGTCAAAAGTTAGAAATTTCCTTGGTACAGTCAAAACCCTAAAAATGACCATTTTGCCCTTTTGATGATTTGATCAAATTTCTTGTGGAGTTGTGGTCACAACTTGATCAAATGGTTCATATGAGTTTATAATGTTGATGTGGGTCAAAATTCATGAGTTTTGACTGTAAATTAGCCATAGTTGAGTTTTTCCCCAATACAGCTGATTTCTAGGTCAACTGTCCAATTGACTGGGCAAAAATTTGATTCAAGGCTTGAAACTTGGTATGGGAAATCTTATAAGTCCAACATGAAGTATGAAAGTCATATTGAGCATTGGAAGTCCAAAAATCCCTGTGCAAACTCAAACCCTAATTTCAGGTCAACAGTGCAAGGAGATGTCTTAAGCTGAGCAAAACCATAATCCTGTATGGAGTTCAAGGAGCTTTGTGAGGGGAAATCTTGATAAAATGAGAGGGAAAATTTTGGGGTACAACACTTATCTTTGGATGTAAAATGGACGGGCAAGGGTCATCGTATAGTCATGAATAGCAATGTTGTAAGATATCTTAGCATTTTCTTTAAGGGACTAAGATCATTCGTAAGGCAACATTTCTAGCGTCATCGAGGGACTATGATCTTGTATTTTCATTTGTTTTTTCTAAGACATCTTACATGTGTATTATGACCATTTATTTATCAAGGCAACAAGTGGATTTATCCTAAGGGTGTAAGTGTGCAAGTGTGTCTTTTTCATGCTTGATTTGTCTTGTATTAGGGTTTGCTAACTTGTTGATTTTAGTCTTTCCATACAAACCCTAATTTACTAGCATTTATATATAAAGCATTAAATTGCGGAAAATAAAAATACTAAGCTATTACATCAATAGGGGAGGGGGTGTACAAATTTACAAATGGGGAAATTGCAAGAAAATTAAATCTAAATAATTATTACAACCATATTGAATATTGTACAAAAATGAAGATAAAAAAATGCAAGAATACAAAATGGAAAAATAAATGATTTTCATTTGGTTTCTTTTATGAAAGGATTTTAACTTAAACCTAATTAAGAAAATGGTTAATTAAAATTAGCTAAAACTAAAACCTAAATTAATTAACAAAGAAATAAGTTAAAAATGATTTTTTAGGGTTTTTTATGAAAAGGTTTTAAATAATAAATTATATATGAAAATCAATTAATTTAATTAAAAGGAAACCTAAGTTCTAAATTATTTAATTTACAAGAAAATAATGATATAATAATTAAAACTAATTATCTAAGTATTAAAAAAAGAAATTAATTTACTAAAAGAAAATGTTTTTTATTCTTTTATTTTATGAAGAAAAATAAACTAAATACAAATAATAAAATAAAAATATTTTTTATATTTTTTTAGTAAAATAATAATAATGATAATAATAAAAATAGTAATAAAATATATGAAGAAAATATGGAATAGAAAATAGAAATAGATAAAACAACAAAATAAATAAAAAATTAAAATGGGCCAGGAGTGTAAACATAGTCAGGGGGGTTAGAGTCAGCAAACAAATAGCCAGGCCCAAGTTAGAGGCCCAGCGCTACAAACAACAACCAAAAAAAGTGAAAAAAAATATGAAAAACAAGTAAAAGGGTACCACTGGGGCTCGAACCCAGGTCCCTCTGGTTAGATGCGCACGCTTTAACCACTGGGGTGGTGATACATCCGTTAACTTGTTCACAATAATAAATACATAACACAAATTTGGCCCTGACTGTACTTCATCTTCAACCTCCAACCAAAGGATTTCAAACTTGCTCATTCCTCAACCATTTTCAAAAATGTAAACATGAAACTTGTGCATTTTTCCAACACGAATCCAACCATGTAAATAATTTAAGCTAACATTCAAAGGTAAGGATGAATTTATTAAAGTACCAAATTCTGACCTAAACATTCTAGAAAATTCAAACTCAAAATTCTCCATGCTTAAGCAACATAAATGAAATCTATGGACATGTATAGTTTCAGGGCAATGATATCTACATTCTATCTTCACCAATGCCTAAATAATGAGAAAGAAGTTCAAGAAAAATACCTCAAAACTGGAAATCGTGAAATGAGTTTGAGCCTATTTCAAGTGATGGTGATGATCAGGTTAGCTTCCTTGGACCTCTAGGAAGCTAATGCAATGGCTAACTTGAGCTGAAGGTGGCTGGAATGGTCTGGAGAAGTCCAACTTTGATGCTTTGTTTTTGATCTTGGAAATGGGTGAAGATGGTGTTACAGTCGTGTAACAAGGACAATGATGGCTTATGTATGATGTTAGGTAGCTTTTGGAATCAAAAGGCCAAGAAACATACGAGTAGTTTTTGATTTTTGGGATTTCTGGCCAGAATATGCAACAATGGAGTTTTTGTGTGTGATTCTGAGTTCTAGGAAGTTTGAGGGCTTAAGCATGCGTGCCTTTTCTTGCAAATGAATTGTGTATATGTATGGAAAAGATTGTGAGGCTTGAGAGGGTCATAATCACACCAGTACAAGTTATGGGATTTTGCTTATTTTTGAAGCAAGCTTGAAACATCTTGTTTCAATGTGAAGTACCAAGCTTGTAGGGTGGTTGTAACCTTTAAACATGCCTATTCTGATTGTGTAGGGAAAGCTTGTGCAGAAAGGACAAGTTCAATGCTCAAGATAAAACTGATTTTATGGTTAAAGCAACTTTACTAGAATGGAATGGTTACTTTCTTCCTAAAATGGAAATAAGCATGGGCAATGCATTGAATGCTTTAGTTGAAGCTTCTTACATTTGTGCAAACATTTAATTATGGAGTGCCAAGCTAGTTTGAGGCCTGAAAGCAAAGATTGTGCAGCCTAGCATGGATTTGAATTCTTGTTCATCACAAAATTTTGCCTTGTAAAACAACTTGAAACCCTAACTTCTAACCTTCAATTCTCCTTGCTCACTATGATACGGTGGCCAGAACCGGGACGTGTTTCCCCTTTTTTAAGGAATTTGCTGGTTTGCGTTTTGCATCGTGTTCACAAAATGTCACGGTAAGCAAGAGTCGCCACCGACTTTTATTTTATCCAACAAGGAAAGGAAAAAAGCACAGAAAAAATCCTTTTTTGAGATATTTCTGAGTAAGATTATAGAAAGGGAAGGTAGTAGCACCCTTTCTATCTGTAGTTATCTACGAGCTCTTAGGTACTTGCTCATCATTTTCAAAATTGTTTTCTTTGTGTTTGTGTGCTTTGAAAAGTTTTTGTTTTGACTTCGATTTAACTCTTGCTTCTGTCTTCTAGAGTGTAATGAAGTGTTTTTTTTTTAAACTTTGTTTGTAAAAGGGGTGTAAGTGTGAAAAAAGTTTGTTTGGATTGAGCAAGTACTTAAGAACTAATCTACCTACTTGAAAAAAGAATCATTCTGCATTTGTTTCCTTTAGACAACACTATCCTACTATTAGTGAGTAGATAGCATTGTCGTTGGAGTTTGAGGGTCAATTTGAAAGGGACGTACGGTCACTAAAGCAATGTTAGGACGTCTTAGTAATAACCCTAATGTCTTAGATCAATTATCCGAGGCAACAATATCTGAGGCAACATTTCCGAGGCAACTTTGATCTTTGGACAAAAGGACAACCACTAAAGCATCCTATACTCAATGACCGTTTACCGAAGGTAACCAAGTGGGAATGTACCCTAGGAGTGCGCATGTGCGAGTGATTCAGTTTCAGATTTATTATCTTTGCATATTTAGGGTTGTCTAACTCTTTTAAAGTTTTTTACATACATTCTTATCATGCATCCTAATATCATACATCTAACAGTTAAATATTTGGGGGATTTAAAATGCGGAAATTAAACTACGCTATTACAAGGCTTCGGGTATTTACATAGCCAAAAACAAACCCTTTGAAATAAAGCGGTAAATGGAAATAAAAGGTCCTAATTAACTATTACAACTTGTGAATAGTTACATTAATGAGATAAAAATAATAATAAAAACGCGCGCGAAGAAAATTAGACCGGGAAGGAATTAGGGTTTTGACCCTTCTATCCTAATGAAAAGAGAAAATGTTTTTTGTTGTTTTTAATATTTTTTAAAGAAAAGAAGATTAGGTTTTAAAAATAAATGTACAAATTAATTAGTGATTAAATTAATTAATAAAAATAATTACATGACCTATTTTTTATGTTTTGATTATTTTTAGGAAAAATAAAATATAATTAAATTAGAAATAAAACCTGTTTGTTCTAATTAATTTTAATTATGTACAAAAAAGAAATTAAAGTTATCTAAATTAACAAACCTAATTAAATTAATTAATTTTTTAATAAAAATAAAATCTAGACCTAATTTATGAAAAGTAATATTTTTGTGATTTTTTGATAAAAAAGAAAATAATTTAATTGGTTAGTAAATAAATAAATAAATTAAAAGAAATAAAATAAAATATAAAAGAAAATAGAAAGAGAGAATGAGCCTGAAAAGTATTTGGAGGGTGCAAAAATCAGATTCTGGGCCCAAAAGGTGGAAGTCCACGTTGACTTCCCTGATCACATGCTCTGCGTTTGACTTGGCTTATGATGCTCCTCCATTACTGGCCAACAGATCTGGATCTCAAGACGTGTGGCAGACTGGATGAGAAAGTCCCATGGTGGACCTTGGTCTTTGGTGCGCACCTGAACCTAAAGAGAAAAATAATATGCAAGCAAAGGGGGGACCTGGGATTCGAACCCAGGTCCTGAGGCACGTTCCAGCGCTTGGCAACCAGCTGAGCTATTGGTTTTGTTGTACATGAAATAGATAACAATAATAATATACAAAAAAAAACAAGAATTAGTAGAGGATAATAAAAAATGTGCGCCAGGGTTTGAATGTCCCAATAGGAAGGTGACACGCAGGTCATCCCTGACCTTGTTCCGTTGGTAAAAGTGGGAAACGTTTACCTACGGACGTTTGTCCGTCTCTATATCCCTTTCATTCTCCAAAATTAACCATGAGCAAGATAAATGAAAACCAGGGCCACCAATCGATTCGTCTGGACCTCCTGAGTGTAATGGTGGCCCTTTCATGGCCTAATTTCGCCTGCACAGAAAACTCCTAAATCGAAGCTGTAAACCCTAGCCATGGTGAAATCCAGCACAAGCCATGAAAATGCAATCAAAGAATACAGAGAGCTTGCAAATGTTCTATGGATCAATAATATATGGTTAATTCATGCTAACAATGCCTAAATCGTGCAAACTGAATTCAAAAATTCATGGATATCGTGATGGACTTACAACGCTTTTGGGTACTGGAAAGGCTTTGTTCTTGATTGCTTTAGCTTGCTTACACTCCCAGGAATCGATTGGGATAGCTAGAAGGCCTTGAGGATGCCTGGAAATAGGAATTTGTGTTTACACTTTCTTGGTATTTTTTCAAGTTTTGCTCTGGTTCATACACCTCTCTCTCTAGCCTTTTTTAGTCTGCCTCGCTTCTATATGTATCAAGGAATGGATTAGGGTTGATAGAATGCACTCAATCTTCTTCCATTATTGAATTTGATTGTGATTTGATTCTCTTGAATATCATTCCAAAATTGGCCTAAAATTAATCTTTTTGTCCACCCCAATGCCTTGCACGAGTTTGATTTGATGCTAGCTGTAATTAAAACCTGAAACCAACACAAAATCTTTTGTTTTCAATATTTTGGATTTTCTCATGATTTATTTTGATTAAAATTGATTTAAATCAAATAAAAATCAAAATAAATAATAAAAACATGATAATGACAAGTGGCAAAGGCTACAGCTCGTGGACTATATTTCCAACTCAAAACAAGTGAAAAAGATTGGGCCCATTTGGCAAAATTAGATGTTTTAGGCATAGTTGACTTTTGGCAATTTTGCAAAAAATGTCAACTGCACCAATGCATAACTTCCTCAATTTTGACTCTTTAGAGGTGTTCTTGGACTTTTTAGAAAGCTTGAGATGTACTCTAATCAACCCTTTCGGTATCATATCAATTTGATATTCCATGCTCATGTATGAAGCTTTGAAAAAAAGGTGTTTTTGTTGACTTTTCAAAATGACCTATAATGTCCAAATTCATAACTTCTTGTGAGTGCATATTTTGAACTTGGGAGCTGAAGATGGATAGTAGATAATGGCATCCTCTTCAAAATGAGCTTTGGATGAGTCATTTCTCATAAAGTATGAGAAAGTTATGCTTGGTTAAAGTTGAGTTCACTTTTCCTACAAAACCCTAATTTAGCAACTTTTGAGTCTTGATCAATTATGAGCAATCCTTGACGAATCATGGTCAACCCTTGATAAAATGATGAAATATACTTAAAAATGAGGATTTTGACTAAAAATATTGAAGTTTGACTGTATGTGGGCCACAGTTGACTTTTGCCCTAGCATAGTCGATTTTCAGGCCTTTGAGCAATTGACTGAGCAAACTTTCTCTGCAAGGCTTGAAACTTGACATGGATGATCTTGAGAACATACTAGGACAATGTTGAGCATTTGGGGTCCCTAGGACTCAAGTATCTTGATGCAACATGAAACCCTAATTTGAGGTAGACTGCCTTAGGAGAGATCTTGTCTGGCCAACCCTTGGACTATCTGGAGCAACTTGGGGATCTTTCTTGAAATGTTTTGAGAAATATGGGAGGGAAAATTTTGGGGTACAACACTCACAAATGATCTCAAGGAGTTCTTGGGCTTTTTAGAAAGCTTGTAATGTTCTATACAACCCCTATTTGAATCACTTTTGCAAAATACAAATGGAACTACGTGAAACTTGGCTCAGAAGTTAGGTCAAAATCCTGACCAAAATGCTCAAAATTTCACTAAGTGTTTTAGTTTCATGACCATGGTTTCATGGATTAATAACTTGAGATCCAAGAATTTTTAGGAGGAGTTGTGTAAAGAAATGTTTTAGATCTTATTGATATCTACAACTTTCATGTTCAAAGTTTCTTTTGAATCATCTTGCATCATGGTGAAAAATTGGCTCAAAGTTGTGAAAACATATGAAGTTTTCAACACTTAGAAAAATTTCTAAGTTTGGAAACTTTGACTTTTCAAAATGAAATCTTTACTTTTTGATTTCATGATGAAAAAGTTTCATATTTTGACATGTTTTGATGAATCGTGATCTTTGAAACTTTATTTTGACCAAAAAGTCAAAGTTTGACTTTTCAGTATACAGTTTACTTTTGATCAGTTGACTGAAAATCAACTATCAATCAATTGATCTTGAGGGTAGTTTTGAGTCATACCATTAGGTCAAAATTATGCATTTGAAACGTTGAGATCATGTCTCAAACCAAATAACCATTTTCTAGGTCAAAAATCAGAAATTGCCCTTTCTTAGTCAAAACCCTAATTTTGACCATTTTGCCCTTTTGACGATCTGGTCAAATTTCTTGAGGAATTGTGGTCCAAACTTGACCAAATGACATATAATGATCCATGAAATTCATATGAGGCATTAAGAGTTCAATTATCCTTGTGCAATCTCAAACCTTAATTTCAGTCATCAATGCTTAAGGAGGTGTCTAGTGCTGATCAATCCTAGTGCAGTCTTGAACCAAAGGAGATCTTGTGAGAAAATACTTGATAAATGAGAGAGATAATTTTGGGGTACAACAGATATCATTCGACTTGAGGATACAAGTTGTTCGACCCAGTCAATAAGCAAGTAGTGATCAACAAAGACGTGATCATAGATGAGCTTAAAGAATGGGATTGGATTGGAAATATAAACAAAGATTCAGTGACAATATTATGTGAAGAACCAGCCACTGAAGTTGAAAGAGAAGAAGTTTGACAGGAAGAAGTCAATAATAAAGGTAAAATAGTACATTATGCTTTCTATGCATATGTTAAACAAGTCAATGCAGTTGAGGCATTGAAGGATTCAAAGTGGGTGAAAACAATGAATGAGGAATTGAAGTTCATCGAAGTCAACAACACTTGGTCACTTGTAAAATTGCCTCAAGGCAAGAAGGAAATTGATGGCAAGTGGGTATACAAGGTGAAGTTGAATCCCAAAGGGGAAGTAACTTGACACAAGGCAAGACTTATGGAGAAAGGATTTCTTCATAAAGAAGGAATTAACTTTGATGAAGTTTTTGCCCTTGTTGTTAGGATTAAAGCAACCGGGTTCGTTGTTGGTCTGGAAGAAATGAATAATTGGCACATATGTCTGATGGATGTCAAATGTGCATCCTTTAATGGACCCTGATGCGAAGAAGTTTATGTTGCACAACTAGTTGGGTTTGTGAAACATGGCAAAGACAGAAAGGTGTATAGGTTGCATAAAGCCATGTATGGACTTAAACAAACCTCAAGAGCTTGTAATAAGAAGATTGACAGTGTCCTAAGGGAGAATGAATTTGTGAAGTGCACAACTGAGCATGGAGTATATGTAAGAAGAAGCAAGAGTGAATTGCTTATACTATGTCTCAATGTAGATAACTTATTGATAACATGTAACTGCAAGAAAGAGATCGAAGACTTTAAAGGTGGTCTTAGCAAGGATTTAGAAATGCTTGATCCGGGCGACATTTTATATTTCCTTGTCATCGAATTCTACAAAAGTAGTAGAGGATTGATGATGCATCAGAGAAGATATGTTATTGAAATTCTCAAGAGATTTGAGATGGAAGAATGCAACTCGACTTTGACACCTGCTGAACAAAGACTGCAACTACCGAAAGATTCAGATTCAGATGATGTCGACCCAACCCAATACAAAAGACTTATTGGGTCATTAAGGTTTCTTTGTCACACAAGGCCTGATCTAGCATATAATGTAGGTATGGTAAGTAGATTCATATAGAAGCCAAAGGTATCTCATCTAGCAGTGGTGAAGATGATACTTAGGTATCTCAAAGGAACTCTCAACTATGTAATTTTGTTTCCTGCAGATGATAAAGGAAAATAATGCAAGTTAGTGGGATATACCGACTCAAGTTGGTGTAGTGATGCTGATGACAGAAAATCCATATCTGGCTATGTGTTTATGCTATTTGGTGCACTAGTTTCTTGAAGTTTGAGAAAAGAACCAGTAGTGGCACTATCATCATGTGAAGCAGAGTACATATATGCTTCCCTTTGTGCATGTCAAGCAACATGAATGGTGAATTTGGTAGAAGAGACTACATGGAAGAATCATGGAGAAATTAACATGAAGATCGACACCATGTCAGCTATCAATCTGGAGAAGAATCCGATAGCACATGGTAGAAACAAGCACATTGAAATGATGTTCCATTATCTTCATGAGCAGGTAGGAGAAGGGAAGATGAACTTAGAACACTGTAGAACTGAGAATCAAATTACAAATATTATTACAAAGGGAGTGCAAGTTGAAGTGTTCAGAAGACTAAGAGCTATGATGGATGTAGATAACTTAGACACAATGAATTAGGTGGTGTGTTGAGTTATAATTCCTTGTGTCGAAGCAACATGTTGCTCGATAGACGGAAGCTTGTGTATATATAGTCTAGCCTAGTGTATGTCTAAATGTTGAAGGAGTATCCTCGACAAGTATTTCGACTTAGACCTATTTTAGTAAGTGTTAACTAAAATAGTTATTTTGGCCTTTTATAGTTTTGGGATTTAGCTTAGGGAGAAAGCTAGCTCAATTATAAATAGAGGGGGTAACCCCTATTTTGTAACACAACTCGTCTTCACATAATTCTACAGTTGCAAAGTGAATAACATATTTCCACAGTTTGTGGACAGAGAGAAACTATGCAGAAATCATCATCTTCTCATTATTTTGTTCAAACCCTAATTCACTTTTTCATTGTAATTGTGCATTGATAACAATCTTTTTCATCAAGATTGATAGAAATTCTCCATGGGTTTTGGTGGATTTCCAACAATGGTTAGGTACGAGTTGCACAATCATAAACTATCTAAGGATTTAGGCACTATAAAGATGCAAAAGCATGAGAATCAACAAATGCGGAATACATTAGGAATTTGGAAGACAAAGATTGGAAGTCATCCTAATTGGTTTTGCATTCTTATATATAGCAAATTTTCATTATATGTATATATTTTATTGGGTCAATTATTCGAGAAAAATTAATGCAAGAAAAAATTGAAAAATTCACCTTACGGTATATCGGAAATTTCATATTTTCTGGAATTGTTTTGGTAAATATAGGAAATTTCATAAATTTCGGTAAGAGAATACATGGCTTTACCGGAAATTTCAAAATACCCGTACTTTCACTTTTGTTTCGGTAAAAAAAGTAAGTTTTTGCAAATTACCGACAAATAAACCAAACTTCTGGTACATCACAATATATTTTGGAAATACAGATATTTAAAGAAGGGTATAGCGGTAAAATAACTCTAAATGTGGGGGAGCCAGATATAACTGGGGGTAATAGGTTAAATCCTCCAAGAGAAATAATGAGACGAGTCATAAAACTTCCAAAACACATAAAGGGAATTACTTTTTCACTTATAGTTGTGCTCCCGCACCTTTGTAAATAACCCAAAATGACCCTGAAATGCTGAAGTACATTTTTGGATGCATAAAAACTTCAAAATCTAGAACTGTATTTTTGGAACACTGTTTATACTAAAAAATTAGAAACAAAAACAAATGCAGAAAACTAACATAAATTTACATCAATCATTGTTATGACATACATTAAAAATGTCACATTACATCGATAATTGTTAATGTAAATCTAACAATAAACTACATCATCAAGTGATGGTTAAGGATATTTCGAAATCTTTAGAATATCTTCGATCAATCGTACAACCTTCGCATCCAACTCGATCAGACTTTTTGTTTCGTAATAGTGAAATGTACTTCTCAAAATAGTTAAATCTTCATTCGTTTTCAACTTTTACTTGCTGAATTGTATCTTTCACTCGTTGTCAATCAAGGGTGAACGATAATATATCTTCACAAATCTTTGATTGTCTGGGTACAAATTCTCTAGTATGGATTTTAGATAGACAATAAGGATGATCTTTGTGAACCTAAATTCAAGAGAGGGCTTCTCACTGTTGAAGTAGATAAAAGTGGTATATGCATATTGAGAAATTATGTGTATGTTTATGCTAACAAGATGATGGTGTTGTACCCCAAAATTTTCCCTCTCATTTATCAAGTTTTTTCTCACAAGACTTCTTTGACTCAAGACAAGATCAGGGTTTGCTCAGCTCAAGACATCTCATCTTGTACTAATAACCCAAAATTAGGGTTTGAGTTTGCACAAGTATTTTTGGACCATCAATGCTTCATGTGACTTTCATACATCATTTTGGACCCCTAAGATTGTTCATGATAAATTTCAAGCCTTGAACCACATTTTTGATCAGTCAATTGGACAATTGACCTAAAAATCAGTTGTATTGGGGAAAAAGTCAACCATGGCCAATTTACAGTCAAACTTCATAATTGTTTATCCACAACAACATTTTAGACTCATATCTACCATTTGATCAAGTTTGGATTACAACTCCTCAAGAAATTTGATCAAATCATCAAAAGGGCAAAATGGTCAAAATTAGGGTTTTGACTGAGGAAGGGCAATTTATGATTTTTAACCTAGCAAATGACCAATTGAGTTCAAGCATGTTTTCAAGGATTCAATGGCATCATCTTGAATTAATTACATGGCTCAAAACATCTCAAGTTCATTAGATTGACAGATGAAATTTGCAGTCAATTGATCAAAAGTCAACTGTACACTGAAAAGTAAAACTTTGACTTTTTGGTCAAAATCAAGTACCAAGGGTCATAATTCATTAAAAAATTTCCAAATGTGAAACTTGTTCATCAAGAAATCCAAATTTGAAAATTAGGGTTTGAATTTGAAAATTTTCATAACTTAGAAATTTTCTAAGTATGAAAATTTTCTTATTTTTTCTCAACTTTAGGCCACTTTTACACCATGAGGAATAATGATTCAAGGAAAGTCCCCAACATGAAAGTTGTATAACTCCATGAAATCTACAACTTTTCTTCACAAACCTTTCCCTAAAGATGCTTGTATCTCAAGATATAAATTTGTGAATACATGGTCATGAACTTCTTAACTTAGTGAAATTTTGCCCTAATTTAGGCAGGTTTTGGACCCAACTTCATGGGAATTTTTCACCTAGTTCCAAGAGTTATCTCAAAATTCATTTCAAATATGGATTATAGAGCACATTGCAGGCTTTCCAAAATGTCAAAGAACTCTCCAAGATCATGTTTGAGTAGAGAGAATCAAAGAGAGGAAATTGGCATTTTCTCACTTTTTGTTCAAGCCATTTCATGAAGAACCAAGTTGCAAATCAATCCTATGCTGGCTATTTCATGTTGTACAGGTCCTAAAATTTTTACACACTCCTTAATTAAATGCTTACTCAGTTGACAAAGCCTCTATCCATGCTTTTGAACCTTTGTCCAACTTGTAATTCCATTTATAGCAAAAAGGTTCCATTGCCATTTTGAAAAAGAACCACTTTGGCAAACTTTACATTTTTGAGCTTTGAACATGTCCCCTTGATGCATACAAACCACACAGGTCTCAAGCAATTTGTACAAACTCATACCAACCCTAAGTAAGCTGGTACAAGCATGTGAAGCTTTGGTCTTGTCACTTTGTTCAAGTACAAGAAAGTTGGCAAAAACGCTAGCATTGGCACAACTGATAGGGAGCTAACACAAAACTGCTTTTAATACTAATATACCAACATTATGCAACACATAACAAGCTAAGCCAAGACCTGAAACACTCAGAGCAAGCAAAACACCAAAAACCTGCTCAAACATACAATTTCTGCACAAATACATCCAGCTTCCATTTGGCTCGTGCGTTTTGTGTTTAGATCATTCCAACACCTTACAGACTTGATATCAAACCCATCCAAACCATCATCCTTGTTCTGTAATCTCTTTTCCACCATCTTCCATTATTGACTTTGAAGCTTGCAGTTTGACTTGGTCAGGGAGTTCTAGCCACTTTCAGAGCAAGGCAAGGGTTGGAATAGATTCAGGGAAGCTCAACGAAGCTCAAGCAAACATCAGGCCTCCATTAAAGTCACTACATTTCCATACACAATTCCAGCTGAAGGAGGTAAATTTTCAAACTCTATCTCCTTGTATAGGCAACCTTAGGCCACGATCTGTAAATAAAAAGTGTAGTTCTCATCATAACGAAGTTATACGTATCATTATCTTGCATTGATTTTACTTGTGCTAAGAGAATTTGGAAGTTGAAATCTCTGAAAATATTAGGTTAGAATTTGGGGCTTTTAAAATTCTCTTTGATCTTTGATAGTTAGATTACATAACTTATATGGTTGGATTCGTGAGTTCAAATGCTACATTTTTCATGTTACAAGTTTTCATTTTTATGGAAGCATGAGGAAGTTACAGGGGATTCGGCCAAGGCTTGAGGAAGAAGATGAAACAGGGCAAGGATGCGTTTTGTAATATATTATTTTTGTCTCAGTAAAGACAATGGATGTATAGCCACCCCAGTGGTAAAGCAGCGCGCTGGTGAGACCCATGTCCTGGGTTCGAACCTGCGCGCTACTTTTGCATTTTGGCATTTTTTTCCTTTTCTGTTTTTGACATTTTTTTGCAGGTTTGGGCTTTTGCTATGGGCCAGTGTTTTGCTCATCATCACCATTAATCTTCTATCTTACCCCCTGCCAACTTATTTCATATTTTATTTATTATTTATTATTTTACTTCCATATTTTACATTTTAATTATTTTCTTTAATGATTAAAAATCCTAAAAAAATAATTTAATCATATTACACTTTTATTTTATTTCTTTTATTATTTCTCACATAAAAAATATAGTTTATTTTAAATAGGATATCACTTATTTTCTTAATAAACTTGTAAAAATAATTAAATAATACATATAGGAACTTTATTTTCTCTTAAATAAAAATTATGGTTAAACCCCTTTCAAAAATTAAATATTTTTCCTTATATTTTTAGGTTTAGATTAAAATTTCTTTTTACATAAAAACAAGACACAAAACATCTTTTCTCACATGTACATTGCATTAAATTTTAAATATTGTATTATATTTATCTTAATTCGCACAAATTCGATTTGGTTGTAATAATTTATTTAGCTTTATATTCTTGCAAAATCCCCATTCAAATTTGTATTCCCCCTTCCCATAAATTGTTGTAATAGCTTAGAAATATTTACATTACGCAATTTATTGCTTTATATGTCATGATTAGTAATTAGGGTTTGTATGACAAGAACCAAACAAAGAAAAATAGAACACCCTAAATACAAGACAAAATCAAAGCATGAAAATGATACACTTTGCACACAAGCACCTTTAGGGTTTCTCCCACTTGGTTGCCTAAAACAAAAATGGCCATGTTACGCATGCGAAGTATCTTGACAAAACAAAACAAATATAAGATCATAGTCCCTCGATGATGCTATTCAAAGTTGCCTAACAAAAATGATCTTGGTCCCTCATAAATGCTAAGATACTTTGCAAACATTGCTAATCATGGTTATACGATGACCCACGCCCATCCCGTTTACATCCAAAGATAGGGTTGCTTACCAAATCAATGGTAAGCCAATAATGTCAAAGGAATAGGAAATGCATAAGAAAGACATTTGAGTAGGTAGATAGCTTCTAGTTACTTGCTCCATTTCAAACAACAATCCTTGCTATTTTCAAAACAAACACACACACACATTTCAAAAACATCTTACAAACATTGAAAACATTTTCAAAAGACAAACATCTTTGTATACATTCTTATGAATGAGAATCATTACAAAGATTGCCTAAACGAATGGCCTCTTTTACAAAATACTTTCAAAACCACACCAAACACCATTTCAAACAAACCAAAGCAAGTGATCTAAGCAAGTAACTAAGAGCCCATGGAAAACCATTGATGAAAGGGATGCTAGCACCTTCCCTTTTCATAATCTACCCACTGAACTCAAGAAAACATCTCAAAGGTCTTTCCTGTGCTTTTTCACCTTTCCTTTTGGATAAAAGAAAAGTTGGTGGTGACTCTTTCTAACCGTGATATTTGCGATAAAACGCAAAGCACCAAGTTAGTTCTCCCACCGTATCACAAAACTGGCGACTTTGCTGAGGATCTATTATAAAAAGTGGGGTTACCTTAGGGTGTAGATCACATTTATTTGCTTACATTGTTTGACTTGTTTGCTTTACATTTTGGTTCTTTGTTTGGGTTTGAATCCTCCACCCGGATTTGGGAAACATTATATGTAAATAGCAATACATTGTGGAAACTGTGCGGGGTATACCGACATGGTCTAAGCAATAGCTATGTTAGTGTGACATATTTGTGGGTACTGGTAGCCTTTGAGTTAATCAAAGAGAATACGGGGCCGCTGAGTGATGTCATGAAGCACTAATGAACTTCTGGAACCCTTTATTTGACCAACTTGGCCTTTAGGATGTAGTGAGATGACCGAATTTGGTGCAGTCCGAAGTTGGTAGATACTCGATACTACACTCATTGAGGGTTGGTTTCTTGGGATATTTCAGTCGCCATTAAAGAGGCTTGAGCTGAAACAATGTCCAAGGAAACAATCCAGTGATATTGAGCTCCTTAGAACCCAGTTACTATTGATAGGACAAGTTGAGCCAACTAAACTTCAAGAGGGTACTTACCTATAAAACCCTGTGCAAGCCTAAACTAAGAACTTATTTGTTTTGCTTGTATAAACATACTTGTGCATAACATCATGAACATCATATGCATTCACTAACCATTTCAAGGATTTTGGAGATTCATCTTTGTTCTTATTTTGTAGGATATGGATTCACTTCGAAGGAAAACTATCCAAATCAACCTTGTAAGAATTCCTCCACAACTCAAGGAGCTAGCTTCAAGGATCCCTGAGAACTCTCCATTCACCGAGAGGCATGGTCGTCTACTCAACTTGGTCACCTCCAACACAGAGGAGGATATGATGAAGGTTCTTTTCCAGTTCTTTGACCCTTTGCATCATTGCTTCACATTTCCTGACTATCAACTTGTGCCCACTTTGGAAGAATTATCTCAACTTTTGAGGATTCCTATTCTCAATCAACTACCTTTCAACGGTACGGAAAGAGATCCAAAGCCAGAAGAGATTACTCAAGCTCTGCACTTGCACTCATCTGATGTCACAACTCATTGGGAAACTAGAAGTGGTGTCAAAGGCTTCTTAGCAAAGTTTCTGTTTGAGAAGGCCCAAAGCTATTGGAATTCCTTAGACTTGCAATCTTTTGAGGAGATTGTAGCTCTTCTCATCTATGGGATGGTCTTGTTCCCCAATCCTGACCAACTCATAGATGTGAGCGCTATCAAAATCTTCATGTCACGCAACTCGGTGCCTACATTGCTTGGGGATATCTTACACTCTTTTCACACTCGTACAATGAGGAAAAGAGGTGTTCTTGTGTGTTGCACTCCTCTCCTGGCAAGATGGTTTATTTCTCACCTTCCCCAATCAGTCTTAAAGAATGAGCAAAGTTTGAGGTGGTCACAAAGGTTAATGACGCTTAAACATTCAGATATCCATTGGTGCTCTCGATCCAAAGAGAATGTTATCATTGTTGACCGTTGTGGGGAATTCTCTAATGTCCCTCTACTTGGAATTAGGGGAGGCATCACCTACAACCCGTGCTTAGCTCTAAGACAGTTTGGTTATGCCCGAAGGGATGGCCCACACGATATGCTGATTCAAGGCTTGGTATTAAACTACGACAACGACGATCAAGGACTTCGCCAGAGATTCATCCGAGCTTGGAGGATGCTAAACAAGGTGGATAGCAAGACTTTGGGACACAAGAATTCCATCCCTCTTGAGCCTTACCTCAAGTGGGTATGAACCCGCGCTCAAAGTCTTATGATGCCTTATCCTTCCATTCTCCCAGTGATTATTGAGCCTGTTAAGGAGGGAGAAGTTCTGTACACTATCCTACATCCTGACATGCCCACATCACTCGAAGACCTACAAAGGGATTGGATACAGCTCAAAGGAGAGCATGATACTTTCGAAGCCCAATTCTACGCAAGTGAGAAGAAGGTTTTGGAACTCACTCCGCTACTTCATGAGGAGCAGACTCTAAATAGCTACATTGCACCAAAGAGGATGCGCAATGTCTTTTTATCTTAGAATTTTGTATTATTTTGCCCAAGGGGCATTTATGTACTCAAATTCTATCTTATTAATATAACGTGTGTTTCTTTTTGTTTAAAACAAATTTGAATTTTTAAATCCTTGAAAGCATTGCATGTATACATATCATTCATCATAAACATAAACATGTATTTGCAACAAGTTTCCTGATCTCTCTACTATTTATTTCAGTAAGATGGATCTCGAACAAACGGTCAAAGACCTTCAAGCTCAAAACACACAATTTCAACAGTTACTCATGACCCTGGCCAAGGGGAAAGAGGAGCTAAAGACTTTGCTAGCAAAAGAGAAAGAGAAAAAGAAGAAAGAGAAGAAACCAACTGGTGTGGTAATCATGGGAAGGAGGTTTCAAGGACAAGCTAGAAGGACCATAGATTTTCCAGTAACATCTGATGAAGGGGAAAGAAAAGGAAAAGAAACGGAAGTTCCGTCAGACTCTGAAGAAGAGGAGGAAGAGGAAGACTACTCTGAAGAACAGTACCCTCCGGCTGATGATAAGTACAAACACCTGGAAGAGCGTTTAACCGCTATGGAAATACAGAGGGTACCGGGTCTAGATTTTGAAGAATTGGGGTTAGTGTCAGGAATTGTGATCCCACCAAAGTTTAAAGTGCCATTATTTGCAAAATATGATGGAGTGTCGTGTCCTAAAATGCACCTCCGGTCATATGTCAGGAAGATTCAGCCGCACTCCGCCGAAAAAGACTTGTGGGTCCATTTCTTCCAAGATAGTTTATCCGGAACGCAACTCGACTGGTTTACCAATTGGAAAGGGCCGACGTCCATAACTGGGAAGAACTTGCCGCTGCTTTCTATAAACAATACCAGTATAATGCAGATTTGGCGCCTAACCGTACTCAACTTCAGAGTATGGCTATGGCTTCAAATGAGGGTTTCAAAGATTACGCGTAAAAGTGGAGAGATCTAGCTAGAAGAGTGCAACCCCCTCTGTCTGAAAGGGAGTTGGTGGATATGTTCTTGGGCACTCTATCAGGCCCTTTCTTCAACTATCTGATTGGAAGCTCATCTGCTGGGTTTGCTGAGTTAATTTTAATCGGGGAGAGGGTGGAAGCTGGTATAAAAAGCGGAAAAATTCAGAAGGACGTGTCTGCCTCTACAGTTATGAGAAAACCTTTCACTAGGAAGAAGGAAGTATCTGCTGTTTATTCACAAAGGAACAAGGAAGAACTGAACGCCGGCCAGTGGTGGGGGCCGTTATGATCCCAAAGCCCGCATCTGACCAACCAAGAAATAACCAGCCAAGGGTGGAAAGGCCAGTCCGACAATTCACCAGGATTAATATAACTCTAGCCCAAGTTCTACCACATCTTCTGAAATTGAATCTGGCAACTTTAAAAGAGGCCCCAAAGAATCCCAATACTGCGTCCCCTCATTATCACCCAAATGCCAGATGCGCATACCATTCTGAAAGTCCAGGGCACAACACTAACAACTGTTGGGCTCTGAAGAACAAAATTCAAGACCTTATAGATGCAAAGGAAGTTGAGTTTGATGCACCTGAGAAACCGAATGTCATTTCTGCTCTGATGCCTAGGCATGGTCATAATGTCAATGCTGTCGAGGAAGATTTATTTGTTGCCACAGTGGATGAATTGTTGACTCCGCTCCCGATCATTAAAATGAACTTGTTGAAAGCTGGTGTATTCCCAGATTGTAAGGAAGACTGCCATCATTGCTTATCCTCACCCGCCGATTACCCTCTGTTGAAGACAGGTATCCAACGCCTGATTGATAACCAAGAAATTCTGTTTGAGAATGCTCCCGTTTTACATGTTCCTGTTGAATACATTTCAATCATAACCATCTCCGCCAATCCTTCCAGGGCCCCTAAAATACCCGTTAGGATTACACCTGCTCCAAAAACTATTCCACTTAAGATCACAATGCCCGGGCTGGTCCCGTACAAGTCAGATAAAACAGTACCAGGGAATTATGGTGGAGAAATATACTACCATGGTATCAAACAAGATGAACTGACTTCCGAAGAAGAGAGCTCCGAAGAAGAAAACTCTGACATTAGTAATATTTCCAGAACTAGCAAGATTACTCGTAGTGGTAGAATCTTCTCTCCAGAGATTGCCCCTCCAAAGGCAGTTTTTGGACTCGTGGACGTTTCAAAGATTACCTCTGCACCAGTGATTATACCTGCAAGCATACCTATCGACAAAGACGACACAATCCCTGTCCTTACCAATACTTCTACTGCTGAGAATAGAGGAAAAAGCATTCAAGAAGAGCTTGTCCGGACGAAGGCTCAATCACTAGCTATCCTCGAAACATCCAAGAAGGAAATGGAAGAGATCCTGAGGATAATAAAGAAGAGTGACTATGATGTGGTTGAACAGTTGGGGAAAACTCCCTCCAAGATCTCCATGCTAGCATTGCTGATGTGCTCTGAGGCACATGCGAAAGCTCTGGTAAAATTTCTGAAGAGAGCTCATGTGCCACAAGAGACGTCTACTGACCAATTCTAAGATTGTGTGGCCAGTTTGACACCTGATAACGGCCTGGGTTTCTCTGATGCTGACTTAACACCCAAAGGGAGAAAACACAACGAGGCATTACATGTCTCCGTGGAGTGTAGAGGAACAACCCTAGCCCATGTCTTGGTAGACACTGGTTCATCTTTGAACGTCTTACCAAAGAAAGCTCTTGACATATTGGATTGTGAAGGGCTGACGTTAAAACCCAGTAACATAATTGTGAGAGCATTTGATGGCTCAAAGAGGATGGTCCATGGGGAGGTGGACATCCCGATAAAGGTGGGAATTCAGACTTTCAATTCAACCTTCTATGTGACGGACATCTGTCCCTCTTATTCATGTCTATTAGGACGGCGTTGGATCCACAATGCCGGTGTTGTCACTTCCATATTGCACCAGATGCTGAAATACTCGGTCCAAGGAAAGATCATAACTGTCCACGGGGAAGAAGAGTACATGATTAGTCATCTGAATTCTTTCCGATATGTGGAGTTGGACGGCGAGTTCATTGAAACTCCGTTTAAACATTTCGAGGAGGTCTCTCGGGAAGTAGAGGAAACCAAGGCAGTATCCTCGATTCCCAAAATCACAATACCTCCGCTTCGGATGTCATCTCTAAAGGACGCAAAGGCAGTAATAGAGGAGGGTGGATGCACCATCTGGGGGAAGCTTCCAGACATTCCGTATAAATCAGACAAGTTTGGCTTGGGGTTTACTTCAACTGCTCAGAAGGCTATGCATCGTGCCCGTGCTGGAGGGCCACCTTTGAAGATTAGCAACCAAGAGGTCAAAGAAGTAGAAGACAATGAAGAGGATGGCAACTTGGAAGATTGGATATTTCCTACTGTCAACGGAGGACTTCGCAACTGGGAAGCCAGAGACTTTGTCCCAATAACTTTCATCTCTCAGTAATTTATCTTTTACATTTCTGTTGGACTTGTAATATTCACGAACAATTCACATATTAAAACCTTGTGTCTTACCCGAGGCACAATGGTCCATTTGTAAGGGTTTTTATTTCATCTTCATATGACATTCAATGAATCATGGACGTTTTTCCACATACAAATCTTTTGTGATCATTGTCTTTCTTTTACATTTTTATTTTTTAAAGATGGATATACCCTTACACACACCCACACTCACAAATACAGGTACCCCTCCATTCCGGATCCCATGGATAATAATACTGCTATGGCCTTTAGTGACTCTGGAGATCCAATCTATCAAGCTGAATACGAAGGTGAGGAAGATTGTGAAGTGTCGGGGGAATTGGTCAGACTATTACAATAAGAGGAAAGAGCTATTCAGCCTCATGAGGAGCTGTTGGATACAATCAACTTGGGTACCGAGGAAGATAAAAAGGAAATCAAAGTGGGCGCCAATCTAGAACCGAGTGTCAAGGAGCGCCTAATTCAGCTTTTGCATGATTATGTTGAGATCTTTGTCTGGTCATACAAAGACATGCCAGGACTTGATACAGACATCGTGGTACATCGTCTACCCACAAGAGAAGACTGTCCACCAGTGAAACAAAAAGTCCACCGCATGAGACCTGACATGTCAGAGAAGATCAAAGCGGAAGTCATGAAACAATTCAATGTTGGATTTCTGGCTGTCACTTCCTATCCTCAATGGGTTGCCAACATTGTTCCCGTGCCTAAAAAGGACGGTAAAGTAAGAATGTGTGTGGATTATAGAGGTTTAAATAGGGCCATCCCTAAAGATGATTTTCCACTTCCCCACATCGACATCCTGGTCGACAATACAGCCCAGCACAAAGTGTTTTCCTTCATGGACGAATTCTCAGGCTATAACCAGATCAAAATGGCACCTGAGGACATGCAGAAAACTACGTTTGTCACACAGTGGGGAACATTTTGCTACAAAGTGATGCCATTTGGACTGAAGAATGTTGGGGCAACCTATCAACGTGCCATGGTAGCTTTGTTTCATGATATGATACATCATGAGATAGAGGTATATGTAGATGACATGATAGCCCGATCACAAACTGAACAGGAGCACCTTGATCACTTGCAAAAGCTGTTTGTAAGATTGAAGGAGTACAAACTAAGGTTGAACCCGAACAAGTGCACATTCGGAGTCTGGTCCGGTAAACTCTTAGGTTTCATTATCAGCAACAAAGGCATCGAGGTTGATCCTGCCAAGGTTAAATTGATACAAGAAATGCCTGCTCCTCGTACTAAGAAGGAAGTCAGAGGATTCTTGGGATGCCTGAACTATATTTCCAGATTCATTTCTCACCTAACATCTACTTGTGAACCAATCTTCAAACTGTTGAAGAAAGATCAAGTAGTCAGATGGAATTATGAATGTCATATTGCTTTTGACAAAATCAAAGAGTATTTACAAGAGCCTCCTGTCTTGATGCCACCAGTCGATGGAAGACCATTGATCATGTATCTGACCGTTTTAGAGAACTCAATGGGGTGTGTATTAGGGCAGCATGACGAGTCTGGCCGAAAAGAGAACGCTATTTACTACCTGAGCAAAACATTTACCGACTGTGAAACCAGATATTCATTGCTCGAGAAAACATGCTGCGCTCTGGTATGGGCTGCTCCCCGGCTAAGAAAATATATGTTGACTCATACCACTTTGCTGATATCTAAGATGGATCCGATAAAGTACATCTTTGAGAAGCCTGCTCTGTCTGGGAGGATAGCTAGATGGCAGATGATCCTAACAGAGTATGACATACAGTACACTACCCAAAAATATATAAAGGGCAGCGTGCTAGCTGATCATCTTGCTCATCAAGCTATAGAAGATTATCAGTCCATGAAGTTTGAATTCCCGGACGAAGACATCATGACATTAGACAATTGTGAAGAAATCAAACCATATGACAGACCTGAACAAGGATCCCGATGGACCCTGTTCTTTGATGGGGCATCCAATGCACTTGGTAATGGTATCGTCATTATACTCATATCTCCGGAAGGGTGCCATACTCCTTTTACCTCCAGACTTTGCTTCAACTGTACGAACAACATGGCAGAATACGAAGCATGCATCTTTGGTCTCAAGGCTGCCATAGACTTGGGAATCAAATCTTTAGTTGTATTTGGAGTTTCAGCTTTGGTTATCGGTCAGATTAAAGGAGAATGGGACACTAAGCATCCAAACCTTATCCCTTACAAAGAACATGTTTTGACATTGTTACCACATTTCGAGCAGATTACCTTCGAGCATTTCCCGCGAGAAGAAAATCATCTAGCAGATGCTCTAGCCATAATGTCATCTATGTTTAAACTTAATAGGGATAACGAGGCTCCCCAGATCACCATTGAACGAATGGACGAACCACTACACTGTCACGAGATTAATACTGAAGAAGTAGTGGACCAGCCTTGGTTTCATGAAGTCAAAAGGTATCTCGAGGCTCAAGAATATCCAGAAGGAGCTTCAATCAATGATAAAAAGTTCCTAAGGAGATTCTCCACTAAGTTCTTCCTAAGTAATGGCATCCTGTACAAACGTAATCATGGTTCTATTCTGCTTCGTTGTATGGATAAGATTGAAGCTGAAAAGATCATGGCTGAATTACATGAAGGTACCTTTGGCACTCACTATAGTGGGCATACGATGGTGAAGAAAATCCTACGGGAAGGCTATTATTGGTCTACCATGGAAGCAGACTGCTATCAACACTCTCAGACCTGTCATAAGTGTCAAATCTATGCAGACAAGGTGCACGTGCCTCTGGTTCCTCTAAATGTCTTAACAGCTCCTTGGCCCTTCGTTATGTGGGGAATCGATATGATTGGGGAGATCAAGCCTACAACCTCCAATGGACACCACTTCATTCTAGTGGCCATTGACTATTTCACAAAGTAGGTCGAAGCAGCTTCCTTCGCATCCATTACTAAGAATGTTGTTTCCCGCTTCATCAAGCAGAATCTTATTTGCCGGTACGGTATCCCAGAAAGCATCATCACTGATAATGGTACGAACCTTAACATTACTATGATCATCGCCTTGTGCGAGCAGTTCAAGATTCAACATCACAATTCATCCCCCTATCGGCCAAAGATGAATGGTGCAGTCGAAGCTGCTAATAAAAACATTAAAAAGATCATACAGAAAATGACAGTCACCTACAAGGAATGGCATGAGATGCTACCGTTTGCTCTCCATGGGTACCGTACCACGGCTCACACATCAACTGGGGCAACACCCTATTCTTTGGTTTATGGCATGGAGGTTGTCTTGCCTATTGAGGTTCGGATCCCCTCTTTGAAAATTATGAAGTATGCATGTTTGAGTGAAGACGATTGGATCCAAACCCGACTTGATCAATTGAACTTAATTGATGAGAAGAGGCTTACTGCTGTTTTCCATGGTTAGATGTATCAAAAACGGATGATCAAGGCTTTCAACAAGAAAGTCAGACGCCAAGTATATCAAGTTGGAGATCTAGTGATCAAACGCATTATCTTGCCACAAAGTGATCCCATGGGCAAATGGACTCCTACCTATGAATGACCATTTGTAATCAAGAACATCTTTTCCGGTGGTGCAATGATCTTAACCACCATGGACGGTGACGACCTGCCACACCCTACAAACGCAGACATAGTCAAAAGATACTACACATAAGAGACCCGCTAGGTTGACACACCTAGGCAAAATAAGGGCATCCCGGTGAACCAAATGGTTCGGGCAAAAATTAGGGATAAAACAAAAAAATATGTACACCCGGGAAGTTGAAAACCCGAAAGGGCGACTTGGGCAAAAAAGGGTTTCCCGGTGGACTGAAAACCCGAAAGGGCGACTTGGGCAAAAAAGGGTTTCCCGGTGGACTGAAAACCCGAAAGGGCGGTCCAGGAAAAAGTTAGGGAATTAAAGCGTATGACTATGTCTCGTCGGATCACTTTGAGGACAATCTCTTCACTGACAAACTCGGAGCTTCTGATCAATTCAATCATCTTCGAACGAAGCAACAAATAGACAAGATATTCTGAGATATGGAGGCTATAGCAGAATGGGAACCCCATGGGATTATCACACATAGCTATCTTTCTTTGTATAAATTTTTCTTATTTTTATGACACCATCCTCTTACTAGGATGTTTGTCTCCTTTGTACAAAATACTTATTCAAAGTAAATACAAAGATATCTCTTAAAAGTACAGAAAATTATTTGTCTTTTTTCTTCATATTTGTGTTTTATTTGCAAAAACGTCCAATGATTCATTAATGAACGTATGCAATTGAACATAATTACTATTTACAAATAAACAAAATGAAAAAGAACAATTACTGACAAGTTGAAAGAATAGGTAAACGTATTTAGGCTATTCTATGAGCAATACCTACAGTACATCATTAAGATCCCCAGCAGAGCTGAAACTTTAAACTATTAATCCCCGGTGGAAACCATACAATTTCTCCAAATTCCCCAGCAGGTTATCTTGAAGCCTGAAAATCAACCGGATAACGACTAACTTCTATTTCTCCCTAACCTAGGATAACTCCCCGGTAGAGTGACAGACGACCGAAACTCCTGAACTTTTTCCCAGACAGGAATAAGCTTTTTCCCCATAGAGTTTTCTTTGCTCACCAACCGAACGAAGATTCCCATTATTAAATCCCCAGTAGAAGTCATCAAAATTCTCTAGGTTCCCCAAGAAGATTCCTCAAGCAGTACACGGCATTATTCACACGACAGAATTTTTGTCAATACTCCAACTTCAAGACATGAAGGATCCACATATCCTCAGCAGCAGTCAAGGATTTATTTTCCTCAGCAATACAGCAAATCAGCTTACATGCACATACATTACATAAACATTGATAAAACACATATATTGCATCATACATTTCATGCAACATAATTTTGTGTTCCAGCTAACATTTTACCCTTTTTAGGATAATGTTAACAGCTACTGTTAAACAATGTGCAATCATGATACAGTTCAGATACGCTCCAGACACGGATGCCATCCTGTTACTCATTCAGATTCAGCTTTCAGATATAGTATAGATACGCTCCAGACACGGTTGCCGTTCTGATACTCATTCATATTTCAACTATCAGATATAGTTCAGATACGCTCCAGACATGGATGTCATCCTGATAATCATTCAGATTTCAAGTTCAGATACGCTCCGGACATGGATGCCATTCTGACACTTATTCAGATTTCAAGTACAGATACAAATCAGATACGTTCCAGACGGGGACACCATTCTGATACTCATTCTTTCAGCTTACAAGTTACAATTCAACAAACACTCTTGGATGGCATCTACAAGCCCATCTCCAACAAGAATCTATCACCTCTCCAAATGGAATCTTTAAGCCCATTCCCTCAACTACACTTTGTCGAAGTGCAAATTTATGGGCACTCTAGTGTCCAATCATCTTTTACCTTCGAGTCACGAACGGAAAAGCTCGCCAATCTAACTCTTCAGGTTCAAGAAGATTGAACAGGGGCAGCTGTTGTACCCCAATATTTTCCCTCTCATTTATCAAGTTTTTTCTCACAAGACTTATTTGACTCAAGACAAGATCAGGGTTTGCTCAGCTCAAGACATCTCATCTTGTACTGATAACCCAAAATTAGGGTTTGAGTTTGCACAAGGATTTTTGGACCATCAATGCTTCATGTGACTTTCATACATCATTTTGGACCCCTAAGATTGTTCATGATAAATTTCAAGCCTTGAACCACATTTTTGATCAGTCAATTGGATAGTTGACCTAAAAATCAACTGTATTGGGGAAAAAGTCAACCATGGCCAATTTATAGTCAAACTTCATAATTTTTGATCCACATCAACATTTTAGACTCATATCTACCATTTGATCAAGTTTGGATTACAACTCCTCAAGAAATTTGATCAAATCATCAAAAGGGCAAAATGGTCAAAATTAGGGTTTTGACTGAGGAAGGGCAATTTCTGATTTTTAACCTAGAAAATGATCAATTGAGTTCAAGCATGATTTCAAGGATTAAATGGCATCATCTTAACTTAATTACATGGCTCAAAACATCTCAAGTTCATTGGATTGACAGATGAAATTTGCAGTCAATTGATCAAAAGTCAACTGTAGACTGAAAAGTCAAACTTTGACTTTTTGGTCAAAATCAAGTACCAAGGGTCATAATTCATCAAAAAATTTCCAAATGTGAAACTTTTTCATCAAGAAATCCAAATTTGAAAATTAGGGTTTGAATTTGAAAATTTTCATAACTTAGAAATTTTCTAAGTATGCAAATTTTCTTATTTTTTCTCAACTTTAGGCCACTTTTACACCATGAGGAATAATGATTCAAGGAAAGTTCCCAACATGAAAGTTGTATACCTCCATTAAATCTAAAACTTTTCTTCACAAACTTTTCCCTAAAGATGCTTAGATCTCAAGATATAAATTTGTGAATACATGGTCATGAACTTCTTAACTTAGTGAAATTTTGCCCTAATTTAGGCAGGTTTTGGACCCAACTTCATGGCAAATTTTCACCTAGTTCCAAGAAGTATCTAAAAATTCATTTCAAATATGGATTATAGAGCACATTGCAGGCTTTCCAAAATGTCCAATAACTCTCCAAGATCATGTTTGAGTAGAGAGAATCGAAGAGAGGAAATTGGCATTTCTCACTTTTTGTTCAAGCCATTTCATGAAGAACCAAGTTGCAAATCAATCCTATGCTGGCTATTTCATGTTGTACAGGTCCTAAACTTGTTACACACTCCTTAATTAAATTCTTACTCAGTTGAGAAAGCCTCTATCCATGCTTTTGAACCTTTGTCCAACTTGTAATTCCATTTATAGCAAAAAGGTTCCATTGCCATTTTGAAAAAGAACCACTTTTGCAAACTTTACATTTTTGAGCTTTGAACCTGTCCCCTTGATGCATACAAACCACACAGGTCTCAAGAAATTTATACAAACTCATACCAACCCTAAACAAGCTGTTACAAGCATGTGAAGCTTTGGTCTTGTAACTTTGCTTCAAGTAAAAGAAAGTTGGCAAAAACGCTAGCATTGACACAACTGATAGGGAGCTAACACGAAACTATTTCAATACTAATATACCAACATTATGCAACACATAACAAGCTAAGCCAAGACCTGAAACACTCAGAGCAAGCAAAACACCAAAAACCTGCTCAAATATACAGTTTCTACACAAATACATCCAGTTTCCATTTGGCTCGTGCGTTTTGTGTTTAGATCATTCCAACACCTTACATACTTGATATCAAACTCATCCAAACTATCATCCCTGTTCTGTAATATCTTTTCCACCATCTTCCATTGTTGACTTTGAAGCTTGCAGTTGGACTTGGTCAGGGAGTTCTAGCCACTTTCAGAGCAAGGCAAGGGTTGGAATAGATTCAGGGAAGCTCAAGGAAGCTCAAGCAAGCATCAGGCCTCCATTAAAGTCATTACATTTCCATACACGATTCCAGCTGAAGGAGGTAAATTTTCAAACTCTATCTCCTTGTACAGGCAACCTTAGGCCACGATCTGTGAATAAAAAGTGTAGTTCTCATCATAACGAAGCTATACGTATCATTATCTTGCATTGATTTTACTTGTGCTAAGAGAATTTGTAAGTTAAAATCTCTGAAAATATTAGGTTAGAATTTTCGGTTTTTAAAATTCTCTTTGATCTTTGATAGTTAGATTACATAACTTATATGGTTGGATTCGTGAGTTTAAATGCTACATTTTTCATGTTACAAGTTTTCATTTTTATGGAAGCATGAGGAAGTTACAGGGGATCCGGCCAAGGCTTGAGGAAGAAGATGAAACATGGAAAGGACGCGTTTTGTAATTTATTATTTTTGTTTCAGTAAAGACAATGGATGTATAGCCACCCCAGTGGTAAAGCAGCGCGCTGGTGAGACCCATGTCCTGGGTTCGAACCTGCGCGCTACTTTTGCATTTTGGCATTTTTTTCCTTTTCAGTTTTTGACATTTTTTTGCAGGTTTGGGCTTTTTCAATGGGCCAGTGTTTTGCTCATCATCACCATTAATCGGCTATCTTACCCCCTGCCAACTTATTTCATATTTTATTTTTTATTTATTATTTTACTTCCATATTTTACATTTTAATTATTTTCTTTAATGATTAAAAATCCTAAAAAAAAATTTAATCATATTACACTTTTATTTTATTTCTTTTATTATTTCTCACATGAAAAATATAGTTTATTTTAAATAGGATATCACTTATTTTCTTAATAAAATTGTAAAAATAATTAAACTTATTTATTTAAATTTATTTTTTTTATTTTCATACTTATAAATACTTACTCTTGTATATATTTAATTTTTATATTTCTTTATATAATATTATTTATTATTTTTATACAAAAATACATAAAATAATACATATAGGAACTTTATTTTCTCTTAAATAAAAATTAGGGTTAAACCCCTTTCAAAAATTAAATCTTTTTCCTTATATTTTTAGGTTTAGATTAAAATTTCTTTTTTACATAAAAACAAGACACAAAACATCTTTTCTCACATGTACATTGCATTACATTTTAAATATTGTATTATATTTATCTTAATTCGCACAAATTCGATTTGGTTGTAATAATTTATTTAGCTTTATATTCTTGCAAAATCCCCATTCAAATTTGTATTCCCCCTTCCTATAAATTGTTGTAATACCTTAGAAATATTTACATTATGCAATTTATCGCTTTATATGCCATGATTAGTAATTAGGGTTTGTATGACAAGAACCAAACAAAGCAAAATAGAACACCCTAAATACAAGACAAAATCAAAGCATGAAAATGATACACTTTGCACACAAGAACCCTTAGGGTTTCTCCCACTTGGTTGCCTAAAACAAAAATGGCCATGTTACGCATGCGAAGCATCTTGACAAAACAAAACAAATATAAGATCATAGTCCCTCAATGACGCTATTCAAAGTTGCCTAACAAAAATGATCCTGGTCCCTCGGAAATGCTAAGATACTTTGCAAACATTGCTAATCATGGTTATACAATGACCCACGCTCGTCCCATTTTCATCCAAAGATAGGGTTGCTTACCAAATCAATGGTAAGCCAACAATGTCAAAGGAATAGGAAATGCATAAGAAAGACATTTAAGTAGGTAGATAGCTTATAGCTTCTTGCTCCTTTTCAAACAACAATCCTTGCTATTTTCAAAACAAACACATACACATCTCAAAAACTTCTTACAAACATTGAAAACATTTTCAAAAGACAAACATCTTTGTATACATTCTTACGAACGAGATTCATTACAACGATTGCCTAAACGAATGGCCTCGTTTACAAAATACTTTCAAAACCACACCAAACACCATTCAAACAAACCAAAGCAAGTGATCTAAGAAAGTAACTAAGAGCTCATGGAAAACCATGGATGAAAGGGGTGCTAGCACCTTCCCTTTTTATAATCTACCCTCTGAACTCAATAAAACATCTCAAAGGTCTTTCCTGTGCTTTTTCACCTTTCCTTTTGGATAAAAGAAAAATCGGTGGCGACTCTTGCTAACTGTGACATTTACGATAAAACGCAAAGCACCAATTCAGTTCTCCCACTGTATCACAGATGGGAACCCATATTTATACATGTTTTGGATCAATAAGGACATTAGAAACTCAATCTTATCTCATGATATTCTAGAGATGTACTTCCAAATACACCTTCAGTACTATAAAAAACACATAAAATAACGGTTGTGAAACACATATTGTTGTACCCCAAAATTTTCCCTCTCATTTCATCAATATTTTCTCAATCACAAGACTTTTGGAACTCAAGATCAAGCTAGGGTTTACTCTGCTCAAGACACCTCCTTGCACTGTTGACCTAAATTAGGGTTTGAGTTTGCACAGGGATGTTTTGACCTACAATGCCCAAAGTGACTTTCATACTTCATGTTGGACTCACAAGTTTGTCCATACCAAGTTTCAAGCCTTGATTCAAATTTTTGCCCAATCAATTGGACAGTTGACCTAGAAATCAACTATATTGGGGAAAAGTCAACTGTGGCCAATTGACAGTCAAACCTCATGAAATTT
This sequence comes from Vicia faba, assembly GCA_948472305.1. Taxonomy (NCBI): domain Eukaryota; kingdom Viridiplantae; phylum Streptophyta; class Magnoliopsida; order Fabales; family Fabaceae; genus Vicia; species Vicia faba. The sequence continues at coordinate 1,554,454,376 of OX451735.1, read as the reverse complement.
GACCCACATCAACATTATGAACCATTTGATCAAGTTTGGATCACAATTCCACAAGAAATTTGATCAGATCACCAAAAGGGCAAAGTGGTCATTTTTAGGGTTTTGACTGCACAAAGGCAATTTTTGACCGTTTAACCTAGCCAATGGCAAATCAAGATCACACATGGACTCAAGGACTCAATGACATTGTCTTAACCCATTCAACAAGTTAAAAAGATCTCAAATGCATAGGATTGACAGATGAATTTTTCAGTCAATTGATCAAAATTTGACTGTACACTGAAAAGTCAAACTTTGACTTTTTGGTCAAAATCAAGTGCCAAGAGTCATTTTTCACCAAGACATGTAAAATTATGAAACTTGTTCATCAAGAAACCCAAAAATGCAAATTAGGGTTTAAAATGGAAAAATTTCATAACTTAGAAATTTTCTAAGTTATGAAATTTTCTTATTTTTTCCTAACTTTGTCCCATTTTTTCACCAAGATGCAAATGTATTCAAACAAAACTTGCAACATGAAAGTTGTAGTCCATCACAAAGTATACAACTTTTATTCACAAAGTTTTCTCAAAAGAGGCTTTTATTTCAAGTTATGATTTTTGGAACAAGGGTACCTAAAACTTTTAACTTAGAGAAATTTTGCCCTAATTTAGGCAGGATTTTGACCCATCTTCTTGGCCATTTTTCACATAGTTACACTTGGAGTTTCAAGTTGCATTTCAAAGATGGATTATAGTACATGTTCCAAAATTTCCAAATTGTCCAAGAACTCATTAAACACCCTTGTGGTTAGAGAGAATCGAATGCTTGAAATTGGCAAAAACTCACTTTGATCCATGGCCAATACATGTTCATACCAAATTGCAAATCTGATCTAGCTAGCTTGGTTCACAATTACAGGCCTCAAAACCAGTCTGTACTCCATAATTTAATGCATATCCATTGAGCTAAGGTATTGTCTTGGTCATTAGGGCATTATACACTAGATTAAGCCTTAAATGGAAAAAGTAACAATGCCATTTTTGCTTAAACTTCACTTTATGTCAAAACAAGATCCTTGAGGTATGGGGCCAGATCTATGAGGCAAGATTAAATCTACCAATTCCAGTAACCAAGAGCAAAATGTGCAGCATGATATAGGACTTGTACATGCCTGCATTGAACAGATAAACACTCTTGCTTCAAGAAGAAGAAAAGTTGCAAACCACAAGCCATCTCTCACATCTGTTAAAACCAACTTACACAAACATTGAAAACAAGTTTGATACCTCCTAACAAGCCAGAAACACGACCCCTTTGCCTCTCAAAACTCCTAGTGCACAAATCCCCCATTTTCTTGCAAAACAAGACCAGTTCTGCATTTTGCTAGCCATCTTCAAATTCCATCGTGCGTTTTGCCTAGAGATACTTCAAACACCTTCCAACCAACATACCTAAGCTATCCAGATCATCCATTGCTAGTTGTAACACCCTTAACACAAATTTCCATTTTTGTTTCAAAGCTTTGCAGGTTGAGTTCTGTAGCACGATTCAGGCTACTTCAAAACAAGCCAAGCATTGGAAAAGCTTCAGTGGACCTCGGGCAAGCTCAAAAGAAGTTCAAGCACCCTTGGAAGTTGCTGCATTGCCCAACTCGAAGTCAACTGAAACAGGTATTTCATGAACTTCTATCTCTCTATTTAGGAATAGTTAGACTTAGGTTTGTGAATGAAAGATGTTGTATTCATAGCCCTGAAGCCATACATATGCTTAGTTTTCATTTATATTAATCGTGCTAGGAGAATTTCATCCATGAACTTTCTGAAAAAACTAGGTTAGAAATTAGGGCCAGAGAAATTCTCTCTGGTCTTCGAGAGTTAGCTTAATTTTTTTATATGGTTAGATTCGTTGTTTGATGCTCTACAAGTTTCATGTTATGAGTTTTGTCAAAAAATCAAAGAATCAGGAGATAGCAGTTGATGTACAGAACACACGTTTTTGTGAACCAAGGAAGAAGATGAAGTCTTATTGGGCTGGGTCTGGTCATTTTTGCTTCTAACACCCCATTTTTAAGTTTACACCCCCTGACACATTTATTTGTATATTTGTCATTTTGATATTTTTATTTTTTATTCTGACTTTATTATTTTTTGTTCAAATATAAAAAATGCCAAAAAATTATTTTTTTAATTTTTTTCATATTTATTTGATATCTATTTTTATTTTACTAGTATAAATATGTAAATAATTTATTTTCTTTTATTAAAACTTAAAGAATAATTCAAAAAATAAGTTCATTTTCATTTATCATTTTATTTATATTCAAAAACATTTTCTTGAAAATACACATTTTGTAAGTAATTAATTTTTATTTTTTATATATTTAATATTTTATATATATATATATATATATATATATATATATATATATATATATATATATATATATATATATATATATATATATATATATATATATATATATATATATATATATATATATATATATATATATATATATATATATATATATATATATATATATATATATATATATATATATATATATATATATATATATATATATATATATATATATATATATATATATATATATATATATATATATATATATATATATACTTTATTTTATTAAAAAATTAGGACAAAAATGCAAAAATATTACATTTTCATTTTTATTAATATTTTATACTAAAAATATCATTTTTACAATATACTTTTATTTTTTGTACAAATCAATACATTATTGCATATAAATAATAAATAATACTATTTATTTAAAAATTAGGGTTTTTCCCTAAATAATAAAATAATTAAGATTGACCCCTTTTATTATTATTTACATTAAAAAATAATTTTTACATACATAAAAACGTTTTGCATAATACATTTTATTTAACATTTATTTGTTGTATTTTATTTAATTATTTCACCTTTAAATATTGTCTTATACATTCGATTTGGTTGTAATAATTTAGAATTTAATTTCTTGTCAAAAATCCCCAATTCAAATTTGTACCCCCTCCCTATATCATGTTGTAATAGTGTAGAATTTAAATTCTCACACCTTTTTATGCTTTCAATTATGCCATGATTAGACTTAGGGTTTGTATGCCAAATAAAATCAACAACTAGCTTGACCTAATCCATGATAAACATGCATGAAGAACAAACACAATGCACACTTGCACCCCCTAGGGTTTCAATCCACTTGTTGCCTTCAAAAATGGGCCATAGTTACATGTCAAGTATTTTGGCAAAACAAAAACAAAAAGAAAGATCATAGTCCCTCGATGACGCTATCTGAGTTGCCTAAACAAAATGATCAAGTCCCTTAAGAAAATTGCCAAAAATACTTGAAACAATTGCTATCATGGTCTATACGATGACCCGCGCCTGTCCCATTTAACATCCTAACACAAGGTTGTTCACCAAATACAATGGTGAAACAACATTGTTAAAAGGGTTAAAAACATAAGAAAAATCTTTGAGTAAAATAGGGTAGATAGCTCTTAGTTACTTGATCAAGCTTGCAAAAACATCATTGCTATTTTTCAAAACACACTTCACAACACAATTGCAAAACCCAACTTTCAAACATTGAAAACTTTTCAAAAGACAAAAACACCTTTGTATACATTCAACCAAGAATCATTACAAAGGTTTCCACAATGATGGCCTCTTTTCAAAACATCTTTCAAAATCACACACAAAGCACCATTTCAAACAAATGAAAAGCACAATTTCAAACAATTGAAAAGCAAAGCAAGTGATCTAAGCAAGTAACTAAGAGACCATGGATAACCATGGATAGAAAGGGTGCTAATACCTTCCCTTTCTATAATCTACTCCCCGAACTCAAGAAAACATCTCAAAGGTTTTTCCTGTGCTTTTTGACCTTTCCTTAGGATAAAATAAAAAGTCGGTGACGACTCTTGCTAAACCGAAACATTTGCGAACACAAACGCAAAATCCCAAGTCAGTTCTCCCACCGTATCACAGAACTGGCGACTCTGCTGGGGAATTATCTAAAAGTGGAGTAACCTTAGGGATTAGATCACCCTTTGTATGATTATTGTTTGCTTTGATTGATTTACATTTTGGTTCTTTTATTTGGGATTGAAATCCTCCACCCGGATTTGGGAAACATTCATAGGTAAATAGCAATATGTTGTGGAAACTGTGCGGGGTATACCGACACGGTTGAAGCAATAGCTATATTAGTGCGACATATTTGTGAGTACCGGTAGCCTTTGAGTCAATCAAAGAGAATATGGGGCCGATGAGTGATGTCATGAAGCACTAATGAACTCTTAGAACCTTACTTGACCATCTTGGCCTTTTATTAGGGGTAGTGAGATGACCGGCTTTGGTGCAGTCCGAAGTTGGTAGATACTCGATACTACACTCGTTGAGGGTTGTTTTCTTGGAATATTTTGGTCGCTAGTTAAGTGGCTAAACCAAAACAATGAACATAGAAAACAATCCAGTGATATTGAGCTCCTTAGAACCCGGTTACTATTTATAGGACAGGTTTGAGCCAACTAAACTCAAGAGGGTATTTACCTATGAAACCTCATGCAAGCCTGAAACTAGGGTTTTGTGTGACTTGCTTGTACATGTGTTTGTGCATACATCATGAACATCATAAAACATCATATGCATCCACTAACCATTTCAAGGGTTTGGATCTTCATCTTTGTTCTTGTTTTGTAGGTCATGGAATCTCTTCGCAGGAAAACAATTCAATTCAACCTTGTGATAATCCCTCCTCAACTCAAGGATCTTACTTCCAGGATTCCAGAGAATTCTCTCTTCAGTGAAAGACATGGTAGACTCCTCAACTTGGTCAACACTAACATTGAAGAAGACATGGTGAAAGTTCTCTTTCAGTTCTTTGACCCCCTACACCACTGTTTCATATTCCCTGATTACCAGTTAGTGCCTACTTTGGAGGAATTTTCTCAACTCTTGAGAATTCCTATTCTTAATCAACTACCCTACAACGGTACGGAAAAAGAACCAAAGCCTGAAGATGTTGCTCAAGCATTACACTTGCAACCATCTGACATCAAGGGGCATTGGAAAACCAGAAGTGGTGTCAAGGGCTTCTTGGCAAAGTTTTTGTTCGAGAAGGCACAAGACTGTTGGAATTATCTTGATCTACAAGCCTTTGAAGAGATTGTGGCACTCCTCATCTATGGTTTGATCTTGTTCCCAAACCCTGATCAGCTTATAGATGTGAATGCTGTCAAGATTTTCATATCCAGGAATCCTATACCCACATTGCTTGGGGACATCCTACACTCATTTTACACACGAACAATGAGGAAAAGAGGTGTTCTCATGTGTTGTACTCCTCTCCTAGCAAGGTGGTTTATTTCTCACCTTCCACAAATAGTTCTGAAGAATGAGCAGGGTTTAAGGTGGTCACAACGATTGATGACCCTCACACATTCTGATGTACATTGGTGTTCTCGGTCCAGAGAAAATGTCATCATCATTGATCGTTGTGGGGAATTCCCTAATGTCCCACTACTTGGAATTAGGGGAGGCATCGCCTACAACCACTGTCTAGCTTTGAGACAATTTGGATATGCTCGGAGGGATGGCCCTCATGACATGCTGATTCCTGACCTAGTTTTTAACTTCGACAACGGTGCGCAAGGACTTCGACAAAGGTTCATCAGAGCTTGGAGGATGCCCAACAAAGTGGATAGTAAGACACTGGGGCACAAGAATTCCATCCCCCCTGAGCCTTACCTCAAGTGGGTACGAACCCGCTCCCAGAATCTTATGATGCCATACCCTCACATTCTCCCCTTGATCAAAGATCATGTTATGGAATGAGAGGTTCCATACACCATCCTGCATCCTGACATGCCAACATCATGGGAAGAAATGCAAAAGAGTTGGATCCAACTCAAGGAAGAACGGGATACTTTTGAAGCCAGTTTCTATGCCAGTAAGAAGAAGGTTTTGGATCTTACCCGCCGACTCCACGAGGAGGAAACTCTTAACACTTACATCGCACCAAAGACAATGCGCAATGTCTTTTTACATTAAGAATTTTGTAATATTTCGTCCATGGGGAACTTATGTACTAACAAATTTCTTCTTAATATGACGTGCGTTCTTCTTGTTTGCAACAAATTTGAATTTCTGAACCCCTGAATGCATTACATGAATAACATACCATTCATCATATGTGTTGTACCCCAAAATTTTCCCTCCCTTTTTCACAAGAAATCACAGCTTCGGGTTTTCCCTGATTTTTCAAATTGGCTCAAGAATCGGTCAAACAGACTTTTCTTATCAGCCTACCCAAAATTAGGGTTTCTATTGATTTTGAGTCAGTCAAGCAGATTATTAGGGTTTCTATTGATTTGGTTGAGTTTGGCTCAGGGTTTGATCAAGCAGACGCTTCTTTGACAATAAATACAGAATTAGGGTTTTCACGCGCATTCTCAAAAGAATTTGAATCCACATTGTCTAATTTGACTGTCACACTGCTTTGACGCTTGTTCAAAATTTCAGTTTGTTTCTCAAAACCTGAACCTCTGGGATAGAATTTGAGGCTTCTGATTGAGAGTTTGAAGTGTTGGTTTAATCAGTGAAGAGAAAGGCGTATGGACGTTTGTTTGTTTAATTGTGCAATGCTTTTGGTTATTTGGAATGCCGGATGTATTGCTGGTTAATGCAGGGTTTGTGAGACTACAACGTTTATTAATTATTTATTTTATCTAAGTTAGAATAATTGGGATGTACTTCCAGTTATTTTAATTCAAGAAACTTGAATAATTAAATAGACAGTGAAATAAAAGATTATCTGATAAAAGGACTTTTATTTATTTTTAATTATTGGTACAAGTGTTATTTGAATACAGTAAATTTATTTACAGTATTTATAATAATGTTTATTACAAATGATTAGAAATAAAATAAAATTGTATCCTAAATTTCTTGAAGTCTTCATCTTCTACTGCTGCTTCCCTTGCCCCAACTGGTATTTACCTGCAAAGACGGAAAAAATAGAAGTCAATAACAGTTAAGTTGAAAAAGCATTTTCAGACAGTTAATCAAAAAACTCATCATTAAAGGTTGTCGGCTGGAATCAGTTTGTTTTATTTTGCTCGTCCTCTCTGCAAATCGCAAGAAGATTTCTCTTCTTGGTTCACAAAGAGGAAAAGTAAAGTTTAAAATGTTTGTAAGCATATGAATTAATTAAATACAAGGCAACATATTAAACAAAATGCACAAAGCTGCATAAGTTCAAAATGCACAAAGCTGCATAAATTCAAACTGTCAACCAAAGAGGCAAACCAATTTGCAAACTGAACAAACAAGTTGCACAATGCATAGAGGCAAACCAAACTGTCAAAGAAAGGCAAACTAAGTTGTCAACAAAACTGTCAAAAGCTGTCAAAGAAGATACCAAACGATATCAAAAGCTATCAAGAAAAGAAGAAAGTACAATATGCAGAAGAAAGTTAAGATTGCAAGCAAGCTTGTAAAACCCTTCATCATTTTCCAGCCAACACCTTTTCAGAAAAAGGACAGTTAAGCAATAAAATATGCTTTTTCTGTGGAAAGAGAAAGAGAGAGAGAGAAGTAGAGGCTTACAGTTTTGCAGGCTTAGAAGATAGAAATATAACAAAGAGTTCAGTTCAGAAAAAAGAACAGGGGGGCAGAATACATAGAACACATAAAGAAAAATATAACACAAGGTTGTAAACACAGAACACAAGCCTTGAGGCCTGTACCAGTGAGCCTGCTTGCCCATACCAGAAGCAAACTCTCAAGCCTGCTTCAAGCCATATCAACTTGCATTAAAAACACAAGCAAAAGAAACTGCAACCAGAAGCAAGCCTAAGGCAACAAGCCTTAAGGCCTGTAACCAGCAAACCTGCTTGCCTGCATAAAACCTGCTCAAACCAGTCTCACCCAAGCCTGCTTCAAGCCAAAGCCTGTAACCAAAACAAGCCTAAATACCTGTTACAGCATTCAAGCCAAAGCCAAACAAGCCAACAAGCCTGTAACCCCCAACCTGCTAAAATCTTCAAGCTTGCCTGAATCAAACAACCAAACTCAAGCAAGTCCATAAATATCACATAAAAAAACGCCTCAGAACCAAGTTCATCATAGGCAAAGAAACACCAAGAAACGCAGAATCATAGCATCTTCATCAAAAGCAAGCATTTAGAGAAGAAAGAGGGGGATTGTAAAGCAACATCAAAAATCATCAAAATCATCAATATCAGAACAACAAGGTTCATCAAGATCAACAATTAAATATCCAAACAACAAGGCAAGCATTTAGATAGGAAGAGAGACAGAAGCAAATAATACAACGTTTTCAGAGTTAGGGTCATCACAAAACGAAGCTAGAGATACGAAGTACCAGGAAGCCAACAAGCATCGTCATACTCCATCTGCCTTGGCCGCCTGAGAAGCGCCGCCGTCCACTCCTCCGTCTCCTCTCAACTAAACCCAAAGGTATTATCCCCTCTTCCTTTTTACACCTCATACAAATAACACATAAGATCAGAACATATAAAAAGATAGAACATGCAAGATAAGAACTTGAAACCCTAAAACGCGATAGAACGAAATCGTTACCTCCTTTTATCACCGCCTGAGCAACCATGAGGAGGAGGAGGTGGAGGCATCGTGTCTGGTGGCCTAAAGCATAGAGAGCATCAGTGGCTCTTTTGAGAAAGGATGAAGAGGCGATGAAGAAGATGAGAAGTGGCGCCATTCATCAAGCTGAACAAACCCAATTCTGAGACAAACAAATTCAAACCCTAACAAAAACCTTGTCCCAAACCGTTTGGGCCTGTCCCTTGAAACAAACCCTTAAGCCCAAACAAAGCTGGCGCCTGTACCCCCCTTTTTCTAATCTTAACTTTATCATCTTTGGGCCAAACACATCTTTTTAAGCCCATTTAATTTTCTTTTTATTTTTTCTCATATTTACAAATTAATGCTAACATTTTTATCACTTTATTTTCTTTTTTTATATAACCTAATTCCTAATTCTTTCTTGTTAAATAAAAATAGTATATTAATTTTTCATATTAAAATTTTATTAACAATACTTTTTATTACACTTGAAATACATAAATAATAGAATATTGTAACTTAAACAATTTTCTTTTCTTTTCTTCAAAACTCTTGTTTATATAATTAACAAAAATACAAAAAATAATAAAAATACTTAATTTGCATTAGGTTAACATTTTGATCATTTGTAAATAATCATATGCATCACACAATACCTTTTGCTTATCTTTTATTCTTATACATTGTTATATTTTACATTGAGAATGCGACGATTCGATTTGGTTGTAAAATAATATTTGGACACTACTATTTTGATAAGACTCATCCCCATTTGTAAACATTTGTACCCCCATCCCCGGATACTTATTTGTAATAGCTTAGACTTTAAATTACCGCAATTTACGGCTTTCCATATACTGTATAGTAATTAGGGTTTGTATGCGAAGATTCAAAATCAACCGCTAGATAACCTAACACAAGATAAATGCATGAAAATCAATACACAATTCACACTTGCACCTCTAGGGTAACCTCGCTTGTTGCCTCGGAAAATGCAATCATGTCCCTCGAGTATGAGACACTCTAGCAAACGTCCCTTCGATAAACAAAGATCGTAGTCCCTCGATGACCCTCGATGACCCTCGATGTTGCCTTTAATAAAACGATCTCGTCCCTTACAAAATTTCTAGAGCGTCTCACAAGTTGCCTTCAATGATTGTATACGATGACCCACGCCCGTCCCGTTCAAACATCCTAATGCAAGGTTGTTCACCGAATACAATGGTGAAACAACACTGTTAAAAGGGTTAAAAACATAAGAAAGATCTTTGAGTAAATTTAGGGTAGATAGCTCTTGGTTACTTGATCAAACTTGCCAAAATATCCTTTCCATTTTTCAAAACACACATCACAACACAACTTCAAAATAAACTTTCAAAAACATTGAAACATCTTTTCAAAAAGACAAACACCTTTGCATATACTCAAACAAGAGTCATTACAATGGTTGCCTAGACAAGGCATCTTTTTCAAAACATTTTCAAAACCACACACACAAAACACCATTTCAAGCAATTGAAAAGCAAAGGCAAGTGATCTAAAACAAGTAACTAAGAGCCCTGGATAACCATGGATGAAAAGGGTGCTAGCACCTTCCCTTTTCATATTCTACCCCCCGAACCCACGAAAACATCTCAAAGGTCTTTCCTGTGCTTTTTTACCTTTCCTTAGGATAAAATAAAAAGTCGGTGGCGACTCTTGCTAAACCGAACAAGTGCGAAAACAAACGCAAAACCCAAGTCAGTTCTCCCACCGTATCACAGAACTGGCGACTCTCCTGGGGATTTAATCTAAAAGTGGGTTTAGATCACCTTTACATACTTGCTTTGATTGCTTTGATTGCTTTACCTTTTGGTTTCCTTGTTTGGGTTTGCTATAAATCCTACACCCGGATTTGGGGGCACCTTTTTAGGTAAATAGCAATAAACTGTGAGGGAACTGTACGGGGTATACCGACATGGTTAAAGCAGTAGCTATGTTAGTGTGACATATTTGTGAGTACCAGTAGCCCTTGAGTAGTCAAGGAGAATACGGGGCCGCTGAGTGATGTCATGAAGCACTAACGAACTCTTACAACCTTACTTGACCATCTTGGCCTTTTTAGAGGCAGTGAGATGACCGACTTTGGTGCAGTCTGAAGTTGGTAGATACTCGATACTACACTCATTGAGGATTGTTTTCTTGGAATATTTTGGCCGCCAGTCAAGTGGCTAAACCAAAACAATGAACACAGAAAATAATCCAATGATATTGAGCTCCTTAGAACCCAGTTTCTATTTTAGGACAGAATGAGCCAACTAACTTCAAGAGGGTACTTACCTACAAACTCCATGCAAGCCTAAACCTAAGGACTTATTTGCTTTGTGTGAATGTGACTGTCTGTATATACATTTGCTTACTTTTGCATACATGTACATAACATCATAACATCATAACATCATACCATAGCATTTTCAATAACCATTTCAAGGATCTCGAGGGTCTTTTGATGCAGGGTCACGTTGAACCAGATGTCTACCAAGGGGCAAGAGGTTTCTCCTCTAAACAAATGCCATCAAAGATCAAGTGCAACAACTTGAATCAGGAGCTATGACCCACTTGACATGGTGAGCTTGATTCTCGTGGAAAGACATCCACTGATACAAAGTTCTTTAATTAAAGATGTTGATCAAAGTTCAACCTCTAACATTTTTCTTGTGTTTACCCCAAGAGATTCTTGAAAACATTGCATCCACATATCATGCATCGCATCATGACAGGTTTTTCCCATACAGGTCTCCTTATCTTTCTACTGTTTATTTCAGTAAAGTGGATATGGAACAAACGGTGAAAGATCTCCAAGCTCAAAACGCTCAATTCCAACAAATGCTTCTGGCTATGGGTAAAGGGCAAGAGGATCTGAAAGCTCTCCTTTTCAAAGACAAGAAGAAGAAGTCCAAGAAGGAAGCGAGAATCCTGAACTTCAGAAGAAGACCTAAAGCCCTAGATCTTTCAACTCCGTCCAACATAGGGGATAGTCTGGAAGAAGACCATAATTTGGAGATTGATGAAGTTGAAGCTGACTATTCCGAGGAACAATATCCTCCCGCTGATGACAAGTACAAACAGTTGGAGGATCGCCTCAGTGCTATGGAGATTCAACAAATACTTGGCTTGGATTTGGGAGACATGGGTTTGGTTTCTGGATTGGTCATCCCGTCAAAATTCAAAGTCCCTACCTTTGCCCTGTACGATGGAGTTTCTTTCCCTAAGATGCACTTAAGGTCTTATGTCCGCAAAATTCAACCATACACAACTGTTCCAAAGCTTTGGATCCATTTCTTCCAAGAAAGCCTGGTAGGAGCTCAACTCGAGTGGCTCTATTAATTGGAGAGTTCTCGCATCCACACCTGGGAGGACTTAGCTGCTGCTTTTTACAAACAGTATCAGTACAATGCTGATCTTGCACCAACTCGTGTGCAATTGCAGAACATGACCATGGGTTCTAACGAGAACTTCAAAGGATACGCTCAAAAGTGGAGAGATCTGGCTGGTAGGGTACAACCTCCTTTAACTGACAGGGAGCTGATTGACATCTTCATGGGAACTTTGACAGGGCCTCTCTTCAATCACTTAATTAGAAGCTCCTCAGCTGGGTTCACCGAGCTAATATTGATCGGTGAAAGGGTCGAGGCTGGCATCAAAAGTGGAAAGATCCAAGGAGTTACACCCTCTGATGCTCAGAAAATTCCCTACAATGGGAAGAAAGAGACCAATGCAGTGACTAGTCAAAAGAGTCGTCATGATCAACATGTAGGGGCAACCCTGATCTCTGATCCCACGTCTGTTCAACAAAGACAAAGAAATAGGCGTAGGGTAAGATATTAAGAAAGGCAGTATACTGACATCAACATGCCTTTGTCTCAAGCGTTACAACATTTGCTGAAGTTGAAGCTAATCACGTTGAAGGATCCTCCTCAAAATCCTGATACTTCCTCTTCTAAGTATAACCCGAGTGGGAGATGTGCCTACCATTCTGACAGTCCTGGACATGATACCGACGGCTGTTGGACTTTGAAGAACAAGATTCAAGACTTAATTGATGCCAAGGAGATCTAGTTTGACCTTCTAGAGACCCCAAATGTGATCACTGCTCCTATGCCAAATCATTGAGAATGTCTTTGTTTCATTTGAATTTTCAAGTTGTAATTTCTTTTGTTACTCAAACAACTAGTTGTTGATGTCAAACTCTGTTTCATTAATGCATTTCATATATTTGTCTTGAATTCATCCATTCGTTTTCACTATTCTTATGCTTTCTTTATGATATTTAAATCTTGATAAAAAGCTGCGAGCCTTTAGAGGGAGGATGACGAAACAATACCATAATCTCATACAGTATGCTTTTGAACAGACCTTGCTGATGATGTACAGGCATTTCTTTCAAATCCCAAACACTGGAGTTATAAGGAAGATAATCCATAGTCAACCCTTTCGAGCCAAAGAAGTAGGAGTTTTCTGTTCTAAACAAATTGAAACCTTTGATTTAAACCTGGGGCAGGGTAGTCTCTCAGTTGATTCAAAAAAAAAGAAATGCGCATTGAGGCCGCAAACTCTCAGTTCGTAATACAACGAATGACATCAAAAACATTCCTTTGGAACCAAAAGACAGTGATGGTCCCTTACCTCATAGGCAATCATTATCTCTCAAAAGAGAAAAGCCCACTGAGCCAAAACCTATAAAGGAGGCTTAAGAAAGCTGGGGCATCCCGCTGACTGTAATCTCGAAAATAGGAACAGTCAGGCAAAAGTTAGGGATAACAAATCAAAAGAAAGAGGTCATTATAAATCCTCAATAACATGAAAAATGTTGCAAAAATGATGACTGCCTTTCAAAATCCAACTTGTGTGAACCATCACCAAAATGTCGTTCCAAACTCGAATAAAGTTTGACGCACAATTAACTGAGTTTAGGATCGAAGAACATCACGAAGAGCGGGTGGGTACAAATATACTTTGAGCCTTTATCCTTTGTTTCTTAAACCGTGAACCAAGCCACGTTACAACCCTTCAAAAGTCCTAATTGAAGCATGGGTTAGTTCGAAAGCATACTGTTACAAAAGGTATCCTGACTCTTGTAAGGCTTTGCTCTAAATCTTGTGTTGAATTTGTCTTATAAAAAGTTTTCTGCTAAAAAACGCATTTTTCAAAACTTCGAGACAGACATAAACTTTACATTACTTGAATATCATTGTTTGCATTTGGCTATTTGTTTGACAGCGGAGAAATTCACACAACGAATATCCGATGAACGAAAGCTCTCTCAGTGAACAAAATCAATTCAAAAAGGATGACACTCCCGTTACAAAAATCTCCTATCAACAAAAGGGGATTTAATATGGTATTGTCCAGTTAACTTGGGGCGGTCCAGTCAAGATTTCAACAAATCTTTCAAAAATTCAGTTAACCTGGGGCAATCCAATCAAGATTTCAAGAAATCTCTCAATTTGCAGAGTAACCTGGGGGCAGGTCTCCATCTCCATCACTTGGGGCATTCGAATGTCAATCTCAAGGTAAAGGTTATCATCACATTTTGGAGTAGTAATCGTCAAAGATTCCTTCATCACCTTTTGGAGTAGTAATCGTCAAAGATTCCTTCATCACCTTTTGGAGTAGTAATCGTCAAAGATTCCTTCATCACCTTTTGGAGTAGTAATCGTCAAAGATTCCTTCATCACCTTTTGGAGTAGTAATCGTCAAAGATTCCTTCATCACCTTTTGGAGTAGTAATCGTCAAAGATTCCTTCATCACCTTTTGGAGTAGTAATCGTCAAAGATTCCTTCATCACCTTTTGGAGTAGTAATCGTCAAAGATTCCTTCATCACCTTTTGGAGTAGTAATCGTCAAAGATTCCTTCATCACCTTTTGGAGTAGTAATCGTCAAAGATTCCTTCATCACCTTTTGGAGTAGTAATCGTCAAAGATTCCTTCATCACCTTTTGGAGTAGTAATCGTCAAAGATTCCTTCATCACCTTTTGGAGTAGTAATCGTCAAAGATTCCTTCATCACCTTTTGGAGTAGTAATCGTCAAAGATTCCTTCATCACCTTTTGGAGTAGTAATCGTCAAAGATTCCTTCATCACCTTTTGGAGTAGTAATCGTCAAAGATTCCTTCATCACATTTTGGAGTAGCAGTCATCAAAGATTCCTTCATCACCTTTTGAAGTAGCAGTCATCAAAGATTCCTTCATCACCTTTTGGAGTAGTAATCGTCAAAGATTCCTTCATCACCTTTTGGAGTAGTAATCGTCAAAGATTCCTTCATCACCTTTTGGAGTACTAATCGTCAAAGATTCCTTCATCACCTTTTGGAGTAGGAATCATCAAAGATTCCTTCATCACCTTTTGGAGTAGCAATCGTCAAAGATTCCTTCATCACCTTTTGAAGTAGCAGTCATCAAAGATTCCTTCATCACCTTTTGAAGTAGTAATCGTCAAAGATTACTTCATCACCTTTTGAAGTAGCAGTCATCAAAGATTCCTTCATCGCCTTTTGGAATAAACATTCTCCCCACAGAGTTTTCAACTTCCCCCAATGGACTTCTCCTAAAACAACAAAGCAGGAATCCATTGGAAGTATTCTGAGCAAAGTTTGAAGACACACATACTCTTCAACAGCAGTCCAGGGTTTAACGACTCCCCAGCTTTTGTCAAGGATTTACTTTCCCAGACAAAAATACATTCATAAACATTTCACATTTCATACCTCTTATTTACATACATGATAAGTGCATACGACACAATCTCATCTTGAGAACATCATGACACCACGCAATGCATACATCATGACATTGCATACAACTGACGTTCTATCTTTTTCAGGAAAGATCGATCAACAGAGGATTACCATCAACCATTTTCAAAGTTCCAGATCAATACCTGTAGCAAGCCAGGAAAACTATCTGTGGACGACTGATTGAAGATCAATACCTGAAACAAGCCAGGAAAACTATCTTTCTTTCTCAAGTCAGAGATTAATACTTGAAACCAGCCAGGACAACTATCTCATTGACCAACCCTTTCAGGTTCCAGATCAATACCTGTAGCAAGCCAGGAAAACTATCTGTGGACGACTGATTGAAGATCAATACCTGAAACAAGCCAGGAAAACTATCCTTCTTTCTCAGGTCAAAGATTAATACCTGAAACTAGACAGGACAATTATCTACTTGACCATCATCAGGCAACCCTACACCGGTTCCTTCTCAATTCAACTTCAAGACTTCTAAAAACAGTTTACGGGTTCTCCAGATACGGATGTTAACCTATCGCTTGTTCAAATCCAAGACTTCTGAAAACAGTTTACGGATGATTCCAAACATGGATGTCAATTCATTGCTTATTCAGATCCCCAGTTCAGAGATGTTCCAAACATGGATACCTTTCTGATATTCACCCACTCACCAATGACATACAGTTCAACAAACCTTCTTGGATGGCATCTACAAGCCCATCTCCAACAAGATACAATCACATTCCATATGACATCTATAAGCCCATCCTCCTACCAACATTCCAGATGGCATCTTTAAGCCCATCTCCAAATGGCATCTTTAAGCCCATTCCCTCAAACTACGCTTTGACGAGTGCAAATTTTTTGGGCACTCTAGTGTCCAATCTCCTTTTACCTTCGAGTCGCGAACGACAAACTTGCCAATCTAACTCTTCAGGTTCAAGAAGATTGAACAGGGGCAACTGTTGTACCCCAAAATTTTCCCTCCCTTTTTCACAAGAAATCACAGCTTCGGGTTTTCCCTGATTTTTCAAATTGGCTCAAGAATCGGTCAAACAGACTTTTCTTATCAGCCTACCCAAAATTAGGGTTTCTATTGATTTTTAATCAGTCAAGCAGATTATTAGGGTTTCTATTGATTTGGTTGAGTTTGGCTCAGGGTTTGATCAAGCAGACGCTTCTTTGATAATAAATACAGAATTAGGGTTTGCACGCGCATTCTCAAAAGAATTTGAATCCAGTGTCTAATTTGACTATCACACTGCTTTGACGCCTGTTCAAAATTTCATTTTGTTTCTCAAAACCTGAACCTCTGGGATAGAAGCTGAGGCTTCTGATTGAGAGTTTGAAGTGTTGGTTTAAACAGTGAAGAGAAAGGCGTATGGACGTTTGTCTGTTTAATTGTGCAATGCTTTTGGTTATTTGGAATGCCGGATGTATTGCTGGTTAATGCGGGGTTTGTGAGAGTGAAATAAAATATTATCTGATAAAAGGACTTTTATTTATTTTTAATTATTGGTACAAGTGTTATTTGAATACAGTAAATTTATTTACAGTATTTATAATAATGTTTATTACAAATGATTAGAAATAAAATAAAATTGTATCCTAAATTTCTTGAAGTCTTCATTTTCTACTGCTGCTTCCCTTGCCCCAACTGGTATTTACCTGCAAAGACGGAAAAAAGAGAAGTCAATAACAGTTAAGTTGAAAAAGCATTTTCAGACAGTTAATCAAAAAACTCATCATTAAAGGTTGTCGGCCGGAATCAGTTTGTTTTATTTTGCTCGTCCTCTCTGCAAATCGCAAGAAGATTTCTCTTCTTGGTTCACAAAGAGGAAAAGTAAAGTTTAAAATGTTTGTAAGCATATGAATTAATTAAATACAAGGCAGCATATTAAACAAAATGCACAAAGCTGCATAAGTTCAAAATGCACAAAGCTGCATAAATTCAAACTGTCAACCAAAGAGGCAAACCAATTTGCAAACTGAACAAACAAGTTGCACAATGCACAGAGGCAAACCAAACTATCAAAGAAAGGCAAACTAAGTTGTCAACAAAACTGTTAAAAGCTGTCAAAGAAGATACAAAAAGATATCAAAAGCTATCAAGAAAAGAAGAAAGTACAATATGCAGAAGAAACCTAAGATTGCAAGCAAGCTTGTAAAACCCTTCATCATTTTCCAGCCAACACCTTTTCAGAAAAAGGACAGTTAAGCAATAAAATATGCTTTTTCCGTGGAGAGAGAAAGAGAGAGAGAAGTAGAGGCTTACAGTTTTGCAGGCTTAGAAGATAGAAATATAACAAAGAGTTCAGTTCAGAAAAAAGAACAGGGGGGCAGAATACATAGAACACATAAAGAAAAATATAACACAAGGCTGTAAACACAGATTACAAGCCTTGAGGCCTGTACCAGTGAGCCTGCCTACCCATACCAGAAGCAAACTCTCAAGCCTGCTTCAAGCCATATCAACCTGCATCAAAAACACAAGCAAAAGAAACTGCAACCAGAAGCAAGCCTAAGGCAACAAGCCTTAAGGCCTGTAACCAGCAAACCTGCTTGCCTGCATAAAACATGCTCAAACCAGTCTCACCCAAGCCTGCTTCAAGCCAAAGCTTGTCAAAGTCTGTAACCAAAACAAGCCTAAATACCTGTTACAGTATTCAAGCCAAAGCCAAACAAGCCAACAAGCCTGTAACCCCCAACCTGCTAAAATCTTCAAGCTTGCCTGAATCAAACAACCGAACTCAAGCAAGTTCACAAATATCACATAAACAAACGCCTCAGAACCAAGTTCATCATAGGCAAAGAAACACCAAGCAACGCAGAATCATAACATCTTCATCAAAAGCAAGCATCCAGAGAAGAAAGAGGGGGATTGTAAAGCAACATCAAAAATCATCAAAATCATCAATATCAGAACAACAAGGTTCATCAAGATCAACAATCAAATATCCAAACAACAAGGCAAGCATTTAGATAGGAAGAGAGACAGAAGCAAATAATACAGTGTTTTCAGAGTTAGGGTCATCACAAAACGAAGCTAGAGATACGAAGTACCAGGAAGCCATCAAGCATCGTCATACTCCCTCTGCCTTGGCCTCCTGAGAAGCTTCGTCGTCCACTCCTCCGTCTCCTCTCAACTAAACCCAAAGGTATTATCCCCTCTTCCTTTTTACACCTCATACAAATAACACAGAAGATCAGAACATATAAAAAGATAGAACATGCAAGATAAGAACTTGAAACCCTAAAACGCGATAGAACGAAATCGTTACCTCTTTTTATCACCGCCTGAAAAACCATGAGGAGGAGGAGGTGGAGGCATCATGTCTGGTGGCCTAAAGCATAGAGAGCATCAGTGGCTCTTTTGAGAAAGAATGAAGAGGCGATGAAGAAGATGAGAAGCGGCACCGTTCGTCAAGCTGAACAAACCCAATTCTGAGACAAACAAATTCAAACCCTAACAAAAACCTTGTCCCAAACCGTTTGGGCCTGTCCCTTGAAACAAACCGTTAAGCCCAAATAAACCTGGCGCCTGCACCCCCTTTTTTCTAATCTTAACTTTATCATCTTTGGGCCAAACACATCTTTTTAAGCCCATTTAATTTTCTTTTTATTTTTTCTCATATTTACAAATTAATGCTAACATTTTTATCACTTTATTTTCTTTTTTTATATAACCTAATTCCTAATTCTTTCTTGTTAAATAAAAATAGTATATTAATTTTTCATATTAAAATTTTATTAACAATACTTTTTATTACACTTGAAATACATAAATAATAGAATATTGTAACTTAAACAATTTTCTTTTCTTTTCTTCAAAACTCTTGTTTATATAATTAACAAAAATACAAAAAATAATAAAAATACTTAATTTGCATTAGGTTAACATTTTGATCATTTGTAAATAATCATATGCATCACACAATACCTTTTGCTTATCTTTTATTCTTATACATTGTTATATTTTACATTGAGAATGCGACGATTCGATTTGGTTGTAAATAATATTTGGACACTACTATTCTGATAAGACTCATCCCCATTTGTAAACATTTGTACCCCCATCCCCGGATACTTATTTGTAATAGCTTAGACTTTAAATTCCCGCAATTTATCGCTTTCCATATATTGTATAGTAATTAGGGTTTGTATGCGAAGATTCAAAATCAACCGCTAGATAACCTAACACAAGATAAATGCATGAAAATCAATACACAATTTACACTTGCACCTCTAGGGTAACCTCGCTTGTTGCCTCGGAAAATGCAATCATGTCCCTCGAGTATGAGACACTCTAGCAAACGTCCCTTCGATAAACAAAGATCGTAGTCCCTCGATGACCCTCAATGTTGCCTTCAATAAAATGATCTCGTCCCTTACAAAATTGCTAGAGCGTCTCACAAGTTGCCTTCAATGATTGTATACGATGACCCACTCCGGTCCCGTTCAAACATCCTAATGCAAGGTTGTTCACCGAATACAATGGTGAAACAACATTGTTAAAAGGGTTAAAAACATAAGAAAGATCTTTGAGTAAATTTAGGGTAGATAGCTCTTGGTTACTTGATCAAACTTGCAAAAATATCCTTGCCATTTTTCAAAACACACATCACAACACAACTTCAAAACAAACTTTCAAAAACATTGAAACATCTTTTCAAAAAGACAAACACCTTTGCATATACTCAAACAAGAGTCATTACAATGGTTGCCTAGACAAGGCATGTTTTTCAAAACATTTTCAAAACCACACACACAAAACACCATTTCAAGCAATTGAAAAGCAAAGGCAAGTGATCTAAAACAAGTAACTAAGAGCCCATGGATAACCATGGATGAAAAGGATGCTAGCACCTTCCCTTTTCATAATCTACCCCCCGAACCCACGAAAACATCTCAAAGGTCTTTCCTATGCTTTTTGACCTTTCCTTAGGATAAAATAAAAAGTCGGTGGTGACTCTTGCTAAACCAAACAAGTGCGAAAACAAACGCAAAACCCAAGTCACTTCTCCAACCATATCACAATATGCATAAACAGGTCTTCACGCCAGGTTTCCTTATCTTTCTGCTGTTTATTTCAGCAAGATGGATTTGGAGCAGACGGTAAAGGATCTGCAGGCACAAAATTCACAGTTCCAGCAACTCCTCATGACCTTGGCAAAGGGTCAAGAGGACCTCAAAGTTTTGTTGGAGAAGAATAAAGAGAAAAAGAAAAAGAGACCTGGGGTGGCCACTTTTGGAAAAAGGTTTGAGAGAAATTCTAGGAAGGTTCTTGAGTTCCCCTCAACGTCTGACGAAGGGGCCGGTAAAGGGAAAGGGACTATTGTGCCTTCTGAATCCGAGGTTGAAGAGGAGGAAGAGGAAGAAGACGAAGACTACTCCGAACAACAGTATCCACCAGCGGATGATAAATATAAGAACCTTGAAGATAGACTGGCAGCTATGGAGTTGCAGAGGGTGCCCAGATTGGATTTTGAAGAACTAGGGCTGGTAGCTGGGATTGTTATCCCTCCCAAGTTCAAGGCGCCAACATTTGCCAAGTATGACGGTCTGTCATGCCCAAAGATGCACCTGAGGTCGTATGTTAGAAAAATCCAACCCCACTCATCCGATAAAGACCTCTGGGTACACTTTTTCCAAGACAGCTTGTCTGGCACGCAGTTAGACTGGTTTTATCAACTCGAAAGATCAGAGGTTCACAATTGGGAAGACTTGGCAGCTGCTTTTTATCGTCAGTATCAATACAATGCTGATTTGGCGCCCACTCATACTCAGTTACAAATTATGGGGATGGCTTCCAATGAAGGGTTTAAAGAGTACGCCCAGAAGTGGCATGATCTGCCTGGAAGGGTGCAGCCACCGCTATCAGATAGGGAGTTAGTTGACATGTTTCTGAGGACCCTGTCTGGCCCCTTCTTCAACCATCTAATCGGGAGTTCTTCCGCGGGATTTACTGAACTGATTTTGACCGGCGGAAGGGTTGAGGCTGGTATTAAGAGTGGAAAGATTCAAAAGGATGCTTCTGCATCCACAGCTGTTAAGAAACCCTTCCTAGCCAAGAAGGAAGCATCTGTTGTGTATTCTCAGAAGGGACATGGAAGAACTGAGCGCCGACCGACTGTAGGGGCTGTGATGATTCAAAACTCGTCAAATGATCAACCTCGTAACAATCAGTCGAGACCTAATCAACAACGGGTGGAAAGGCCGCAACGGCAGTTCACCCGCATCAATATGATGCCCGCTCAGGTACTTCCTCATTTGTTGAAGCTGAATCTGACCAGTTTGAAGGAAGCGCCAAAGAACCCTAACACCTCCTCTCCATACTACCACTCCAATGCCAAGTGTGCTTACCATTCCGACAGTGCTGGGCACGATACCAATAATTGCTGGGCGCTTAAGAACAAAATCTAGGATCTGATTGATGCGAAGGAAATAGAATTTGATGCTCCTGAGAAGCCCAATGTTATATCTGCTCCGATGCCCAAGCACGGCCACAATATTCATGCTGTTATGGAGGACACTCATGTTACTGATGTTATTGACCTACTGACGCCGTTACTTGTGATTAAAGAAAATTTGTTGAGAGCCGGGATCTTTCCTGGTTGTGGTAAAGACTGCTATTTTTGTTTGAACATACGAAGTGATTGCCCAATGTTGAATTCAGGTGTCCAACGCCTGATGGATACCCAAGAGATACTTTTCCAGAAAACCCCTGTTGATACCTTCAATCCTGTTACTCCTGATACTTTTTCTACTTCAACCAACAATATTGCAATTATAACCATTTCCGACAATCCTCCCAAGGCTTGCAAAAGGCCTGTCAGGATTACACCCAACTCTGAATGTGTACCATTAAAGATCACCATGCCGGGACCTGTCCCGTACCAATCCAGCAAAACGATACCATGGAACTATGGGGGAGAAATCTTCTACCATGGTATCAAACAAATCGAAATAGTCCAAGAGATTTCTGAAGAAGAAAGCCCTGATATAGGGAACATTGCGGGTACAAGCAAGATAACCC
Organism: Vicia faba; assembly: GCA_948472305.1. Taxonomy (NCBI): domain Eukaryota; kingdom Viridiplantae; phylum Streptophyta; class Magnoliopsida; order Fabales; family Fabaceae; genus Vicia; species Vicia faba. The sequence goes on along the minus strand of OX451735.1, from coordinate 1,554,431,944 downwards.
GCAACGGCCGGATCTTTTCTCCGGAGATTGCTCCCCCTCGAGCAGTTTTCGGACCCTTGAAAGCTTCTGTGCATGTTGGACCATCTGTGCAAGGCCCAGTGATTGAAGAATTGGATACTCCTGAAGTAAGACCATCTGCTGATACTACCGACAAGGGTAAGGGGATACTGGAAGTGCCTGTCAAGACAAAGGCTCATGCTGTGGTTATCCCCGAAACCACTCAGAAATAAATGGATGAAATCTTGAAAATAATCAGAAAAAGTGACTACGACGTCGTGGAACAGTTAGGGCAGACCCCTTCTAAAATTTCAATGTTGGATCTTCTTCTCTGTTCTGAGGCCCATGCTAAGGCCCTAATCAAATTCTTGAAGATGGGACATGTACCCCAAGAGACTTCGGCTGACCTGTTCCAAGAATGTGTGGCCAGTCTTACTGCTGATAATGGCCTTGGCTTTTCCGATGCTGACTTAACTCCCAAAGGAAGAAAACACAACGACGCACTACATGTCTCAGTTGAATGCAGGGGAACCACCCTCGCCCATGTCTTAGTTGATACTGGTTCTTCCTTGAATGTGCTACCGAAGAAAGCCTTAGACCATTTGGAATGCGAAGGGCTAACTCTCAAACCTAGTAACATCGTTGTTAGGGCTTTTGATGGTTCCAAAAGAATGGTTCATGGAGAGGTTGATATTCGTATCAAAGTAGGCACAGAAGTTTTCAACTCCACCTTCTACGTGATGGACATTCGTCCGTCATATTCGTGTTTGCTAGGGATACCGTGGATCCATTATGTCGGGGCAGTTACCTCCTCTTTGCACCAAATGCTGAAATATCTTGTTAAAGGTAAGATTATAACAGTGCACGGCGAGGAAGAATACATGATAAGTCATCTCAATTCCTTCCGCTATGTGGAGTTGGATGGCGAGTTCATCGAAACGCCTTTCCAGCATTTCGAGGAAGTGTCTCTAGAGGTAGAAGTGGCGAAGACAATGGTTGAGGTGCCTTTCGTTCCCAAGCATGTATCTAGGATGGAATCTCTCAAGGACGCAGAGGCGGTGATCAAAGAATGGAAGAGTACAATATGGGGACAATTGCCTGACTTTCCCCATAAGACAGACAAGTTTGGGTTAGGGTTTACTGCTGCAGGACAAAAGGCTATTCGTCGCTCCAAGGTTGGAGGACCACCCGTCAAGATCTCACACCATGGAATCAATGTTGTAGAAGATGAAGATGAAGAGAGCCACTTTGAAGATTGGATATTTCCGACCGTCAAAGGGGGTTTGAGCAACTGGGAAGCAAAGGATTTTGTTCCCATCACCTTCATCAACCAGTAATTTTACCTTTGAACAATTTCCCATTTTTATGGTCTGTAATAATTAAAACAATTCGCACATTATTTTCACCTCATGGCTTGCCCGGGGCATGTAGGTCCATTTGTAAGGGCTTGATTTTCTTCATAATCATATGCCATGTTTTAGTGAATCATTGGACGTTTTTCATCTATAAACTGTTGTGTTCATTTTCTTTCCTTTTGCATTTTTGTTTGTTTAAGGATGGGTATCCCTTACACACACCCACACTCCCAAATGCAGGTACCCATCCACTCTGGATTCCATGGGTGACTATTCTGCTTTAGCCTTTGATAACTCTGAAGATTTGGTCAATCATGCTGAGTACGAAGTTGACGAAGATTGTGAAGTGCCAGGAGAGTTAGCCATACTTTTACAACAAGAAGAGAGGGCCATTCTGCCTCATGAAGAGTTGCTAGAAACCATCAACTTGGGGACAGAGGAAGACAGGAAGGAAGTAAAAGTGGGTGCCAACCTGGAACCAAATGTCAAGGAGCGCTTAGTGCAATTGTTGAAAGAATATGTTGAAATCTTCGCCTGGTCTTATGAAGACATTCTAGGGTTAGACACAGATATTGTGGTTCACCATCTCCCTACAAGAGAAGACTGTCCACCGATCTAGCAAAAGGTTCGCCGAATGAGGCCTGACATGTCTGAGAAGATTAAGGCTGAGGTAATGAAGAAATTTAACGCTGGCTTTCTGGCTGTTACTTCCTATCCACAATGGGTTGCTAACATTGTGCCCGTGCCTAAGAAGGACTGCAAAGTCAGAATGTGCGTGGACTATCGGGATTTGAACAGGGCTAGCCCCAAAGATGATTTTCTGCTACCGCATATCAACATCTTGGTTGACAACACAGCTTAGCACAAGGTGTTTTCCTTCATGGATGGATTCTCGGGATATAACCAGATCAAAATGGCCCCCGAGGACATGGAGAAAACTACTTTCGTCACGCAATGGGGTACCTTCTGCTACAAAGTGATGCCATTCGGACTGAAGAATGCAGGGGCAACTTATTAACGCGCCATGGTAGCTTTGTTTCATGATATGATACATCATGAGATCGAAGTTTACGTAGACGACATGATAGCTCAATCACAGACAGAAGAAGAACACATTGGTCATTTGCAAAAGTTGTTTTCCAGGTTGAAGGAGTATAAGCTCAGACTGAACCCAAGCAAGTGCACTTTTGGAGTTAGGTCTGGTAAACTTTTGGGATTTATTGTCAGCAACAAAGGCATTGAGGTTGATCCAGCTAAAGTGAAGGCTATACAAGAAATGCCTGCCCCCGTACTGAAAAGGAGGTTAGAGGATTCTTGGGACGCTTGAACTATATTGCGAGGTTCATCTCTCACCTGACATCTACCTGTGAGCCAATTTTCAAACTGTTGAAGAAAGATCATGTAGTTGAATGGAACAATGATTGTCAAGTTGCTTTTGATAAAATCAAGGAGTATTTACTAGAACCTCCTATTTTGATGCCACCCGTCGAAGGAAGGCCGTTAATCATGTATCTGACTATTTTGGATAACTCAATGGGGTGTGTGCTGGGCCAACATGACGAGTCTGGCCGAAAAGAGCATGCCATTTATTACCTTAGCAAAAAGTTTACCGACTGTGAGACTCGTTACTCACTGCTCGAGAAAACTTGCTGCGCTTTGGTATGGGCTGCTCGCCGGCTAAGGCAGTATATGTTGACTCACACCACTTTGTTGATTTCCAAAATGGATCTGATCAAGTATATCTTCGAGAAGCCTGCTTTATCTGGAAGAATCGCTAGATGGAAAATGATCCTGACTGAGTATGATATCCAGTATACTATCCAAAAAGCTATAAAGGGGAGTGTACTAGCCGACCATCTAGCTCATCAAGCCGTCGAAGATTACCAATCTATGAGATTCGACTTCCCTGACGAGGACATCATGACTTTGGACAACATCGAAGGTAACGGACCGTATGACGGACCTGAACAAGGATCCCGATGGACCCTATACTTTGATGGTGCTTCAAATTCACTTGGAAACGGAATCAGTGCGGTACTCATTTCTACGGAAGGTTGCCATACACCCTTCACTGCCCGACTTTGTTTCAGCTGTACCAACAACATGGCCGAATATGAAGCTTGCATCTTTGGTCTCAAGGCTGCTATAGACTTGGGAATCAAATCTTTGGTCGTATTTGGGGAATCGGCTTTGGTTATCAGTCAAGTCAAAGGAGAGTGGGACACTAAACATCCTAATCTTATCCCATACAAAGAACATGTCCTGACGTTGTTGCCTCATTTCGAGCAGATTACTTTCGAGCACTTTCCACGAGAAGAAAATCAGCTAGCAGATGCTCTGGCTACAATGTCTTCCATGTTTAAACTCAACTGGAATAACGAGGCTCCCCAAATTACCATCGAGCGAATGGACGAACCAGCGCACTGTCCTGAGATTAATACCGAAGAAGTAGTGGAACAACCCTGGTTCCATGAAATCAAAAGGTATCTCAATACTAGAGAATATCCTGAAGGAGCTTCCGTCAATGACAAAAAGTTCTTAAGGAAATTTGCTACCAAGTTCTTCCTAAGCAATGGCATCCTTTGTAAGCGCAGCCATGATTGTGTTCTACTTCGTTGTGTAGACAAAGATGAAGCAGAGTTGATCATGACTGAGATACACAGTGGCACATTTGGCACCCACTTGAGTGGACATACAATGGCTAAAAAGATTCTAAGGGCAGGCTACTACTGGTCTACCATGGAAGCTGATTGTCACCAACATTCCCGTACTTGCCACAAGTGCCAAGTCTACGCCGACAAGGTACATATTCCTCCTGTTCCTATCAACGTTCTGACAGCTCCTTGGCCATTCGCAATGTGGGGCATTGACACGATTGGAGAGATCAAGCCCACGACATCCAATGGATATCGCTTCATCTTGGTCGCTATCGATTATTTTACCAAGTGGGTCGAAGCATCTTCCTTTGCCTCCGTTACAAAGAATGTGGTTGCCCTCTTCATCAAGCAGAACCTCATATGCCGGTACGGTATCCCTGACAGGATCATCACGGACAACGGTATGAATTTGAACAACACTATGACCACCGCTCTATGCGAACAGTTCAAGATTTATCATCACAATTCATCTCCCTATCGGTCGAAGATGAACGGTGCTGTTGAAGCCGGGAACAAAAATATCAAGAAGATCATTCAAAAGATGACAGTCACCTACAAGGATTGGCCCGAGATGTTGCCGTTTGCTCTGCATGGATATTGTACCACGACACGTACTTCAACAGGGGCAACCCCATTTTCTTTAGTATATGGCATGGAAGTTGTGCTACCCATGGAAGTTCAGATTCCTTCCTTAAGGATTATGAAGGACGCTGGTTTGAGCGAAGACGATTGGATTCAGACCCGGCTTGATCAACTTAATTTGATCGACGAGAAGCGACTTACTACTGTTTGTCATGGTCAGACGTATCAAAAACGCATGATCAAGGCTTTCAACAAGAAAGTCAGACGTTAGGTATATCAAGTCGGAGATCTTGTAATCAAGCGGATCATCTTGTCGCAAAGTGATCCCAGGGGAAAGTGGACTCCTATTTACGAAGGACCATTTGTGATTAAGATCATCTTTTCTGGTGGGGCTATGATTCTTACCACCATAGACAGCGACGATTTTCCGCACCCTACAAACGCAGACATAGTCAAAAGATAATACGCATAAAACAACCCGACAAGTTGAAAACCCGAAAGGGCGACTTGGGCAAAAATGGGCATCCCGATGAATCGAAAACCCAAAAGGGCGGTTCAGGCAAAAATTAGGGATAAAACAAAAAAAATCTGTACACCCGGCAAGTTGAAAACCCGAAAGGGCGACTTAGGCAAAAAAGCGTTTCCCGGTGGATCGAAAACCCGAAAGGGCGGTCCAGGCAAAAGTTAGGGAATTAAAGTGTATGACTATGTCTCGTCGGATCACTTTAAGAACAATCTCTTCACCAACAAGCTCCAAGCTTCTGATCAACCCAGTCATCGGCGGACGAAGCAGCAAATGGACAAGATATTCAGAGTTGTGAAGGCTATAGCAGAATGGGAATCCCATGGAATTGTTACACATAACCATCTTTCTTTTGTATAAATTTTTTCAATTTTTACGACAACATTCTCTTACTAGGATGTCTGTCTCCTTTGTACAAAAATACTCACAAAAGTTAATACAAAAATACTTCAAAGTGCAGAAATTCGCTTGCCTTTCTTTTCTTTTTTACACTTATGTTTTATTTGAAAACATCCAATGTTTTGTTAAATAGGCATATGCATTTGAATATAATCACTACTTACAAATAAAACGAAATTGAAAAAGGATAATTACTGATAGGTTGAAGGAGTAGGAAGAAATCTTTATGCCATTCCAGAAGAAATTCCCTACGATACATCATTCAGATCCTCAACAAGGCTAAATTTGGAGTATATTTCCCCAACGAAATTAAGTTCAAGATCTGCAGTGGAGCCAGTGTAGTCTAAAACTTGATTCCCCAGCTGAGTTAAGTTTCAAAATTCCCATCAGAGTTAAGCTTCGAGATCTCCAGCGGAGCCCGAAAACCCTGAAAAATCCTTTCCCCAGCGGAGCCAGAATAATGAACATTTCCCTCACAGAGTTACCTTCCAAAAGATTGAAGATTCCCGATCTCATTTCTCCAACCGGAAGCCTCCAAGGTTTCAATTCCCCAGTAGAGATCATCAGAGTTTTCCTCGTTCCCCAGGAAAGTCAGGAAGGATTCTCACATCCCTGCAGGAGTTGTCAAAGGTCTTGTTAATCCCCACAAATTGCCGAGGATTTTCCATCTCCAGCAGTGGTCCCAGGATTTCCCCTTCTCAGCAATCAAAGATCTTTAATCCCCAAGCAGTCAGCAGCCAACAAGGATTTCTCATCTTCAGTAATCAAAGATTTCTTGGAATCCCCAGCATTGGTCAAGGATTTACTTTCCCCGACAGCAATCAAAGATTTCATTATCTCCAGTTATCAAGGATTTATTTTCCTCAGCAAGACAACTACTCAGCTTACATGCACACCCATTACATTCATATATCATAAACATTGACGAAACACAATTCATTGCATCATACATATCATGCAATATAAACTCTATGTTTTAGCTAACATTTTACCCTTTTCAGGATAAGATTAAAAGGCTATTGTTAACAATTATTCAGATACAGTACAGATACACCCCAGACACGGAGGTCATTCTACTACTCATTCAGACTTCAACAATCCGATACAGACTAGATACGCTCCAGACACGACGGCCATTCTATCTCTCATTCAGATTGAACTATCAACTTCAAGTTCAGATATGCTCCATACACGGATGCCATTCTGACCCTTACACCAGCAGCTTGATTCTCCCCAGCGCAATCGCCACGGAAGACATTCTGTCACTTATTCAGATCCCAGTTACAGTCTCAGATATACTCCAAGACACGAAAGTCATTCTGCTACTCATACAGATCTCAAATTCAGATACAATACAGATACACTCCAGACACGGCAGTTATTCTAATATTCATTCGTAGTTCAAATACAGTTAAAGCTTCGATACGCTCCAAACACGGACGCCATTCCTTTTCTCATACAGACTCAGTCTCCAGATATAGTTCAAATGCATTCCAGACACGGATACCATTTTGATGCTCATTCTTCTGACCTACCATGTTGCAGTTCAACAAACACTCTTGGATGGCATCTTTAAGCCCATCTCCAGCAAGGTTCTACCATCTCTAAATGGCATCTTTAATCCCATTCCCTCAACATTATTTTGACGAGTGCAAATTTACAGGCACTCTAGTGTCCAATCCTCTTTTACCTTTGAGTCGCGAAAGGCAAACTTGCCAATCTAACTCTTCAGGTTCAAGAAGATTGAACAAGGGCAACTGTTAGACCCCAAAATTTTCCCTCTCATTTCATCAACATTTTCTCAATCACAAGACTTTTGGAACTCAAGATCAAGCTAGGGTTTACTCTGCTCAAGACACCTCCTTGCACTGTTGACCTAAATTAGGGTTTGAGTTTGCACAGGGATGTTTTGACCTACAATTCCCAAAGTGACTTTCATACTTCATGTTGGACTCATAAGTTTGTCCATACCAAGTTTCAAGCCTTGATTCAAATTTTTGCCCAGTCAATTGGACAATTGACCTAGAAATCAGCTGTATTGGGGAAAAAGTCAACTGTGGCCAATTGACAGTCAAACCTCATGAAATTTGACCCACATCAACATTATGAACTCATATGAACCATTTGATCAAGTTTGGATCACAATTCCACAAGAAATTTGATCAGATCATCAAAAGGGCAAAATGGTCATTTTTAGGGTTTTGACTGCACAAAGGCAATTTTTGACTGTTTGACCTAACCAATGGAAAATCAAGCTCACACATGGACTCAAGGACTCAATGACATTGTCTTGACCCATTCAACAAGTTCAAAAGATCTCAAATGCATAGGATTGACAGATTAATTTTTCAGTCAACTGATCAAAATTTGACTGTACACTGAAAAGTCAAACTTTGACTTTTTGGTCAAAATCAAGTGCCAAGAGTCACTTTTCACCAAGACATGTCAAATTATGAAACTTGTTCATCAAGAAACCCAAAAATGCAAATTAGGGTTTGTCCCATTGTTTCACCAAGATGGAAATGGATTCAAACAAAACTTGAAACATGAAAGTTTTAGTCCATCACAAAGTCTACAACTTTGATTCACAAAGTTTTCTCAAAAGAGGCTTTTATTTCAAGTTATAATTTTTGGAACAAGGGTACCTAAAACTTTTAACTTAGAGAAATTTTGCCCTAATTTAGGCAGGATTTTGACCCATCTTCTTGGCCATTTTTCACATAGTTCCACTTGGAGTTTCAAGTTGCATTTCAAAGATTTATTATAGTACATGTTCCAAGCTTTCCAAATTGTCAAAGAACTCCTTAAACACCCTTGTGGTTAGAGAGAATCGAATGCTTGAAATTGGCAAAAACTCACTTTGATCTATGGCCAATACATGTTCATACCAAATTGCAAATCTGATCTAGCTAGATTGGTTTACAATTACAGGCCTCAAAACCAGTTTGTACTACATAATTTAATGCATATCCATTGAGCTAAGGTATTGTCTTGGTCATTAGGGCATTATACACTAGATTAAGCCTTAAATGGAAAAAAGTAACAATGCCATTTTTGCTTAAACTTCACTTTATGTCAAAACAAGATCCTTGAGGTATGGGACCAGATCTCAGAGGCAAGATCAAATCTACCAATTCCAGTAACCAAGAGAAAAATGTGCAGCATGATATAGGACTTGTACAGGCCTGCATTGAACAAATAGACACTCTTACTTCAAGAAGAAGAAAAGTTGCAAAACACAAGCCATCTCTCACATCTGTTAAAACCAACTTACACAAACATTGCAAACAAGTTTGATACCTCCTAACAAGCCAGAAACACGACCCCTTTGCCTCTTAAAACTCCTAGTGCACAAATCCCCCATTTTCTTGCAAAATATGGCCAGTTTTGCATTTTGCTAGCCATCTTCAAATTCCATCGTGCGTTTTGCCTAGAGATACTTCAAACACCTTCCAACCAACATACCTAAACTATCCAAATCATCCATTGCTAGCTGTAACACCCTTAACACACATTGCCATTTTTGTTTCAAAGCTTTGCAGGTTAAGTTCTGTAGCACGATTCAGGCTACTTCAAAACAAGCTAAGCATTGGAAAAGCTTCAACGGACCTCAGGCAAGCTCAAAAAAAGCTCAAGCACCCTTGGAAGTTGCTGCATTGCCCAGCTCGAAGTCAACTGAAACAGGTATTTCATGAACTTCTATCTCTCTATTTAGGAATAGTTAGACTTAGGTTTGTGAATGAAAGATGTTGTATTCATAGCCCTGAAGCCATACATATGCTTAGTTTTCATTTATATTAATCGTGCTAGGAGAATTTCATCCATGAACTTTCTGAAAAAACTAGGTTAGAAATTAGGGCCAGAGAAATTCTCTCTGGTCTTTGAGAGTTAGCTTAAGTTTTTTATATGGTTAGATTCGTTGTTTGATGCTCTACAAGTTTCATGTTATGAGTTTTGTCAAAAAATCAAAGAATCAGGAGATAGCAGTTGATGTACATAACGCGCGTTTTTGTGAACCAAGGAAGAAGATGAAGTCTGATTGGGCTGGACCTGGTCATTTTTGCTTCTAACACCCCATTTTTCAGTTTACACCCCCTGGCCCATTTATTTGTATATTTGTCATTTTTATATTTTTATTTTTTATTCTGACTTTATTATTTTTTGTTCAAATATAAAAAATGCCAAAAAAATATTTTTTAATTTTTTTCATATTTATTTGATATTTATTTTTATTTTACTAGTATAAATATGTAAATAATTTATTTTCTTTTATTAAAACTTAAAGAATAACGCAAAAAATATGTTCATTTTCATTTATCATTTTATTTATATTCAAAAACATTTTCTTGAAAATACACATTTTGTAAATAATTAATTTTTATTTTATATATATATATATATATATATATATATATATATATATATATATATATATATATATATATATATATATATATATAAAATTAGGACAAAAATGCAAAAATATTACATTTTCATTTTTATTAATATTTTATACTAAAAATATCATTTTTACAATATACTTTTATTTTTTGTACAAATCAATACATTATTGCATATAAATAATAAATAATACTATTTATTTAAAAATTAGGGTTTTGCCCTAAATAATAAAATAATTAAGATTGACCCCTTTTATTATTATTTACATTAAAAAATACTTTTTACATACATAAAAACTTTTTGCATAATACATTTTATTTAACATTTATTTGTTCTATTTTATTTAATTATTGCACCTTTAAATATTGTCTTATACATTCGATTTGGTTGTAATAATTTAGAATTTAATTTCTTGTCAAATACCCCCAATTCAAATTTGTACCCCCTCCCTATATCATGTTGTAATAGTGTAGAATTTAAATTCTCGCACCTTTTTATGCTTTCAATTATGCCATGATTAGACTTAGGGTTTGTATGCCAAATAAAATCAACAACTAGCTTGACCTAATCCAAGATAAACATGCATGAAGAACAAACACAATGCACACTTGCACCCCCTAGGGTTTCAATCCACTTGTTGCCTTTAAAAATAGACCATGGTTGCATGTCAAGTATTTTGGTAAAACAAAAACAAAAAGAAAGATCATAGTCCCTCGATGACGCTATCTGAGTTGCCTAAACAAAATGATCAAGTCCCTTAAGAAAATTGCCAAAAATACTTGACACAATTGCTATCATGGTATATACAATGACCCGCGCCTGTCCCGTTTAACATCCTAACACAAGGTTGTTCACCAAATACAATGGTGAAACAACACTGTTAAAAGGGTTAAAAACATAAGAAAAATCTTTGAGTAAAATAGGGTAGATAGCTCTTAGTTACTTGATCAAGCTTGCAAAAACATTATTGCTATTTTTCAAAACACACTTCACAACACAATTGTAAAACCCTACTTTCAAACATTGAAAACTTTTCAAAAGACAAAAACACCTTTGTATACATTCAAACAAGAATCATTACAAAGGTTGCCACAACGATGGGCTCTTTTCAAAACATCTTTCAAAATAACACACAAAGCACCATTTCAAACAAATGAAAAGCACCATTTCAAACAATTGAAAAGCAAAGCAAGTGATCTAAGCAAGTAACTAAGAGCCCATGGATAACCATGGATAGAAAGGGTGATAATACCTCCCCTTTCTATAATCTACTCCCCGAACCCAAGAAAACATCTCAAAGGTCTTTCCTGTGCTTTTTGACCTTTCCTTAGGATAAAATAAAAAGTCGGTGGCGACTCTTGCTAAACTGAAACATTTGCGAACACAAACACAAAATCCCAAGTCAGTTCTCCCACCGTATCACACATATAATAGTGATAAAGTGTCTGTTGTTAGGTAGTGCATGATTGTATGTAAGGTTGTTTCCACCATAGGTGTATGACCGCTGTTATAAATTAGATAATGCGTTACTCATAACTACAGTTTCTGGAATAACAGTTGTTAAATAATTGAATGGTCATGGGTTCGAATCCAGGCAATGTCATTCTTGGGTTTTATTATTCTGGATAGCGCTTTCTCTATAATAATGGTTGATTTAACAACCATTGTGATATAATTTGTGCTTTTTTAAAATATTTTTTTTTACAATTTTAAAGAATTCCCAATTTTGCAACCTGAATATTTCTGATTTGTATCATACCAGAAACAATGATACACTAATTTGTGAATTGAATTAGACCAAAAATTGTATTACATCAATGACACATTTCTATTAGGAACCAAAACTTGTATAGTACATAAAATCCAAAATTGAGACAAAATAACCTACAATGTACCGTAATTTTTTACCTAAGACCCCACCTCTCTTTGCATCATTTTCATAACATCAAAAGATCATACCATTCATTTGTGCATCCCTAACCTCATAAAAGTACAAGGATTTTGTCTTCTTTTATTTGTTTCTTGTACAAGATAGGTGTGTTGGGTCAAGATGATCCAACAGTTGATTGATCAAGGGCATGTGTATTCCTTAATGATTCAAACTTTTAACTCACTTATGATGATTATCACCTTCATCACAATCTCATCACATTAGGGTTTCATCATGGATCCATTAAGTGCTGGAAGAGAACTAGGGTTTTGACACCCTCAGTTGAAAAGTCAAGAATTATAGGGTTGATCTTCATTGCACATCACTAAAGAGACCCTCAATATCATCATCTCATAGTTCGAAACGTGTCTCCATGTGTTGAAGGTTTCGTTATGATCACAAGTTTCCATTGAAATTTGAATATTTGAATTCATCTAGAAAAGTCAACTGTGCAAAGTCAAACTTTGACTTTTGAGATTTGTCAAATATGAACTCCTCAAGTTAAATTTCATAAAATTGTGATTGATATTTGGATTTGATCAAGAGAAAACACAAAATGGGAGGTATCTTGCAAAAAGGGTAAAATTGAAGATGTTGAAAATTTCACTAAGGCTCAAAAATTTGTGTTCAAGTGCATGACTTTCCAAGCTTGTAACTTCTTCTCCAAGCCATCGTTTTTCATGCCCAAAGGATGTACTTCAAGATAATCCTACATACTTTAACATTTTATAAGGAATGAACCAAAAATATCATGATAATTGAAAGATATGAGTTGATCAAGAAGGCATCTCAAAGTTGTTAAAATGTCCAAAGATATAAAAGAATTTTCTAAGTGTTTTCAACTTGAAACACAATTTTTGTAAGGCATTTCTCTCCATCATCCCAATTGGTTCAGGCCAAATTCTTAGCATGAAAGTTGTAGAGGGTGCTCTCATCTTTCCAAAAAGTCCAAGAGCATGAATTTATTATACTTGAGCAAGTAGTTTCGAAGAGATGAAGTAGCCCTGGTAAAGAGGTTTAACAAAGCAGATTCATGGTTCAAAATCATGTCAAAACCTAAACATAAACACGAGATCTCACTTTACAGGTCCTATTACTTTCAAATCTCAATATAATTGAGCAATTAAATAAATCCTTGATGCATTACATAAAGATTAGAGGCTTTATCCAATTCACCATACCATTTTTGGAAGAATTTGCAAAAAAGCTTGATATCTATTTGTATAAAGGATCACTTTTCCAACCACTCTTGCTTGGAGTCTCTACATTGTTGCTTCTGAACATACACTACCTCTAAACTCAAAAAAGATAACATGTTGTCCATAAACCAAGCTTTGTGTAACATTGGAATCACCATAATTCATGTAACTTCCATTTGTAATCCAACTAAACCTTAACTCGCAAGACTTGGTTTTTCATCACCCCTTGATCTCTCAACCTTCCCCTAAAAATAGAGAGCCATTCTCAAGTCCAAAACACACCTCAAATCCCCTACATAATCAGAGATACACATAGTGAGATTTTGAAAACCCCGTTAAAGCTCAAAATCCATTTCTTCAAAATTCTCATTCCTTGCAAGTTCATTGAAAACTAACCATTCAAACACCATTTACACACCACATGTAAGCTTCTGGATGCATTAGTTTTCATCTGGAACACCTCCATTACTCCACCTAACATGTGCTCATTCACCATCATCAGTTAACTTTTTTAGAGAGTTTGAGACAGTCTCAAAGCAAACTAAAAGTTTCACTGTGTTCTTCGGATATCATACAAGCTAAAGAGGTCATTTGTCATCACTGAAAGTGCTTGAAAAAGGAATTGGACCTTGCTCCAATAGGTGAGATTTTCTTGATTTTGAAGTCATCCATACAAGCATCATTTTGAAAATTTCTTGATACTATTATATGTGTTTCAATGTCATGAATGAAAGCCCTATGAAAATAGGCATTGGTTGAGCTTGTTTGTCATTTAATTTAACTTTGAAGAAACTTAGGGTTTTTGATTTTGAGTAAAATTCGTGAGCTACAGTTAATATTAATTCATGATATGGAAATTTTTGAACTCCTTGTTAAATTCTAAGCAAGTTTGGTTTTTACATCTTTTGATTTGGTTGAGAAATGAGGAAGTTGGAAATTACACCATTGGTATTGTTGTTGTTGTTGTTGTTGTTATTGTTGTTGTTGTTTCACGAAGAAGATGAAGATGGAGGTGGCACCATTTTTTCCATTTTTTAACTTGAGTTTATTTTATATTTAGTGCAAGTTGTATAATTCACGAAGTGGAATTGCGCCCTAGTGATTAATATGCTAGTTTGTGTGTTTGTTTGTGATGCGAAAGGTTTGGGGTTCGAATCCCCCTCTCCCAAGACCTTTTGCTTATTTTTTTCAATTCAGTTCAGAAGCCTGTTTCATATTTTATCCAATATGTTGTACCCCAAAATTTCCCCTCTCATTCTACTCAAGATATGTCCTTTGAGATCCCCAACTTGCCCTAGGATGACTAAGAATTGACCAGACAAATTCTCCTCCTAAGGCAATGAACCTCAACTAGGGTTTCAATTTTAAGCAAGATGTGAGAGTCCCAAGGATCCAAAATGTTATCCATTGTCCTAATATGTCCTCAAGATCATCCATGCCAAATTTTATGCCTTGCACAACAAGTTTGCTCAGTCAACTGCTCAAATGCCTGGAAATCAATTGTACTAGGTCAAAAGTCAATTGTGACCCAAATACAGTCAAACTTCAAGATTTTTGGTCAACATCAACATATTGAAGTGATATACATAATTTGATCAAGTATTGATCATGATTCCTCAAGAAATGCTCCTAACTCGCCAAAAGTCAAAAATGGCAAATTAGGGTTTCTATAGGAAAAGTCAACCAAACTTTGACCAAGGATAACTTTCTCATACTTTATCAGAAATTTTTCCACCAAGGCTCATTTTGAAGAGAAAACAATTCCTTACAACTTTTCTTCAGCCATAAAGTTCAAGAAATGACCCAATCAAAAGATGCAAGCTCATACATTATAGGTCCTTTCAAAAAGTCAACAAAAACACCTTTTGGGTCAAAGCTCCTTACATGAACATGGAAGATCCAATTGAGATTAAACCAAAAGGGTTGTTTGGAGGAAATCCTAAGCTCTCTAAAAAGTCCAAGAAAACCCTCTTAGGGTTAAAAATGAGAGAGATGTGCATTGCTAAAGTTGACCAATTTTTGGAAAAGTGCATGAAGCCAATATTGACCAAACTTGAATTTTTCCAAATGGGCCTATGTTTTCATGCTTGAAACTTGTTCTTAACATGGCCCACGAACTTTGAGCTCACTCATACATTATATCATTATTTTTATTTTTTATTTTTATTTTTTATTCATTAATATTCAAATTAAATAAATAAAAGAAATAATGTAAGATATGATTTGATAATCTTTTTCTCATCAAATAAGGGATAAGATAGGATGTCATATCAAGGCAAAAGCACATGGGACAAAAGGAGAAGGAGATCTTCTTGTTTTAGCAAGTTTTGAATCAAATCTTTATGCTTTAAAAAACATGATCATAATTGATTCTTTTGGTTGTGTTTTAATCTAATGGGATTCACTATATGTACACAACAAGTCTAGACCTAATGCATACATGAAAACTGCCTCCACAAACCCTTGCAAACTCCAAATTTTCTCAAAGAGAAGGTGCAACTTGTATCACATGATCCAGCCATCCTTAATCCATTCCAAGTGTTCCATTATTACTGTGAGGTTCCCAGGAACTTGTTTGAACCATTACTCAAGCCAGATCGTGCCCGGAAACTCTTCTTCAAGTGTCACCAGTCTGGTATACTTTCGTGAATTCAAATGATCATGCAATATAAATGAAATATTTGTACATATATGTGTTCATGCTAATTTGTGATTATCTATAACCATTATATATGAGATCTAACGCAAGGATGAAGGTTTTCCATTGTTAGGGAAAAGCTTCAGTCAAGCTTCGTTTTCAATGATACACTTTCAGAAAAAACAAACCCCACCATCAGATTCGCAAGGGCCTAACTAGTCCAGTAGGTTTGTTTTTATGTTTGTTTTCATTGAAATTCGCAGGTTTAGATTTTTGTTCAAACGGAAAAGGTGACCGGAACCACCGTCCAGGGTGGTTTGACCGGCCAAGGACTTTGCGTGGCATATTAGGATGTTGTGATTGGTTTGTTCAAATATCAGGGTCCCACTTTGGGCGCACGTGTTTTACAATCAGCATTTAGAACCAGTTTTAATATTTGATCAATTGTTTGTGGTTAGATTAACGGAAGTATCACCGTCCCAACGGTAGAGGTAGAAGGCTTAAGGATTTGTTATGGGCAAGCGCAGGGGTTGGATCCCTGCCTCTTGCATTATTTTTTTCCTGAATTATTCTTGCAGATCCAATGTTCCAGGGGCAAGCGCGCATACCATGTGTCATCATAACATCACCATCAGATCATCATAACATCAGATCCAACGCTCTAGATCTGAACGTTCATGATAGACCCTCAAGGGAACCACACCACTGAATCATGCGCATGGGGTCTAGGCTAGCAATTTGGGCCTGGATAATTTCAAACGCATACCCCCCCCCCAGTTTGGGTTTCTCACACCCCTCGGGCCCATTTTTATTTAATTTATTTATTCTTTTTTATTTAGTTTATATTTTTTGTTTATTCTTTTTTTTTAAATCAGAAAATCGGAAAAAATCATAAAAATTAGGACTTAGAGTTTTTTTTAATAAAATTAATTTTTTCAAATTAATTTAATTTAATTAATTTAATTTAATTAACTTTAATTTGTTTTCTTTAATTTAAAATTAGTTAGAAATTAGGTTAAATTTCAAATCTTTTTCATGAAAAATACCCAATTTGTTTTAATAGGCAATTAGATTTTAGGGTTTAGAACTTATGCTCGTCTTAATTTTTGCGTGTTATTTTCCATACGATTATTTTTTATTATGTTACTGTGCCTGGTTTGTAATAGTTTAATTAAGGTTTTCAATTTCCTCATTTTACTTTTCAGTCATTATTTATGTAACTACACCAAAGCCTTGTAATAGTTGTTGGAACTTTGTTTTTCGCCTTTATATTTCTCATATTCTTGTATATAAACTGTTAGTAAATTAGGCATGTATGAAAAGATTAAATCAATTAATCATTAGGTCACTAACTTCAAGATAAATACCTGAAAAAACCACATTGTTGCACACTTGCACCCCTATGGTATAACCTCACTTGTCGTCTTCGGAAATGGTTATGTCCCTCGAACGTAGGGATATCTTAGCAAAGACCCTCAGTTTAAAGGTCATCATAAAAATCATGGTCCCTTAATGTCCCTCGAGTTGCCTACGAGAAATTATCTTGTCCCTCGATGTTGCCTACATGATGACAGTCCCTTCGAAATTCTAGGGTATCCTTACATGTTGTCTTCAATGACCACAAACGTCCCTTTTGATAGTCCCTCAACATCCGATGATAGGACTACCTACTCACTAATAGTAGGGTAGTACTATCTAAAGGAAAGGAGGAAAAGAACACCCTTTTTCGAGTAGGTAGATAGTTCTTAAGTACTTGCTTAAATCTGATTCTTTTTACACTTACACACTTTCAAAATTCTTTTCAAAAACTCTTTATCACACTCTTGAGGACTGATACAAGAGTTATCATAAAGCAAACGAAATCTTTCAAAATACACAAACATGAAAGTAGTTTTCAAAAATGAGCAAGTACCTAAGAGCCCGTGGAAAACCACAGATGGAAAGGGTGATAACACATTCCCTTTCCATAATATACCCCCCTTAATCAGAAAATATCGAAAAAGGTCTTTTTCTGTTCTTTTCACCCTTTCCTTTGTTGGATAAAAGAAAAGTCAGTGGCGACTCTTGCTTACCGCGACATTTGCAAACAAAAATACACAAGCTAGTATTAACAGTTGGTTCTGCCACCATATTACACAATGGATGCCTATTATTACTAGCCACTGCATGTGGACCAGTGGTAATTATTTTGTATTATGACTTCAAAGGCGTGGGTTTGACCCCCTTTGGCCATAAACCCTCCCTTTTATTACTATTTTTGTTCATTTTTCTTCTTATGTTCTTTTATTTATTTTTATATGCAAAATTAATTATTTTTGATTGATTTTTTGCAAACTTACTATTTATCACCTCTATTTTATGAATACATGAAAAATATCTAAAATAAAATTTATTTTGACTATTTTTGTGTAGTTGAAAATCAAGTCTTTTTAGTTGTTCTTTTTTAATATTTTTTCTTTGATCTCTTTGTTGATACTTGACCAAACTCAAATTGAATGATCATAACATTCCATGTATTAATGATAAGGGCTTTATATATGTTTGTTATAAGTTTGAACCATCTTTGACTACTTGTTCATGTACACTCCTAACTTTGATACCATGACTTTGTTTGGTTCTAAAACTTTGATGCCTACCTTGTTTGAATCCTCTTGATATTTAGAGTTGATTGTTGTCATGATGAACTAATAATATGAATGCTTGCTTTTCCATGTGCCTTGTGTATTTGTTTACATGCCCATGTGATCCATGATTGAATTCTTTCATTAAAGTATGTCGCTATCTTCTTTTGTCACAACTTTTACATGATTGAAATGTTGACTTTCTATTTTGGTTGATACTTATTCATCTTTGATAAAACATTTTTCTTAAATGACTCTCTGAAAAGCCATGCTACTCTGTGATCTTGTCCTTAAAAATTATGACATGTGTGATTGTTATTTGTATTAGTGATTAATTCTTTATATTCTTATTAGTACTTCTTTTCAAATCCAAGGAAAGGGATAGTTTTGCTGACTTAATAGTCATGTGCATGAGCATATATTAGGTTCATCTTTGTGTGTTTAAATTAACCATTTGTAAATACTTACCCTTGTACTTAAACCCTAATTTTAAACTATCACCTCATTCATAAAAAACTTTAACCTCATGTCATTGCATTTTCAAATTTTCTTTCTTTAAAAAATGCTTCAATACGCTTGAACATATCAAAATGATTTCAAAAGACTAAAAGTGATTCAACCTCATTCAAATCATTTTTCCACTTTGGCTTTTCAATTTAAAATCTTTTTCTCAAAGATTATACATAAATCCTCTTCATAGTAGATATTTAATTCTCCTATCCCCATAGTAATGATTGAAGTAAATGTGATTGTTTCCACTTGAGGGATCCAGTGGCAACTTATTGATCTTATATATCCATCTTCTGATACTAGTGGTAGAATTAGTTGAGTATTCTCCTTAAGATGATGAAATGTCTCTTCTTCTAAAATCAATCACAATAAATATTTTGTTATTTGTACCACGAACTACGAGTTTTTGATCCTTCATTGGTACGTAGGTATAAGACCCTGTCTTTCCAAACAAAAATATAATAAAAATATATTTCTTTTCCCATCTCCATACTCTTTTAGCAAACAAACCAATTTTAACCAAAACAAATATTACAAAATGTTCCTATAGAGTACTATAGACACATATGGTGCTAATACATTCCCTTTGTATAACCAACCCCCGTACCTTAGATCTCTTCTTTGTGATTTTATTTTAGTTTTTGATTCTTGCATTGCATGTTTAATATTAGGGTTTTGATCTTTTCCCTTTTACTTAGAAACAATAAATTTCGGTGGTGACTTCTTAAATTTTATGAGTCAAGTTAGTTAATAGCTTGGTCTCCCTATTTTTCATCACGACAAAAATGGCGACTTCACAGGGGAATATCCTCAAAAGGTTTAATCCTAATGTGTATGATCTATTTTGTTATTGTTGTTTGCTTGTATTTATTGGTTTTTTGTGTATCTTTGGCAGTGTTTTGGGGATCTTTTCAAAGATAAGTCCTACGCCCGGACTAAGTTACACTTAAGATTAGGATGGTGGTATAATCAAAAGTTACATGACTAGAGTAATCCTGACATAAGTAACATATGATAACCCCACTCGGTGGAGGCTTCTTTGAGGGTAATAATGTTAAACAAGATAGTAGTTAAAACATTATTACTTTCGACTTGAGAGCCCGAGAAACTAAGGACCATAGAACCCTTAACCCATATTACCCTTTAGGATGTAGTGTAATGACAATTCAAAAGTAGTCTTGAATTAGTCGTTATGCAATACTACGGTCAGACGAGTTTTTCTTGAGAATATTATTGTTACTCACAAGTAGTTGTGTAAATCAGTAATATCTGAAAGAGGAATCACGACTCTAAGAATTTTTAGAACCTTGTTCTACAGATACAATAAACCCATAGTACATACCTTATGGTTGGTGCTTACCCATGACTCCATGCTCATGAAATTAAACCCTTAAACCTTGTTTGTGATTATTTCATAACCAGGCATTCATGCATTCATAAAACTTTTTTTACTTGGTGTGATCGGTGGATCTGGAACTGACTGTTTAACGCTGGTTCGCGAAATGTCGCGGAAGCAAGAGTCGCCACCGTCTTTTATTTTCTCCAAATGGAAAGGACAAAAGCACAGAAAAATTCCTTAAAGAGATTGCTCTCGGTTCGGGAGGTAGGTTATAGAAAGGGAAGGTGTTAGCACCCTTTCTATCCATGGTTATCCATGGGCTCTTAGATACTTGCTCATTTGTGTTTTCAAAATTGTTTGTTTGCTTTTCAATGTGGGTTTTAAAAAAAGTTTCTTTGAAAAATTTCAGTTCGACTCGTACGTCAGAGTGTTTAAAAAATTTGCCTTGAGAGCTTTTGAAAAGTGTCGGTGTGAAAAGTCTTTTTGAGTTTGTTTTGAGATTAGAGCAAGTATCCTTGAGAACCTACCTACCCTAAGGAATTCGTCTGTGTAAATGTCCTTTAAGGTAGTGCCATCCCACTATTGAGAGGTAGGTAGCACCACCGTTGGAGGTGTTCGGGTCAATTCGATTTTTAGGGACATGGTGATCACCAGAGCAATGGGAAGACACCTTAGAAGCTACCCTCATGCCAGGTTCCCGGATCATGAGGACTTACTAAGACGTCCTCTACTCGACGACCACCTTTCGAAAGGCAACAGTGAGGCGTACCCTAGGGGTGGTGTGTGCGCATTGTGTGTCATGTTTCAGTTATTTGTCTTGTCAAGTTTGTTATGATCTACGCTTGATTTTAATTAAGACATTCATTCTTGCATGCATATTAACAGTTAAATATTTGCGAGGAAAAATAAATCTACGACTATTACAAAGGCGCGGGTCCACATCGCCAAAATTAAACCGGACCCGATTTAGCGGAAAATAAATAAAGCAATAAAATAAAAGCGCGAGAAATTTAAATTACAATGCTTTGGGAGAGATACAAAATTACAATAAGCAATAAAGTAAATGCGCGAAAGAAAATAATTAAAACAATGGGCGTTGGACCCTTTTGCAAAATATTTAAAGTTGATGAGAATTAAAATTAAAAATTAAATGTTTTTTGGTATTTTTGTGTTTTTTAAGATTTAAAAGAAAAAAGAATTTATTGAAATTAAAAATAAAATGCTAAACCCTAGTTCTAATGTTTTTTAAATTTATTGTGAAAATATTGAGATCTGACCTAATTTAAACCTAAATTATATTTATGTACAATTAATTATAAAAATAAAATAAATAATAATATTATGATAAAAAAGGAAAAAATTAAAAGGAGGGGAAATTATTAATTAACCTAATTCTAATTATTTTTTATTTAATACGAAAAGAATTAAAATTGCAAACATCCTAATTAAAACTAAATTCATTATGTATTAATTTATTTACAAGAAAATAATTATAAAAAATATTTATTCCTTTTTTTGGTCTTTTCTGATTTTTAATTAAGTTTTTGTATTTTGTTAAAAAATAATTAATGAATTAAAACAACAAAACAATAAAATATAATTAAAAAGATATAAGAAGAATAAGTAAAATTAGCAAACCAGGGTGGGGTGTAATCCCCAATTCAGGAGGTACAGGCCTGGCAATCTGGCCCAATAAGCATGCCATTTGTTTGACTTTTTTGGCTTGTGTATCATGCGTTGACTGGTGTTTATTGTGTTCCTTGATCCTACGCCTTTGATCTGAATGGGATGGACGCGTGGACGCTTGAGATGGTGAGCGTATGGTATACTGGGACGTTAGCGCTGCATATGATTAATTATGGAAAAATAATATTGAGCATGTGAAAGACCTGGGGTTCGAACCCAGGTCAAGAGCTTTGCCAGTCTTCATGCTTGCCACCTGATCCATTTGCACGTTGTTAATATAAAATAAACAAACAAATATAATATGGGAAAACAACCGGTATTTATGAATTCGCGCGCACAATTCAAACGGACCAACCGTTCCTTGCCACGACTCCATCTTCCTCATGGCTCTTTTTATTTTTCTGAAACAACATCATAACGCAACGGTTTTCACGCGTGGGTTTAGGGAGGTTTTAGGAAAATAACGATTAGCCCCTCGTCGCTCATAAATTGAGCGCGAGGGTGCCATCCTCTTCGTCTTCAAGCGTTGAATCCATTGGTGGTCATGTGGAGCTCTAATTTTTCTTGGTTGCAAAAACCCCAATTTTAAGGTTGAAGAACCCTAATCTGCAAACATGGTAGATTCGTATATATGGCGCAAAAACACAATTGAATAAGTTTGTTAGCTTAGAAACATCATTATGAGCATGAATCAATAAAGAAAAATGCAAAAAGATGCTGGAATTATGCTATACGATTTCAAGAATTTCGCTTTACAGTTTGAGCTCTAACTACCAATTCCTGGGGCTTTGATTGTAGTTTGTGATTGGTACACGTTCAGAATTGGTCAATGAAGCTATTGGAATAAGACTTAGGGCTTCAATCGTTCTCTAGGATGCTTTTCAGTTTTGAACTTTTAGGGAAAATTTTCAATGTGCAACAGCTTTTTTGGGCGCGGCTTCTAGTCCAAAGGCATTAGGTTTGCATTCCTGAATATGTAGCCAAGGCATTAGGTCAACAAAATTGCACAAAATCCATGGCATTGATAGTTTTCAATATTTGATTTTGTAAAATCTTTTCATATCTTTTTTCATGTGCAATCTTGTGTCAATTAGTTCAAATCACACCAAAACTTTCCATAATCAAACAAGCACGAAATATTGAGAGTAGAATGTGCACAAAAAGATTTTTTTTAGGTCAAATTTATATTTTCTACATATTTAAATAATTTAAATGAATTAATATTAATATAAATTCAAATAAATAATTAAAAATTGAGAAAATACTTCCCCTTGGGCTTAATGGTCGTGCATAGGCTTGGCATGAAGAAACTTGGAAGAAAAATGGGCCCATTTGCATTTTTGGATCATTTGAAGTAAAGTTGACTTTCAAAAATTTCCAAAACTTTCCCAACTTCCACAAGGCATAACTTGCTCAATTTTTAAGCTTTTCACATGTTCTTGGACATTTTGGAAAGGTCTTTGAGTCCTCTAACCAATGCCTTTGGTCCCAAGTCATTTGGATTTACCAATCTCAAGTTATGGCCTTTGACTTAAAGTCCCTTTTTGTTGACTTTTGAAAATGACCTATAATGTTGAAATTGATAACTTTTTGTGAGAGCATTTCTTGGACTTGGAACATGAAGATGAATTGTAGGAAATTTCTTTCTCTTCAAAATGAGCTTTGGATGGAAATTTTCTGATAATCCATGTGAAAGTTATGCCCTGGTCAATTTCAGTTGACTTTTTCAACTGTCCAAATATAGCAACTTTTGCATCTTTGATGATTTATGAGCCAAATCTTGAGAATCATGATCAAGCATTGATCAAATGAGGTTTGTGGCTTCAAAATGATATGTTGACCAAAAATTTGAACTTTTGACTGTCAAATGACCATTTTGCCCCTACAGTTGACTGTAGTGCAATTTAGGGTTTTGACTGTGCAATTTTGAGCTGAATGCCTTGAAACTTGACATGAGGATGTTTGACCATCTTTGTAAGCATATGAGACATGATTGGGTCCTTGAAAACTTCCAATTCTTGATCAGAACACAAACCCTAGTTTTGACTGTATAGGAGACAGTTGAACTGCATAACCCTTGGGGAATTTTGTGACTTGGCTTGGCCATTTCTTGAAGAATATGGGAGGGCAAATTTTGGGGTGCAACAGTTGCCCCTGTTCAATCTTCTTAGACCTGAGGATGCAGATTGGCTGACGTGCCTTTCGTAATCCGATGGTAAAAGATGATTGGACACTAGAGTGCCCAGAAATTTGCGCTCACATAGTGGCAGTGATGGGGGAATGGGCTTATAGATGCCATTTGTAGATTGCTGGATAGGATGATGGGCTTATAGATGCCATCTGGATGTTGATCGCGTAGGAGGTTCTTTAGCTAGAACCTGCATACCTGCAAAATAGAAAATGTGTACCTGACACGTTGCAGGAGCTGACTTTAGATGCTTGGTATAGATATGTCCTGACTGGTTACAGGAGCTGAGTCTGGAGCTTCAAACGCTGATGAATGAACCAGGGATGGTTACTGCCTTAGCATGAATGATAAGAGAACCTTGGGTGATTTTAATCTCAACAACGCTCGTTGAGAAAAATCTTGATGGGAATTGTTATCTTCGCAGTATTGGGCAGAGAACCATAGGCAATTATAATCTGAAAGGAATGATCACCTCACACTCATCGTCGGAGAGGGAATCATAGGAAAAAGGGATTACTACCTCACACACCGTCGGAGAGGGAAACATCTAAAAAGGACTTCTGGAAGCAGTATCAAAACGTCACCATATCTGGTTTACATCTGAAACTATATCTGGAAGGAAATCTGGAAGCAGTATCAGAACGTCACCATCGCTGGGTTTACATCTGAAACTATATCTAGAAGGAATTCTGGAAGCAGCATCAGAACGTCACCATCGCTGGGTTTACATCTGAAACTATATCTAGAAGGAAATCTGGAGGCAGTATCAGAACGTCACCATCGCTGGGTTTACATCTGAAACTATATCTAGAAGGAATTCTGGAAGCAGTATCAGAACGTCACCATCGCCGGGTTTACATCTGAAACTATATCTAGAAGGAATTCTGGAAGCAGTATCAGGACGTCACCATCGCTGGGTTTACATCTGAAACTATATCTAGAAGGAATTCTGGAAGCAGTATCAGAACGTCACCATCGCTGGGTTTACATCTGAAACTATATCTAGAAGGGAATCTGGAAGCAGTATCAGAACGTCACCATCGCTGGGTTTACATCTGAAACTATATCTAGAAGGGAATCTGGAAGCAGTATCAGAACGTCACCATCGCTGGGTTTACATCTGAAACTATATCTAGAAGGGAATCTGGAAGCAGTATCAGAACGTCACCATCGCTGGTTTACATCTGAAACTATATTTGGAAGGAAATCCGATAGTTGATAGTAGTCATTTTTGTATTGATCTTCTTCCTGAAAAGGCGAGACATAATTGGATGCAAAATCATGATGCATGAACTGTATGTCTTCAAAATCAATGAGATTCGTGTAGTATGATGCATATGCATGCTATAATGATGTATGTGACGTTTTATGAATGTATGTTTGTCTAAGAAAATAAATCCTTGACGGGTGCCGGGAAGTCGTATCCTGGGCTGATGTTGAAGAATAGTTGCAAGAATTCCAATAGACGAAGATAACTCCGTTGGGGAATAAACTTGGCGAATGGAGGATTCTGCGGGGAGAAAAAGATATTCTAGCGACCATGTTGGGAAGAAATACTCTGTGGGGAGATGCTTTTGCTGATTTGTTGAGGATGACTCACTGAGGATACCTTGCTGTATTGGAAGTATGAATGGACTTCGCTGGGGATAGGAAGACTGTGTCAACGACGATCTTTCCGTGGCTTTTGGCTGAGGATAACCCAGTTATATCCTGTTAAGGAAATAACTCTTTGAATAAAGCCGGGCGACGCGTTCGTGCCTTGCGAGGGGATAAGCTTCCAGAATTTACTGGGGATAAGCTTGCTGCTTGGGGATATGAATTCCATCTTTCCTGGGGAACTGGATTGGACTCTTTTGGGGAGGTATTGAACTGTATTGGTTACGTTCTTCAACAGGACCTACCCTGATACCTTGGAGGATAGAACAATCAGATTGCTCAGACCAACCTTTATTGCCCCTGTTTCTATGGGGGAGGCACTTGTGGGATGCTGATAGTTGTTGAGAGTCAAACCTTCTTCTGGTAGGCGGGTGACAAGATGATAGGACATAGTCGTACGCTTTGATCCCTAACTTTTGCCTGGACCGCCCTTTCGGGTTTTCAGTCCACCGGGATACCCATTTTTGCCCAAGCCGCCTTTTCAGGTTTTCGACTTGCCGGGTGTACAGATTTTTTCATTTCAACCCTTCATTTTGCCCGAACCCTTTTGGTCCGCCGGGAAGCCTTTATTTTTGCCTAGGTGTGTCAACCTAGCGGGTCTTTGACTTTGCGTAGTATTTTTTCGACTATGTCCACGTTCAGGGAATGTGGGGAGTTGCCCATGTTAGAAGGGTTTTGTCATGCCACCAGGAGGTATTTGATCAGGCAAGATTCGTTATTGGAATGCCCCAAGTGACTCAGGCGGAGATTTGCCCCAAGCTATTTGGCCTTTGAGAGATTCTCTGAATCTTGATTGGATTGCCCCAGATGATGGACCATGCTCAGGTCATGCCCCTTGATTGGAAGTGCTTTTGTTCACTAGGTATTCATCGTGCGAATTTCCCTGCTGTTCAAACAAAAAGTCATATGCAAACAAAGTTATGTTAAAATGCAAAGCTTATGTCTGTCTTGTATTCTTTTTCATAAAACATGTGAATGTTTGTAAAACATGATGTCAACTCGTTATTTACCGTAGCCTTAAGGAGTCAGGATACCTTCGTAACAGTATGCTTTCGAACTAACCCATGCTTCAGCTAGGACTTTTGAGGGTTATAACGTGGCCTGGTTCACGGTTTAAGAAACAAAGGATAAAGGCTCAAATTATATCTGTACCCACCCGCTCTTCGTGATGTTCTCCAAACCTAAACTCAGTTGATCATGCGTTAGACCTTGCTTGAGTCTTTGCTTTGATGTTCCAGCAATGGTTCAGATGTTGATAGCTTATTTTGAATAGGCAGTCCTTCTTTGTTTTTGTTGAGGGTTTGTGAGACCTCTTTTTTTTTGATTTCGTTATCCCTATTTTGCCTGAACTGCTTCCTTTTTGGAATTACAGTCAGCGGGATGCCCCAGTTTCATAAGTCCCTTTTCATAGGTTTGGACTTTTTGGGCTTTTCATTTATGAATTTTGATGATGACTGCCTGTCCTTTTGATTGTTCTGAACCATCACTGTCTTTGTTCGTTTGGTAAAGATCTCTTCGGTGCCATTCGTCATGCACTTGGATCAACTGAGGAGACTACCCTGCCCCGGGTTATGATTAAGGGTTTAATTTTCGAAAATAAAAAACTCCTACTTCTTTGGCTCAGAGGGGTTGACGAGGGATTATCTTCCTTATTACTCCAGTGTTTAGGAATTGAAACAATGCCTGTACCTCATCAGCGGGGTCTGTTCAAAAGCATACTGTAAAGATCGTGGTATCGTTTTCGTCATCCTCCCTCAAGAGGCTTAGAATTTTAGATCCAGAGTTGACATCAGAAAAAATATGAAAAGATATTTGAACATAATGAAAATAATTGTATTAATTTCCAAAACAGACATATGCAATGCATTAATAGAATAAAAGAGTTTGCTATGACATTAGTTGTTTGTATAAGCAAAGAAAAGTACGGCTCAAAAATTCAAATAAACAAAAGGCTTCAATGATTGGGCAACGGAGCAGTGATTATGTTCGGAGTCTCTGGCACTTCAAACTGAATCTCTCCAGCATCGATCATATCTTGAATCTTATTCTTGAGAGGCCAGCAATTGTCTGTAGTATGCCCCGGGCTATCTGAATGATATGCGCACCTATCGTTGGGATGATAGTTGGGTGCAGAAGTGTTCGGATTCCGAAGAGGAGCCCTTAAGGTGATCAGCCCCGCCTTCAACATTTGTTGCAGTGCTTGATCCAACGACATGTTGAGTTTAGTGTACTGCCGTTTCTCCTTGCGCTGCTGTCCCTGTCCTTGTTGAGCAGGTCCGGGATTGGAGATTTGGATTGCCCCTGCCTCATGACGGCCCTTTTTACCGTGCACAGCATTGGATTCTTTCTTTCCATGATGAGGCTTTCTATCAGAAGGTGCAGCCTCTTGAATTTTCCCAGACCGGATGCCGGCTTCAATTCTCTCCCCAGTCAAGATAAGATCTGTGAACCCAGCAGAAGAATTCCCGATGAGATGGTTGAAAAATGGCCCAGATAGGGTCCCCAAGAACATATCGACAAGTTCCCGATCAGTCAGAGGTGGTTGTACCCTTCCAGCAAGATCCCTCCATTTCTGCGCATATTCTTTAAAACCTTCGCTTGCACCTAACGACATACCCTGGAGTTGGGTACGCGTAGGGGCAAGGTCGGCATTATATTGATACTGCTTATAGAAAGCAGTAGCCAACTCCTCCCAGTTACGAACTTTGGTCCCATCCAGCTGATAGAACCATTCGAGATGAGTCCCTGAAAGACTCTCCTGAAAGAAGTGGATCCATAAATTCTTGTCCACCGTATATGGCTGAATCTTCCGAACATAGGACCTTAGATGCAGCTTGGGGCAAGACGCCCCGTCATACTTAGTAAAGGATGGTGCTTTGAACTTCCGAGGAATAACCACACCAGTTGACAAACCCAGATCTCCGAAATCCAGCCCAGGTACCTGTTGAACCTCCATAGCCTTCATCCTATCCTCCAACTGTTTGTACTTGTCCTCCGCCGGAGGGTACTGTTCGTCGTCGAAATCTGTTTCATTGTCAGAGACCACTGGACTGGGAACCTCTCTCTCATGGTGACTGCTTTTTTCCACAGATGGGGTTGTCCTCTCAGTTTCAATTTGCGGTGTATTCCCAGATCTGCGTCTAGGGCTGAACAAAACAGTCCTCTTCTTTTTCTTGTCCTTCTTCAAAAGCAGAGCCTTCAGGTCTTGTTGCCCCTGGGTCAAATTCATGATCAGCTCTTGGAACTGGGCGTTCTGAGCCTGGAGGTCCTTGATAGTCTGCTCGGCTGATGATTCAGGATTCATGACGATCGGCTGAAATAAACAGCGGAGAAGGGTAAGCAACCTGTCAAAGGGATACCTGCAATGCAATGAGATGTATGACATGCATGTAATGTTTTCAAGGACCTCGCGGGGTAAACAGAGAAATTGTTAGAGTTGAGAACCGGTAACTTGATTGTAAGAACTTCATTTTGTTGAGAGTCCTTCATCAAGGGTCAAAGGCTCACCATATCCAGTGGGTCATAGCCCCTGACAACCTTGACTAGAGGAAAATAAATCCTCTCTGCCCCTTGCTGGACAGTTGGTTCATCATGACCTGCATCACAAGCCCTTGAGATCCTTGAAATGGGTTAAGATGTATGCAATGGTATGATGTCATGCTATGCATGGGATGATGTAGGTAAACCCTGCTATGAGTCCCAATTAAGGACTATAAACAGACCCTGCAAGAAATTCGGTATACTTTGTTATGAGTCCCAATTAAGGACTATAAACAAAACCTGCAAGAGATTTTAGTAAACCCTGTTATGAGTCCCAGTTAAGGGCTATAAACAACACCTGCAAGAAATTTGGTAAACCCTGTCATGAGTCCTAGTTAAGGACTATAAACAAAACCTGCAAGAAATTTGGTAGACCTTGTTATGAGTCCTAATTAAGGACTACAAACAAAACCTGCAAGAAGCTCAAGTGTCAGACAACAAGCATGCAAATAGTCAAGTACGAAGGCACACAAGTCACACAAGAGAAACCCTTAGAGTTTAGGCCAGCATGGGGTCTGGGTATTACCCTCTTGAAGTTGGTGGGCTCAACCTGTCCTATTAGAAGTAACCGGGTTCTAAGGGTCTCAATATCACTGGATTGCTTTCATTGTTCATCGTTTCGATTTAGCCACTGAACTGGCGACCGAAATATTCCAGGAAAGCAACCCTCAATTGAGTGTAGTATCGAGTATCAACCAACCTCGGACTGCACCAAAGTCAGTTATCTCACTACCCTAAAGAGGCCAAAATAGTTCAATTAAGGTTCCTAAGGTCTGTTGATGCTTCACGACACCACGCGGAGGCCCCGTACTCTCCTTGACTGAACTCAAGGGTTACCGGTACACACCAAAGTGCCACATCAACGTAGCAGACTGTTTCAACCATGTCGGTATACCCCGCACAGTTCCCTCACAGTCTTGTTGCTACTTTCTAAGAAAGGTATCCCCCAGATCCGGGTTAGGATCTATAGAACTCCCAAACAACCCATAATTTAAAGCACACAAGGAAAACAATTGAAAACATAATTATAAGCTAGCCCTAAGGTACACCTCACCTTAAATTCCCCAGCAGAGTCGCCAGTTCTGTGATCGGTGGATCTGGAACTGACTGTTAAACGCTGGTTCGCGAAATGTCGCGGAAGCAAGAGTCGCCACCGTCTTTTATTTTCTCCAAATGGAAAGGACAAAAGCACAGAAAAATTCCTTAAAGAGATTGCTCTCGGTTCGGGAGGTAGGTTATAGAAAGGGAAGGTGTTAGCACCCTTTCTATCCATGGTTATCCATGGGCTCTTAGATACTTGCTCATTTGTGTTTTCAAAATTGTTTGTTTGCTTTTCAATGTGGGTTTTAAAAAAAGTTTCTTTGAAAAATTTCAGTTCGACTCGTACGTCAGAGTGTTTAAAAAATTTGCCTTGAGAGCTTTTGAAAAGTGTCGGTGTGAAAATTCTTTTTGAGTTTGTTTTGAGATTAGAGCAAGTATCCTTGAGAACCTACCTACCCTAAGGAATTCGTCTGTGTAAATGTCCTTTAAGGTAGTGCCATCCCACTATTGAGAGGTAGGTAGCACCACCGTTGGAGGTGTTCGGGTCAATTCGATTTTTAGGGACATGGTGATCACCAGAGCAATGGGAAGACACCTTAGAAGCTACCCTCATGCCAGGTTCCCGGATCATGAGGACTTACTAAGACGTCCTCTACTCGACGACCACCTTTCGAAAGGCAACAGTGAGGCGTACCCTAGGGGTGGTGTGTGCGCATTGTGTGTCATGTTTCAGTTATTTGTCTTGTCAAGTTTGTTATGATCTACGCTTGATTTTAATTAAGACATTCATTCTTGCATGCATATTAACAGTTAAATATTTGCGAGGAAAAATAAATCTACGACTATTACAAAGGCGCGGGTCCACATCGCCAAAATTAAACCGGACCCGATTTAGCGGAAAATAAATAAAGCAATAAAATAAAAGCGCGAGAAATTTAAATTACAATGCTTTGGGAGAGATACAAAATTACAATAAGCAATAAAGTAAATGCGCGAAAGAAAATAATTAAAACAATGGGCGTTGGACCCTTTTGCAAAATATTTAAAGTTGATGAGAATTAAAATTAAAAATTAAATGTTTTTTGGTATTTTTGTGTTTTTTAAGATTTAAAAGAAAAAAGAATTTATTGAAATTAAAAATAAAATGCTAAACCCTAGTTCTAATGTTTTTTAAATTTATTGTGAAAATATTGAGATCTGACCTAATTTAAACCTAAATTATATTTATGTACAATTAATTATAAAAATAAAATAAATAATAATATTATGATAAAAAAGGAAAAAATTAAAAGGAGGGGAAATTATTAATTAACCTAATTCTAATTATTTTTTATTTAATACGAAAAGAATTAAAATTGCAAACATCCTAATTAAAACTAAATTCATTATGTATTAATTTATTTACAAGAAAATAATTATAAAAAATATTTATTCCTTTTTTTGGTCTTTTCTGATTTTTAATTAAGTTTTTGTATTTTGTTAAAAAATAATTAATGAATTAAAACAACAAAACAATAAAATATAATTAAAAAGATATAAGAAGAATAAGTAAAATTAGCAAACCAGGGTGGGGTGTAATCCCCAATTCAGGAGGTACAGGCCTGGCAATCTGGCCCAATAAGCATGCCATTTGTTTGACTTTTTTGGCTTGTGTATCATGCGTTGACTGGTGTTTATTGTGTTCCTTGATCCTACGCCTTTGATCTGAATGGGATGGACGCGTGGACGCTTGAGATGGTGAGCGTATGGTATACTGGGACGTTAGCGCTGCATATGATTAATTATGGAAAAATAATATTGAGCATGTGAAAGACCTGGGGTTCGAACCCAGGTCAAGAGCTTTGCCAGTCTTCATGCTTGCCACCTGATCCATTTGCACGTTGTTAATATAAAATAAACAAACAAATATAATATGGGAAAACAACCGGTATTTATGAATTCGCGCGCACAATTCAAACGGACCAACCGTTCCTTGCCACGACTCCATCTTCCTCATGGCTCTTTTTATTTTTCTGAAACAACATCATAACGCAACGGTTTTCACGCGTGGGTTTAGGGAGGTTTTAGGAAAATAACGATTAGCCCCTCGTCGCTCATAAATTGAGCGCGAGGGTGCCATCCTCTTCGTCTTCAAGCGTTGAATCCATTGGTGGTCATGTGGAGCTCTAATTTTTCTTGGTTGCAAAAACCCCAATTTTAAGGTTGAAGAACCCTAATCTGCAAACATGGTAGATTCGTATATATGGTGCAAAAACACAATTGAATAAGTTTGTTAGCTTAGAAACATCATTATGAGCATGAATCAATAAAGAAAAATGCAAAAAGATGCTGGAATTATGCTATACGATTTCAAGAATTTCGCTTTACAGTTTGAGCTCTAACTACCAATTCCTGGGGCTTTGATTGTAGTTTGTGATTGGTACACGTTCAGAATTGGTCAAGGAAGCTATTGGAATAAGACTTAGGGCTTCAATCGTTCTCTAGGATGCTTTTCAGTTTTGAACTTTTAGGGAAAATTTTCAATGTGCAACAGCTTTTTTGGGCGCGGCTTCTAGTCCAAAGGCATTAGGTTTGCATTCCTGAATATGTAGCCAAGGCATTAGGTCAACAAAATTGCACAAAATCCATGGCATTGATAGTTTTCAATATTTGATTTTGTAAAATCTTTTCATATCTTTTTTCATGTGCAATCTTGTGTCAATTAGTTCAAATCACACCAAAACTTTCCATAATCAAACAAGCACGAAATATTGAGAGTAGAATGTGCACAAAAAGATTTTTTTTAGGTCAAATTTATATTTTCTACATATTTAAATAATTTAAATGAATTAATATTAATATAAATTCAAATAAATAATTAAAAATTGAGAAAATACTTCCCCTTGGGCTTAATGGTCGTGCATAGGCTTGGCATGAAGAAACTTGGAAGAAAAATGGGCCCATTTGCATTTTTGGATCATTTGAAGTAAAGTTGACTTTCAAAAATTTCCAAAAATTTCCCAACTTCCACAAGGCATAACTTGCTCAATTATTAAGATTTTCACATGTTCTTGGACATTTTGGAAAGGTCTTTGAGTCCTCTAACCAATGCCTTTGGTCCCAAGTCATTTGGATTTACCAATCTCAAGTTATGGCCTTTGACTTAAAGTCCCTTTTTGTTGACTTTTGAAAATGACCTATAATGTTGAAATTGATAACTTTTTGTGAGAGCATTTCTTGGACTTGGAACATGAAGATGAATTGTAGGAAATTTCTTTCTCTTCAAAATGAGCTTTGGATGGAAATTTTCTGATAATCCATGTGAAAGTTATGCCCTGGTCAATTTCAGTTGACTTTTTCAGCTGTCCAAATATAGCAACTTTTGCATCTTTGATGATTTCTGAGCCAAATCTTGAGAATCATGATCAAGCATTGATCAAATGAGGTTTGTGGCTTCAAAATGATATGTTGACCAAAAATTTGAACTTTTGACTGTCAAATGACCATTTTGCCCCTACAGTTGACTGTAGTGCAATTTAGGGTTTTGACTGTGCAATTTTGAGCTGAATGCCTTGAAACTTGACATGAGGATGTTTGACCATCTTTGTAAGCATATGAGACATGATTGGGTCCTTGAAAACTTCCAATTCTTGATCAGAACACAAACCCTAGTTTTGACTGTATAGGAGATAGTTGAACTGCATAACCCTTGGGGAATTTTGTGACTTGGCTTGGCCATTTCTTGAAGAATATGGGAGGGAAAATTTTGGGGTGCAACACTTGGTTTTCAAGGAACTCATAAATTCTCATTGCAAACATCATAGGATTTGTGATCATGGATATTGGAAAGAGGAACACTTAGAAGTACGATTTCAAGAAACCTGATCTACGAGAGTTGAGAAAGCTATGGTATTTGGTATCTAGTCATGAGGATTTCAGAGGATGTTATGAGAGGCTTTTGGCTATTCTCCAGATTAAGGGGCCAGATGGAATTCTTGAAAATCTTGTTTAGTTCTATGATCCCCTTTACCATTACTTCACGTTCCCGAATATCAGTTAGTTCCTACCTTAGAGGAGTACTCTCTTTGGATTGGGTTGCCAGTGACAAATGATTTGACATTAATTGGTTTTGAAGAGGTTCCCAAGCCTCCAATTATTTCTAAAGTCCTCCATTTAGAGACATGAGAGGGGAAACCAAATCTCACTTTCAGAAAAGGTTTCCAGGGTTTGACTTCCAAGTTTTTTATGGAAAAGGCTACTGTCTTAGCCAAAGCAGATATTATGAATGCTTTCGAGGCAATTCTTGCCTTAGTCATTTATGGTTTTGTTCTCTTCCCAAATGTTGACCATTTTGTTGATGTTAATGCTATCCAAATATTCTTGATTGGTAACCCACTTCCTACTTTACTTAGAGACACTTACCACTCTATTAATCATAAGACTTAGAAAGGTTATTAAACCGTCACATGTTGTTCACCTCTACTATACAAGTGGTTTAATTCGCACTTACCGCAATCCAATCTATTCAAAGACAATCCAGACAAGCTTAGGTGGTCCCAAAGACGTATGTCCATTACTCGGGAAGATTTAACTTGATATAATCCATCTTATGACATTGGGGTGATCATTGACAGTTGTGGGGGATTCCCTAATGTACCTCTCCTTGGTATACAAGGGGGGATCAAGTACAACCATTGTTGTACCCCAAAATTTTCCCTCTCATTTTATCAACATTTCTCATCACAAGGCTCTTTGAACTCAAGATCAAGCTAGGGTTTGCCCTGCTCAAGACATCTCTTTGCACTGATGACCTAAATTAGGGTTTGAGTTTGCACAAGGATTTTTTGACATGCAATGCCCAAAGTGACTTTAATACTTCATGTTGGACTCATAAGTTTGTCCATACCAAGTTTCAAGCCTTGAATCAAATTTTTGCCCAGTCAATTGGACAGTTGACCTAGAAATCAACTATATTGGGGAAAAAAGTCAACTGTGGCAAATTTACAGTCAAACCTCATGAATTTTGACCCATATCAACATTATGAACTCATATGAACCATTTGATCAAGTTTGGACCATAACTCCACAAGAAATTTGATCAGATCACCAAAAGGGCAAAATGGTCATTTTTAGGGTTTTGACTGTACAAAGGCAATTTCTGACTTTTGACCTAGCCAATGGCAAATTGGGCTCAACCATGGACTTAATGACATCATCTTGACCTATTCAACAAGTTCAAAAGAACCCAAATGCATTGGATTATAGATGAATTTTTCAGTCAACTGATCAAAATTTGACTGTACACTGAAAAGTTAAACTTTGACTTTTTGGTCAAAATCAAGTACCAAGGGTCATTTTTCATCAAGATGTGTCAAAACATGAAAATTGTTCATCAAGAAACCGATTTTTGCATATTAGGGTTTAAAGTTGAAAAATTTCATAACTTAGAATTTTTCTAAGTTATGAAATTTTCTTAATTTTTCCTAACTTTGCCCAACATTTTCACCATGATGCAAGTGGATTCAAACAAAACTTCCAACATAAAAGTTGTAGTCCTCCACAAAGTCTACAACTTTTATTCACAAAGTTTTCTCAAAATAAGCTTATATCTCAAGTTATGATTTTTGGAACAAGGGTCCCTAAAACTTTAAACTTAGTGAAATTTTGCCCTAGTTTAGGCAGGATTTTGATCTACCTTCTTGTCCATTTTTCACATAGTTCCACTTGGAATCTCAAGTTGCATTTCAAAGATGGATTGTAGAGCATGTTTCAATCTTTCCAAAATGTCCAAGAAATGCTCAAACACATTTGTGGTTAGGGAGAATCGAAGGCTTAAAGTTGGCAAAAACTCACTTTTCATCCATGGCATATTCATGTTCATCCAAGTTGCAATTTCAAGTCAGCATGCTTTGCACTAGATTACAGGCCTCTAAACCACTTCACACTCAATAATTAAATGCAAATCCATCAGTCTAAGCCATTATTTTGGTCATTTGGACATTGTACACAAAATTAAGCCCTAAGTAGAAAAAGGCACATTTCCATTTTTGCCATAACCTTGCTTTATGTCAAACCACAATCTTTGAGCATTGGTCCAAATCTTTTGCAGCTAATCAAATCCAAAAATTAGAGGGGCCAAGAGAAGAGGTTACAAGGGGTTGGATAGCCTGTACAGGCCTGTTACATATCACTTCCACATTTTGCTTCAAAAACAAGAAACTTGTCAAAAACTTAAAAACTTGAACACCAGCCAAGATAAACTTATGCAAACAGTTTGAACATCTTTCTCACACTCCTTTGAGCAAGAAACACGATTACTTGAGCCTCTAAACACCCCATAGCCAGAAATCACCTTCCATTGGCAAAACAGGGCAAAACCTGCAACTTGAGTTCCATAGCTCAATTGGCTCGTGCGTTTTGTCCCAAGTTGCTTCAAACACCTTCCATTCAACTCATCCAAGCTATCCTAAACCTCAAACACCAACTGTAACTCCATTTACAGAGTTTGCCATTTTCATTTTGAGCTTGTGCAGGTTGAGTTCTATAGGCTGATTCAAGTACATTCAAGGCAAGCAGGCTATTGGAGAAGGTCAAGTGAAGTTCAAGCAAGCTCCCAGACATCTCAAGTCTTATTGAAGAGCTCTACATTGCCCTACACGAAGTCAGCTGAAACAGGTTTTTGTCTACTTCCTATCTCTCTATTTAGGAACATTTAGCCTTAGGTTTGTGAATAAGAAATGTAGTATTCATTGCCATGAAGCTGTACATATGCTCAGTTTTCATTTATATTAAGCGTGCTAAGAGAATTTCATCCATGAACATGCTGAAAAAATTAGGTTAGATTTTAGGGCCAAAGAAATTCTCTCTGGTCTTTGAGAGTTAGGACAAGTTGTTTATATGGTTGGAATCGTCTTGAAATTCTCTACAAGTTTGATGTTATGTGTTTTTGCAATAGAGCTCGTATACTGGATCTGGTGGTTGTACAGGGCGCGCACGCGTTTTCAAAAATATGAAGGTTGAAGATGAAGTGGTGGGCTGGGCTTGGCCTGGCTCACTATCGACACCCCCCTTTTTCCTTTTTGCACCCCTTGGCCCAATTTCTTGTTATTTAATATTTTTGAATTTTTATTTTCATTTCTGACTTTATTTATTTATTCCCAAATATAAAAAATACTCAAAAATATTTTCATATTTTTTTCACATTTATTTTGCATTTTATTTTTATTTTTTTAAACATAAAAAGCAATTTAATTACTTTTATCTTATTTATTAAAACTTGAAAATAATATATATATTATACTTTTAATTTTTTTATTCACACTGAACATATTATTCTAAATATAATTTATTTTTGTATATATTTTATTTATTGTACATATTTAATATAATATACATATATATATATATATATATATATATATATATATATATATATATATATATATATATATATATATATATATATATATATATATATATATATATATATATATATATATATATATATATATATATACATATATATATACATATATATATATATATATATATATATATATATATATATATATATATATATATATATATATATATATATATATATATATATATATATATATATATATATATATATATATATATATATATATATATATATATATATATATACTCTTATTTTATTATATATATTTAGAATAAAAATATAAAATATTACACTTTTATTTTTATTATTAAATAAACATATTTTATTTTTTTTACATATAATATTTTATTTTTATTGTATATAAATAAAATAATTAATATATTTACTTTCTTAAAGAAAATTAGGGTTTTACCCTTAACCTAATAAAATTAATCTTTTGTTTATTTCTTTATTTTTACATCAAATATTTTTACATACATAAATAAACAAAAACCTTTTTTGCATAATTCATTTGTTATTTGATATATTTATTTTGTTCATTTAAATGTTGTCCATTTAAAATTTATGCATTGGGATTCAATTTGGATGTAATAGTAAACTAGGGTTTATATTTCTTGTCAAATACACCCTCATTCAAAGATTGTACCCCCATCCTCATAATCATGTTGTAATAGCTTAGACTTTTAATTCTCGCACTTTATGCTTTCAATTATGCCATGATTAGAGAATTAGGGTTTGTATGCAAAAATCCAAAATCAACAAGTAGCTTGACCTAATGCAAAGATAAATATGCATGAAAATCAATACACAATGCACACTAGCACCCCTAGGGTTACAATCCACTTGTTTCCTTAAAAATGGGTCATGTTATGCATGTTGGGTACTTTGGAAAAACAAAAAACAAAACAAAAGATCATAGTCCCTCGATGACGCTATCTTGGTTGCCTAAACAAAATGATCAAATCCCTCAAAAATTGCCAAAGATACTTAACACAATTGCTATCATGGTCTATACGATGACCCGCGCCTGTCCCGTTTAACATCCTAACACAAGGTTGTTCACCAAATGTAATGGTGAAATAACGCTGTCAAACAGGGAAAAAACATAAGGAGAGATCTTTGAGTAAAATAGGGTAGATAACTCTTAGTTACTTGATCAAAAACATGCAAAACATCCTTTCTATTTTCAAACACACCTCACAACACAATTTCAAAACATTTCCTATAAACAAACTTTCAAAACATTGAAATCTTTTCAAAATACAAAAACACCTTTGTATACATTCAAACAAAAATCATTACAAAGGTTGCCACAATGATGGCCTCTTTTCAAAACATCTTTCAAAACCACACACAAAGTACCATTTCAAACAATTGAAAAGCAAAAGCAAGTGATCTAAACAAGTAACTAAGAGCCCATGGATAACCATGGATGAAAAGGGTGCTTGCACCTTCCCTTTTCATAATCTACTCCCCAAACCCAAGAAAACATCTCAAAGGTCTTTCCTATGCTTTTTGACCTTTCCTTAGGATAAAATAAAAAGTCGGTGGCGACTCTTGCTAAACTGAAACATTTGCGAACACAAACGCAAAACCTCAAGTCAGTTCTCCCACCGCATCACAGAACTGGCGACTCTGTTGGGGACATTTTTAAGTGGGCTATACCTTA
Organism: Vicia faba; assembly: GCA_948472305.1. Lineage (NCBI taxonomy): Eukaryota > Viridiplantae > Streptophyta > Magnoliopsida > Fabales > Fabaceae > Vicia > Vicia faba. The sequence continues at coordinate 1,554,392,611 of OX451735.1, read as the reverse complement.
GGGTTTAGATCACCCTTGCATGCTTATCTTGATTGCTTTGATTGCTTTACATTTGGTTCTTTTGTTTGGGTTTGAATCCTCCACCCGGATTTTTGGGAAACATTCATAGGTAAATAGCAATACATTGTGGAAATTGTGCGGGGTATACCGATATGGTTAAAGCAATAGCTATATTAGTGCAACATATTTGTGGGTACCGGTAGCCTTTGAGTCAATCAAAGAGAATACGGGGCCGCTGAGTGATGTCATGAAGCACTAATGAACTCTTAGAACCTTACTTGACCATCTTGGCCTTTTCTAGGGGTAGTGAGATGACCGGCTTTGGTGCAGTCCGAAGTTGGTAGATACTCGATACTACACTCATTGAGGGTTGTTTTCTTGGAATATTTCAGTCGCCAGTTAAGTGGCTAAACTGAAACAATGAACACAAAATAATTCGGTGATATTGAGCTCTTTAGAACCCGATTACTATTTATAGGACAGATTGAGCCAACTAACTTCAAGAGGGTACTTACCTATGAAACCTCATGCAAGCCTGAAACTAGGATCTTGTGTGACTTATTTGTACATATGCTTGTGCATACATCATGAACATCATAAAGCATCATATGCATCCACTAACCATTTCAAGGGTTTGGATCTTCATCTTTGTTCTTGTTTTGTAGGTCATGGAGTCTCTTCGCAGGAAAACAATTCAAGTCAACCTTGTAAGAATCCCTCCTCAACTCAAGGAGCTTACTTCTAAGATTCTAGAGAATTCTCTCTTCAGTGAAAGACATGGTAGACTCCTCAACTTGGTCAACTCCAACATTGAAGAAGACATGGTGAAAGTTCTCTTCCAGTTCTTTGACCCCCTACACCACTGTTTCACATTCCCTGATTACCAACTAGTACCTACTTTGGAGGAATTTTCTCAACTCCTGAGGATTCCTATTCTTCATCAACTACCCTACAACGGTACGGAAAGAGAACCAAAGCCTGAAGATGTTGCTCAAGCCTTACACTTGCAACCATCTGATATCAAAGGTCATTGGGAAACCAGAAGTGGTGTCAAGGGTTTCTTGGCAAAGTTTCTGTTTGAGAAGGCACAAGACTGCTGGAATTCTCTAGAGCTACAAGATTTTGAGGAGATTGTAGCACTTCTCATCTATGGGTTGGTCTTGTTCCCAAACCCTTGTCAACTTATAGATGTGAATGCTGTCAAGATTTTCATATCTCGGAATCCTGTGCCTACATTGCTTGGGGACATCCTACACTCATTTCACACACGAACAATGAGGAAAAGAGGTATTCTCATGTGCTGTACTCCTCTGTTAGCAAGGTGGTTTATTTCTCACCTTCCCCAGTCAATTTTGAAGAATGAGCAGGGTTTAAGGTGGTCACAAAGGTTGATGACCCTCACACATTCGTATGTTCATTGGTGTTCTCGGTCCAGAGAAAATGTCATCATCATTGATCGTTGTGGAGAATTCCCTAATGTCCCGCTACTCGGCATTAGGGGAGGCATTACCTACAACCCCTGTTTAGCTCTGAGGAAATTTGGGTATGCCCGAAGGGATGGCCCTCATGACATGCTGATTCCTGACTTGGTTTTTGACCTCGACAACGATGCTCAAGGACTTCGACAAAGGTTTATCCGAGCTTGGAGGATGCCCAACAAAGTTGATAGTAATACACTGCGGAACACGAATTCCATCCCCCTTGAGCCCTATCTCAAGTGGGTACGAACCCGCGCCCAGAATCTTATGATGCCATACCCTCACATTCTCCCCGTGATCAAAGAGCCTGTTATGGAAGGAGAGGTTCCATACACCCTCCTACATCCAGACATGCCAACATCATTGGAAGAATTGCAAAGGAGTTTGATACAACTCAAGGAAGAGCGGAACACTTTTGAAGCCACTTTTTATGCAAGTGAGAAGAAGGTCTTAGAACTTACCCGCCGACTTCACGAAGAGGAGACTCTTAACACTTACATCGCGCCGGAGAGGATGCGCAATGTCTTTTTACATTAACAATTTTGTAATATTTTGCCCATGGGGCATTTATGTACTAACTAATTTCTTCTTATTAATATGACGTGTGTTCTTTTTGTTTGCAACAAATTTGAATTTCTAAAATCCTTGAATACATTACATGAATAACATATCATTCATCATATGCATAAACAGGTCTTCACACCAGGTTTCCTTATCTTTCTGCTATTTATTTCAGCAAGATGGATATAGAGCAGACGGTTAAAGATCTGCAAGCACAAAATTCGCAATTCCAACAACTCCTCATGACCTTGGCAAAGGGTCAAGAGGATCTTAAAGCACTGCTATAGAAAGAGAAGGAACCAAAGGAGAAAAAGAAGAAAAGAATTGGTGTGGCCACTATGGGAAGAAGATTTGAGCATCGAGCTAGGAGAGTTCTGGAATTCCCCTCGACGTCTGACGAAGGGGTTGGTAAAGGAAAGGGAGTTGCAATGCCCTCTGAATCTGAAGCTGAAGAAGAAGAAGAGGAAGAGGATGAAGATTACTCCGAACAGCAGTACCCTCTGGCGGATGATAAGTATAAGAATCTTGAAGACCGGTTAGCAGCCATGGAAGTGCAAAGGGTTCCCGGACTGGATTTCGAAGAACTAGAGTTGGTTGCTGGGATCGTCATTCCTCATAAGTTCAAAGTACCTACATTTTCTAAATACGACGGTTTGTCCTGTCCGAAGATACATCTGAGATCCTATGTCAGAAAGATCCAACCTCACTCTTCTGATAAGGATCTATGGGTCCACTTCTTTCAAGATAATTTGTCGGGTATGCAATTGGATTGGTTCTATCAACTTGAGAGATCTGATGTTCATAACAAGGAAGATTTAGCTGCTGCTTTCTATCAACAATACCAATACAACCCAGATTTAGCGCCTACTCGTACTCAGCTACAGAGTATGGGTATGGCCTCTAATGAGGGATTTAAGGAGTATGCCCAGAAGTGGCGGGATTTGGCTGGAAGGGTGCAGCCACCATTATCGGATAGAGAGCTGGTTGACATGTTTTTAGGGACTCTGTCAGGTCCATTCTTCAATCACTTGATCGGGAGCTCATCTGCAGGGTTCACCGAATTAATTCTAACCGGTGAAAGGGTTGAAGCTGGCATTAAGAGTGGTAAAATTCAGAAGGATGCCTCTGCTTCCACTGCTATTAAGAAGACCTTCCCAGCCAAGAAGGAATTTTCTGCTATTCATACCCAGAGAAATCAAGGGAGAATGGAGCGCTGACCAACGGTAGGGGCTGTGATGATCCAGAACTCCTCAGCCGATCAACCTCGCAGCAATCAACCAAGAGCTAACCAGCAAAGGGTAGAAAGGCCACAACAGCAATTCACCCGGATCAATATGACCCCAGCTCAAGTCCTCCCTCATTTGTTAAAGTTAAACCTTACCAACTTGAAAGAAGTGCCGAAAAACCCAAATACCTCTTCTCCCTATTATCATTCAAATGCAAAATGTGCATACCACTCGGACAGTGTAGGGCATGATACCAACAATCGTTGGGCTCTTAAAAACAAGATCCAAGATTTGATAGATGCCAATGAGGTAGAGTTTGATGCTCCCGAAAAACCTAATGTGATATCCGCTCCTATGCCAAAGCATGGTCATAATGTCCATGCAATTGTGGAAGATCTTCATGTTACCGCTGTTGATGACCTATTGACTCCATTGGTAATGATTAAAGTGAATTTGTTGAAAGTCGGGATATTCCCAGGCTGTGAAAAAGATTGTTACTTCTGTTCAACCCTGCAATCCGATTGTCCACTGTTGAAATCAGGAATCCAACGCCTGATGGATACTCAAGAGATCCTCTTTCAAAAAACTCTTGTTGCTATTATCACTCATGTTACTCCTATTACCCTTGTTACTTCAATCAATGACATTGCTATAATCACCATCTCCGACAATCTTTCCAAGACCTGGAAAAGGCCTGTTAAGATTACACCTGATCCTAAGTTTGTACCGCTGAAAATTACCATGCCGGGGCCTATCCCATATAAGTCCAACAAGACGATACCATGGAACTATGGAGGAGAGATCTTCTACCATGGTGTCAAGCAGATCGAATCAGCCAAAGAGAATTCCGATGAAGAAACTCCTGATGTGGGGAATATTTCAGGGACAAGTAAGATAACTCGTAGTGGAAGGATCTTCTCTCTAGAGATTTCTCCTCCACGGGCAGTCTTCAGACCCTCAAGTGCTTCTATGCCTGTCAGGATATCTGTACGAAGCCCAGCAATTGAAGAAATTGATACTCCCAAAGATATACCCTCTGTTGTTACTACCGATAAAGGTAAGGGGATCTAAGAAGCGCCTGTCAAGACAAAGGCTCAGACTTTGGTTATCCCCGAGACCACCCAAAAGGAGATGGAGGAAATCTTAAAGATAATTAAGAAGAGCGACTATGATGTCGTATAGCAGCTGGGGAAAACCCCTTCAAAAATCTCTATGATGGCTCTGTTGCTTTGCTTCGAGGCTCATGCCAAAGCCTTGATCAAATTCCTGAAGACGGCGCACGTGCCTCAAGAAACTTCTGCAGATCAGTTTCAAGAATGTGTGGCTAACCTTACAGCCGATAATGGTCTTGGCTTCTCTGACGCCGATCTAACCGCTAAGGGAAGAAAGCATAATGATGCGCTGCATGTTTCGGTAGAGTGCAGGGGGACCACACTTGCTCATGTTCTGGTTGATATCGGTTCATCTTTAAATGTTCTACCAAAGAAAGCATTGGACAGATTGGACTGTGAAGGTTTGACATTAAAGCCCAATAATATCATTGTTAGAGCCTTCGACGGTTCTAAGAGGATGGTTCACGGAGAAGTGGACATCCCAATTAAGGTGGGAACAGAAATTTTCAACTCTACTTTTTATGTGATTGACATCCGTCCTTCATATTCATGCTTGTTGGGAAGGCCATGGATCCACAACGCTGGGGCAGTCACTTCTTCCCTACACCAAATGCTAAAATATCCAGTCCAGGGTAAAATTATAACGGTTCATGGCGAGGAAGAGTACATGATAAGCCACCTTAACTCTTTCCTCTACGTGGAGTTAGATGGTGAATTCATAGAAACACCTTTCCAACACTTTGAAGAGGTTTCTCCTGAGGTCGCATTAGAAAAGATAATGACTGATGTACCTATCATCACCAAGCCTGTGTCTCGGATGTCATCCCTTAAAGATGCGGAGGCTGTAATCAAGGCAGGAGGAAGTACAATGTGGGGTCAGCTGCCAGATTTTCCTCACAAGACGGACAAGTTCGGATTGGGTTTCACTGCTGCTAGCCAGAAAGCTGTGCGTCGCTCCCGGGCTGGAGGACCACCCGTAAAGATTACTCACCATGAAGTTCATGCTTTAGAATATGATGATGAAGAGGGAAACTTTGAAGATTACATCTTTCCAACCATTGACGGAGGACTAAACAACTGGGAGGCGAAAGACTTTGTTCCCATTACTTTCATCAATAAACTGTGAGGGAACTGTACGGCGTAGACCGATACGGTTGAAGTAGTAGTGTTGTACCCCAAAATTTTCCCTCCCATATTTCTCAAAGACATTGCAAGAATAGTCTCCAAGTGGCTCAAGATTGCTCAAGAGTTGGACAGTCAAGCTATCTCCTAAGGCAGTCAATCTCAAATTAGGGTTTTATGTTGCATCAAGGTCCTTACATCCAAATGAACTCAAGTGCTCCCCAATTTACTAATATGTTCTCAAGTTCATCCATGTCAAATTTCAAGCCTTGTAGAGGAAGTTTGGTCAGTCAATTGCTCAAGAGGTCCAAAAATCGACTGTGCTAGGGCAAAAGTCAACTGTGACCTACAAATAGTCAAACCTCAAGATTTTTTGTCAACATTCTCATTTTTAAGGATAATTCATAATTTGATCAAGGGTTGATCATGATTCATCAAGGATTGCTCAAAATTCATCAAGACTCAAAAAGTTGCTAAATTAGGATTTTGCAGGAAAAATCAACTCAACTTTGACCAAGAATAACTTTCTCATACTTTATGAGAAATGACCCATCCAAAGCTCATTTTTAAGAGGATTCAATTTAATACAATACATATTCACACTCCAATATCAATAAATGCACTCACAAGAAGTTACAAATTTGGACATTATAGGTCATTTTTGAAAGTCAACAAAAACACCTTTTTTTCCAAAGCTTATAACTTGAGCATGGAACATCAAAATGAGATGAGACCAAAGGGGTTGGTTATAGGACATCTCAAGGTTTCTAAAACGTCCAAGAACACCTCCAAAAGCTCATAATTGAAGAATTTATGCATTGTTGAAGTTGGGCATTATTCCAAAATTGTCAAAAGTCAACTATCCCCAAAACTTCAAATTTTGTCAAATGGGCCCACTTTTTTCAACTTGATTTGATCTTATCACACTACACACATGTCCTATCTTCAGCCTTGTGTCCAATTATTAATTTTTCTATTTTATTTGATTTTTATTAATTTAATTTATTTTAAATCAATTTAAATCCAAATAAAATCCAAACCTTAATCACTTGGTATCTTTTTGATCATTAAAGGTCTTAAATATCATCATGTACACAATCAAATCCAAATCAAGCCATGTTGTGAACAAAATATTGGTTTTTGACAAATTTGGAAGCTTTTTCAATGGAGAATAAAATCAAATCTTAAATCATCAATGCTCATGGATTCAAAGCCCAATTTTTAACCTAATACATTGCTTGATACTTATACAACAGAAGGACACGAAATACAGAACCTGAAGGCTGCAAAAAATCACAAGAACAAACTTGAAAAAAGCTTGAAAAGCTGGAATATGAAATCCATCCTAGAGGCGTTTTCAAGGCCAAAACTCCATGCTACTCAATTGCCAGACATCCATTGAGTCTAAGGGAATCAAAAGCAGGCCCTGAAACCTCATCAAACACGCTGTAAGTCTCCTTGAACACCGCTCTGTACAAGAAATCGTATTCTCATATTCATGCATTTTTCTGGCAAAATCTTGACACCATCATGTTTATCGTTCCATTTAGAACATTTCTGCATCATTTGATTTTGTTTTCATGAGCCATAGCCCTGTAACCGAACCTAGGGTTTGGAAGTTTGCTTTTTGGGCGTTTTCTTTGCAGGGAAAATTGGAACCAAATATGGACATGGATGAATTCAGAAGGAAGAGACGATCATGAATATGGTTTTAGTTTGCATTTTTATGGCCTAAGATGGATTTTAGAAGGCAGCTACGAATTTAGCTAAGGATGAAAATCCGCAGGTAAATAACCAGGGGGTCAGCGAAGAAGACGATCACGTGGCCATATCCCATTCGTCCATTCAAAATATCCGCGCTTATTTTTTTTGTTTCAGGCATAATTGTTTGTTTTCCATATTATAATTAACACTTATTCCACTTACAATAAAACATAGTGGCGCAGTGGCCAGGCGAGCATGTGAGATCCAATGGGACATGGGTTCGAATCCCAGGTCCCCCAACGCCTTTGTATTATTTTGCTTCAGTTTATTCCATGCAGCATACAAGGCGCAGTACACCATGCATCATCACCTGATCATCTGCCAGATGGCCTCCAGGCCAAATCTGATGGCCCAGATGGAGCGTGTACCATGGTGCCCAGTCAACGTTGTCACATGGAATTGCAAAGGTCAAATGCATGCTAGTGTAATTGGGCTTGGAAAATGCTGAACAAACCTCCTCTTGGGCCCAACACCCCCCTTGGTTTATTTCTTTTTCTTTTCATTATATTTATTTATTTGTTTTATTGTTATTATTTTTATTAGCACTAACCAATTAATAATTTTTATTAATAAAATCAAAAACACAAAACAAATATTTTATTTATTAAAATTAACTTCATCACTTTTATTCTTGTAAATAAATTAATTTAATTGATTTAGCTTTAACTAGGTATAATTTTTAATATCTTTTGCAAATAATTAAAATTAATGTAGAATTAGGTTTTTACTAACTTTAAATCAAATTTATTTTATTTATTTAAATATCCAAAAATCCAAAAAAATATCTTTATTAATTAATTAGTTTATTTATTTAATTAACTTAAATTAATTTCTTTTAATTCAAGAATAAACAAAAAAAAAGCTTTCTTTCAAAAAAGGGTCAAAACCCTAAAAAATATTCGCATCCGATTTAACTTTCCGCACGCGATCTATTTTACCATATTGATGTAACTGTTTCCCGGAATGTAATAGCTTTTAATTAGGACTTTATTTTATCGCTTTATTTTATTTTCCGCATTTAATTTCAAGGGTTGTTTTTGGCGATGTAAATATCCGACGCCTTGTAATAGTTTAGATTTAAATTCCGCAAATTTAATTTCCGCAACTCATAAACTGTTAGATGTTTGATAATAAGGAATGTATGACAAGATCGGATGTATGAACTTAAAATCAACATAGCTCACCCATGACATGTACAAAGATAAAATTAACCGAAATAACACACTCGCACATGAGCACTCTTAGGGTACACCTCACTTGGTTGCCTTCGTAACGTGGTCATTGAGTATAGGAAGTTTTAGAGGTCACCCTCTTGTCCAAAGATCATATTTGCCTCGAAACAGTTGCCTCAGAAAAATGATCTAAGACATTAGGGTTACCGCTAAGGCGTCCTAACATTGCTTTAGTGACCATATGGACCTTAATCGAATTGACCCTAAAACTCTAACGACGATTCTACCTACTCATTAATAGTGGGCTAGCACTGTCTAAAGGACATTAGCACAGTTTAATTCCCTTTTCGAGTAGGTAGATGGTTCTTAAGTACTTGCTCTCTCCAAAACAAAACAAAACTTTTCGCACTCACACTCCTTTCAAACCAAAACTCTTTTCAAACCCACAAACACAAAGAAAAGAAAATTTTGAAAACACTTTGAGCAAGTACCTAAGAGCCCGTGGATAACCACAGATAGAAAGGGTGCTAACACCTTCCCTTTCTATAATCTACTCCCCGAACCCGAGAAATAATCTCGAAAAAGGAATTTTTCTGTGCTTTTTTCCATTCCTGTTGGATAAAATAAAAGACGATGGCGACTCTTGCTTACCGCGACATTTTGCGAAAACAAACGCAAAATGCAAACCAGCATTCCAAAAACAGACAGTTCTCTCCCACCGCATCACAGAACTGGCGACTCAACTGGGGAATTCATAAGTGGGGTGTACCTTAGGATTAGATCATTGTGTTTTCAATTGCTTGCTTTGTATACTTTATATTTGTGGGCTTGTATCGGAGTTACTATAGATCCTAACCCGGATCTGGGGATACCCTTTAGGTAAGTAGCAATAAACTGTGAGGGAACTGTACAGCGTAGACCGATACAGTTGAAGCAGTAGCTATATTGGTGTGGCACTTTAGATTGTATCGATATCCCTTGTGTTAGAACGGGGAGAATATGGGTCATCTAAGGGGTCATTAAGCACTAAATGACCTTAGAACCTTTAAATTGACCAACTTGGCCATAGAACAGTAGCAGTATGCTACACTCATTGAGACTAAACTCTCGCGATGATTCCGGCTGCAAGAAAAGGTTTCTAAACTGGAATTATGATCGATTGAGGGTAGTCAGTGATATTGAGATCCTCTAGAACCCGGTTACTATTTTTTAGGACAGGTTTAAACCAACTGAACTGAAAGAGGGTAGTACCTAAGCTCCTTGCCAGCCTAAAATCTAAGGGCTCTCTGTGTGACTTGTGTGCCTTTACCATGTTTGCTTTTTATGGATACTTATGGTGTGCTTACTATCATGACATCATGACATCATAACATTGTATACATCTTGCATTGGACTAACCTATTTCAAAGACAGGAGGGATTCATCTTTGTTTTGTTTTGTAGGTCATCATGATGCCTATGCGTAGAAATACCATCCGGATCAACTTTGTCCAAGTTCCCACCTTGCTTAAAGATTTGGTTGCAAAGATGCCTGATACTACTTCCTTCCTCAGGAGACATGGTTATCTTCTCAGTTTGGTCACCTCCAAATTGGACGAGCAGATGATGAGTGGTCCAATTCTATGATCCATTGTACCAGTGTTTTACTTTCCAGGACTACCAGCTGGTTCCCACCCTAGAAGAGTTCTCTGAGCTGCTCGGTATCTCTGTTCTGGAGCAGACCCCATTTACTGGTTGGGAGAAGACCCTTAGACCGGAAGAGATTGCTGCAGCCCTTCATTTGACAAAAGAGGAGGTAATGGCTAATTGGGAGACTAGAAGTGGAGCCAAGGGATTTCTGACTAAGTTCTTGGTTGGTAAGGCTAACTATTTCTGGGATAGTCTAGACTTCAAGGCATTCGAGGATATTCTGGGTCTTCTGATATATGGCTTGGTTTTGTTTCCGAACTCTGACTCTTTTGTGGATGTGAATGCGATAAAGATCTTCATCTCTCGGAATCCGGTACCCACTCTCTTGGGTGACATTCTTTATCAGCTCTATGCTCGTACTGCCTGAAAGCGGGGAACCTTGATGTGCTGTGCTCCGTTATTGGCAAGGTGGTTTATTTCACACCTTCACAAGTTAGTGCTGAAGAACAAAGAAGGTATGGGTTGGGCCTATAGGGTCATGTCTCTCTCTCACAGTGATATCATTTGGACTCTTAAGGGTATGGATGAGGTGACTGTTATTGATCGTTGTGGGGAGTACCCCAATGGTCCACTGTTAGGAACCCATGGAGGAATTTCTTACAACCATGCTTAGCTCTACGTCAGTTCGGGCGTGCCAAAAGAGAAGGACCTCACGAGATGCTAATGCCTAATATCATCTTTGACTTTCAAGGAGATAGCGACGATCAACGTCGCAGATTCATAAAGGCTTGGGATAGAGTTCACCAATCTGATCCACATGAGCTGGGACCAAAGACTTCACTTCCGATGGAGCCATATCTCAGATGGGTCTGCATCCATGCCCAAAAGCTAGGTATGTCATATGAAGTTGTCCGGCCTGTCACTCTTGAAGTTGCTAATGAAGAAGGAGTTCTTCCAACCATTCTCCATCCTTATATGCCCACTGACATTGGGGCACTGAAGAAATCTTGGATGCAACTGAGGGAAGAACAGGATTCCTACCGAGAGAAGTTCAACGAGCAAGAGCAGAAGATCCAGAGGCTGACTAGGAAATTGGAGAACGAGCGGATTCTCAACGACTATGTCCGCATTGATAAAAAGAGACCATGGGAGCGCTGATGACCTTTGATGATTTCCTTTCCAGCTTTTGTTTACTTTTCAGTATTTCTTTTCATGTAACGCCTTAAGGGCAATTTGTTGAACAATTTGAATTTTAAAGTTTTTCTAATAAAGTGTGTTTCCTTTCTGGTTTACAAATTTGAATCTCTTGACTGTCTTTGAAATCATAATCATAGGCATTGCATCCCATGCACTCCATAACAGGTACCCATTACAGGTCTCTTATCTTCTTCGTTGTTTATTTCAGCACTCATCATGTCTGCTGAACCTTCAACTGAGAAAGCCATCAAGGCCCTCCAGGCCCAGAATGCCCAATTTCAAGAGCTATTCGTGAATCTAGCTAAGGGTCAGCAAGACCTGAAGACCCTGATTCTGAAAGAGAAGAAGAAGAAGAAGAAGAAGAAGAGGATAATCCTGTTTAACACAGGGCACAGGTTTGGAAACCGGCTACAGGATGAAGTTGATCTAACCACCTCATCTGGAGGGAAAGATAGTCAGGAAGAAAGGAGGGAACCTAGCCCTGTGGTCTCCGACAACGAGACGGACTTCGATGAAGAACAGTATCCTCCGGCCGAGGATAGATACAAGCAACTGGAAGACCGGTTGAGTGCTATGGAAGTTCAGAAGGTGCCTGGTCTGGACTTTGGAGATCTAGGTATGTCATATGTGGTAGTGATTCCCCATAAATTAAAGGCACCAGCCTTTTCTAAGTATGACGGAGTTTCTTGTCCAAAGTTGCACCTCTGGTCATATGTGAGGAAGATTCAGACGTACACCGCTGATAAGAACCTATGGATCCATTTCTTTCAAGACAGTCTCTTAGGGACTCAGCTTGAGTGGTTCTATCAGTTAGACGGAACCAGTATCCGCGGTTGGGAATATTTGGCTACTGCATTCTACAGGAAGTATCAGTACAACTCCGACCTCGCTCCCACGCATACCCAACTCCAGGGTATGTCAATGGGAATGGGTGAAGGATTCAAATATTATGCTTAGAAGTGGAGGGACCTCGCCGGAAGGGTGCAACCACCATTGGCTGATCGGGAGCTTGTGGATATGTTTCTGGGGACCTTGTCTGGTCCATTATTCAACCACTTGATCGGAAGCTCTTCATCTGGATTTACAGAGCTTATTTTGACCGGTGAGAGGATTGAGGCTGGTATTAAGGCTGGTAAGATACAAAAGGGTGCTTCATCGAGTGCCGAGAAGAAGCCCTTTAAGAAGGAGTCTAGTGATGTCTACAGTTCAAGAAGACAGAATAAACCTGAACACCGCCAAGCTGTTAACGCGGTTGTTATTTTAAAACCTGCTGGTGCTCCTCAGTATAACAATCAACAAAAAGACGAGAGACCTCGAAGGAAATTCACCCGTCTCAGCATGACTTTGTCTTAGATTCGGCCACAGTTGCTGAAGACCAATCTGGTGATTCTAAAGGAAGTCCTGAAGAATCCAAACACTACATCACCGAAGTACAACCCTAATGCCCGCTGTGCTTTTCACTCTGATAGCCCGGGGCATAATACAGATGATTGTTGGGTTTTGAAGAACAAGGTACAAGACTTGATCGATGCAAAAGAGATTGAGTTCGGAGCACCAGAGAAGCCTAAATAAGATGTAGGGGTGAATGCTATCAGGGATGACGATGATGAAGAGTTCGATATCGACAGTTGGATCTACCAGACTGCCAACGGTGGACTAAGCAACTGGACAACGAAGGATTCTATGTCTGTTTCTGTCATTATCCAGTAATGAAACTTTTTGTTTTGAATATGTAACAGACAATGTTCTAAACTTTATGGCTCGGTGTCTTACCCGGGGCACTGTGGCTTCATTTTGAGGGCTTTTGTGTGTCATTTTCATATATCATTAATAAAATCATTGGACGTTTCTTGCATTTCAAATTTTGTGCTCCTTGTTTTTCTTTATTATATACTGCAAAACATCTATTTTACACACACTCACGTATACAGGTCCGCATCTACTCTGGATCTCACTGGTAACGACTCTGCTACTGTCAGTTATGACTTCGAAAGTCCGATCAACTTAGCCGAAGACGAAGGTGAAGATGATTGTGAAGTGCCTGGTGAACTTGCAAGACTGTTACTTCAAGAAGAAAGGGTTATTCAGCCGCATGAAGAGCCAGTAGAAATAGTGAATCTGGGTACTGAGTCAGACAAGAAGGAAGTTAAGGTCGGTGCAAGTCTGGAGCTTAGTGTGAAGCAACGGTTAATTCAAATGCTGCGTGACTACGTTGAGATCTTTGCCTGGTCTTACGAAGATATGCCTGGGTTGGATACCGACATTGTGGTTCACCGCCTGCCTACCAAGGAAGACTGTCCTCCCGTGAAATAGAAGGTCCGCCGAATGCGCCCTGAGATGTCTGATAAAATCAAGGCCAAAGTTATGAAACAGTTTGACGCCGATTTTCTAGCAGTTACTTCTTACCCTCAGTGGGTGGCCAATGTGGTTCCTGTGCCGAAAAAGGATGGTAAGGTTCGAATGTGTGTTGACTACAGGGATCTGAACAGGGCAAGCCCCAAGGATGATTTCCCTCTACCTCATATCGACATTCTGGTTAACAACACCGCTCAACATAAGGTCTTCTCCTTCATGGATGGTTTCTCCGGTTATAATCAAATCAAAATGGCTCACAAAGACATGGAGAAGACCACCTTTGTTACTCAGTGGGGTACCTTTTACTACAAGGTCATGCCTTTTGGACTGAAGAATGCTGGGGCAATGTATCAGCGTGCCATGGTTGCTTTGTTTCATGACATGATCCATCATGAGATTGAGGTATACGTCGACGATATGATTGCAAGGTCCCAAACTGAGGAGGAACACCTTGACCATCTGCAAAAGCTGTTTGACAGGTTGAAATTGTATAAGCTGAGGTTAAACCCGAACAAGTGCACCTTCGGAGTGAGGTCTGGTAAGCTATGGGGTTTCGTTATGAGCGACAAAGGTATTCAAGTGGATCCTAAAAAAGTGAAAGCTATACAGGAGATGCCAGCTCCCAGAACAGAGAAAGAAGTCAGAGGCTTTCTGGGACGACTGAACTACATTGCCCGATTCATCTCGCACCTAACTGCTACTTGTGAGCCAATCTTCAAGCTACTGAAGAAAGATCAAGTGGTACGTTGGAATGATGAATTCCAGGCCGCTTTCGAAAGGATCAAAGAGTATCTCCAGGAGCCACCCATTCTGATGCCACCAGTTGAAGGGAGACCTTTAATCTTATACTTGACAGTGCTCGACAACTCAATGGGGTGTGTGTTGGGTCAACATGACGAGTCTGGACGAAAAGAGCATGCTACTTATTACCTTAGCAAAAAGTTTACCGACTGTGAGACCCGATACTCACTGCTCGAGAAAACTTGCTGCGCTTTGGCATGGGCTGCTCGCCGGCTGAGACAGTATATGCTGACTCACACTACTCTGTTGATTTCAAAGATGGATCCAATCAAGTATATCTTCGAAAAGCATGTGTTGTCCGGAAGAATAGCGAGATGGCAGATGATCTTGACTGAGTATGACATCCAGTATAAGACCCAAAAGGCAATCAAGGGAAGTGTGTTGGCAGACCATTTGGCACATCAGGCAGTGGATGATTACCAGTCTATGAACTTTGAATTTCCGGATGAGAATATCATGCTAGTAACTGATTGTGAGACACCTGGACCGGATGAAGGACCTGAGGAAGGATCCCGATGGTCTATGTACTTTGATGGAGCTTATAACGCTTTGGGTAATGGCATTGGCGCCATGATCATATCTCCTAAAGGCTCTCATACTCAGTTTACCGCCCGACTATGTTTCAACTGCACCAATAATATGGCAGAATATGAGGCGTGCATCATGTGTCTTCGAGCAGCAATTGACCTAAGGATTAATTTCTTGAGTGTCTTCGGAGATTCCGCTCTCGTGATCAGTCAGACCAAGGGAGAGTGGGATACGAAACACCCGAATCTTATTCCTTACAAAGAGTATGTATTGACGTTGCTTCCCCATTTCGAGGAGATAACCTTTGAACACTTCCCTAGAGAGGAGAATCAGTTGGCGGACGCGCTGGCTACAATGTCTTCTATGTTCAAAGACAATTGGGACAACGAAGCTCCCCGGATCATTATTGAAAGATTGGACGAACCTGCACATTGTTGCGATCTTGAGACTGAAGAGGTAACAGAAAAGCCCTGGTATCATGAGGTGAAGAGGTATCTTGAAGCTCAGGAATACCCCGAGGGTGCATCTGTTAATGACAAGAAGTTTCTGAGGAGGTTCACGGTAAAGTTCTTCATCAGCAATGGCATTCTTTACAAGCGTAACCATGATTCGACCTTGCTGCGTTGTGTGGATAAGAATGAAGTAGAAAGGATCATGGCAGATTTACATGAAGGTACTTTCGGAACTCACTCCAGTGGACATACCATGGCAAAGAAAATCCTTCGGGCAGGATATTATTGGTCCACTATGGAAGCCGACTGTTATCAGCATTCTCGGACATGTCACAAGTGCCAAGTCTATGCTGATAAAGTGCACATACCTCCAGTCCCTCTGAACGTCTTGACGGCACCTTGGCCTTTTGCAATGTGGGGCATTGTTGTACCCCAAAATTTTCCCTCCCATATTCTTCAAAGTTTTGACAAGCATCATCTCAATTTGCTCAAGTCTACTCAAGGGTTGCACAGTCCTAACATCTCCTAAGCCAGTCAAAAACTAGGGTTTTGGTTCTTGCAAAGAAGTTGAGGTTTTCAAGGGCTCAATCAAGTCACACATGCCTATACACATTGTCAATCATCCATATGTCAAGTTTCAAGACTCACATCATCAAGTTGCACAGTCAAAAGCCCTAATTGCTTCACAGTCAACTGTAGGGGTAAAATGGTCATTTGGCAGTCAAAGGTCAAAATTTTTGGTCAACATCTTATTTTGAAGCCACAATCATCATTTGGTCAAGTCTTGACCATGATTCCACAAGAATGGCTCAAAAATCATCAAGGTGTCAAAAGTTTCTATTTTTGGACAGCTAAAAAGTCAACTGTAACTTGACCAAGGCATAACTTTTTCATGGTTCATCATAAAAATACCATCCAATGCTCATTTTGAAGGGGATGAAATTTCCTACAACTCATCTTCACATTCCAAGTCCAAGAAATGCTCTCACAAAAAGTTATCAATTTCAACATTATAGGTCATTTTCAAAAGTCAACAAAAAGGCATTTTAAGTCAAAGACCATAACTTGAGATTGGTAACTCAAAATGACATGGGACCAAAGGAATTGGTTAGAGGACTTCAAGACCTTTCCAAAATGTCCAAGAACATGTTCATATGATCAAAATTGAGCAAGATATGCATTGGAGAAGTTGGGAAATTTTTGTGAAATGGCAAAAGTCAACTATCCTTGAAACATCAATTTTTGACAAAAGGCCCCACTTTTTTCCACTTGATTCAGCCTTGTCATGCCACCCACGTGTCCCATGATCAATTTTAAGATTAAACATTAATTTTTTCTATTTTTAATTAATTTTATTTGATTTAATTCATTTTAAATCTATAAAATTCAAATAAAATAAAATAAAAATTAATTCAATGATATCTTGTGGTTTGAATGACTTTGATGCATCATAATTCAAATACCAAATTCGTGTAAAGTCCATTTCAAGCATGAAATTCAAATTTGAACAAACATGGCAAGTTCCTTTAATGGTGGTAAAGAGGAAATCCAAAAACTTAATTGCAATGGTTAAAGGCTCCTAAATGTGACTTATTCTCACTCATTACTATATATGCAAGCCTTGCAAGCCTTATTCACAACCTGAACATTACACAAACGGCTAGAGCAAAATCCAAAAAGTGTCAAAAAAAAGTGTGAGATCAAAAGGAGTATTGCAAGCATTTTCAGGCCAAAAGGAGAACGTGACTCTCTTCTTTGCCATCCCCTGAAGCTAAAGCAACCCTTGCCACGTCCTAAGATCCATCATACCGCGCTGTAAGTTCATCCCAGGTCCCCCATAATTTCCATGTTATTTTGCTTTACATGTTCACGTGCAGGCCCTCAAGGACGTCCCACCATACACCTCACACCCAAGCGCGCCAGATGTCCACAATCATAGATCCAAAGGCCAGGGATGGTTGACCACCATGTGCTCAAGTCAAAGCCAGCGTGGATGATCCAAAAGGTCAAACAGGCTTGCTTCTATTGGGCCAGAAATTCTACAAAAAAACCTCCCATTGGTCCATTAACCTCCTGGCCTATTTGCCTTTTTATATTTTTCTCTTTTCAATTCTTTTAATTATTAATATTATTTTCATTAACTAACAAATAAATTTTTTTATAAATTCAGAAAAAAAACAAAAAAATATAGTAATAATATTTTCATTAATTAGATTTAATTAGTTATTATTTTGTAAATAAATTTTAATATTAATTAATTAGTTGTGTAATTAGAACAATTTTAACTTTTTTTTTAATAAGTAAAATTAATTTAGAATTAGGACTTTCAACTTTTAATTTCCTTTTTTTATTTTTATTAAAAACATAAAAAACACAAAAATATTTTCTTTTAATTAAATTAATTAATTAGTAATTAGTTTTAATTTTGATTAATTGCAAAAAGGGTAAAATATAATTCTTTCTTAAAAAAGGGTCAAAACCCTTAAGACGTTCCCGATTCCATTTTCTATTCGCGCGTATTTATTTATTTTGATTATTTATGTAACTGTTTCTGGATATGTAATAGTTAAATAGGACTTTATTACTTTCTTTTAATTTCTCGCACTTTATTTTTCAAAAACGGGTTTTTGTTTTTTTGGCGATGTATAGACTCGCGCCTTGTAATAGCGTAGAATTTACATTTCCGTAATTTACTTTCCGCACAACTATTAACTGTTAACAATGCATGAAAGAATGTATGAAAAATAAAATCAATCTGTAGCTCACAAATAACATGTACAAGATAACCTTAAATTGAAAAACAACACACAAAACACATGCCACTTCTAGGGTACGCCTCACTGGTTGCCTTCGGTACGTTGTCATCAAGTATAAGGTGTCTTAGAGGTCGCCCTTCTGTCCAAAAGATCCAGTTGCCTCGAAACGGTTGCCTCGGATACAAAGGATCTAGGACATTAGGGTTACTTCTAAGGTGTCCTACCATTGCTTCGGTGACCACCTTGTCCCTTAATCGAATTGACCCGAACAACTCCAACAACGGTGCTACCTACTTCTCAATAGTGGGATAGCACTATTTAAAGGACTCTTACACAGCCTAATTCCTTAGGGTAGGTAGATTCTCATGGGTACTTGCTCTTTTCAAAACAAAACAAAACAACTTTTCACACCTTACACTTTCAAAAAGTTTTCAAATAATACTTCATACACTCTTGAGGACTGATACAAGAGTTACCTAGAAGTTTTCAAACGAACTTTTTCAAAACCTACACACACTTGAAAAGCAAACAAATTTTGAAAACATAAGAGCAAGTACCTAAGAGCCCATGGATAACCACGGATAGAAAGGGTGCTAACACCTTCCCTTTCTATAAATCTACCTCCCGAACCGAGAAACATTCTCAAAGAAGGAATTTTGCTGTGCTTTTGTCCTTTCCATGTTGGAGAACATAAAAGACGGTGGCGACTCTTGCTTCCGCGACATTTTGCGAAACCAGCTTAAAAAACAGTCAGTTCTATTTCCACCGATCGCCAGAACTGGAGACTCTACTGGGGAGTCTAATAAGTGAGGTGTACCTTAGGATTAGACCACTCTTGTTTTCAATTGCTTGCTTTGCTTGATTTAATATTGTGGGCTTTGTTTTGGAGTTTCATAGATCCTAACCCGGATCTGGGGAATACCCTTTTTAGGTAGCATAAGTTGTGAGGGACCTGTCCGGCGTAGACCGACACGGGTGAAGCAGTGGCTACGTTGGTGTGGCACCTTGGTCTGTACCGATATCCCTTGTGTTGCAACGAGGAGAATATGGGTCTTCTGAGGAGTCATTAAACACCAACCGACCTTAGCACCTTAATTGACCCAACTTGGCCATAGAACAGTAGCAGTATGCTACACTCATTGAGGCTAAACTCCCGCGATGGTTCTGGCTGCAAGAAAAGATTACGATGCTGGAGTTATGATCGGTCGAGGGTAGTCGGTGATATTGAGATCCTCTAGAACCCGATTACTATTTTCTAGGACAAGTCTTAACCAACGAAACTGAAAGAGGGTAGTACCTAAACTTCATGCTGGCCTGAAATCTAAGGGCTCTCTTGTGTGACTTGTGTACCTTCAAACTTGAACTACTTGCATGCTTGTTATCTGACAACATGAGTTCTTGCAGGTTTTGGTTACAGTCCTTAATCTGGGCTTATAACAGGGTTACTTACATCGCTCCACGCATAGCATAACATCATACCGTCATACCATTGCATACATCCTGCATAAGGACTAATCCATTTCAAGGATCTCAAAGGTTTGTGATGCAGGTCATGATGAACCAAAATGTCTAGCAAGGGGTAAAGGGGATTTATTTTCCTCCAGCCAAGGTTGTCCAGAAATCCAAGCATGATAACTTGAGTCAAGGGCTATGACCCACTCGATATGGTGAGCCTTGACTCTTGAAGAAGGACTCTCAACAACATGAAGTTCCTTCAATCAAGCTATCGGATTCAAATTCTAACAAGTTTCTTGTTTACCCCGCGAGATCCTTGAAAACATTACATGCATATTATACGTATCATTGCATTGCAGGTACCCTTTTTCTACAGGTTGCTTAATCTTCTTCGCTGTTTATTTCAGCAATCATCATGTCTTCTGAGCCTACTACTGAACAAGCCATCAAGGCCCTCCAGGCCCAGAACGCCCAGTTTCAAGAGCTGTTCATGAGCCTGGCCCATGGTCAACAGGATTTGAAGACTCTGCTCTTGAAGAAGAAGAAGAAGAAGAGGACTGTGTTGTTCAACCCTAGATGCAAATCTGGGAATGAATCACAAAATAAGGCTGAGCTGACCACCCCATCTGCTGGGAAAGACAGCCTACAAGGGAGAGAGGTTCCTAGTCTGGTGGTCTCCGACAGCGAGACAGATTTCAATGATGAATAGTACCCTCCTGCTGATAACAGGTACAAACAGCTGGAGGACCGGTTAAATGCTATGGAGATTCAACGTGTGCCCGTGTTAGACTTTGGAGACCTAGGTTTATCTTCTGGGGTGGTGATCCCTCACAAGTTCAAGGCGCCTGCTTTCATAAAGTACGACGGAGCTTCCTGTCCTAAGCTGCACCTTCGGTCATATGCAAGGAAGATCCAACCTTATACAGCTGACAAGAATTTATGGATCCATTTCTTCCAGGAAAGTCTTTCAGGGACTCAACTCGAATGGTTCTATCAGCTGGATGGAGCCAGTATTCGTAACTGGGAGGACTTGGCTATTGCGTTCTACAAGCAGTATCAGTATAATGTCGACCTTGCTCCTACGCGTACCCAACTCCAGGGTATGTCACTGGGGACGGGTGGAGGTTTTAAGGAGTATGCGCAAAAGTGGAGAGACCTTGCTGGAAGGGTGCAACCACCTCTGACTGACCGGGAACTCGTTGACATGTTCTTGGGGACCCTGTCTGGGCCATTCTTCAACCATCTGATTGGTAATTCTTCTGCAGGGTTTACAGACCTCATTCTGACTGGGGAAAGAATAGAAGCTGGTATCAAGTCTGGGAAGATACAAAAGGATGCCTCCTCGAGCACTGAGAAGAAGCCATTCAAGAAAGAATCCAGTGTTGAACACCGCCAAGCTGTCAACGCGGTGGTTATTTCAAAACCAGCCGGTGCTCCTCAGAATCGCAAACAGCAAAGGGAGGAGAGACCTAAAAGGCAGTTCACTCGCCTCAGCATGACCTTGTCCCAGATATTGCCGCAGTTGCTGACAACCAATTTGGTAACTCTGAGGGACCCTCCTAAGAATCCCAACAGGACACCTTCAAGGTATAACCCCAACGCCCGCTGCGCTTATCACTCTGACAGCCCGGGGCATGCTACAGATGATTGTTGGACTTTGAGGAACAAGGTTCAGGATCTAATCGACGCAAAGGAGGTCCAGTTCAAAGCGCCCGACGCTCCCAATGTGATCACTGCTCCCTTGCCAAAACATGGCTAGGATTGAAAAAACTTTTGTTCATTCGAATGTTCAAGTTGTATTTTTCTTTAATTGTTCAAACATTTTATTCATGTTAAACATTGTTATTTCATTAATGCATTACACACGTCTGTTTTGAAGTAATTATGTTCACTATGCTTAAAACTGCTTTCATTTTTTGATGTTCGACGCTCGATTAATAATTCTAAGCCTCTTGAGGGAGGATGACGAAAACGATACCACAATCTATAGTATACTTTTGAACAGACCCCGCTGATGAGGTACAGGCATTGTTTCAATTCCTAAACACTGGAGTTATAAGGATGATAATCCCTCGTCAACCCCTTTGAGCCAAAGAAGTAGGAATTTTTCTTTTCGAAAATTAAAACCCTTAATCGTAACCTGGGGAAGGGTAGTTTCTCTCAGTTGATCCAAGTGCACAACAAATAGCACCCAAGAAGTCCTTACAAAGCAAAAGACAGTGATGGTTCCAAATAATCATAAAGACAGGCAGTCATTATCTCCCAAAATAAAAGCCCAATAAGTCAAAACCTATGAAGGAGACTTACAAAACTGGGGCATCCCGCTGACTGTAATCACAAAAGAAACAGTTCAGGCAAAAACAGGGATAATAAAATCAAAAAGAAAGAGGTCATACAAACCCTCGACAAAAAAAAGATGACTGCCTATTCTAAATAAACTGTCAAACCATCACCGAAATATTAGAGCAAAGACTCAAACAAGGTCTAACACACGATCAGCTGAGTTTAGGTTTGAAGAATATCACGAAGAACGGGCGGGTATAAATCAATTTGAGCCTTTATCCTTTGTTTCTTAAACCGTGAACCAGGCCACGTTATAACCCTCAAAAGTCCTAGCTGAAGCATGGGTTAGTTCGAAAGCATACTGTTACGAAAGGTATCCTGACTCCTTAAGGCTCGCTGTAAAATCTCGAGTTGACATCACATTTTACAAAATTCACTGGTTTTACTAAAAAAGAAAAAATGCATTTCCAAAAGCGTCAAGACAGACATAAACTTTGCATTTTTAAAAAATAACATTGTTTGCAGATGACTATTTGTTTGAACAGCAGAGAAATTCACACAACGAATATCCGATGAACAAAGGTCTTCTCAGCAAAAGAGTCACCTCAAATGGAAAAGCACTTCCAAACAAGGGGCACGGCATGATCATGGTCTATTATCAGGGACAGTCCAGTCAAGATTCAGAGAATCTCTCAAAAGGCCAACCAGATTGGGGCAAATCTCCATCTGGATCACTTGGGGCATTGAACGATCAAACGAAGATCTTCTGGTGGTATGACGACACAACGCTACTGACAATGACAACTCCCTGCTCTCTGAGAACGTGGACATAGTCGAAAAAAATACTGCGCATAATCAAAGACCCGCTAGGTTGACACACCTAGGCAAAAATAAGGGCTTCCCGACGAACCAAAAGGGTTCGGGCAAAAATAAGGGATGAAAATGAAAAAAATCTGTACACCCGGCAAGTCGAAAACCTGAAAAGGAGGCTTGGGCAAAAATGGGTATCCCGGTGGACTGAAAACCCGAAAGGGCGGTCCATGCAAAAGTTAGGGATTAAAGCGTACGACTATGTCCCGTCATCTCGTCACTCGCCTACCAGAAGAAGATTTGTCATTCGGCAGTTATCAAGCACCCCACAGGTCTCCTTCTCCCACTGAAGTTGGGGCAATAAGAATTGTCTAAACGATCTAGTTGCTCTGTCCACCAAGGTACCAAGGTAAGTTCGGTTGAAGAACGTAACCAGGATACCTTCACTCCCCAAGAGTAAGAAGAATCAGCAATACTCTCCCCTAGTAGAGTTGGTCTCCCAGCAGCCCCAACAAGGCACAGTATCCCTAGCAAGTCAGCAACGCTCTCCCCAAGCAGAGTTAGTCTACTGTCAGCCTTAAGGAAGTGGGGTATCCCCAGAAGATCTCAATATTCCCCAGCGGAGTATACAGATGTTCCTCAACAAGCATCCCCGGCAGTCTTAATATAAGATCATTCCCCGGCGGAATACAGACGTCCAGTGGAGCCATTCCCCAGTGCAGTCCAAAGTCTCCCCATGAGAGTTGAATCATTCTCCCCAGTAGGAAGCTTATCCCCAGTAGATTCTGGAAGCTCATCACCTGCAGAGTACATGCCTCTACCCGGTTTTATTCAGAAGGTTATTCCTCACCAGAGCTTATAACTGGGTTATCCTCAGCTAATTACCATGGAAAGATCGCCCTCGGCGAAGTTCTTCCTATCCCCCAGCGGAGTTCATCAAATCCTCCAACAGAACTTATCAACGGTATCCCCAGCAGAGTTATCATCAAAACCTCAACGAAGTATCTCTCCCCACAGAGTAATTCCCTGCAGAGTAATCTCTTCACCAAGGTTATTCCCCAACGGAGTCATCTTCTCCTACCGGTTTATTCTTGCAATCATCATCCCCAGCGAAAACGAAGAATTCAACTCTTCAACATCAGCCTAGGATTTAGCTCCCGGCATCCATCAAGGATTTATTTTCCTAGACGAGAATACATTCATAAACATCACATTTTCATACATCACGATACATGCATATACGCATCATATCATGCAATCTCATTTATGTCAAGAACATCATTGCTTGATCCATATCATGCATGGCATATGACTGACCTTTACCTTTCAGGAAAGATGCAGTTAAATCCTCAACACCAGTCGCCATAGACAATCCAGTCGCCATAGACAATCCAGTCGCCATAGACAATCCAGTCGCCATAGACAATCCAGTCGCCATAGACAATCCAGTCTCCATAGACAACTCGTCATTATAGACACTCGTCGTTAAAGACAACCCGTCCTTGAAGACAACCCGTTAAAAGAGACAACTCGTCCAAGAATACAAAACCTCCCCGGTGCAATTAAATCAATTCCTAAAGATTTTCTGAGACAACCTGTCAGTAGAGACAACCTACCAACCTTTTGAAGTTCCAGATTCGACTCCTGCATCTAGCCAGGGCACGTCTGAAGAGTTTGAAGATTTGATTCATGTATCTAGCCAGGGCAAATCTGTAGACGACTAATTCCAGATTCGATTCCTGTATCTAGCCAGGGCACATCTGAAGAGTTTGAAGATTCGATACCTGTATCTAGCCAGGGCATGTCTGTGAGCGACTGATTGAAGATCAACCCCTGTAACGGGCTAGGTAATTATCTTTCTTTCTCAGGTACGCAAGTTCTCTCTAAGGAATCTCTTACGCGATCGACACCTCCTAGATGGCATCTTTAAGCCCATCTCCACAACTATCCATTACAGTTCTAAATGGCATCTATAAGCCCATTCCCGACAAGGTTCTGTCACATATCCAGATGGCATCTATAAGCCCATCCTCCTATCCACCATCTTTCCAAATGGCATCTGTAAGCCCATTCCCGTCATCACACTGCTGATACTCCACTATGCGAGTGCAAATTTATGGGCACTTTAGTGTTCAATCATCTTCCACCTTCGGATCACGAAAGGCACGCAAGCCAATCTACATCCTCAGGTCTAAGAAGATTGAACAGGGGCAACTGTTGTACCCCAAAATTTTCCCTCCCACATTCTTCAAAGTTTTGACAAGCATCATCTCAATTTGCTCAAGTCTACTCAAGGGTTGCACAGTCCTAACATCTCCTAAGCCAGTCAAAAACTAGGGTTTTGGTTCTTGCAAAGAAGTTGAGGTTTTCAAGGGCTCAATCAAGTCACATATGCCTATACACATTGTCAAGCATCCATATGTCAAGTTTCAAGATCACAGCATCAAGTTGCACAGTCAAAAGCCCTAATTGCTTCACAGTCAACTCTAGGGGTAAAATGGTCATTTGGCAGTCAAAAGTCAAAAATTTTGGTCAACATCTTATTTTGAAGCCACAATCATCATTTGGTCAAGTCTTGACCATGATTCCACAAGAATGGCTCAAAAATCATCAAGGTGTCAAAAGTTTCTATTTTTGGACAGCTGAAAAGTCAACTGTAACTTGACCAAGGCATAACTTTTTCATGGTTCATCAGAAAAATCCCATCCAATGCTCATTTTTAAGGGGATTACATTTCCTACAACTCATCTTCACATTCCAAGTCCAAGAAATGCTCTCACAAAAAGTTATCAATTTCAACATTATAGGTCATTTTCAAAAGTCAACAAAAAGGCATTTTAAGTCAAAGACCATAACTTGAGATTGGTAACTCCAAATGACATGGGACCAAAGGCATTGGTTATAGGACTTAAATACCTTTCCAAAATGTTCAAGAACATGTTCATATGATCAAAATTGAGCAAGATATGCATTGGAGAAGTTGGGAAATTTTTGTGAAATGGCAAAAGTCAACTATCCTTGAAACATCAATTTTTTACAAAAGGGCCCACTTTTTTCCACTTGATTCAGCCTTGTCATGCCACCCACGTGTCCCATGATCAATTTTAATATTAAACATTAATTTTTTCTATTTTTATTTAATTTTATTTGATTTAATTCATTTTAAATCTATAAAATTCAAAAAAAATCAAAAAAAATTAATTCAACGATATCTTGTGGTTTGAATGACTTTGATGCATCATAATTCACATACCAAATTCGTGTAAAGTCCATTTCAAGCATGAAATTCAAATTTGAATAAACATGGCAAGTTCCTTTAATGGTGGTAAAGAGGAAATCCAAAAACTTAATTGCAATGGTTAAAGGCTCCTAAATGTGACTTATTCTCACTCATTACTATATATGCAAGCCTTGCAAGCCTCATTCACAACTTGGACATTACACAAACGGCCAGAGCAAAATCCAAAAAGTGTCAAAAAAAAGTGTGAGATCAAAAGGAGTATTACAAGCATTTTCAGGCCAAAAGGAGAACGTGACTCTCTTCTTTGCCATCCCCTGAAGCTAAAGCAACCCTTGCCACGTCCTAAGATCCATCATACCGCGCTGTAAGTTCATCCCAGGTCCCCCATAATTTCCATGTTATTTTGCTTTACATGTTCACGTGCAGGCCCTCAAGGACGTCCCACCATACACCTCACACCCAAGCGCGCCAGATGTCCACAATCATAGATCCAAAGGCCAGGGATGGTTGACCACCATGTGCTCAAGTTAAAGCCAGCGTGGATGATCCAAAAGGTCAAACAGGCTTGCTTCCATTGGGCCATAAATTCAACAAAAAAACCTCCCATTGGTCCATTAACCTCCTGGTCTATTTGCCTTTTTATATTTTTCTCTTTTCAATTCTTTTAATTATTAATATTATTTTCATTAACTAACAAATAAATTTTTTTATAAATTCAGAAAAAAAACAAAAAAATATAGTAATAATATTTTCATTAATTAGATTTAATTAGTTATTATTTTGTAAATAAATTTTAATATTAATTAATTAGTTGTGTAATTAGAACAATTTTAACTTTTTTTTTAATAAGTAAAATTAATTTAGAATTAGGACTTTCAACTTTTAATTTCCTTTTTTTATTTTTATTAAAAACATAAAAAACACAAAAATATTTTCTTTTAATTAAATTAATTAATTAGTAATTAGTTTTAATTTTGATTAATTGCAAAAAAGGGCAAAATTCAATTCTTTCTTAAAAAAGGGTCAAAACCCTTAAGACGTTCCCGATTCCATTTTCTATTCGCGCGTATTTATTTATTTTGATTATTTATGTAACTGTTTCTGGATATGTAATAGTTAAATAGGACTTTATTACTCTCTTTTAATTTCTCGCACTTTATTTTTCAAAAACGGGGTTTTGTTTTTTGGCGATGTATAGACCCGCGCCTTGTAATAGCGTAGAATTTACATTTCCGCAATTTACTTTCCGCACAACTATTAACTGTTAACAATGCATGAAAGAATGTATGAAAAATAAAATCAATCCGTAGCTCACAAATAACATGTACAAGATAACCTTAAACTGAAAAACAACACACAAAGCACATGCCACTTCTAGGGTACGCCTCACTGGTTGCCTTCGGTACGTGGTCATCAAGTATATGGTGTCTTAGAGGTCGCCCTTCTGTCCAAAAGATCTAGTTGCCTCGAAACGGTTGCCTCGGATACAAAGGATCTAGGACATTAGGGTTACTTCTAAGGTGTCCTACCATTGCTTCGGTGACCACCTTGTCCCTTAATTGAATTGACCCGAACAACTCCAACGACGGTGCTACCTACTTCTCAATAGTGGGATAACACTATCTAAAGGACTCTTACACAGCCTAATTCCTTAGGGTAGGTAGATTCTCATGGGTACTTGCTCTTTTCAAAACAAAACAAAACAACTTTTCACACCTTACACTTTCAAAAAGTTTTCAAACAATACTTCATACACTCTTGAGGACTGATACAAGAGTTACCTAGAAGTTTTCAAACAAACTTTTTCAAAACCCACACACACTTGAAAAGCAAACAAATTTTGAAAACATAAGAGCAAGTACCTAAGAGCCTGTGGATAACCACGGATAGAAAGGGTGCTAACACCTTCCCTTTCTATAAATCTACCTCCCGAACCGAGAAACATTCTCAAAGAAGGAATTTTGCTGTGCTTTTGCCCTTTCCATGTTGGAGAACATAAAAGACGGTGGCGACTCTTGCTTCCGCGACATTTCGCGAAACCAGCTTAAAAAACAGTCAGTTCTATTTCCACTGGTCACAGGCATTGATATGATCGGCGAGATCAGACCTACAGTGTCCAACGGGCATCGTTTCATCCTGGTAGAAATCGATTACTTTATGAAGTGGGTTGAAGCAGCTTCCTTTGCTACTGTAACCAAGAACGTCGTGGCACGGTTCATTCGGCACAATCTGATCTGTCGATATGGTGTACCAGAGAGGATCATTACAGACAATGGTACCAATCTTAATAACAAGATGATCACCGAGCTCTACGAGCAATTCAAGATACAGCATCACAACTCTTCTCCTTACCGGCCTAAGATGAATGGGGCTGTAGAAGCGGCTAATAAGAACATTAAGAAGATCGTGCAGAAGATGACAGTGACCTACAAAGATTGGCACGAGATGTTACCATTTGCTCTTCATGGGTACCGTACCTCAACACGGACGTCAACAGGGGCAACATCATATTCCTTGGTATATGGCATGGAGGCAGTCTTGCCTATCGAAGTTCAGATACCCTCTCTCCGAATCATGAAGGATGCAGGTTTAAGCGAAGATGACTGGATTCAAACCCGGCTTGATCAGCTGAACTTAATCGACGAAAAGAGACTTACTGCTATTTGTCATGGTCAGACGTACCAAAAACGGATGATCAAGGCATTTAACAAGAAAGTTAGACGACAAGAGTATCAAGTTGGGGATCTGGTAATCAAGCGCATTATCTTACCTCAAGGTGATCCCAGGGGCAAATGGACCCCTACTTACGAAGGGCCATTTGTGGTTAAGAACATTTTCTCAGGAGGAGCTATGATTCTAACCACCATGGATGGTGACGACCTTCCTCACCCCGTCAATGCAGACATAGTGAAAAGATACTACACATAATCAAAGTTCTGCTAAGTTGACTGGCCTAGGAAAAAATAAGGGCTTCCCGGCGAACCAAAAGGGTTCAGGAAAAAATAAGGGATGCAAATAAAAAAATCTGTACACCCGACAAGTCGAAAACCTGAAAAGGCGGCTTGGGCAAAAAAGGGTATCCCGGTGGACTGAAAACCCGAAAGGGCAGTCCAGGCAAAAGTTAGGGATTAAAGCGTAACACTATGTCTCATTGGATCACCTTGCATCCAGACTTCGGTATCGACTATCAAGCTCGGACGACACTAATCAATCTGATTCACCTTCAACCAATAGCAAAGTGATGAGATGCTCGAGGATATAAAGGAAATAGCAGAGTTGGAACCCAGTGGGATCATTCACATAGTTGTTTTGTTTTCTTTTCACAAATTTTGTAAATTCTATTATTCGGCGGCGTTCTCTTACTAGGACGTCAGCCTCTTGTACAAAAACGCCTATTTTCAGGCCAAACTTCAAAATCAATACAAATTCATTTTCAGACAAACTTCAAACTGTTTTTTTCCTTTATCTGTTTTGTTTTGCAAAGAACGTCCAATGTTCATTTTTGATATATGCATTTGACATTAATTGCTGCTCATAAATATCTACATGCGAAACAAAAGATGAATTACTAGTAATATCAGGAACAGGGGCAATAAGAAGTGTCCAAGTTGTATAGTTGTTCTGTCCACCAGGTACAAAGGTAGATTCAACTGAAGAATATGGCTAGGATACCTTCACTCCCCACAGAGTAAGGCAGTAATGGTAGCTCTCTCCCAGCTGATACTTGCAACTACGAACAAATCAGCAATACGCTCCCCAAGCAGAGTTAGTCCATCATCAGCACTAAAAGGGTCTTAATATTCCCCAGCGGAGTGTAAGAATATTCCCCAACAAGTATAAGAGTATCCCCGACAGTCTTAATATTCCTCAACAGAGTATAAGAATGTTCCCCGGCAGCATACAAGATACCCCTGGTGGAGTTAATATTTCCCCAGCGCAGCCTGAAAAAGCTTCCCCAACGGAGTTAAATCATCATCCCCAGTAGACTCTGGAAGTTTACCCCCAGCAGAGTACAAAATAAATCTCCCCGGCCAAATTCAAAGGATTATCCCCACAAAAGTCTAACAGGATTATCTCTAGCAAGTTGCAACTGAAAGATCATCCCCCAGCGAAGTTCTTTCCTTTCACGAACAGGTATTCAATCCCTCAACAGATTCAGCATCACCAGCAACGGTAATCCATCCCTGGCAGAGTTTATCGTTGAAATCCCCAATGGAGTTTATCATTGAAATCCCCAGCAGAGTTTATCGTTGAAATCCCCAGCGGAGCTTATCAGCGGAATCCCCAACGGAGTTTATCGTTAAAATCCTCAGCAGAGCATCTCTTCCCCACAGAGTAATTCCCCTCGGAGTAATCTCCTCATCAGTTTATTCCCCAACGGAGTTATCCTCTCCTGCAAGTTTATCACCTTCGTTCATCATCCCCAGCGGAAACGGAGAATCCAACTCTATTCTCCAGCAGCTATCCGAGATTTATTTTCCCCAGCTAAAACATTACATTTCGATACATCATGATACATGCATAAACGCATCATACCATACAATCTCATTTATGTTGAGAACATCATTGCTTGATCCATATCATGCATTGCATATGACTGACCTTTACCTTTCAGGAAAGATGCAGTTAAATTCTACACTATGTCAAAGGAGACAAAATCAGTTAAATCGATTCCTAGAGATTTTTCTGAGGCCAATTCAGTCAATGGAGACAAAATCAGTTAAATCAATTCCTAAAGATTTTTCTGAGGCCAATTCAGCCAATGGAGACAAAACCAGTTAAATCGATTCCTAAAGATTTTTCTGATGCGAACGCAGTCAATGGAGACAAAACCAGTTAAATCGATTCCTAAAGATTTTTCTGATGCGAACGCAGTCAATGGAGACAAAACCGGTTAAATCGATTCCTAAAGATTTTTCTGATGCGAACGCAGTCAAAGGAGACAAAACCAGTTAAATCGATTCCTAAAGATCTTTCTGATGCCAATCCCGTCAAAGGAGACAAAACCAGTTAAATCGATTCCTAAAGATTTTTCTGATGCGAACGCAGTCAAAGGAGACAAAACCAATTAAATCGATTCCTAAAGATTTTTCTGATGCGAACGCAGTCAAAGGAGACAAAACCAGTTAAATCGATTCCTAAAGATTTTTCTGAGGCCATTTAGTCAAAAGAGACAAGACCAGTTAAATCGATTCCTAAAGATTTTTCTGATGCCAATCCAGTCAAAAGAGACAAAACCCCTCTGGTCCAGTTAAATCGATTCCTAAATATTTTTCTGACGCTGATCCGGTCGAGGTTCAGACCACCTACCAAAAATCTCCAAATGGCATTTGTAAGCCCATTCCCGACATCACAATGCTGATACCACATCATGCGAGTGCAAATTTCTGGGCACTCTAGTGTTCAATCATCTTCCACCTTCGGATCACGAAAGGCCCGAAAGCCAATCTATATCCTCAGGTTTAAGAAAATTGAATAGTGGCAACTGTTGTACCCCAAAATTTTCCCTCCCATATTTCTCAAAGACATTGCAAGAATAGTCTCCAAGTGGCTCAAGATTGCTCAAGAGTTGGACAATCAAGCTATCTCCTAAGGCAGTCAATCTCAAATTAGGGTTTTGTGTTGCATCAAGGTCCTTACATACAAATGACCTCAAGTTCTCCCCAATGTCCTAATATGTTCTCAAGTTCATCCATGTCAAATTTCAAGCCTTGTAGAGGAAGTTTGGTCAGTTAATTGCTCAAGAGGTCAAAAAATCGACTATGCTAGGGCAAAAGTCAATTGTGATCTACAAATAGTCAAACCTTAATATTTTTTGTCAACATTCTCATTTTGAAGGATAATTCATCATTTGATCAAGGGTTGATCATGATTCATCAAGGATTGCTCAAAATTCATCCAGACTCAAAAAGTTGCTAAATTAGGGTTTTATAGGAAAAGTCAACTCAACTTTGACCAAGCATAACTTTCTCATACTTTATGAGAAATGACCCATCCAAATCTCATTTTGAAGAGGATGCAATTTCCTACAATCCATCTTCACACCCCAAGTTCAATAAATGCACTCACAAGAAGTTACAAATTTGGACATTATAGGTCATTTTTGAAAATCAACAAAAACACCTTTTTTTCCAATGCTTATAACTTGAGCATGGAATATCAAAATGATATGAGTCCAAAGGGGTTGGTTAGAGTACATCTCAAGGTTTCTAAAACGTCCAAGAACACCTCCAAAAACTCATAATTGAAGAAGTTGTACATTGTTGAAGTTGGGCATTTTTCCAAAATTGCCAAAAGTCAACTATCCCCAAAACTTCAAATTTTGTCAAATGGGCACACTTTTTCCACTTGATTTGATCTTATCACACTACACATGTGTCCTATATTCAGCCTTGTGTCCAATTATTAAATTTTCTATTTTATTTGATTTTTATTAATTTAATTTATTTTAAATCAATTTAAATCCAAATAAAATCCAAACCTTAATCACTTGGTATCTTTTTGATCATTACAGATCTTAAATATCATCATGTACACAATCAAATCTGAATCAAGCCATGTTGTGAACAAAATATTGGTTTTTGACAAATTTGGAAGCTTTTTCAACGGAGAATAAAATCAAATCTTAAATCATCAATGCTCATGGATTCAAAGCCCAATTTTTAACCTAATACATTGCTTGATACTTATACAACAGAAGGACACGAAATACAGAACCTGAAGGCTGCAAAAAATCACAAGAACAAACTTGAAAAAAGCTTGAAAAGTTTGAATCTGAAATCCATCCTAGAGGCGTTTTCAAGGCCAAAACTCCACGCTACTCAATTTCCAGACATCCATTGAGTCTAAGGGAATCAAAATCAAGCCCTGAAACCTCATCAAACGCACTGTAAGTCTCCTTGAACACCGCTCTGTACAAGAAATCATATTCTCATATTCATGCGTTTTTCTGGCAAAATCTTGATACCATCATGTTTATCGTTCCATTTAGAACATTTCTGCATCATTTGATTTTGTTTTCATGAGCCATAGCCCTGTAACCGAACCTAGGGTTTGGAAGTTTGCTTTTTGGGCGTTTTCTTTGCAGGGAAAATTGGAACCAAATATGGACATGGATGAATTCAGAAGGAAGAGACGATCATGAATATGATTTTAGTTTGCATTTTTATGGCCTAGGATGGATTTTAGAAGGCAACTACGAATTTAGCTGCGGATGAAAATCCGCAGGTAAATAACCAGGGGGTCAGCGAAGAAGACGATTACGTGGCCATATCCCATTCGTCCATTCAAAATATTCGCGCTTATTTTTTTTTGTTTCAGGCATAATTGTTTGTTTTCCATATTATAATTAACACTTATTCCACTTACAATAAAAACATAGTGGCGCAGGCGAGCATGTGAGATCCAATGGGACCTGGGTTCGAATCCCAGATCCTCCAATGCCTTTGTATTATTTTGCTTCAGTTTATTCCATGCAGCATACAAGGCGCAGTACACCATGCATCATCACCTGATCATCTGCCAGATGGCCTCCGGGCCAAATCTGATGGCCTAGATGGAGCGTGTACCATGGTGCCCAATCAACGGTTTCACAGGGAATTGCAAAGGTCAAACGCAGGCTAGTGTAATTGGGCTTGGAAAATGCTGAACAAACCTCCTCTTGGGCCCAACACCCCCCTTGGTTTATTTCTTTTTCTTTTCATTATATTGATTTATTTGTTTTCTTGTTATTATTTTTATTAGCACTAACCAATTAATAATTTTTCTTAATAAAATCAAAAACACAAAAAAATATTTTATTTATTAAAATTAACTTCATCACTTTTATTCTTGTAAATAAATTAATTTAATTGATTTAGCTTTAACTAGGTATAATTTTTAATATCTTTTGCAAATAATTAAAATTAATGTAGAATTAGGTTTTTACTAACTTTAAATCAAATTTATTTTATTTCTTTAAATATCCAAAAATCCAAAAAAATATCTTTATTAATTAATTAGTTTATTTATTTAATTAACTTAAATTAATTTCTTTTAATTCAAGAATAAACAAAAAAAAAGCTTTCTTTCAAAAAAGGGTCAAAACCCTAAAAAATATTCGCATCCGATTTAACTTTCCGCACGCGATCTATTTTACCATATTGATGTAACTGTTTCTCGGAATGTAATAGCTTTTAATTAGGACTTTATTTTATCGCTTTATTTTATTTTCCGCATTTAATTTCAAGGGTTGTTTTTGGCGATGTAAATACCCGACGCCTTGTAATAGTTTAGATTTAAATTCCGCAAATTTAATTTCCGCAACTCATAAACTGTTAGATGTTTGATAATAGGGAATGCATGACAAGATCGAATTTATGAACTTAAAATCAACATAGCTCACCCATGACATGTACAAAGATAAAATTAACCGAAATAACACACTCGCACATGAGCACTCTTAGGGTACACCTCAATTGGTTTCCTTCGTAACGTGGTCATTGAGTATAGGAAGTTTTAGAGGTCGCCCTCTTGTCCAAAGATCATAGTTTCCTCGAAACGGTTGCCTCGAAAAAATGATCTAAGACATTAGGGTTACCGCTAAGGCGTCCTAACATTGCTTTAGTGACCATACGTCCCTTAATCGAATTGACCCTAAAACTCCAACGACGATGCTACCTACTCCTCAATAGTGGGCTAGCATTGTCTAAAGGACATTAGCACAGTTTAATTCCCTTTTCGAGTAGGTAGATGGTTCTTAAGTACTTGCTCTCTCCAGAACAAAACAAAACTTTTCGCACTTACACTCCTTTCAAACAAAAACTCTTTTCAACCCCACAAACACAAAGAAAAGCAAATTTTGAAAACACTTTGAGCAAGTACCTAAGAGCCCGTCGATAACCACGGATAGAAAGGGTGATAACACCTTCCCTTTCTATAATCTACTCCCCGAACCCGTGAAATAATCTCGAAAAAGGAATTTTTCTGTGCTTTTTTCCATTCCTGTTGGATAAAATAAAAGACGCTGGCGACTCTTGCTTACCGCGACATTTTGCAAAAAAAAACGCAAAATGCAAACCAGCATTCCAAAAACAGTCAGTTCTCTCCCACCGCATCACAAGTAGCTACGTTGGTGTGGCACTTTAGATTGTACCGATATCCCTTGTGTTGGAGCGAGGAGAATATGGGTCATCTAAGGGGTCATTAAGCACCAACTGACCTTAGAACCTTTAAATTGACCAACTTGGCCATAGAACAGTAGCAGTATGCTACACTCATTGAGACTAAACTCTCGCGATGATTCCGACCGCAAGAAAAGGTTGCTAAACTGGAATTATGACCGATCGAGGGTAGTCAGTGATATTGAGATCCTCTAGAACCCGATTACTATTTTTAGGAAAGGTTTAAACCAACTGAACTGAAAGAGGGTAGTACCTAAGCTCCTTGCCAGCCTGAAATCTAAGGGCTCTCTGTGTGACTTGTGTGCCTTTACCATATTTGCTATTTGTGGATACTTGTGATGTGCTTTCTATCATGACATCATGACATCATAACATTTCATACATCTTGCATTGGACTATTTCAAAGACAGGAGGGATTCATCTTTATTTTGTTTTGTAGGTCATGATGCCTATGCGTAGGAATACCATCCGGATCAACTTTGTCCAGGTTCCCACTGTGCTTAAAGAATTGATTGTAAAGATGCCTGATACTACCTCCTTCATTAGAATACATGGGTATCTTCTCAGGTTGGTCACCTCCAAATTGGACGAACAGATGATGAGTGTTTTGGTCCAATTCTATGATTCGCTGTACCATTGCTTTACTTTCCAGGACTACCTGCTGGTCCCCACCTTAGAAGAGTTTTTTGATCTGCTCGGTATCTCCATTCTGGAGCAGACCCCGTTTACCGGTTGGGAGAAGACCCTTAGGCCGGAAGAGATTGCTTCAGCCCTTCATTTGACAAAGGATGAGGTAATGGCTAATTGGGAGACTAGAAGTGGAGCAAAGGGCTTTTTGACTAAGTTCTTGGTTGGTAAGGCTAACTATTTCTGGGATAATCTAGACTTCAAGGCATTCGAGGATATTCTGGCTCTTCTGATATACGGTTTGGTATTGTTTCAGAACTCTGACTCTTTTGTTGATGTGAATGCGGTGAAAATCTTCATCTCTCGTAATCCTGTACCCACTCTCTTGGGTGACATTCTTCATCAGCTCTATGCTCGTACCGCCCGGAACCGGGGAACCTTGATGTGATGTGCTCCGTTATTGGCGAGGTGGTTTATTTCGCACCTCCCCAAATCAGTGCTGAAGAATAAAGAAGGCATGGGCTGGGCCTATAGGGTTATGTATCTCTCTCATAATGACATCATTTGGACTCTTAAGGGTATGGACGAGGTGGCCGTTATTGATCGTTGTGGGGAGTACCCAAATGTTCAATTGATAGGAACCCATGGAGGAATTTCTTATAATCCATGCTTAGCCTTACGTCAGTTTGGGAGAGCCAGAAGAGAAGGACCTCATGAGCTGCTAATGCCTAGTATCATCTTTGATTTTCAAGGGGATAGCGACGAGAAATGTCGCAGATTCATAAGGGCTTGGGATAGAGTTCACAGATCTGATCCACATGAGCTGGGTCCAAAGACTTCCCTTCCAAGGGAGCCATATCTCAGATGGGTCTGCATCCGTGCCCAAAAGCTGGGTATGCCATATGAAGTCGTCCTGCCTATCATTGTTGAAGTTGCTAATGAAGATGGGGTTCTTCCAACCATCCTTCATCCTTACATGCCCACTGACATTGGGGCACTAAAAAGGTGTTGGATGCAGCTGAGAGAGGAACGGGATGCTTACCGAGAAAAGTTCAACGAGCAAGAGCATCCAGAGGTTGACTAGGCAGCTGGAGAACGAGCGGATTCTCAATGACTACGTCCGCACCGACAAGAAGAGACCATGGGAGCACTGATTGTCCTTTGATTATTTCCTTTCCTGTTTTTATTTACTTTTCAGTATCTCCTTTCTTGTAACGCCTTAAGGGCAATTTGTTGAACAATTTGAATTTTAAAGTTATCTAATAAAGTGTGTTTCATTTCTTGTTTACAAATTTGAATCTCCCGTTTGTCTTTGAAATCATGTAATACGCATTTCATCCCATGCACTTCATAACAGGTACCCATTACAGGTCTCTTATCTTCTTCGCTGTTTATTTAAGCACTCATCATGTCTGCTGAACCTTCAACTGAGCAAGCCATCAAGGCCCTGCAGGCCCAGAATGCCCAATTCCAAGAGCTGTTCATGAATCTAGCTAAGGGTCAGTAAGATTTGAAGACCCTGATTCTGAAAGAGAAGAAGAAGAAGAAGAAGAGGACAATCCTGTTTAACACAGGTCACAGGTTTGGGAACAGGCAACTGAATGAAGTTAATTTGACCACCTCATCTGGAGGGAAAGATAGTCAGGAAGAAAGGAGGGCTCCTAGCCCTGTGGTCTCTAACAACGAGACGGACTTCGACGAAGAGCAGTACCCTCCGGCTGAGGATAGATACAAACAACTGGAAGACCGGTTGAGTGCGATGGAAGTTCAGAAAGTGCTTGGTCTGGACTTTGGTGATCTGGGTCTATCATCTGGGGTAGTGATTCCCTACAAGTTCAAGGCACCAACCTTTGCTAAGTATGACAGAGTTTCTTGTCCGAAGCTGCACCTCTGGTCATATGTAAGGAAGATTCAGCCGTACACCGCTGATAAGAACCTATGGATCCACTTCTTTCAAGACAATCTCTCAGGGACTCAGCTTGAATGGTTTTATCAGTTAGACAGAGCCAGTATTCGCAGTTGGGAGGATTTGGCTACTTCTTTCTATAGGCAGTGCCAATACAATTTTGACCTCGCTCCCACGCGTACCCAACTCCAGGGTATGTCAATGGGAATGGGTGAAGGTGTTGTACCCCACAATTTGCCCTCCTCTCTTTTCCACAAGAAATCACAGCTTCAGGCTTTTCCTGATTTTTTCAGATTGGCTTAAGAATCGGTCAAACAGACTTTTCTCATCAGTCAGACAAAATTAGGGTTTCCATTCACTTTTGAATCAGTTCAAGCAGATTATTAGGGTTTTTAGTGATTTGGTTGAGTTTGGCTCATGGTTTGATCAGGCGGACGTTTCTTTGACAATAAATCAAGAATTAGGGTTTGCGCGCGCATTCTCAGAAGGAATTAATTCTACAGTTCTTTTCAATTGACTCTGGGACATGGGTTGAGGATTCTTATTGGAAGTTTGAAGTTTAGGTTTGATCAGTGAGATAAAGGACATGTGGACGATTGTTTGATTAACTGTGCAATGCTTTTGATTATTCGGAATGTCAGACGTTTATTGATTATTTATCATTTCTAAGTTAAAATTATTGGATATTTTCCAGTTATTATAATTCAAGAAATATAAATAATTAAATAAACAATTGAAGAGGAATTAAAAGAGAAATCTGACAAAAAAGATTTGTTTATTAATTTTGAATTGTTTTGTTACAGATATTATTTGAATACTGTAAATTTATTTACAGTTGTTTACATTAATATTATTACAAATGATTAAAATGAAATAAATCTATATCCTAAATGTCTTGAAATCTTCATCTTCTACTGCTGCTCCCCTTTGCTCAACTGATATTTATCTGCAAAGACAAAAAAGAAATAAATCAAACACAGATGAATTAAAAAGGCAGACAGATAATTAAAGCTCATCGTTAAAAGTGTTGGCCGGAATCAGCTTGTTCGCCCTCTCTGCAAATCACAAGAAGACTCTTGGTTCACAAAGAGGGAAAGAAAATGTTTGCAAGCATTGGAATTAATTAAATGTACAAGGCTGCATAATTTCAAATTTGCAAAGTGTCAACAAAAATGTCAAAATGGACAAACTGAATATGCCAAACAAATTACAAAGTCTAAACTGAACTGCACATATGCAAACTGAAAAAAATGCCTAACCAAGTCCAAAATGTCAACCAAACTGTCCAAAAGTTGTCAAAACTGTCCAAAGAAGATATCAAAGAAAGGCAGAAAATCTTGAAAAAAGAAGAAAGTACACAGAGCAAAGCTAACAATGCAAGCAACATATTTCAAATTCTTCATCATTTCCCAGCCAAGCACTTTTTCAGAGTAAGTACAGTCTAAAGCAATAAAAAATGTTTTTCATCTGTGGAGAGAGAAAGAGAGAGAGAAGTAGAAAGGCTTACAGTTTTGCAGGCTTAAGGCTTCAGGAGATATAAAAAAACATATCAGAACACTGTAAAAAGGGGGCAGAACCACATAGAAAAATACAGACCACAAAACTGTAACATAGCAAAAAAATCACAGCAAGCCTGTAGCCTCAAACCAGAAGCAAACTGATAAGCCTTTGAAGCCTGCATAAACCTGTAACCACAATAAGCCTTCAACAAACCACCAAGCTTACAAACTGCCTCCAAAACAAACTCAGTATCAAAACCTGCATATCAACCTGCTTGCCTCAAGTATTCAAGCCAAGCACAAGCCCTGAAGCCTGCTCTAACTACCTTAAGCCAGTATAAAACCAAACTACCTTCTCAAGCCTAAGCAAGTCAAAACTGTCTTCAAGCCAAACATGGCCCAAAAACTTGTTACAGATACAAGCCAATAGGCCTGTAACCTCAAGCCCTGTATAGCCTAAAAAACTTGTTACAACTTCAATCCAACAAAACATACAAAAACCAGAAAAACCTTGAAGCCTGTAACCTCAAGCCATACAAACCTGAACCACTCAATGTCTAAGCCTGCATAGCCTTCAAACTTACAAACTGAAGCAAGTCCAAACATCAAAAATCAGCAGCAAGCAACACTCTCAGATAGCATCATCATTGAGAGGAAAACTCAGAAACAATAACAACCCTCTAATCATCATACAATATCCAAACATCCAGATATCCAAACAACCAAAATACATGCCTCAGAACTAGCTTCCTCATAGGCAAAGAACAACAAAGTTCATCAAAAGTCAGAGTCAAACAAATCCAAGCATCTCAGATTCAAACATAATCATCATTGACAAAGCCAACACAACATCAAGAGAGGAAAAGCTATTCAGAAGTGAAATAATAGCAAACAGGCATCTCAGATTCAAATCAAGCTCATCGCAGAAGCAAGCAAGCAAACAGAAGAAGGAGAGAGAGCTAAAGGTAGGGTTTTCAGATATTCATCATAAAACCACAAAAGCAAGATACGAGGTTACCAGAGCAATCTAGCAACACTACTCCCTCCGCCTCCGGCCGCCTAAGACGCCTCCAGTCCTCCTCCGTCTCCTCTCCAAAGGTATAATTTCTCCTTCCCTTTTCTTTAACACCTCACAGAAACAAATAATAACATAAAGATCAAAACAAGGAAAAGTTTAATCATGCAAATCCGAAAACCCTAAAGCATAAAAAAGGGGAAATCGTTACCTTTTCTGGTCGCTGCTTTGCTTAACCATGGAGGGAGAAGGAGTTAAAGGTGGCGCCTAGTAGCCATAGGTGGAGAGGGGTTCATTCATAGGCCATGGTTTGAGAAAGTGAAGAGGACGAAGAAGAAGATGGAAGCGGCGCCTCTGTGAAACCGTAACCCTAATCTGAGTAACAACAATTCAAACCCTAAACAATTATCAAACGCATGGGCCTGCCTCTGGAACAATTGCCTAAAGCCCAATGTTTCCTGGCGCCTTACCCCCTTTTACTTAAATCTGTTGTTTTTTTGTTGCTTGGGCCTGCCCCTTTGTATTAACACACTAAAGCCCACTCCTTTTTTTTTTACAAACTGATTCCTTTTTTTATTATCACATTATTCCCTTTCTTTTTATATAATTTATTTTGATAAAAAAGACAATATATTATTTTTGTACAAAACTTTTCTTAAATGTTTACTACATATTTTACAAAAATATATAAATAATAGCTTTCTTTTATTAAGTTAAAATATTTTTTAAGAACTTCTTGTACATAAAAATATTAACTAAAATACATAAACATTAATTTTCTTTAACTTAAATTAAATACTTTTTCTTTAAAACCCTTTTGTTTATATAACATTAACTAAAATGTATAAATGTTAGTTCTCTCTAAACTTAAAACATTTTTCTTTTCTTTTCACTAAAACATTTGTTTATACATAATCAACAAAAACCCAAAGATAAATAAAATACTTAATAATATATTAGGTTAACATTTTGCATCACTTGTAAATAATCGCATACACTTTCACAAATACTTTTCATACATTGCTTTTATTCTTATACATTGCTACATTTTACATTGAAAATGCGATTCGGTTG
The DNA here is from genome assembly GCA_948472305.1 of Vicia faba. Classification (NCBI taxonomy): domain Eukaryota; kingdom Viridiplantae; phylum Streptophyta; class Magnoliopsida; order Fabales; family Fabaceae; genus Vicia; species Vicia faba. The sequence goes on along the minus strand of OX451735.1, from coordinate 1,554,351,388 downwards.
TAAATATTATTCGGACACTACTCTCCTGATAAGACTCATCCCCATTTGTAAACATTTGTACCCCCATCCCCAGATACTTATTTGTAATAGCTTAGACTTTAAATTCCCGCAATTTATCGCTTTCTATATACTGTATAGTAATTAGGGTTTGTATGCGAAGATTCAAAATCAACCGCTAGATAACCTAATACAAAGACAAATGCATGACAATCAATACACAATACACACTTGCACCCCTAGGGTAATCCCGCTTGTTGCCTTCAAAAATGGGCCATGCTTGCATGTTGAGTTTCTTTGGCAATACAAAACAAATCAAATGATCATAGTCCCTCGATGACGCTTTCGAAGTTGCCTAAAAAATAATCAAGTCCCTTAAAGGAAAATTGCCAAAGACGCTTGGCACCATTGCATTCATGGTCTAAACGATGACCCGCGCCCGTCCCGTTAACATCTTAACACAAGATTGTCCACCAAATACAATGGTGAAATAACACTGTTAAAAGGGTTAAAACATAGGAATGATCTTTGAGAAATTTAGGGGTAGACAACTCTTAGTTACTTGATCAAACTTACAAAACACACTTGCCTACATTAAAAACACACTCCATAACACAACTTTCAAAACAACTTTCAAAAACATTGAAACATCTTTTCAAAAAGACACACACCTTTGTAAAACATTCGAGTAAAGAATTATTACAACGGCTGCCTAGACAAGGCATCTTTTTCAAAACATTTTCAAAACCACACACATACAAACACCATTTCACACAATTGAAAATCAAAGGCAAGTGATCTAAAACGAGTAACTAAGAGCCCATGGATAACCATGGATGAAAAGGGTGCTAGCACCTTCCCTTTTCATAATCTACCCCCCGAACCCACGAAAACATCTCAAAGGTTTTTCCTGTGCTTTTTAACCTTTCCTTTAGGATAAAATAAAAAGTCGGTGGCGACTCTTGCTAAACCGAACAAGTGCAAATACAAACGCAAAACCTCTAGTCAGTTCTCCCACCGTATCACAGAACTGGCGACTCTGCTGGGGATTATTTCTAAAAGTGGGGTTACCTTAGGGTTTTTAGATCACCTTTACATAATTGCTTTGATTGCTTTACTTTTTGGGTTCCTTGCACAGTCAAAAACCCTAATTGCTCAGCAATCAACTGCAGGGGCAAAATGGTCATTTGACAGTCAAAAGTCAAAAAATTTGCTCAACATCTTATTTTGAAGCCACAAACATCATTTGATCAATTCTTCATCATGATTCTCAAAGCATGGCTCAAAAAGTCTCAAGATGCAAAAGTTTCTATATTTGGACAGCTGAAAAAGTCAACTGCAAATTGACCAGGGCATAACTTCCACATGGTTTATCAGAAAAATTCCATCCAAAGCTCATTTTGAAGAGAATGACATTTCCTACAACTCCTCTTCACACTTCAAGTCCAAGAAATGCTCTCACAAAAAGATATCAATCTCAACATTATAGGTCATTTTCAAAAGTCAACAAAAAGGCACTTTAAGTCAAAGACCATAACTTGATATTGGTAAATCAAAATGACATGGGACCAAAGACATTGGTTAGAGGACTTCAATACCTTTCCAAAATGTCCAAGAACATGATCAAAGCTTAAAAATTGAGCAAGATATGCCTTGTGGAAGTTGGAAAATTTTGGGAATTTTGAAAAGTCAACTTTGCTTCAAATGCCTCAAAATTGCTAATGGGCCACAATTTCTTCCAAGAATCATCACCCAAAAGCTATGCACGACCCATTGACCCAAAGGGGAGTTACTTTCTTATTTTTAATTAATTAATTGAGTTTATTATCCTATTAATTCATTTAATTAAAACTAAATATAAGAAAAATGCTAAAACATATTTTCCAAATCCTTTTGTGCAGCATATTCTCTCATTAAGGCCTCAATATCTCGTGCATACTCAAAAAGGCAAGAATCTCCCATGATTGGCAATGTTTTGATGGAAAAAAGATTGAAAAAGATCATGGAAAATCATAAATTTGAAAAGCATTAAAACATGGATTTTGGACTTGTTTTGTTAACCTAAATCATTCCTCATACATAAACAAACACAACCCTAGTCAAAAGAACAAGCAAGCTGCGCTGAAGCCTCAAGAACACTTTGCACTTTTCTCTCAAAAATTTCAAAAAACTGAAAACACACATAGAGTACGTTTCAAAGCAAAAGAACTATTCCATTGCACTCCTGACACATCCAGGAAGCCATTCCAATCAAATTCAACCCTCCATACGCAAGGAATCGGTATAACGAAATCTGGTTTTCTTTGAAAATTTTCATATTCGTGTTTCATTATTCATGCAGTATTTTTGATTTTTAATCATGGATTTGGACTAATGTGTGTATTCTGAAGCTGATAGTATGCTTTAATTGAATTAATAAGGCCTGTATGAGAATCTGCCATGGAAATTTTCTAGGGTTTCAGAGCTCTAATTTTGGGGCTTTGCACATTTGGAATAATTGGACCATAAGACCTATACCAATGAAATCAGGACCTTCAAACAAGTAGAAGCCAACCATCGCGCCCTTTTTCTTTTGCACTATATGCTAATCGCTATTATTGTACACTGTAGTTAGTGGGGGTTTAAAACCCCCGCTATTTGATTTCTTTTACAGGCAGAAAGAAGAAGATGATGCAGGCGTGGCTAAACGTGGTTGGTTGATTTGAAGCTTGGCGCGTTTTTTTTATTATTACAGCCACTAGCGCTTTTTCACATATGTTGATTATTGTCCATTATACATAAAAACAAACGCGCTTGGCTTGGTGGTTGATGTGTTGTCACGCAGGCAATGGGACCTGGGTTCGATTCCCAGGTCCCTCACTTCTCCAATATTATTTTGCTCAATATATTTCTGTGCAGTACACTCTCAAGGGAACATCATACAACCTCACCATCTAGCTTGCCACGCGCCTGGAAATTCCAATCTGAAGGCCACCAAAGAGGCTCATCATGCACGCTCAGTCAACCACCAATACACAATCCCAGAAAAGTCAAACAGGCCTTGATTGAAGTGGGCCAAAATGCTTCCCATAAACCTCCAAAAGGGCCTGAATACCCCCCCATGTTTGCATTTTCTTTCTTTCTTTTTGTTCTTTTCTTTTATTTATTTTAATCATGCTAATTATTTTATTTAATTCCATAAAATTAATTTCCATAAAACACAAAAAAACAGAAAATCATAAAACAAAAAATATATTTTATTAATATTAATTTCTATTAATTTTGTAAATAAATTTAATGATCAATTTAGTTTTAACTTAGGGTTTTAATTTTAATTTACTTCTTAATAACTAAAAAACATAAAAATTAGGGTTTCTAGCATTTTTACTCTTTTTCTCAATAATTAAATTTTTCTTCTTATTATTATTAATAATTAATTATTTTGTAAATAAACTTGTCATTAAATAATTAGGTTAAATTAGGTCAAACTTAAACATTTTTCTTTAATAAATTAAAAACAATTTAGAACTAGGGTTTTATTTAACTTTTAATCCCAATTAATTCTCTCTAATTTCATAAATATAAAAAACATAAAAAATAAGTTCTTTTCTTTATTTAATTATTAGTTAATTTCTTAATTTCAATATTTATTTTCCTTAAAGGGTCCAACGCCCTCGCACCCTCGATTCTAAATTCTTTTCGCGCATTTATTTTTATTTCTTTTATGAATGTAATGTATTTGCCCCAAGGCCTTGTAATAGATAATTAGGACATTTACTTTCCGCATTTTATTTATTCAAATCGGGTCTTTGTTTAATTTGGCGATGTAGACCCGCGCCTTGTAATAGCGTAGGACCTTTATTTTCCGCATTTTAATTTCCGCACCTTTAAATTGCTAACGATCACATGAAAGAATGTATGCCCAAATAAAATCAAAGCGTAGATCACCAATGCATGACAAGACAAATAATAACTGAAAATGACACACAATTCACACACCACTCTTAGGGTACGCCTCACTGTTGCATTGCCCCTCGAAACGTGGTCGTCGAGTATAGGACGTTTTAGTAAGTCCTCATGTCCATGAACATGGCATGGGGGTAGCTTCTAAGGTGTCCTACTATTGCTCTGGTGACCACATTGTCCCTAAACTCGAATTGACCCGAACACCTCCAATGGTGGTGCCGCCTACCTCTCAATGGTGGGATGGCACTACCTTAAGGACACTTACACAGACTAATTCCTTATGGTAGGTAGATGACTCATAGATACTTGCTCTAATTCAAAACAAATCAAAAACTTCTTTTCACACCGACACTTTTCAAAAAGCTTTCAAAAACAACTTTTCAAACACTCTTGAGGACTGATACAAGAGTCGAACTGAAATTTTAAACGAAACTTTTTTTCAAACCCACTCACACTTTGAAAAGCAAACATCTTTGAAAACACAAATGAGCAAGTATCTAAGAGCCCATGGATAACCATGGATAGAAAGGGTGCTAACACCTTCCCTTTCTATAAATCTACCTCCCGAACCGAGAGCATATCTCATAAGGAATTTTTCTGTGCTTTTGTCCTTTCCTTATTGGAGAAAATAAAAGACGGTGGCGACTCTTGCTTCCGTGACATTTCGCGAACCAGCGTTAAACAGTCAGTTCCAGATCCACCGATCACAGAACTGGCGACTCTGCTGGGGAATTATTATAAAGTGAGGTGTACCTTAGGATAGTTCATAACTGTGTTTTCAATTGCTTTGACTTGTTTGCTTTATCATTGTGGGACTGTCTTGGGAGTTACATAGATCCTAACCCGGATCTGGGGATACCTTGTTTAGGTAGCATAAGCTGTGAGGGACCTGTCCGACGTAGACCGACATGGGTGAAGCAGTGGCTACGTTGGTGTGGCGCCTTGGTCTGTACCGATATCCCTTGTGTTGCAACGAGGAGAATATGGGTCTTCTGAGGAGTCATTAAGCACCAACAGACCTTAGAACCTTAAATGACACAACTTGGCCAATAGAACAGTAGCAGTATGCTACGCCCATTGAGGCTAAACTCTCGTGATGGTTCTGGCCGCAAGAAAAGATTGCGATGCTGGAGTTAAGACCGATTGAGGGTAGTCAATGATATTGGGATCCTCTAAGAACCTGGTTACTTTTGATAGGACAGGTATGAACCAACAAACTGAAAGAGGGTAATACCCAGACCTCATGCTGGCCTAAACTCTAAGGGCTTGTCTTGTGTGACTTGTGTGCCTTACATGTGTGCCTTTGTAAATATTTGTGGTGTGCTTTATCATAACATCATGCCATCATGAGCATTGCATGCATCCTGCATAAGGACTGACCATTTCAAAGACAAGAGGGTTTCACCTTTGCTCTGTTTTGTAGGACATCATGATGCCTATGCGAAGGAATACTATCCAGTTCAACTTTGTTCACCCACCTGAGTTGCTTGAAGAGTTGGTTAGTAGAATTCCAAATACTACATCCTTCATCCAGAGGCATGGTTCTCTTCTCAGTTTAGTCACTGCAAAGCGGGATCAACAGTTGATGAGTGTCCTGACCCAGTTCTATGACCCTCTGTACCAGTGCTTCACCTTTCAAGACTTCCAGCTGGTCCCTACCCTGGAAGAGTTCTCTGATTTGCTTGGTATCCCTATCTTGGATCAGACTCCCTTCACTGGTTGGGAAAAGACTCTTAGGCTTGAGGAGGTTGCTGCATCTCTTCCCTTGACCCACCAAGAAGTAATGGACAACTGGGTGACTAGAAGCGGAGTTAAGGGTTTCTAGGCCAAGTTTCTGATTGGTAAAGCTAACAGTTTCTGGAATGACTTGGACTTTAGGGCATATTAAGACATCTTGGCTCTCTTAATCTATAGGCTAGTCTTGTTTCCTAATCCTGACAACTTCATCAATGTCACTGCCATAAGGATCTTCATGTCTCAGAATCCTGTGCCCACTCTCTTGGGTGACATCCTGCAACAACTTTATGCTCGTACTGCCCGAAGAAGAGGAACTCTATGGTGTTATATCCCTTTGTTGGTGAGGTGGTTTATTTTGCACCTCCCTAAGTTCGTGCTGAAGAACCAAGAAGGAAGAGGTCGGGCTCATAGGTTAATGTATCTCACTGATAAGGACATCATTTGGACTTTCAGAGGTTTGGATGAGATAGCTGTTATTGATTGTTGCGGAGAATACCCTAATGTTCCTTTGATTGGTACTCAAGGAGGAATATCTTACAATCCATGTCTAGCGCTCTGTCAGTTTGGAAGGGCCAGAAGAGCAGGGCCTCATGAGATGTTGGTGTCTCACATCAGTTTTGAGTTTCAGGTGGATAGTGACGAGCTGCGTCGTAGGTTCATCAAGGCTTGGGACAGAGTTCATAAAGCTGACCCACAAGAGTTGGGGCCAAAGACTTCTCTACCTATGGAAGCCTACTACAAATGGGTTCGCATCCGTGCTCAGAAGTTAGGTATGCCATACGAAGCTGTCAGACCCGTCATTCTTGAGTATCCTGACAAAGATGGGGCTCCCCCAACTGTCCTCCCTCCTCAGATACCTACTGATTATGAGACATTAAAGAGGTCTTGGTCACAACTGCGAGAAGAACGGGATTCTTATCGGGAAAAGTACAACGAATAGGAACTGAAGATCCAGAAGCCGACAAAGCAGTTGGAGAATGAGCGGGCTCTGAATGACTACATCCGTACTGAGAAGAGGAGACCCTGGGATCAATGAGGAGCTCTGGATGTTCTTTTACAGTTTTATTTCCCTTTTCAGTATTTCCATTTTATGTAACGCCTAAGGGCAACCTGTTGAACAATTTAAATTTCAAAGTTGAATCTAATGAAGTGTGTTCCTTTTTGTTTACAAAGTTGATTCCCGATTGTCTTTGAAAACATAAATCATACGCATTCCATTCATCATGTGCATAGCAGGTATTCTTCTTTTCAGGTTGCTTACTGTTCTTCGCTGTTTCTTTCAGCATCATGAACCCTGAATCATCAACCGAGATGTCTATCAAGGCCCTTCAGGCACAGAACACACAATTTCAGGAGTTGATCATGGGTTTGGCTCAAGGTCAAGAAGAGCTGAAGGCTTTGCTCTTGAAGAAGGAGAAGAAGAAGAAGAGAACTGTTCTTTTTAACTCAGGCCAGAGATTTGGTAACACACTACAGAATGAGGAAGCTGGTTCTTCTGTAGGCAAAGACAGTCCCCAGGGGGGAAAGGCTCCAAGTCCGGTAGTCTCTGACAACGAGACTGATTTTAATGAGGAACAGTATCCTCCGGCTGAAGACCGGTACAAGCAGTTAGAAGACCGTCTGAACGCCATGGAGATCCAACAAGTGCCTGGGCTGGATTTCGGAGACTTGGGCTTATCTACTGGTGTGATCATTCCTCACAAGTTTAAGGCACCATCTTTCACCAAGTATGACGGGGCGTCTTGCCCCAAGCTACACCTCAGATCTTATGTGCGGAAGATTCAGCCGTACACAGTGGACAAGAACTTGTGGATCCATTTCTTCCAGGAGAGTCTTTCAGGGACTCATCTCGAATGGTTCTATCAGCTGGATGGAACCAAGGTTCGTAACTGGGAGGAGTTGGCTACTGCTTTTTACAAGCAGTATCAATATAATGCCGACCTTGCTCCTACACGTACCCAACTCCAGGGTATGTCGCTAGGATCAAGCGAAGGATTTAAAGAGTATGCGCAGAAGTGGAGGGATCTGGCTGGCAGGGTGCAGCCTCCGTTAACAGACCGTGAATTGGTGGATATGTTCTTGGGGACCCTTTCCGGGCCATTCTTCAATCATCTTATCGGTAATTCGTCTGCAGGGTTTACTGACCTTATTCTGACTGGGGAAAGGATATAGGCTGGTATGAAGTCCGGTAAAATTCAGAAAGGGGCATCTTCAAGTGCTGAGAAGAAACCTTTTAAGAAGGAGGCCAGTGCTGTGTATGGGCCTAGAAGGCAAGACAAACCAGAGCGCCGCCAAGCTGTCAACGCGGTGATGATTGCTAAACCTGCTGCCGCTCCTCGGCCACTTAATCAACCAAGGGCTGAAAGACCCAGAAGAGAGTTCACTCGGTTGAGTATGACCTTGTCTCAAATCTTGCCACAGCTACTATCAACCAACTTGGTGACTGTCCGAGAGGCTCCAAAGGTTGTGAATACTGCATCCCCCAAGTATAATCCAAATGACCACTGTGCTTATCACTCCGATAGCCCGGGGCATTCTACTGATGACTGTTGGGCCTTGAGAAACAAGGTACAGGACCTTATTCATGCAAAGGAGGTACAGTTTGAGGCACCTGAGAAGCCCAATGTAGTGACAGCTCCCCTGCCTGCTCATGGAGTGAATGCTATCAGGGATGATGACGAGGTGGAAGAATCTGAGTTCGACAGCTGGATTTATCCGACGGCCGACAGTGGACCTAGCAATTGGACTGCAAAGGACAGCCTACCTGTTACTTTCGTTACGCAGTAATGAATTCCTTTGTTTTTGTTATTTGTAATAAACAATGAATTGAAACTCTATGGCCCGGTGTCTTACCCGGGGCACCATGGCTTCATTTGTGAGGGCATATTAATTGTCATTTCATATATCATGAATAAAGACCTTTGACGTTTTCTCACATTTCAAATCTTATGCTCCTTTTCTTTCTTTCCTTTCTTTATATATTGCAAAACAGTTGTATTTACACACACTCACTCATACAGGTTTCAATCCACTCTGGATCTCACTGGTAACGACTTTGCTGCTGCCAGTTATGACTTTGAAAATCCGATCAACTTAGCCGAAGACGAAGGTGAAGATGATTGCGAAGTGCCTGGCGAGCTTGCAAGGCTGTTACTCCAGGAAGAAAGGGCAATTCAACCACACGAAGAGCCGGTGGAAACAATAAATCTGGGTACTGATGCAGATAAAAAGGAAGTCAAAATTGGTGTAAACCTAGAGCTCAGCGTGAAGCAACGGTTGACTCAGATGTTACATGACTACATGGAAATATTTGCCTGGTCTTACGAAGACATGCCTGGGTTGGATATTGACATTGTGGTCCATCACTTGCCTACCAAGGAAGACTCCCCTCCGGTTAAGCAAAAGGTCCGTCGTATGCGTCCAGAGATGTCTGAGAAGATCAAAGCTGAGGTTATGAAGCAATTCAATGCCGGGTTTCTTGCAGTGACTTCTTACCCTCAGTGGGTTGCCAATGTGGTGCCGGTACCAAAAAAGGATGGTGAGGTCAGAATGTGTGTCGATTACATGGATCTGAACAGGGCCAGCCCCAAGGATGACTTCCCCCTACCTCACATTGATGTCCTGGTTGACAATACTGCTCAGCACAAGGTGTTCTCTTTCATGGATGGTTTTTCAGGTTATAATAAGATCAAGATGGCTCCTGAAGACATGGAAAAGACTACCTTTGTTACTCAGTGGGGCAGCTTCTGTTACAAGGTCATGCCATTCGGATTGAAACATGCAGGGGCAACCTACCAACATGCCATGGTCGCTTTATTTCATGACATGATCCATCATGAGATTGAAGTGTATGTCGACGACATGATTGCAAGGTCCCAAACTGAGGAAGAACACCTTGATCATCTGCAGAAATTGTTTGACCGTCTGAAGTTGTACAAGCTGAGGTTGAACCCGAACAAGTGCACCTTCGGGGTAAGATCTGGAAAGTTGCTAGGCTTCGTCGTAAGTGATAAGGGTATTCAAGTGGACCCTGCCAAGGTTAAAGCCATTCAAGAGATGCCAGTTCCTAAGACAGAGAAAGAAGTCATAGGCTTTCTAGGACGTCTGAACTACATTGCCCGATTCATCTCGCACCTAACTGCTACCTGTGAGCCAATCTTCAAGCTGCTGAAGAAAGATCAGGTAGTACGTTGGAATGATGAATGTCAGGCCGCCTTTGACAGAATCAAGGAGTATCTCCAAGAACCACCCATTCTTATGCCACCGGTTGAAGGGAGACCTCTGATACTATACCTGACAGTACTTGACAACTCAACGGGGTGTGTGCTGGGGCAGCATGACGAGTCTGGCCGAAAAGAGCACGCCATTTATTACCTTAGCAAAAAGTTTACCGACTGTGAGACCCGATACTCACTGCTCGAGAAAACTTGCTGCGCTTTGGTATGGGCTGCTCTCCGGCTGAGACAGTATATGCTGACTCACACTACCTTGTTGATCTCAAAGATGGATTTGATAAAGTACATATTTGAAAAGCCTGCTCTGTCTGGGAGAATAGCAAGATGGAAAATGATCTTGACAGAATACGACATCCAGTACACAACTCAGAAAGCCATCAAAGGAAGTGTATTGGCAGACCACTTGGCACATCAGGCAGTAGACGACTATCAGTCAATGAACTTCGAGTTTCCAAACGAGAGTGTCATGATAGTGACTGATTGTGAAGTACCTGGACCGGATGAAGGACCTGAGGAAGGATCCTGATGGTCTATGCACTTTGACGGAGCATCCAACGCTTTGGGTAACGGTGGCGTTGTGATCATATCCCCTCAAGGCACTCATACTCCACTCACTGACCGGCTATGTTTCAACTGCACCAACAACATGGCGGAGTATGATGCATGCATAATGGGTCTTCAAGCTGCAATTGATTTAAGGATCAAGTTTCTGAGTGTCTTCGGAGATTCCGCTCTCGTGATCAATCAGATCAAAGGCGAGTGGGATACGAAACATCCGAATCTTATTCCTTACAAAGAATGTGTGTTGACCTTTATCCCCCACTTCACAGAGATAACCTTTGAACATTTTCCGAGAGAGGAGAATCAGCTGGCGGACGCGTTAGCTACGATGTCTTCCATGTTCAAAGTCAAATGGGATAATGAGGCTCCCCGGGTCATCATCTGGAAACTGGACGAACCGGCATACTGTTGTGATCTTGAGACTGAGGAAGTGACTGAGAAGCCTTGGTACCATGAGGTGAAGAAGTATTTGGAAGCTCAGGAATATCCTGAAGGTGCATCTGTCAACGACAAGAAGTTGCTGAGAAGGTTCGCTGCAAAGTTCTTTCTTAGCAATAGCGTCCTGTACAAGCGAAACCATGATTCGACCTTACTGCGTTATGTGGATAAAACTGAAGCAGAAAGGATCATGGCGGAGCTACACGAAGGTACTTTCGGAACGAATTCCAGTGGACACACTATGGCAAAGAAAATCCTTCGGGCAGGATATTACTGGTCCACAATGGAAGCCGACTGCTACCAACATTCTCGGACATGTCACAAATGCCAGATTTATGCAGATAAGGTGCATGTTCCTCCAGTCCCTCAGAATATCCTGACTACACCTTGGCCTTTTGCAATGTGGGGCATTGATATGATCGGTGAGATTAAACCTACGGCATCCAACGGGCATCGCTTCATCCTGGTAGCGATTGATTACTTCACAAAGTGGGTTGAAGCAGTTTCTTACGCCACTGTAACCAAGAACGTTGTGGCACGGTTCATTCGGCATAACTTGATCTGTCGATACGGCGTCCCAGAAAGGATCATTACAGACAAAGGTACCAACCTTAATAACAAGATGATCACTGAGCTCTACGAGCAGTTTAAGATACAGCACCACAACTCTTCTCCTTACCGGCCGAAGATGAATGGGGCTGTAGAAGCAGCGAATAAGAATATCAAGAAAATTGTGCAGAAGATGACAGTGACCTATAAAGATTGGCACGAGATGTTACCGTTTGCTCTACACGGGTACCGTACCTTAGCAAGGACGTCAACCGGGGCAACTCCTTTCTCCTTGGTCTACGGCATGGAGGCAGTCTTACCGATCGAAGTGAAAATACCCTCTCTCCGGATAATGAAGGGTGCAGATCTGAGTGAAGATGATTGGATCCAGACACGACTTGATCAGCTAAATCTAATTGACAAAAAGAGACTCACTGCTATTTGTCATGGTCAGACGTACCAAAAACGGATGATCAGGGCATTTAACAAAAAAGTCAGACCACAAGAATATCAAGTTGGGGATCTGGTAATCAAACGCATCATCCTTCCTCAGAGTGATCCAAGGGGAAAATGGACCCCTACGTACGAAGGGACATTTGTGGTTAAACATGTGTTCTCAGGAGGAGCCATGATTTTTACTACCATGGACGGTGACGACCTTCCTCACCCCGCCAATGCAGACATAGTAAAAAGATACTACGCATAATAAAGACCCGCTAGGTTGACATACCTAGGCAAAAATTAGGGCTTCCCGGCGAACCAAAAGGGTTCGGGCAAAATGAAGGGATGAAATGAAAAAATCTGTACACCCGGCAAGTCGAAAACCTGAAAAGGCGGCTTGGGCAAAAATGGGTATCCCGGTGGACTGAAAACCCGAAAGGGCGGTCCAGGCAAAAGTTAGGGATAAAGCGTAATACTATGTCTCATTGGATCACCTTGCATCCAGAATCCGGCATCAACTACCAAGTTCAGACGGCATTGATCAATCAGCTTCATCTTCAACTAGGTCATCAAGTGATGAGACGCTCGAAGATATAAAGGCAATAGCAGAGTTGGAACCCAGTGGGATTATTCTTTTCACATAGCTGTTTTGTTTTCCCTTTTGTACAAATTGTATAAACTCTTTTGTTCGGCGGCATCCTCTTACTGGGACGTCAGCCTCTTGTACATAAACGCCTATTTTACAGGCAAATTCAAAAATCAATACAAATACACTTTTTAGACAAATTGCCAATTGTTTTTCCTTTTTCTGTTTTGTTTTGCGAAGAACGTCCAAGGTTCAATTTGTGATATATGCATTTGACAATAATTGCTAACTCATAAATATTTGCATACGAAACAAAGGATTAATTACAGGTAACATTAGAAACAGGGGAAATAATATTTGTCTAAACGGTCTAATTGATCTGTCCACCAAGGTACCAAGGTAAGTTCAGTTGAAGAACATAGCCAAGATATCTTAAATTCCCCAGAGAGCGAGTCAGCAAGTCAATACACTCTCCCCAAGCAGAGTTATCCTGTCATCCTTAAGGAAGTTGGGTATCCTCCAGCGGATCCCAACATTCCCCAGCGCAATATACGAACATTCTTAACAAGCATCCCCGGCAGTCTTGATCTAAGATTGTTCCCCGGCGGTATACTAGACATTCAGCGGAGCCACTTCCCCAATATATCTCAAAGATTTCCCCAGGAGAGTCCAGTCTGAATATTTCCCCAGGAAAGTTTGAATCCATCTTCCCAGCACGAAGCTTATCCCCAGTAGATTCTGGAAGCTTATCCCTCGCAGAGCACGAACGCGTCCCCCGACTTTATTCTAAGGTTATTTCCCTACCAGGGTATAACTGGGTTATCCTCAGCCAAAAGCCACGGAAAGACTGTCCTCGGTGAAGTCTTCTTACTCCCCAGCGAAGTCTATTAACACTTCCAACATAACAACGGTATCCCCAGCGAAGTTACCATCAACATCCCAGCAAAGTACCTCTCTCCCCATAGAGTATTGTTCCCCAGCAAGGTAGCTAGAGTAATTCTTCCCCGCAGAGTAATCCATTCGCCAAGTATATTCCCCAACGGAGTCATCTTCTCCTATCGGTATTCTTGCAACTATCATCCCCAGCGGGAACAAAGCACTATTCTCCAACATCAGCCCAGGATGTGACTTCCCGGCACCCGTCAAGGATTTACTTTCCTAGACAAAAACATACATTCATAAACATCGCATTTCCATACATTATAGCATGCATATACGCATCATATCTTACAATCTCATTTATGTTGAGAACATCATTGCTTGATCCATATCATGCATTGCATATGACTGACCTTTACCTTTCAGGAAAGATCCAATTAAGTTCTCAGCTATGTCCAAGACCTCCTCTGGTTCAGCTAAATCGATTCCTAAAGATTTCTCTGATTCTTATCCAGTTGAAGTTATTTCAAGACTTTCATCTGGTTCAGTTAAATCGACCCTAAGATTTTTCTGATTCTTACCCAGTCAAATATATTCCAAGACTTTCGTCTGGTTCAGTCAAATCGATTCTAAGATTTTTCTGATTCTTATCCAGTCAAAGCTAATCCAAGACCTTCTCTGGTTCAGTCAGATCGACCCTAAGATCTCCCTGATTCTTATCCAGTTGAAGTTATTTCAAGACCTTGCCTAGTTCAGTTAAATCGACTCCTAAAGATTTTTCTGATGCCGATCCAGTCAAAGGCCTTCTCTGGTTCAGTCAGATCGACCCTAAGATCTCCCTGATGCTTATTCCAGTTGAAGATTCGAAGACCTTGCCTGGTTCAGTCAAATCGACTCTAAGATTTTTCTGATTCTTATCCAGTCAAAGTTAATCCAAGGCCTTCTCTGGTTCAGTCAGATCGACCCTAAGATCTCCCTGATGCTTATTCTAGTTGAAGATTCCAAGACCTTGCCTGGTTCAGTTAAATCGACTCCTAAAGATTTTCCTGATTCTTATCCCGTCAAAGGCCTTCTCTGGTTCAGTCAGATCGACCCTAAGATCTCCCTGATTCTTATCCAGTTGAAGATTCCAAGATCTTGCCTAGTTCAGTTAAATCGACTCCTAAGATTTTTCTGATTCTTATCCAGTCAAAGTTAATCCAAGGCCTTCTCTGGTTCAGTCAGATCGACCCTAAGATCTCCCTGATGCTTATTCCAGTTGAAGATTCCAAGACCTTGCCTGGTTCAGTTAAATCGACTCCTAAAGATTTTTCTGATGCCGATCCAGTCAAAGGCCTTCTCTGGTTCAGTCAGATCGACCCTAAGATCTCCCTGATGCTTATTCCAGTTGAAGATTCCAAGACCTTGCCTGGTTCAGTCAAATCGACTCTAAGATTTTTTTGATTCTTATCCAGTCAAAGTTAATCCAAGGCCTTCTCTGGTTCAGTCAGATCGACCCTAAGATCTCCCTGATGCTTATTACAGTTGAAGATTCCAAGACCTTTCCTGGTTCAGTTAAATCGACTCCTAAAGATTTTCCCGATTCTTATCCCGTCAAAGGCCTTCTCTGGTTCAGTCAGATCGACCCTAAGATCTCCCTAATTCTTATCCAGTTGAAGATTCCAAGACCTTGCCTGGTTCAGTTAAATCGACTCCTAAAGATTTTCCTGATTCTTATCCCGTCAAAGGCCTTCTCTGGTTCAGTCAGATCGACCCTAAGATCTCCCTGATTCTTATTCCAGTTGAAGATTCCAAGACCTTGCCTGGTTCAGTTAAATCGACTCCTAAAGATTTTCCTGATTCTTATCCCGTCAAAGGCCTTCTCTGATCCATTTAAATCGATTCCTAAAGATTTTCCTGATGAAGACTCAGTAGAAGACATCCAGATTCTCTCACCGTTACTGTTGAGGTAGTAATCGTCCAAGATTCTCTCATCGTTACTGTTGAGGTAGTAATCGCCCCAGATTCTCTCATCGTTACTGTTGAGGTAGTAATCGCCCCAGGTTCTCTCATCGTTACTGTTGAGGTAGTAATCCCCCCAGGTTCTCTCATCGTTATTGTTGAGGTAGTAATCGCCCCAGGTTCTCTCATCGTTACTGTTGAGGTAGTAATCGCCCAAGGTTCTCTCACCGTCCCGTTGAGGTAGTAACCATCCCTGATTAATTCATCACCTTTTGAAGCTCCAGACTCGACTCCTGTATCTTGCCAGGGCACGTCTGAAGAGGTTGAAGATTTGATTCCTGTAACCAACCAGGGAGCGTCTATATAAAGAGTTTGAAGACCAACTCCTGTAACAGGCCAGGTAATCATTTTCTTTTTTTCAGGTACGCAAGTTCTCGCTAAGGAATCTCTTACGCGATCGATATCCAGATGGCATCTATAAGCCCATCCACCTATCCATCACCTCTCAACATGGCATCCGTAAGCCCATCTTCCTATCCATCAATCTCCAAATGGCATCTATAAGCCCATTCCCATCATCACACTGCTAACACGTGAGCGCAAATTTCTGGGCACTCTAGTGTTCAATCATCTTCCACCTTCGGATTACGAAAGGCACGTCAGCCAATCTACATCCTCAGGTCTAAGAAGATTGAACAGGGGCAACTGTTGTACCCCAAAATTTGCCCTCCCATATTCTTCAATATTTGCAAAGAGCATGCCTCAAAATCTCCCAAAGGTTGCACAGTCCAATTGCCTCCTAACAATCAAAAATTAGGGTTTTGGTCATGGCAAAGAAATTGGAGTTTTCAAGGGTCCAAACAAGTCCCACCTGCCTATAAACATTGTCAAGCATCCATATGCCAAATTTCAAGACTCACAGCATAAAATTGCACAGTCAAAAACCCTAATTGCTCAGCAGTCAACTGCAGGGGCAAAATGGTCATTTGACAGTCAAAAGTCAAAGTTTTTGGTCAACATCTTATTTTGAAGCCACAAACATCATTTTATCAATTCTTCATCATGATTCTCAAAGCATGGCTCAAAAAGTCTCAAGATGCAAAAGTTTCTATATTTGGACAGCTGAAAAAGTCAATTGCAAATTGACCAGGGCATAACTTCCACATGGTTTATCAGAAAAATTCCATCCAAAGCTCATTTTGAAGAGAATTACATTTCCTACAACTCCTCTTCAGACTTCAAGTCCAAGAAATGCTCTCACAAAAAGATATCAATCTCAACATTATAGGTCATTTTCAAAAGTCAACAAAAAGGCACTTTAAGTCAAAGACCATAACTTGAGATTGGTAAATCAAAATGACATGGGACCAAAGACATTGGTTAGAGGACTTCAAGACCTTTCCAAAATGTCCAAGAACATGATCAAACCTTAAAAATTGTGCAAGATATGCCTTGTGGAAGTTGGGAAATATTTGGGAATTTTGAAAAGTCAACTTTGCTTCAAATGCCTCAAAATTGCTAATGGGCCACAATTTCTTCCAAGAATCATCACCCAAAAGCTATGCACGACCCATTGACCCAAAGGGGAGTTATTTTCTTATTTTTAATTAATTAATTGAATTTATTATCCTATTAATTCATTTAATTAAAATTAAATATAAGAAAAATGCTAAAACATATTTTCCAAATCCTTTTGTGCAGCATATTCTCTCATTAAGGCCTCAATATCTCGTGCATACTCAAAAAGGCAAGAATCTCCCATGATTGGCAATGTTTTGATGGAAAAAAGATTGAAAAAGATCATGGAAAATCACAAATTTGAAAAGCATTAAAACATGGATTTTGGACTTGTTTTGTTAACCTAAATCATTCCTCATACATATATAAACACAACCCTAGTCAAAAGAACAAGCAAGCTGCGCTGAAGCCTCAAGAACACTTTGCACTTTTCTCTCAAAAATTTCAAAAAACTGAAAACACACATAGAGTACGTTTCAAAGCAAAAGAACTATTCCATTGCACTCCTGACACATCCAGGAAGCCATTCCAATCAAATTCAACCCTCCATACGCAAGGAATCGGTATAACGAAATCTGGTTTTCTTTGAAAATTTTCATATTCGTGTTTCATTATTCATGCAGTATTTTTGATTTTTAATCATGGATTTGGACTAATGTGTGTATTCTGAAGCTGATAGTATGCTTTAATTGAATTAATAAGGCCTGTATGAGAATCTGCCATGGAAATTTTCTAGGGTTTCAGAGCTCTAATTTTGGGGCTTTGCACATCTGGAATAATTGGACCATAAGACCTATACCAATGAAATCAGGACCTTCAAACAAGTAGAAGCCAACCATCGCGCCCTTTTTCTTTTGCACTATATGCTAATCGCTATTATTGTACACTGTAGTTAGTGGGGGTTTAAAACCCCCGCTATTTGATTTCTTTTACAGGCAGAAAGAAGAAGATGATGCAGGCGTGGCTAAACGTGGTTGGTTGATTTGAAGCTTGGCGCGTTTTTTTTATTATTACAGCCACTAGCACTTTTTCACATATGTTGATTATTGTCCATTATACATAAAAACAAACGCGCTTGGCTTGGTGGTTGATGTGTTGTCACGCAGGCAATGGGACCTGGGTTCGATTCCCAGGTCCCTCACTTCTCCAATATTATTTTGCTCAATATATTTCTGTGCAGTACACTCTCAAGGGAACATCATACAACCTCACCATCTAGCTTGCCACGCGCCTGGAAATTCCAATCTGAAGGCCACCAAAGAGGCTCATCATGCACGCTCAGTCAACCACCAATACACAATCCCAGAAAAGTCAAACAGGCCTTGATTGAAGTGGGCCAAAATGCTTCCCATAAACCTCCAAAAGGGCCTGAATACCCCCCCATGTTTGCATTTTCTTTCTTTCTTTTTGTTCTTTTCTTTTATTTATTTTAATCATGCTAATTATTTTATTTAATTCCATAAAATTAATTTCCATAAAACACAAAAAAACAGAAAATCATAAAACAAAAAATATATTTTATTAATATTAATTTCTATTAATTTTGTAAATAAATTTAATGATCAATTTAGTTTTAATTTAGGATTTTAATTTTAATTTACTTCTTAATAACTAAAAAACATAAAAATTAGGGTTTCTAGCATTTTTACTCTTTTTCTCAATAATTAAATTTTTCTTCTTATTATTATTAATAATTAATTATTTTGTAAATAAACTTGTCATTAAATAATTAGGTTAAATTAGGTCAAACTTAAACATTTTTCTTTAATAAATTAAAAACAATTTAGAACTAGGGTTTTATTTAACTTTTAATCCCAATTAATTCTCTCTAATTTCATAAATATAAAAAACATAAAAAATAAGTTCTTTTCTTTATTTAATTATTAGTTAATTTCTTAATTTCAATATTTATTTTCCTTAAAGGGTCCAACGCCCTCGCACCCTCGATTCTAAATTCTTTTCGCGCATTTATTTTTATTTCTTTTATGAATGTAATGTATTTGCCCCAAGGCCTTGTAATAGATAATTAGGACATTTACTTTCCGCATTTTATTTATTCAAATCGGGTCTTTGTTTAATTTGGCGATGTAGACCCGCCTTGTAATAGCGTAGGACCTTTATTTTCCGTATTTTAATTTCCGCACCTTTAAATTGCTAACGATCACATGAAAGAATGTATGCCCAAATAAAATCAAAGCGTAGATCACCAATGCATGACAAGACAAATAATAACTGAAAATGACACACAATTCACACACCACTCTTAGGGTACGCCTCACTGTTGCATTGCCCCTCGAAACGTGGTCGTCGAGTATAGGACGTTTTAGTAAGTCCTCATGTCTATGAACATGGCATGGGGGTAGCTTCTAAGGTGTCCTACTATTGCTCTGGTGACCACATTGTCCCTAAACTCGAATTGACCCGAACACCTCCAATGGTGGTGCCGCCTACCTCTCAATGGTGGGATGGCACTACCTTAAGGACACTTACACAGACTAATTCCTTAGGGTAGGTAGATGACTCATAGATACTTGCTCTAATTCAAAACAAATCAAAAACTTCTTTTCACACCGACACTTTTCAAAAAGCTTTCAAAAACAACTTTTCAAACACTCTTGAGGACTGATACAAGAGTCGAACTAAAATTTTAAACGAAACTTTTTTTCAAACCCACTCACACTTTGAAAAGCAAACATCTTTGAAAACACAAATGAGCAAGTATCTAAGAGCCCATGGATAACCATGGATAGAAAGGGTGCTAACACCTTCCCTTTCTATAAATCTACCTCCCGAACCGAGAGCATATCTCATAAGGAATTTTTCTGTGCTTTTGTCCTTTCCTTATTGGAGAAAATAAAAGACGGTGGCGACTCTTGCTTCCGCGACATTTCGCGAACCAGCGTTAAACAGTCAGTTCCAGATCCACCGATCACAGGGGCACCTTTTTAGGTAAATAGAAATAAAACTGTGAGGGAACTGTGCGGGGTATACCGACATGGTTGAAGCAGTAAGCTATGTTAGTGTGACATATTTGTGAGTACCAGTAACCCTTGAGTTCAATCAAGGAGAGTACGGGGCCGCTAAGTGATGTCATGAATCACTAACGAACTCTTAGAACCTTAATTGACCATCTTAGCCTTTTTAGGGGTAGTGAGATGACCGACTTTGGTGCAGTCCGAAGTTGGTAGATACTCGATACTACACTCATTGAGGATTGTTTTCTTGGAATATTTTGGTCGCCAGTTAAGTGGCTAAACCAAAACAATGAACACAGAAAATAATCCAATGATATTGAGCTCCTTAGAACCCGGTTTCTATTTTAGGACAGGATGAGCCAACTAACTTCAAAGAGGGTACTTACCTACAACCCCCATGCAAGCCTAAACCTAAGGACTTGTTTGCTTTGTGTGAATATGATTGCCTGTATATATACACTTACTTACTTTTGCATACATGTACATAACATCATAACATCATACCATAGCATTTTCAATAACCATTTCAAGGATCTCGAGGGTCTTTTGATGCAGGGTCACGTTGAACCAGACGTCTACCAAGGGGAAAGAGAGTTTCTCCTCTAAACAAATGCCATCAAAGATCAAGTGCAACAACTTGAATCAGGGGCTATGACCCACTTGACATGGTGAGCTTGATTCTCGTGGAAAGACATCCACTGATACAAAGTCCTCCAATCAAAGATGTTGATCAAAGTTCAATCTCTAACATTTTCTTGTGTTTACCCCAAGAGATTCTTGAAAACATGCATCTGCATGTCATGCATTGCATCATAACAGTTTTTCCTTTTCAGGTTTCCTTATTCTCCTACTGTTTATTTCAGTAGAGATGGCTCTAGAGAGGACTGTCAAAGATATCCAGGATCAAAATGCTCAACTTCAGGAGATGTTCTTGAACCTATCCCAGGGGCAAGAAGAAGTGAAAGCTCTCCTCACAAGGGGCATGGTCCAGGGGAATTCAAGCAATGCCAGGAGTGATCAGTTAGAAGAACTTCAGTTTGAGCTGACTGCAATGAGGATCCAGATGACGGGACAGCTTATGGGCCAGATGGCTCTCATCCAGGACTTGGCTTAAAGACAAGAGTAGCTCAGGGTTCTTGTCAACAAACTGCTTCGGGAAAACCAAGTGGGGCAAACGTCTGAGGTTGAAGATCTAGTCATCATTCAACCCCCTTTGAGACAAGAAGACAAGGGAAAAGCTCCTCAACTAGCTTCAGGGTCACAAGCCCAACAACAACCTCGCCAGCATCAACAGGGTAATCGGCGCAAGCGAAATGTACCTGGAAGACATTTCTCCGAGACTGAGATACCATCTTCCTTCATACTGAAACGCCTGTTGGAGAACAACTTGCTTACTTTAAAGGATCCTCCCCGGAATCCCAACACCTCTGCTCCTACCTATCACCCCAATGAAATGTGTGCATACCACTTCCATGGTCCTGGACATGACACTGACAACTGTTGGACCCTGAAGAACAAGATCCAAGACTTGATTGACGAAGGAGTGCTGGAATTCATGCCGGATGGTGAGATGAAAATCTTCCGTTAAGGGTTTCTCCACCTGAAGTGACAAAGCTCGAACTGAGAGACTTTTGTTCCTTTTGAATTTTCAAGTTGTAATTTCTTTTGTTATTTGAACAATTATCTGTTGATGTCAAACTCTGTTTCATTAATGCATTGCATATGTTTGTCTTGAATTCATCCATTCATTTTCACTAATCTTATGCTTTCTTTATGATATTTAACTCTTGATAAAAAGCTGCAAGCCTTTAGAGGGAGGATGACGAAACAATACCACAATCTCATACAGTATGCTTTTGAACAGACCTTGCTGATGATGTACAGGCATTTCTTTCAATTCCCAAACACTGGAGTTATAAGGAAGATAATCCCTAGTCAACCCCTTCGAGCCAAAGAAGTAGGAGTTTTCTATTCTAAACAAATTGAAACCTTTGATTTAAACCTGGGGCAGGGTAGTCTCTCAGTTAATTCAAAAAAAAAGATGCGCATTAAAGTCGCAAACTCTCAGTTCGTAATACAACGAATGACATCAAAAACATTCCTTTGGAGTCAAAGACAGTGATGGTCCCCTATCTCATAGGCAGTCAATCTCTCAAAAAAAAAAGCCCACTAAGCCAAAACCTACAAAGGAAGCTTAAGAAAGCTGGGGTATCCCGCTGACTGTGATCTCAAAAACGGGAACAGTCAGGCAAAAGTTAGGGATAACAAATCAAAAGAACGAGGTCAATACAAATCCTCGACAACATGAAAAATGTTGCAAAAAATTGATGGTTGCCTTTCCATAAAATTCAACTGGTGTGAACCATCACCAAAAAGTCGTTCCAAATTCAAGTAGAGTTCGACGTACAATTAACTGAGTTTAGGATTGAAGAACATCACGAAGAGCGGGTGGGTACAAATATACTTTGAGCCTTTATCCTTTGTTTCTTAAACCGTGAACCAGGCCACATTACAACCCTGCAAAAGTCCTAATTGAAGCATGGGTTAGTTCGAAAGCATACTGTTACAAAAGGTATCCTGACTCCTGTAAGGCTTTGCTCTAAATCTTGTGTTGATTTTGTCTTATAAAAAGTTTTCTGCTAAAAAACGCATTTTTCAAAACTTCGAGACAGACATAAACTTTGCATTATTTGAATATCACTGTTTGCATTTGGCTATTTGTTTGACAGCGGAGAAATTCACACGACGAATATCCGATGAACGAAAGCTCTCTCAGTGAACAAAATCACTTCAAAAAGGATGACACTTCCACTGACAAATCTCCTATCAACAAGAGGGCATGACATGTCACTATCCAGCACCTGGGGCAGTCCAGTCAAGGTTTCAACAGATCTTTCAAAGTTCAGTTAACCTGGGGCAGTCCAGTCAAGATTTCAACAAATCTCTCAAAAGTCCAGTGAACTTGGGGCAGGTCTCCTTCTTCATCACTTGTGACATTCGAATGTCAATCTAAAGAGCGTTCAAAATTTCCTTCATCACCTGCTGGAAGTTGTGGTCATCATCAAAATTTCCTTCATCACCTGTTGGAAGATACGGTCCAGATATGCTCCAGACACAGTTGCCATTCTATAACTTTTTTCAGATCCCAGATTAATACCTAAAACCAGCCAGGAAATATACCTGTGGATGACTGATTGTGGATCAATACCTGAAGCAAGCCAGGAAATTATCTACATGAAGAGATTGAAGAGTAATACATGAAGCAAGCCAGGAAGCCTTTCTTTCTCAGGTCAGAGATCAATACCTGAAACCAGCCAGGACATTATCTCCTTGACCAACCTTTCCAAGTTCCAGATTAATACCTGAAACCAGCCAGGAAAAATATCTGTGGACGACTGATTGTAGACTGATACCTGAAACAAGCCAGGAAAAGTATCTACATGAAGAGATTGAAGATTAATACCTGAAACAAGCCAGGGAACCATCTTTCTTTCTCAGGTCAGAGATCAATACCTGAAACCAGCCAGGACAGTATCTCCTTGACCAACCTTTCCAAGTTCCAGATTAATCCCTGAAACAAGCCAGGAAAAGTATCTACATGAAGAGATTGAAGAGTAAAACCTGAAACAAGCCAGGGAACCATCTTTCTTTCTCAAGTCAGAGATCAATACCTGAAACTAGCCAGGACAGCTATCTCACTGACCAACCTTTCCAAGTTCCAGACTGATCCCTGAAACCAGCCAGGAAAAGTATCTACATGAAGAGATTGAAGAGTAATACCTGAAGCAAGCCAGGAAGCCTTTCTTTCTCAGGTCAGAGATCAATACCTGAAACCAGCCAGGACAGTATCTCCTTGACCAACCTTTCCAAGTTCCATATTAATCCCAGAAACAAGCCAGGAAAAGTATCTACATGAAGAGATTGAAGAGTAATACCTGAAACAAGCCAGGGAACCATCTTTCTTTCTCAAGTCAGAGATCAATACCTGAAACCAGCCAGGACAACTATCTCACCGACCAACCTTTTCAAGATCCCAGATCAATACCTGCAGCAATCAAAAGATTCTTGCAATCGCCAGCGGAGCTAAAACTTCCAACTATCAATCCCCAAGCAGAATGAAGACTCTCATTCTCAGTTCCTCATAGGATATTCAGATATTCCCCAGTGAAGATCTCCTCAAGACAGGAATCTCCAGTAGATTAGCATACAACCCAAGCTCCTGATTCCCCAACGGTGGTCCCAGGACTTCTCATTTTCAACGATCAAAATATTCTAACAATCCCCTGCAGCAGTCAAGGATTTACTTTCCCCAACAGCAGTCAAGATCCTATTATCTCCAGCTATCCAGGATTCATCTATTCTAAGCAAGATAGCTACTCAGCTTACATGCGCATCCATTCATATCATAAACATTGATGAAGTACAATTCATTACATCATGACATTGCATACAACTAACTCTTTACCTTTTCAGGAAAGATCAATCAACAGACAAAGATCATCATCTTCCGAGATTCCTTCTAGAGATAGTTCAGATGTGACCCAGACATGGCGACATTTTGATACTTATTCCAGATTCATTCAGAGATAGTTCAGATGTGACCCAGACATGGCGACATTCTGATACTTATTCCATATTCATCCAGAGATAGTTCAGATGTGACCCAGACATGGCGACATTCTGATACTTATTCCAGATTCATTCAGAGATAGTTCAGATGTGACCCAGACATGGCGACATTCTGATACTTATTCCAGATTCATTCAGAGATAGTTCAGATGTGACCCAGACATGGCGACATTCTGATACTTATTCCAGATTCATCCAGATGCAGTTTTACACTGACTCATCGTCAGGAAACCCTACACCGGTTCCTTCTCAAATCCAAGATGTAGTTTTACACGGGCTCATCATCAAGAAACCCTACACCGGTTCCTTCTCAATTCCAGACTTCTGAAAACAGTTTACGGGTTCTCCAGACACGGATGTTAACCTATCGCTTGTTCAGATCCAAGGCTTCTGAAAACAGTTCACGGGTTCTCCAGATATGGATGTAACCTATCGCTTGTTCAGATTCAACTTTTGAAGACAGTTTACGGATGCTTCCAGATACGGATGTCAATCTATTGCTTATTCAGACCCCCAGTTCGGAGATGTTCCAAAACATGGATACCCTTCTGATACTCACCCACTCACCAACGACATACAGTTCAACAAACATTTCCAGATGGCATCTCTAAGCCCATCCTCCTACCAGCAATTTCCAGATGGCATCTCTAAGCCCATCCCCCTGTCACATCTCCAGATGGCATCTTTAAGCCCATCACCAAATGGCATCTTTAAGCCCATTCCCTCAAACTACGCTTTGACGAGTGCAAATTTTTTGGGCACTCTAGTGTCCAATCTCCTTTTACCTTCGAGTCGCGAACAGCAAGCTTTCCAATCTAACTCTTCAGGTTCAAGAAGATTGAACAGGGGAAACTGTTGTACCCCAAAATTTGCCCTCCTCTCTTTTCCACAAGAAATCACAGCTTCGGGCTTTTCCTGATTTTTTCAGATTGGCTTAAGAATCGGTCAAACAAACTTTTCTCATCAGTCAGACAAAATTAGGGTTTCCATTGACTTTTGAATCAGTTCAAGCAGATTATTAGGGTTTTTAGTGATTTGGTTGAGTTTGGCTCAGGGTTTGATCAGGCGGACGTTTCTTTGACAATAAATCAAGAATTAGGGTTTACGCGCGCATTCTCAGAAGGAATTAATTCTACAGTTCTTTTCAATTGACTCTGGGACATGGGTTGAGGATTCTGATTGGAAGTTTGAAGTTTAGGTTTGATCAGTGAGATAAAGGATATGTGGATGATTGTTTGATTAACTGTGCAATGCTTTTGATTATTCGGAACGTCGGACGTTTATTATTTATCATTTCTAAGTTAAAATTATTGGATATTTTCCAGTTATTATAATTCAAGAAATATAAATAATTAAATAAACAATTGAAGAGGAATTAAAAGAGAAATCTGACAAAAAAGATTTATTTATTCATTTTGAATTGTTTTGTTACAGATATTATTTGAATACTGTAAATTTATTTACAGTTGTTTACATTAATATTATTACAAATGATTAAAATGAAATAAAGATATATCCTAAATGTCTTGAAATCTTCATCTTCTACTGCTGCTCCCCTTTGCTCAACTGATATTTATCTGCAAAGACAAAAAAGAAAGAAATCAAACACAGATGAATTAAAAAGGCAGACAGATAATTAAAGCTCATCATTAAAAGTGTTGGTCGGAATCAGCTTGTTCGCCCTATCTGCAAATCACAAGAAGACTCTTGGTTCACAAAGAGGGAAAGAAAATGTTTGCAAGCATTGGAATTAATTAAATGTACAAGGCTGCATAATTTCAAATTTGCAAAGTGTCAACAAAAATGTCAAAATGGACAAACTGAATATGCCAAACAAGTTACAAAGTCCAAACTGAACTGCACATATGCAAACTGAAAAAAATGCCTAACTAAGTCCAAAATGTCAACCAAACTGTCCAAAAGTTGTCAAAACTGTCCAAAGAAGATATCAAAGAAAGGCAGAAAATCTTGAAAAAAGAAGATAGTACACAGAGCAAAGCTAACAATGCAAGCAACATATTTCAAATTCTTCATCATTTCCCAGCCAAGCACTTTTTCAGAGTAAGTACAGTCTAAAGCAATAAAAAATGCTTTTCATCTGTGGAGAGAGAAAGAGAGAGAGAAGTAGAAAGGCTTACAGTTTTGCAGGCTTAAGGCTTAAGGAGATATAAAACAAACATATCAGAACACTGTAAAAAGGGGGCAGAACCACATAGAAAAATACAGACCACAAAACTGTAACATAGCAAAAAAATCACAGCAAGTCTGTAGCCTCAAACCAGAAGCAAACTGATAAGCCTTTGAAGCCTGCATAAACCTGTAACCACAATAAGCCTTCAACAAACCACCAAGCTTACAAACTGCCTCCAAAACAAACTCAGTATCAAAACCTGCATATCAACCTGCTTGCCTCAAGTATTCAAGCCAAGCACAAGCCCTGAAGCCTGCTCTAACTACCTTAAGCCATCATAAAACCAAACTACCTGCTCAAGCCTAAGAAAGTCAAAACTGTCTTCAAGCCAAACATGGCCCAAAAACCTATTACAGATACAAGCCAATAGGCCTGTAACCTCAAGCCCTGTATAGCCTAAAAAACTTGTTACAACTTCAATCCAACAAAACATACAAAAACCAGAAAAACCTTGAAGCCTGTAACCTCAAGCCATACAAACCTGAACCACTCAATGTCTAAGCCTGCATAGCCTTCAAAATTACAAACTGAAGCAAGTCCAAACATCAAAAATCAACAGCAAGCAACACTCTCAGATAGCATCATCATTGAGAGGAAAACTCAGAAACAATAACAACCCTCCAATCATCATACAATATCCAAACATCCAGATATCCAAACAACCAAAATACATGCCTCAGAACTAGCTTCCTCATAGGCAAAGAACAACAAAGTTCATCAAAAGTCAGAATCAAACAAATCCAAGCATCTCAGATTCAAACATAATCATCATTGACAAAGCCAACACAGCATCAAGAGAGGAAAAGCTATTCAGAAGTGAAATAATAGCAAACAGGCATCTCAGATTCAAATCAAGCTCATCACAGAAGCAAGTAAGAAAACAGAAGAAGGAGAGAGAGCTAAAGGTAGGGTTTTCAGATATTCATCATAAAACCACAAAAGCAAGATACGAGGTTACCAGAGCAAGCTAGCATCACTACTCCCTCCGCCTCCGGCCGCCTAAGACGCCTCCAGTCCTCCTCCGTCTCCTCTCCAAAGGTATAATTTCTCCTTCCCTTTTCTTTAACACCTCACAGAAACAAATAATAACATAAAGATCAAAACAAGGAAAAGTTTAATCATGCAAATCCGAAAACCCTAAAGCATAAAAAAGGGGAAACCATTACCTTTTCTGGTCGCTGCTTTGCTTAACCATGGAGGGAGAAGGAGTTGAAGGTGGCGCCTAGTAGCCATAGGTGGAGAGGGATTCGTTCATAGGCCATGGTTTGAGAAAGTGAAGAGGACGAAGAAGAAGATGGAAGCGGCGCCTCTGTGAAACTGTAACCCTAATCTGAGTAACAACAATTCAAACCCTAAACAATTATCAAACACATGGGCCTGCCTCTGGAACAATTGCCTAAAGCCCAATGTTTCCTGGCGCCTTACCCCCCTTTTACTTAAATCTGTTGTTTTTTTGTTGCTTGGGCCTGCCCCTTTGTATTAACACACTAAAGCCCACTCCTTTTTTTTTGTACAAACTGATTCCTTTTTTTATTATCACATTATTCCCTTTCTTTTTATATAATTTATTTTGATAAAAAAGACAATATATTATTTTTGTACAAAACTTTTCTTAAATGTTTACTACATATTTTACAAAAATATATAAATAATAACTTTCTTTTATTAAGTTAAAATATTTTTTAAGAACTTCTTGTACATAAAAATATTAACTAAAATACATAAACATTAATTTTCTTTAACTTAAATTAAATACTTTTTCTTTAAAACCCTTTTGTTTATATAACATTAACTAAAATGTATAAATGTTAGTTCTCTCTAAACTTAAAACATTTTTCTTTTCTTTTCACTAAAACATTTGTTTATACATAATCAACAAAAACCCAAAGATAAATAAAATACTTAATAATATATTAGGTTAACATTTTGCATCACTTGTAAATAATCACATACACTTTCACAAATACTTTTCATACATTGCTTTTATTCTTATACATTGCTACATTTTACATTGAAAATGCGATTCGATTGTAAATATTATTCGGACACTACTCTCCTGATAAGACTCATCCCCATTTGTAAACATTTGTACCCCCATCCCCGGATACTTATTTGTAATAGCTTAGAATTTAAATTCCCGCAATTTATCGCTTTCTATATACTGTATAGTAATTAGGGTTTGTATGCGAAGATTCAAAATCAACCGCTAGATAACCTAATACAAAGACAGATGCATGACAATCAATACACAATACACACTTGCACCCCTAGGGTAATCCCGCTTGTTGCCTTCAAAAATGGGCCATGCTTGCATGTTGAGTTTCTTTGGCAATACAAAACAAATCAAATGATCATAGTCCCTCGATGACGCTTTCGAAGTTGCTAAAAAATGATCAAGTCCCTTAAAGGAAAATTGCCAAAGACGCTTGGCACCATTGCATTCATGGTCTAAACGATAACCCGCGCCGTCCCGTTAATATCCTAACACAATATTGTCCATCAAATACAATGGTGAAACAACACTGTTAAAAGGGTTAAAACATAGGAATGATCTTTGAGAAATTTAGGGGTAGACAACTCTTAGTTACTTGATCAAACTTGCAAAACACACTTGCCTACATTCAAAACACACTCTACAACACAACTTTCAAAAACATTGAAACATCTTTCCAAAAATACACACACCTTTGTAAAACATTCGAGTAAAGAATTGTTACAACGGTTGCCTAGACAAGGTATCCTTTTCAAAACATTTTCAAAACCACACACATACAAACACCATTTCACACAATTGAAAATCAAAGGCAAGTGATCTAAAACGAGTAACTAAGAGACCATGGATAACCATGGATGAAAAGGGTGCTAGCACCTTCCCTTTTCATAATCTACCCCCCCGAACCCACGAAAACATCTCAAAGGTTTTTCCTGTGCTTTTTAACCTTTCCTTTAGGATAAAATAAAAAGTCGGTGGCGACTCTTGCTAAACCGAACAAGTGCGAATACAAACGCAAAACCTCTAGTCAGTTCTCCCACCGTATCACAGAAGGTTTCAAAGATTATGCTCAAAAGTGGAGGGACCTCGCCGGAAGAGTACAACCACCCGTGGCGGATCGGGAGCTTGTGGACATGTTTCTGGGGACCCTGTCTGGTCCATTTTTCAACCATTTGGTCGGAAGTTCTTCATCTGGGTTTACAGAGATAATTATGACCGGTGAGAGGATTGAGGCTGGTAAGATACAAAAGGGTGCCTCATCAAGCACCGAGAAGAAGCCTTTTAAGAAGGAGTCCAGTGCTGTCTATAGTTCGAGAAGCCAGAGTAGACCTGAACGCCGCCAAGCTGTTAATGCGGTTGTAATTTCAAAACCTGCTGGTGCTCCTCAGCACAACAATCAACAAAAGGACGAGAGACCTCGAAGGCAATTCACCCGTCTTAGCATGACTTTGTCTCAGATTCTGCCATAGTTACTGAAAACCAACCTAGTGATTCTGAGGGAAGCCCCAAAGAATCCAAATATCACATCACCAAAGTACAACCCTAACGCCCGCTGTGCTTATCACTCTGATAGCCCGGGGCATAACACAAATGATTGTTGGACTTTGAAGAACAAGGTACAAGACTTGATCGATGCGAAAGAGATTGAGTTCGGAGCACCAGAGAAGCCTAAACAGGATGCAAGGGTGAATGCTATCAGGGATGACGATGATGAAGAGTTTGACATTGACAGTTAGGTTTATCCTACTACCATGGGTGGACTAAACAACTGGATGGCGAAGGATTCTATGCCCGTTTCTGTTATCACCCAGTAATGAAACTTTTTGTTTTGAATATGTAACAGACAATGTTTTAAACTCTATGGCCCAGTGTCTTACCCGGGGCACCGTGGATTCATTTGTGAGGGCTTTATGTGTTTCATTTTCATATATCATTAATAAAAGCATTGTACGTTTCTTGCATTTCAAATCTTGCGCTCCTTGTCTTTCTTTTATTATATATTACAAAACAGCTATTTTACACACACTCACATATACAGGTCTACATCCACTCTGGATCTCACTGGTAACGACTCTGCTACTGCCAGTTATGACTTCGAAAATCCGATCAACTTAGCCGAAGACGAAGGTGAAGATGACTGCGAAGTTCCCGGTGAACTTGCAAGACTGTTACTCCAAGAAGAGAGGGCCATACAGCCGCACGAAGAGCCGGTGGAATCAGTGAATCTGGGTACAAATATGGACAAGAGAGAGGTCAAGATTAGTGCTAATCTGGAAGCTGGTGTGAAGCAACGGTTGATTCCGATGTTGCGTGACTATGTTGAGATCTTTGTCTGGTCTTATGAAGATATGCCTGGGTTGGATACTGATATTGTGGTTCATCACCTATCTACCAAGGAAGACTGCCCTCAAGTGAAACAGAAGGTCCGCCGAATGGCCCAGAGATGTCTGAGAAAATCAAGGCTGAAGTTATGAAACAGTTTGACGCCGGTTTTCTAGCAGTTACTTCTTACCCACAGTGGGTGGCCAACGTGGTTCATGTGTCGAAGAAAGATGGTAAGGTCCGAATGTGTGTTGACTATAGGGATCTGAACAGGGCAAGCCCCAAGGATGACTTCCCTCTACCTCATATCGACGTTCTGGTTGACAACACCGCTCAGCACAAGGTATTCTCCTTCATGGATGGTTTCTCCGGTTATAATCAGATTAAAATGGCTCCCGAAGACATGGAGAAGACAACCTTTGTTACTCAGTGGGGTACCTTTTGCTACAAGGTCATGCCTTTTGGATTGAAGAACGCTGGGACAACGTATCAGCGTGCCATGGTTGCTTTGTTTCATGATATGATCCATCATGAGATTTAAGTATACGTCGAAGATATGATTGCAACGTCCCAGACCGAGGAGGAACACCTTGACCATCTGCAGAAGCTGTTTGACAGGTTGAAATTGTACAAGCTGAGGTTAAACCCGAACAAGTGCACCTTCGGGGTGAGATCTGGTAAGCTGCTGGGTTTCATCGTCAGCGATAAAGGTATTCAAGTGGATCCCGCCAAGGTGAAGGCCATACAGGAGATGCCAGCTCCCAGAACAGAGAAAGAATTCAGAGGCTTTCTGGGACGTCTGAACTACATTTCCCGATTCATCTCGCACCTGACTGCTACTTGTGAGCCAATCTTCAAGCTGCTGAAGAAAGATCAAGTGGTACGTTGGAATGATGAATGCCAGGCCGCTTTTGAAAGGATTAAAGAGTATCTCCAATAGCCACATATTCTGATGCCTCCAGTTGAAGGGAGACCTTTGATCTTATACTTGACAGTACTCGACAATTCAATGGGGTGTGTGCTGGGGCAGCATGACGAGTCTGGCCGAAAAGAGCATGTTATTTATTACCTTAGCAAAAAATTTACTGACTGTGAGACCCGATACTCACTGCTCGAGAAAACTTATTGTGCTTTGGGCATGGGTTGTTCGCCGGCTGAGACAGTATATGCTGACTCACACTACTTTGTTGGTATCAAAGATGGATCCAATCAAGTATATCTTCGAGAAGCCCGCTTTGTCCAGAAGAATAGCAAGATGGCAGATGATCTTGACTGAGTATGACATCCAGTATACGACCCAAAAGGCAATTAAGGGGAGTGTGTTGGCAGACCATTTGGGCACATCAGGCAGTGGATGATTACCAGTCTATGAACTTTGAATTTCTGGACGAGAATATCATGTTGGTAACTGATTGTGAGACACCTGGACCGGATGAAGGACCTGAGGAAGGATCCCGATGGTCTATGTACTTTGATGGAGCTTCGAACGCTTTGGGTAATGGCATTGGCGCCGTGATCATATCTTCTAAAGGCTCTCATACTCCGTTTACCGCCCGATTATGTTTCAACTGCACCAATAATATGGCGGAATATGAAGCATGCATCATGGGTCTTTGAGCTGCTATTGACCTAAGGATTAAGTTTCTAAGTGTCTTTGGAGATTCCGCTCTCGTGATCAGTCAGATCAAATGCGATTGGGATACGAAACACCCGAACTTTATTCCTTATAAGGAGTATGTATTGACGTTGCTTCCCCATTTTGAGGACATAACCTTTGAACACTTCCCTAGAGATGATAATCAGTTGGCGGACGCGCTAGCTACGATGTCTTCTATGTTCAAAGTCAATTGAGATAATGAGGCTCCCCGGATCATCATCGAAAGATTGGACGAACCTGCACATTGCTATGATCTTGAGACATAATAGGTAATAGAAAATCCCTGGTATCATGAGGTGAAGAGGTATCTAGAAGCTCAGGAATACCCCGAGGGTGCATCTGTTAATGACAAGAAGTTTTTGAGGAGGTTCGTAGCAAAGTTCTTCATCAGTAATGGTATCCTTTATAAGCGTAACCATGATTCGACCTTACTGCGTTGTGTGGATAAGAATGAAGCCGAAAGGATCATGGCAGAGTTACATGAAGGTACTTTCGGAACTCACTCCAGTGGACACACCATGGCAAAGAAAATCCTTCGGGCAGGATATTATTGGTCCACAATGGAAGCCGACTGTTATCAGCATTCTCGGACATGTCACAAGTGCCAAGTCTATGCTGATAAGGTGCACATACCTCCAGTTCCTCTGAACGTCTTGACAGCTCCGTGGCCTTTTGCAATGTGGGGCATTGATATGATCGGAGAGATCAGACCTACGACATCCAACGGACATCTTATCATCCTGGTATCCATTGATTACTTTATGAAGTGGGTTGAAGCAACTTCCTTTGCTACCGTAACCAAGAACATCGTGGCACAGTTCATTCGGCATAATCTGATCTGTCGATATGGTGTACCAGAGAGGATCATTACGGACAATGGTACCAATCTCAACAACAAGATGATCACTGAGTTCTGCGAGCAATTCAAGATACAGCATCATAACTCTTCTCCCTACCGGCCGAAGATGAATGGGGTTGTCGAAGCGACTAATAAGAACATTAAGAAAATTGTGCAGAAGATGACAGTGACATATAAAGACTGGCACGAGATGTTACCATTTGCTCTTCATGGGTACCGTACCTCAGCACAGACGTCAACAGGGGCAACACCCTACTCCTTGGTATATGGCATGGAGGCAGTTTTACCTATTGAAGTTCAGATACCCTCTCTCCGAATCATGAAGGATGCAGGTTTGAGCGAAGATGACTGGATTCAGACTCGGCTTGATCAGATGAATTTAATCGATGAAAAGAGACTTACCGCTATTTGTCATGGTCCGACGTATCAAAAATGGATGATCAAGGCATTTAACAAGAAAGTCAGACGAAAAGAGTATCAAGTTGGGGACCTGGTAATC
This sequence comes from Vicia faba, assembly GCA_948472305.1. Taxonomy (NCBI): domain Eukaryota; kingdom Viridiplantae; phylum Streptophyta; class Magnoliopsida; order Fabales; family Fabaceae; genus Vicia; species Vicia faba. Next base: position 1,554,317,436 of record OX451735.1, on the reverse strand, counting down.
AAGCACATTATCCTACCTCAAGGTGATTCCAGGGGCAAATGGACCCTTACTTACGAAGGGCCATTTATGGTTAAGAACATTTTCTCAGGAGGGCTATGATTCTAACCACCATGGATGGTGACGACCTTCCTCACCCCGTCAATGCAGACATAGTGAAAAGATACTACGCATAATCTAAGACCCGCTAGGTTGACTGGCCTAGGAAAAAATAAGGGCTTCCCGGCGAACCAAAAGGGTTCGGGCAAAAATAAGGGATAAAAATAAAAAATATGTACACCCGGCAAGTCGAAAACCTGAAAAGGCGGCTTGGGCAAAAAAGGGTATCCCAGTGGACTGAGAACCCGAAAGGGCGGTGTGATCGGTGGATTTAGAACTGACTGTTTAACGCTGGTTCGCGAAATGTCACGGAAGCAAGAGTCGCCACCGTCTTTTATGTTCTCCAACATGGAAAGGACAAAAGCACAGCAAAATTCCTTATGAGATTGTCTCTCGGTTCGGGAGGTAGATTTATAGAAAGGGAAGGTGTTAGCACCCTTTCTATCCATGGTTATCCATGGGCTCTTAGATACTTGCTCATTGTGTTTTCAAAATGTTTGCTTTTCAATTGTGAGTGGGTTTGAAAAAAGTTTCTTTGAATGTTTTGGAATAACTCTTGTATCAGTCCTCAAGAGTGTTTGAAAAATTGTTTTGAAAGCTTTTTGAAAGTGTCGGTGTGAAAAGAGTTTGATTTGTTTTTGAATAGAGCAAGTATCCATGAGTCATCTACCTACCCTAAGGAATTAGGCTGTGTAAATGTCCTTAAGGTAGTGCCATCCCACCATTGAGAGGTAGGTAGCACCACCGTTGGAGGTGTTCGGGTCAATTCGAGTTTAGGGACAGTGTGGTCACCAGAGCAACAGTAGGACACCTTAGAAGCTACCCTTATGCCATTGATCCTTTTTTAATCCGAGGCAACCGTTTCGAGGAAACTGGATCATGGACATAAGGACTTACTAAAACGTCCTATACTCGACGACCACGTTTCGAAGGTAAGGCAACAGGTGAGGCGTACCCTAGAAGTGGTGTGTGAATTTGTGTGTTGTTTTCATGTTGAGTTTATCTTTGAACATGACATGGTGAGCTACGCATTGTTTTTAATTAGCCATACATTCTTTCATGCAATTAGAATTTAAAAGTGCGGAAATTTAAATGCGGAAATATAAAACCTACGCTATTACAAGGCGCGGGTCTATACATCGCCAAATTACAAAGACCCGTTTGGTAAAAAAATGCGGAAAGTAAAAGACCTAATTACTATTACAAGCCCTGAGCAGTTACATAATATTCGAAAAGAAAAAATAATAACGTGCGAAAGAATAAAAGCTAGGACGTCCGAGGGTTTTGACCCTTTTGAAATTAAATTGAAATTAAAAGCTAACTAATTATTTAATTAAAGAAAAGAAATGTTTTTTATGTTTTTGGTATTTATGAAAATAAAGAAAATTGAAAATCAAGAGAAACCCTAATTCTAAGTTATTTTTAATTATTAATGAAAAATATTAAAGTTGACCTAGTTTATGCTAATTAATTATTTACATATTTATTTACAAAAATAATAAGTAATTAACAATAATAATAATAATAAATAAGAAATAATGAGGAAAAAGTTTAATTTATGAAAAAGATAAAAATGTCAAAAACCTAATTTCTACATATTTTTTATTTATTAAGAAAAAAGATTAAAGTTTAACCTAAATTAACTAAATTAATTATTAACATTTATTTACAAAAAATACTTTGATGGTGAAATTAAATATTAATTAAATAAACATTGTTTAGTTTCTGATTTTTTTATTATAAAAATTGATTATTTGTGAACTAAAAAAAAACAAGTAAAAGAATTAAAACAAGTTAAACAAAATTTAAAAAGATGCAAACCAGGGGGTATCAGACCCAAGGGGAGGTTAATTGTGAGAAATTCAGGCCCACTGGAACAAAGCCTTGTTTGACTTTCCATGTTCGTGTGTTCATCCATTGACTGTGGTATATGATGGACCTCCTTTTGTAGCCTTCAGATTGGTCATCATGAGTATGTGGCAAGCCTGAGCGTGTGTGCGTATGGTGAACCTTTGAGGATGTGCTGCACTAGAAGATATTGAAACAAAAATTATTAAGCATATGAGGGGACCTGGGAATCGAACCCAGGTCCCTATATCTGCAAGACACCTCATCAACCAACTGAGCTATGGCGTGCGTTTGTTATTTGGATAGATAAAAAACATAATATACAAAAACGTTGGATAATAGTATAAGACAAAAAATCACGCGCCAGATTTGAACCTCCCAATAGCATCAGGCCACGTCCATCTTCTTCCTTGTTTTCCCTGCAATTATAAAACAAATAACGGGGGTTTTAAACCCCCACAAATTGAAATTCATGAAAATAGCGATTACGCCTATGGATTAAATAAATTGGGCGCGAGGTGTTGGTTCATTTCGTCTTGAGCTTCTGAATTCAATGGTATGGGTCTAAAGGTCCAATTTTTCCATACATGAGAACCCCAAATTTTGGAGTCCTGAAACCCTAGGTTTCATCAATGGCAGATTTTGCTTTAGGCAACATTATCACAATTAAGTTGTACCAATCGCTTCAGAAAGTTAATATTAGTATAAATCAATCAAGAAAAATGGCTAAAAGTGCATGAATCATGATATGGAATTCAAGGAATTTTGGCAAACCGTATAGCCTGTGTTCTTTAATTCCTTGCACATTTTGACTCATTCTCGATTGCAAACGCTTCCTGGATGTCTTGGCAACGTATTGGAATGCTTTTGAAGCTTTGAAACATGCTCTAACTATGAAATCAGTTTCACAATTTCTTTGGAATTTTGGCAACTTTGTTCTCTCTTTTTGAGCAGCTTTTCGTGTATATTTTTTATTAGGTTAGGTCTTGCATGAGTATATGAATGAAATTAGGTCAAGAACAAGCCCAAAGATCCATCCATTTATGTTTTGAATATTTGATTTTTATCACATCTTTTTCAATCTTTTTTCATGCAAATCTTGCCAATTATGGATGATCTTGTCCCCTTGAGATGGTGCACGAAATCTCTTGCATATAATGAACATATTTGCTGCACAAAAAAGATTTAAAACCATCATTTGATATTTTTCTCATAATTAAAACTAATTAAATGAATTAATAATAATAAAAATCCAATTAATTAATTAAAAATAAGAAAATAAATCCCTTTGAGTTTAATGGGTCGTGCATATGCTTTAGGTAATGATTCAAGGAAGAATTTGAGGGCCATTAGCATTTTTGAAGCTTTTGAAGCAAAGTTGACTTTTCAAAATTCCCAAAAATTTCCCAACTTCTCCAATGCATATCTTGCTCAATTTTGAAGCTATGATCATGTTCTTGGACATTTTGGAAAGGTCTTGAAGTCCTCTAACCAATGCCTTTGGTCCCATATCATTTTGATTTACCAATCTCAAGTTATGGTCTTTGACTTAAAGTGCCTTTTTGTTGACTTTTGAAAATGACCTATAATGTTGAAATTGATAACTTTTTGTGAGAGCCTTTCTTGGACTTGAAGTGTGAAGATGAGTTGTAGGAAATGTCATTCTCTTCAAAATGAGCATTGGATGGGATTTTTCTGATGAACCATGAAGAAGTTATGCCTTGGTCAATTTGTAGTTGACTTTTTCAACTGTCCAAAAATAGAAACTTTTGCATCTTGAGACTTTTTGAGCCATGCCTTGAGAATCATGATCAAGCATTGATCAAATGATGTTTGTGGTTTCAAAATAAGATGTTGACCAAATTTTTTGACTTTTGACTGTCAAATGACCATTTTGCCCCTGCAGTTGACTGTGGAACAATTAGGGTTTTTGACTGTGCAACTTGATGCTGTGAGTCTTGAAACTTGACATATGGATGCTTGGCAATGTATGTAGGCATATGGGACTTGATTGGACCCTTGGAAACCTCAATTTCTTTGCAAGAACCAAAACCCTAATTTTGACTGTGTTAGGAGGTAATTGGACTGTGCAACCCTTTAGAGATTTTGAACCATGATCTTGGCAAATCCTGAAGAATATGGGAGGGCAAATTTTGGGGTACAACAGGCGGTCCAGGCAAAAGTTATGGATCAAAGCGTAACACTATGTCTCATTGGATCACCTTGCATCCAGTCTTCGGTATCGACTATCAAGCTCGGACGACACTAATCAATCTGATTTACCTTCAACCAACAGCAAAGTGATGAGATGCTCGAGGACATAAAGACAATAGCAGAGTTGGAACCCAGTGGGATTATTCACATAGTTGTTTTGTTTTCTTTTCACAAATTGTGTAAATTCTATTTATCCGGCGGCGTTCTCTTACTAGGACGTCAGCCTCTTGTACAAAAACGCCTATTTACAGGCCAAACTTCAAAATCAATACAATTCGTTTTCAAAGAAATTTCAAACTGTTTTTCCTTTACCTGTTTTGTTTTGCAAAGAATGTCCAATGTTCATTTTTGATATATGCATTTGACATTAATTACTGCTCATAAATATTTACATGCAAAACAAAAGATGAATTACAGGTAATATCAGAAACAAGGGCAATAAGAATTGTCCGAACTGTATAGATTGCTCTGTCCACCAGGTACAAAGGTATATTCAGCTGAATAATAAGGCTAAGATACCTTCACTCCCCGCAGAATAAGACAGTAATGATAGCTCTCCCCCAGCTGAGACTTGCAACTATGAACGAATCAACAACGCTCTCTCTAAGCAGAGTTTATCTACCATCAACACTAAAAAGACTTGATATCCCCGGCAGGCTTAATATTCCCCAACGGAGTATAAGAATGTTCCCCAGCAGAATACAGGATACCCCCATTGGAGTCAATATTTCCCCAGCACGGTCTAAAAAGCTTCCCCAGTGGAGTTGAAGAATCGTTCCCAGTAGACTCTGGAAGTTTATCCCCAGCGGAGTACAAAATAAATCTCCCTAGCCAAGTTCAAAGGATCATTCCCAGCAGAATTCAGAGAACTATCCCTACAAAGTCTAACAGGGTTATCCCCAGTAAATCGCAACTGAAAGATCATCCCCGACGAAGTTCTTTCCTTTCACAAACAGGAATTCAATCCTCAAACAGATGCAATATCACCAGCAACGATAATCCATCCCCAGGGAAGCTTATCAATGGAATCCTCAGCAGAGCATCTCTTCCCCACAGAGTAATCTCCTCATCAGTTTATTCCCCAACGGAGTTATCCTCTCCTGCAGGTTTATTCTTTTCGTTCATCATCCCCAGCGGAAACGAAGAATTCAACTCTATTCTCCAGCATCTATCCGGGATTTATTTTCCCCCAGCTAGAAACATTATATTTCCATACATCATGATACATGCATATACACATCATATAACACAATCTCATTTATTTTGAGAACATCATTGCTTGATCCATATCATGCATTGCATATGACTGACCTTTACCTTTCAGGAAGGATGCAGTTAAATTCTCAACTATGTCAAAGACCTTGTCTGGTCCAGTTAAATCGATTCCTAAAGATTTTTCTGATGCCGATTCAGTCAAAGTTAATCCAAGACCTTCTCTGGTCCAGTTAAGTCGATTCCTAAAGATTTTTCTGATGCCAATCCAGTCAAAGTTATCCCAAGACCTTCTCTGGTCCAGTTAAGTCGATTCCTAAAGATTTTTTTGATGCCGATTCAGTCAAAGTTAATCCAAGACCTTCTCTGGTCCAGTTAAGTCGATTCCTAAAGATTTTTCTGATGCCGATCCATTTGAAGTTACTCCAAGACCTTGTCTGGTCTAGTTAAATCGATTCCTAAAGATTTTTCTGATGTCGATCCAGTCAAAGTTAATCCAAGACCTTCTCTGGTCCAGTTAAGTCGATTCCTAAAGATTTTTATGATGCCGATCCAGTTGAAGTTACTCCAAGACCTTGTCTGGTCCAGTTAAATTGAGTCCTAAAGATTTTTCTGATGTCGATCCAGTCAAAGTTATCCCAAGACCTTCTCTGGTCCAGTTAAGTCGATTCCTAAAGATTTTTCTGATGTCGATCCAGTTGAAGTTACTCCAAGACCTTGTCTGGTCCAGTTAAATTGATTCCTAAAGATTTTTCTGATGCCGATCCAGTCAAAGTTATCCTAAGACCTTCTCTGGTCCAGTTAAGTCGATTCCTAAAGATTTTTCTGATGCCGATCCAGTTAAAGTTATTCCAAGACCTTGTCTGGTCTAGTTAAATTGATTCCTAAAGATTTTTCTGATGCTGATCCAGTCAAAGTTATTCCAAGACCTTCTCTGGTCCAGTTAAGCCAATTCCTAAAGATTTTTCTGATGCCGATACAATTGAAGTTACTCCAAGACCTTGTTTGGTCCAATTAAATCGATTCCTAAAGATTTTTCTGATGAAGATCCAGCCAAAGTTAATCCAAGACCTTGTCTGGTCCAGTTAAATCGATTCCTAAAGATTTTTCGGATGCCGATCCAGTCAAAGTTATTCCAAGACCTTCTTTGGTCCAGTTAAGTTGATTCCTAAATATTTTTCTGATGCTGATCTAGTTGAAGTTACTCCAAGACCTTGTCTGGTCCAGTTAAATCGATTCCTAAAGATTTTTCTGATGCTGATCCAGTCAAAGTTAATCCAAGACCTCCTCTGATTCAGTCCGATCACAGATAAGATCTCCCCGATTCGTATTCCAGGCGAAGTTCAAACCATCTATCAGCAGTCTCCAAATGGCATCTGTAAGCCCATTCCCGACATCACAATGCTGATACCACTTCATGCGAGTGCAAATTTCTGGGCACTCTAGTGTTCAATCATCTTCCACCTTCGGATCACGAAAGGCCCAAAAGCCAATCTACGTCCTAAGGTTTAAGAAAACTGAAAGGGGAAGCTGTTGTACCCCAAAATTTTCCCTCCCATATTTCCCAAGACATTGCAAGAAAAATCACCAAGTGGCTCAAGATTGCTCAAGAGTTGGACAGTCAAATCATCTCCTAGGGCAGTCAACCTCAAATTAGGGTTTTGTGTTGCATCAAGGTCGTTACATCCAAATGACCTCAAGTGATACCCAATGTCCTAATATAGTCTCAAGATCATCCATGTCAAATCTCAAGCCTTGCAGAGGAAGTTTTCTCAGTCAATTGCTCAAAAGGTCCAAAATCGACTATGCTAGGGCAAAAGTCAACTGTGACCTATACACAATCAAACTTCAAGATTTTTTGTCAAAATTCTCATTTTGAAGGATATTTCATCATTTGATCAAGGGTTGATCATGATTCATTAAGGATTGCTCAAAATTCATCAAGACTCAAAAGTTGCTAAATTAGGATTTTTTAGGAAAAGTCAACTCAACTTTGACCAAGCATAACTTTCTCATACTTTATGAGAAATGACCCATCCAAAGCTCATTTTTAAGAGTATGAAACTTCCTTCAATCCATCGTCATACCCTAATATCAGAACATGCACTCACAAAAAGTTACAAATTTAGACATTATAGGTCATTTTTGAAAGTCAACAAAAATACCTTTTTTGCCAAAGCTTATAACTTGAGCATGGAACATCAAAATGAGATGAGACCAAAAGGGTTGGTTAGAGGACATCTCAAGCTTTCAAAAAGTACAAGAACGCTTCCAAAAGTTCAAAATTGAAGAAGTTATGCATTGTTGAAGTTGGGCATTTTTGCAAAATTGCCAAAAGTCAACTATCCCCAAAACTTCAAAATTTGTCAAATGGGCCCATTCTTTTCCACTTGATTTGATCTTGTCACACTCCACACGTGTCCTAGCTTCAGCCTTGTGTCCATTTATTAATTTTTCTATTTTATTTGATTTTTTATTGAATTAATTCATTTTAAATCAATTTAAATCAAATAAAATCCAAATATTGATTAACTAGGATCTTTTTTATTGTTATAGGTCTTAATTATCATCATGGCCAACATCAAATTCGTATCATACCATATCATGAACAAAAAGATGGAATTTGGACAAATTTGGAAAGACATCAATGGAGTATTAAATCAAATCCTAAAACATCAATGCACAAAGATTCAAGACCTATTATTTGACCTAATCCAATGCTGCATACATATACAAGCTAAAGGCACACGAGTTAGAGGTTAGAGGCTGCAAAATCACAAGAACAAAACTTGAGAAAACTTGAGAAAAGCTTGAAACTGAAATCCATCTTAGAGGCCAATTCAAAACCAAATCTCAACGTGAATTCATTGCTAGACATCCACTGAATCTCCTCCAATCCCTAACAAGCTCTCAGGCCCTCTCAATCGCGCTGTAAGTCCTTCAAAAAAACGCTCTGCACTTGAAATTGTATCCTCATATTCGTGCACTTTCTTGGCAAAATCTTTACATATTTATGCTTATCGTTCCATTTAGAAGCTTTCTGCATTATTTGATTGTGTTTATATGACCTGTAGTGCCATACCCGAATTAGGGTTCTTGGTTCTTGTTTTTGGGCATTTTGTTTGCAGGTGAAATTGACACCATTAAGGGACATAGGCATGTTCAGGAGGGAGAGACGAGCATGACTGTGGTTTTAGATTGAGTTTTCATGGCTTAGAATTGGTTTTAGGGGCGACCTAGGGATTTAGCTGCGGATGTAAACCCGCAGGTAAAAAAACCAGGGTGAACAAGGAAGACAATGACGCGTCCCCCTCCCATTCGCTGATTCAAATCTGGCGCGTGTTTTTTATATATATTGCTGGCACTTATTTGTTTTCCCATATTATATTTAGTTTCCAATATTATAACAATTGAGCACGTTGGTTGAGTGGTAAGGGCGCTACTTCAATGATTCACAGGACCTGGGTTCGAATCCCAGGTCCCCCATATATTTGTTGTATTTTGTTTCCAGGAAATCCAGTACAAATTCCAACGCGTGGTTCACTATACACCCTCACTCAGATGCCTGCCAGATGGCCCCAGGCCAAATCTGGTGACTCAGGTTGAAGGTCCATCATGCTCTCAAGTCAACGTGCGCGTGGAGAATCAGAAAGTCAGCCAGGCTTGCATACAAATGGGCCTTGAAGATTGCCACTCTCACCCCCTGATCAGGCCCAAAACCCCCTTTGGTTATTTCTTTTTCTTTCTTTCTTTTATTTATTTATTTATTGTTATTATTTTTAATTGACCAATTAAACTTTTTCCTCATAAAAATCAAAAAATATATTTTATTTATTAAAATTAAATTCAGCACTTTATTTTTGTAAATAAATATTAACTCAATTAATTTAGTTTAATTAGGAAATAACTTTAATGTTTTTGCAATAATTAAAATTAATTTAGACGATTAGGTTTTATTAACTTTGATCAAATTTATTTTATTTCTTTAAATACCAAAAATCCAAAAATATTTTTATTCATTAATTCAATAATTAGTTTAATTTAATTTCCTTTTAATTCAAAATAACCAAAAAAATTCACTTTCTTTCAAAAAAGGGTCAAAACCCTAAAAAATTTCGATTGATTTAATTTCTCGCACGCGATCCATATTTATTTCAATATTGTATCTGTTTCCCGGAATGTAATATTTTAATTAGGACTTTAATTATTTTATCGCTTTATTTATTTTCCGCATTTTAAATTCAAGGGTTGCTTTTGGCGATGTAAATACCCGACACCTTGTAATAGTTTATATTTAATTCCCGCAATTTAATTTTCGCAACTTATAAACTGTTAGATGTTTGATAATAGGGAATGCATGACAAGATCAAATGTTTTAACCTAAAATCAACATAGATAACCCTTGACATGTACAAAGACAAATTAACTAAAAATAACACACTCGCACATGCACACTCTTAGGGTACACCTCACTTGGTTCCCTTCGAACGTGGTCATTGAGTATAGGAAGTTTTAGAGGTCGCCCTCTTGTCCAAAGATCATAGTTGCCTCGAAACGGTTGCCTCGGAAAAATGATCTAAGACATTAGGGTTACCGCTAAGGCGTCTTAACATTGCTTTAGTGACCACATGTCCCTTAATTGAATTGACCCTTAAAACTCCAACGACGACGCTAACTACTCATCAATAGTGGGATAGCATTGTCTAAAGGACATTAGCACAAATTGATTCCTTTTTTCGAGTAGGTAGATGGTTCTTAAGTACTTGCTCCTACAAAAAACAAAAATAAAACTTTTCGCACTTACACTTTTCAAACAAAAACTCCTTTCAAACCCACAAACACAAAGAAAAGCAAATTTTGAAAACACTTTGAGCAAGTACCTAAGAGCCCGTGGATAGCCACGGATAGAAAGGGTGCTAACACCTTCCCTTTCTATAATCTACCCCCCGGACCCGAGAAACATCTCGAAAAAGGAATTTTCTGTGATTTTTTCCTTTCCTTGTTGGATAAAATAAAAGACGGTGGCGACTCTTGCTTACCGCGACATTTTGCGAAAACAAACGCAAAACGCGAACTAGCATTCCAAAAACAGTCAGTTCTTTCCCACCGTATCACAGCTTGGTGTTGTTTCCGAACTCTGACTCCTTTGTTGATGTGAATGCAGTGAAAATCTTCATCTCTCGTAATCCTGTACCCACTCTCTTGGGTGACATTCTTCATCAGCTTTATGCCTGTACTGCTCGAAAGCGGGGAACCCTGATGTATTGTTCTCCATTATTGGCGAGGTGGTTTATTTCGCACCTCCCCAAATTAGTGCTGAAGAACAAAGAAGGCATGGGTTGGGCCTATAGGGTTATGTCTCTCTCTCTCATAATGACATCATCTGGACTATCAAGGGTATGAACGAGGTGGATATTATTGATAGATGTGGGGAGTACCCCAATGTTCCACTGATAGGAACCAATGGAGGAATTTCTTATAATCCGTGCTTGGCCTTACGTCAGTTTGGGTGTGCTAGGAGGGAAAGTCCTCATGAATTTCTAATGGCTAGTATCATCTTTGATTTTCAAGGGGATAGTGACGACCAACGCCACAGATTCATAAGGGCTTGGAATAGAGTTCACAGATCTGATCCACACGAGCTGGGTCCAAAGACTTCTCTTCCGATGGAGCCATATCTCAGATGGGTCTGTATCCATGCCCAAAAGCTGGGTATGCCGTATGAATCCGTCCGGCCTATCATTGTTGAAGTTGCTGATGAAGAAGGGGTTCTTCCGACCATCCTCCACCCTCATATGCCCACTGACATTGGGGCACTGAAAAGGTCTTGGATACAGATGAGAGAAGAACAGGATGCTTACCGAGAAAAGTTTAACGAACAAGAGCAGAAGATTCAGAAGTTGACAAGACAGCTGGAGAACGAGCGGATCCTCAATGACTATGTCCACACCGACAAGAAGTGACCATGGGAGCACTGATTGTCCTTTGATTATTTCCTTTCCAGTTTTTATTTACTTCTCAGTATTTCCTTTCTTGTAATGCCTTAAGGGCATCTGTTGAACAATTTGAATTTCAAGTTTATCTAATAAAAGTGTGTTTCATTTCTTGTTTACGAATTTGAATCTCTCAATGTCTTTGAAATCATATCATACACATTTCATTCCATGCACCTCATAACAGGTACCCTTACATGTTTTCTCATCTTCTTCGCTGTTTATTTCAGCATCATGTCTTCTGAACCATCGACTGAACAAGCAATCAAGGCTCTGCAAGCTCAAAATTCCCAATTCCAAGAGTTGTTCATGAATCTAGCTAAGGGTCAGCAAGATCTGAAGACCCTTATTCTGAAAGAGAAGAAGAAGAAGAAGAAGAAGAAGAAGAAGAAGAAGAAGAAGAGGACAATCCTATTTAACACAGGTCACAGGTTTGGAAACAAGCTACGAGATGAAGATGATTTGACCACCTCATCTGGAGGGAAAGATAGTCAGGAAGAAAGGAGGGCTCCTAGCCCTGTGGTTTCAGACAACGAGACGGACTTCGACGAAGACCAGTATCCTCCGGCTGAGGATAGATACAAGCAACTGGAAGACCGGTTGAGTGCGATGGAAGTTCAGAAAGTGCCTGGTCTGGACTTTGGTGATCTGGGTCTATCATCTGGGGTGGTGATTCCCCACAAATTCAAAGCACCATCTTTTGCTAAGTACGACAGAGTTTCTTGCCCGAAACTTCACCTCCGGTCGTATGTAAGGAAGATTCAGCCGTACACCGCTGATAAGAACCTATGGATCCACTTCTTTCAAGACAGTCTCTCCGGGACTCAGCTTGAGTGGTTTTACCAGTTAGAAGGAGCCAGTATTCGCAGCTGGGAAGATTTGGCTGCTGCTTTCTACGGGAAGTACCAATACAATTCCGACCTCGCTCCTACGCGTACCCAACTCCAGGGTATGTCTATGGGAACGGGCGAAGGTTTCAAAGATTATGCTTAGAAGTGGAGGGATCTCGCTAGAAGAGTGCAACCACCCTTGGCTGATAGGGAGCTAGTTGATATGTTTCTGGGGACCTTGTTTGGTCCATTTTTCAACCATCTAATTGGAATCTCTTCGTCTGGGTTTACAGAGTTAATTATGACCGGTGAAAGGATTGAGGTTGGTATTAAGTCTGGTAAGATACAAAAGGGTGCTTCATCGAGCACCAAGAAAAAGCCTTTTAAGAAGGAGTCTAGTGCTGTGTACAGTTCAAAAAGCCAGAATAGACCTGAACGCCGCCAAGCTGTTAATGCGGTTGTTATTTCAAGACCTGCTGGTGCTCCTCAGCGCAACAATCAACAAAAGGCTGAGAGACCTCGAAGGCAATTCACCCATCTCAACGTGACTTTGTCTTAGATTCTTCCGCAGTTATTGAAAACCAATCTAGTGACTCCAAGGGAGGCCCCGCAGAATCCCAACACTGCATCACCTAAGTACAACCCTGATGCCCGCTGTACTTTTCACTCTGATAGCCCGGGACATGATACAGACGATTGTTGGGCTTTGAAAAACAAAATACAAGACTTAATTGATGCTAAGGAGATTGAGTTCGAGGCGCCCGAAAGACCTAATGTTGTGACTGCTCCTATGCCTAAGCGTGGAGTGAATTCTATAGATGAAGACTCGTTTGTGGTTTCTGTAAAGGATATTGCTACTCCATTGATGACTGTGAAAAAGAACCTTTTACTAGCTGGTTTATTTCCGGGCTGTGACGAAGGTTGTCGTATGTGTTCTGTTCTACCTACCGGTTGCCATCTTTTAAAATCACGTGTCTAACGCCTGATGGATAGTAAAAAAATTCTGTTTGAGAAGATTGTTGTTCCTTTAGATCATACTAAAGAAGTTGTTATAATCACCATTTTCGACAATTCTTCCAAGGCTTCCTCGAGAAAGCCTGTTAGAATTACATCTGTTCCAAGAATCACATCATTGATCATTATTGTTCCTGGGCCTATCTCCTATACATCTGATAAAGCTGTCCCTTGGCACTACAGGGCTGATGTTTATTTCCATGGAGATAAACAAGAGTTGGATGTTGATACTGACGTCAGCAATATTATTGGACCTACTAAAGTCACCCGCAGCGGAAGACTTTTCTCCCCTGATATCTCTCCACCAGCTGTTCGGAAACCTGTTGTTATTACACCTACCAGTGTACCTGCTGCTATTCCTATTCAAGTTCCTATTTTTACCCCTGTCGCTGAGTCATCTGACACTCGGGGAAAAGGGACCACTGATGAGCCTGCCCAGACGGAGGCACCAAAGACGATTATTGTTGAAGCTTTTAGACAAGAGATGGAAGAGATTTTAAAGATCATCAAAAAGAGTGACTACAATGTAGTTGAACAGTTGGGGCAAACCCCGTCCAAGATTTCTATGTTGTCACTGTTGCTATGCTCAGAGGCCCATGCCAAGGCTCTGATTGCATTCCTGAAGACTGCACACGTACCTCAAGAAACGTCAGCTGATCAGTTTAAAGATTGCGTGGCTAGTCTGACTGCTGATAATGGGTTGGGTTTCTCTGACGCCGATTTGCCTACTAAGGGGAGAAATCACAATGATGCCCTGCATGTCTCTATTGAATGCAGGGGCACTACTCTTGCTCATGTATTGGTGGATACTGGTTCCTCATTGAATGTTTTACCTAAGAAAGCTCTAGACCGGTTGGACTGTGAAGGTTTAGAACTGAAGCCAAGTAACATTATTGTCAGGGCCTTTGATGGGTCAAAGAGAATGGTAGATGGAGAAGTGGATATCCCGATTAAGGTTGGTTCTCAGGTTTTCACATCTACATTCTACATGATGGACATCCAACCATCCTATTCTTGTTTGCTGGGTCGCCCGTGGATCCATAAAGCTGGGTGTTGTACCCCAAAATTTTCCCTCCCATATTCTTCAAGGTTTATCAAGAATCATCTTCAAATGGTTCAAGATTCCTCAAGGGTTGCACAATCCAAATGCCTCCTAAGCCAGTAAAAATTAGGGTTTTGGTTCCTTCAGTGAATTTGGAGTTTTCAATGGCTCAATCAAGTCCCATAGGCCTATATACATTATCAAGCATCTATATGTCAAGTCTCAAGGCTCACAACATCAAATTGCACAGTCAAAAGCTTCATTTGTTTCACAATCAACTACAGGGGTAAAATGGTCATTTCATAGTCAAAAGTCAGAATTTTTGGTAAACATCTTATTTTGAGCTCATAATCATCATTTGATCAAGTCTTGATCATGATTCCACAAGAATGGCTCAAAAATCATCAAGATGCCAGAAGTTACTATTTTTGGACAGTAGAAAAGTCAATTGTATCTTGACCAAGGCATAACTTTTTCATGGTTCATCAGAAATATCCCATCCAATGCTCATTTTGAGGGGGATGACATTTCCTACAACTCATCTTCATATTCCAAGTCCAAGAAATGCTCTCACAAAAAGTTATCAATTTCTACATTATAGGTCAAATTCAAAAGTCAACAAAAATGCACTTTAAGTCAAAGACCATAACTTGAGATTGGTAAATCCAAATGACATGGGACCAAAGGCATTGGTTAGAGGACTTCAAGACCGTTCCAAAATGTCCAAGAACATGTTCATATGATCAAAATTGAGCAAGATATGCATTGGAGAAGTTGGGAAATTTTTGTGAATGTGCAAAAGTCAACTTTGCTCAAAACACCTTGTTTTTGCTAATGGACCTCAAATTTCTTCTTGAAACCTTATCCAAGGCTTATGCACAACCCATAAAGCTTAAATTGAATTATTTTCTTATTTTTAATTAATTAATTGGATTTTTAATCAATATTAATTCATTTAATTCATTTAATTGTAGGAAAATATAAAGATATGGTTTCTCAATCTTTTTATGAAGCAAATAAGCTCAAGACAAGCTGGAAAATTCATGTGCACATCAAGGGGACAAAAATATTCTAATTTTGCAAGTTTTCTCAATCAAAAAGATGCAAAAAGATGTGATTGAAAATCAAATATTGAAACCATTATTCCATGGATTTCTTGGCCAAGATTCAACCTAATTTCATTCTCATATATATAGACAACTCAACCCTAATGCCTTGGACGTGAGAATTGCTGCAGAAAGCCATATGCAACATTGAAAAAATCAAGAAAAACTTGAAAACTGTTTTCCATAATTTAACGTGATTCAAAGCTTTCTCTTGATTCTAATCTATTGCAGGGACTCCCAGAAGCGTGTAGCAAGCAAAAACAAGCATTGAAGCTACAGGAATCACCCAGAATAGACTCATGTTTTGGTGATTTTTTCTATAATCGTAACTCGTTATTCATGCATCATTAACGTGATTTTTTGTATGCTTTGCATTGCTAGAACTCAGGTGAAGCTTTTGGTGTGGTTTAATTGCATTGAAACGCCCTAAGTCCAAAGTTACCATTGACAAATATTAGGGTTCCGAAGCTTTGATTTTGGGGCTTTCCACATCCAGTAAAATCAGAACCCCTAATGCACATGGTTGAACTCGTTGCATTCAGACGAATCTAGTGGAACCCTCGCGCCATATTTATATAACCTAGGATTCTATTCGCTATTTTTCCTCATGCCAAATTGTGGGGGTTAAAAACCCCCGCTATCTATTTGTTCTTTTTACAGGGAAACGAAGAAGATGACTGTGTGTTGGTTCATGATTGGACAATTCAAATGGCGCGCGTATTTTTGTTGGGTCCAGCATAATTATTATTCTTGATATATTATATTAATTGCTTATCTTATTAACAAACGCAGGCAAGTGGCTAGTGAGGTGGACGTTAACCATTGGGACCTGGGTTCGATTCCCAGGTCCCCCAAACCTTTGTTTCTATTTTTTCTAACATGATTACATGCAGCGTTCCAGAAAGAGTCCATCATGCACCTCAAGCAATCAGGCGCCAAGTGGCCACATGCTTAAATCCAATGGCCAGGAGATGATAACCATCATGATTCTCAGCCAACGCTTGCATATCTGATTCCAAAGGTCAACGTGGCTGATTGGCTTAATGGGCCACCAATTTCCAGAACACACCTCCATCAGGGCCCAACACCCCCCTGGTTCTTTCATAATTTTCTTTTTGTTTTCTTTTTCTTTTTATTTGCTTTTACTAATTATTATTATTAACTATTATTATTATTATTTAATTACCTCATAAACCAATATTTTTTATAATAAATTCAGAATTAAAAAATGTAAATATTTTTATTATTTTTATTATGTATTAATTTCATTATTAATTATTATTTTGTAAATAAATTCTAACAAATTGATTTAGTTTAAATTAGGTTTAATTTTAATCTTTTTTTTAATAAATAAAATTAACATAGAATTAGGGTTTTCTTGATACTTTTAATTTCTTTTATTTTTATTTCCATTATAAACATAAAAAACTAAAAAAATACTTTCTCTTTTAATTAATTAATTAATTAGTTATTAGGTTTAATTTTAATTAATTGCAAAAAGGACCAAATTTCTTTCTTTTCTCAAAAAAGGGTCACAACCCTAAGGACGTCCCTGATTCAGTTTCTTTTCGCGCCTATTTATTTTAATTATATTTATGTATCTGCTCTGAGTATGTAATAGATAATTAGGACTTTTATCGCTTTCTTTAATTTCTCGCATTTATTTTCCAAAGGGTTATGTTTTTGGCGATGTATATACCCGCGCCTTGTAATAGCGTAGATTCACTTTCCGCATTTTATTTTCCGCACAATTATTAACTGCTAACTATGCATGACAAGAATTGTATGAAAATTAAAATCAACCCGTAGCTCACAATAAACATGTGCAAAGATAATCTTAAACTGAATCCTGACACACGTGCACATGCCACTCATAGGGTACGCCTCACTTGGTTGCCTCGAGGTGGTCATTGAGTATAGGGTGTTTTAGAGGTCGCCCTCCTGTCTAAAGATCCAGTTGCCTCGGAACGATTGCCTCGGATAAAAAGGATCTAGGACATTAGGGTTATCGCTAAGGCGTCCTACTATTGCTTTGGTGACCACATGTCCCTATAATCGAATTGACCCGAATAACTCCAACGACGATGCTACCTACTTCTCAATAGTGGGATAGTACTGTCTAAAGGACTCTTACACAGCTTAATTCCTTAGAGTAGGTAGATTCCTCCTGGGTACTTGCTCTTTCAAAAACAAAAAAACAACTTTTCGCACCTACACTTTCAAAAAGTTTTCAAACAAATACTTCATACACTCTTGAGGACTGATACAAGAGTCAAAACGAAGTTTTCAAACAAACTTTTTTTCAAAACCCACAAACACAAGAAAAGCAAACAATTTTTTGAAAACATAGTGAGCAAGTACCTAAGAGCCCGTGGATAACCACGGATAAAAAGGGTGCTAACACCTTCCCTTTCTATAATCTACCTCCCGAATCGAGAAACATCTCGAAAAGGAATTTTGCTGTGCTTTTGTCCTTTCCTTGTTGGAGAAAATAAAAGATGGTGGCGACTCTTGCTTACCGTGACATACGCGAACCAGCATTAAAAACAATCAGTTCTATTTCCACCAATCACAGAACTGGCGACTCTGCTGGGGACACTTATAAGTGAGGTGTTCCTTAGGATTAGACCACTCTTATTTTCAATTGCTTGCTTTGTTTGCTTTAATATTGCGGGTCTGTTTTGGAGTTTCATAGATCCTAAACCCGGATCTGGGGATACCCTTTTAGAAGTAGCAACAAAGTGTGAGGGAACTGTGCGGGGTATACCGACACGGTTGAAGCAGTAGCTACGTTGATGTGGCACTTTGGTGAGTACCGGTAACCCTTGAGTCAATTCAAGGAGAGTACGGGGCCGCCGCGTGGTGTCGTGAAGCATCAACTGACCTTAGAACCTTACTTGACCATCTTGGCCTTTTTAGGGGTAGTGAGATGACCGACTTTGGTGCAGTCCGAAGTTGGTAGATACTCGATACTACACTCATTTAAGGTTGTTTTCTTGGAATATTTTGGTCGCCAGTTAAGTGGCTAAATCAAAACAATGAACACATAAAACAATCCAATGATATTGAGCTCCTTAGAACCCGGTTACTATTCATAGGATAGGTTTTGAGCCAACTAACTCAAGAGGGTACTTACCCATGAAACTCTATGCCAGCCTAAACTTAAGGCTATATGTGTGACTTGTGTGCCTTCAAACTTGAACTACTTGCACATTCCTGTTATCTGACATCATGAGTTCCTTGCAGGTTGTTTACAGTCCTTATTCATTGCAGGGCTTACTTACATCACCTCACACTTTTCTTCAACGCATATCATACGCATCATAACATCATACCATAGCATTTCCTTAACCATTTCAAGGATCTCAAGGGTTTGTGATGCATGTCATGATGAACCAAATGTCTAGCAAGGGGAAAAGGGGATTTATTGTCCTCTAGCCAAGGTTGTTTGGAGATCAAAACATGATAACTTGAGTCAGGGGCTATGACCCACTCGATATGGTGAGCTTGACTCTTGAAGAAGGACTCTTAGCAACATGAAGTTCCTTCAATCAAGCTACAAAATTCAAATTCTAACAAGTTTCTTGTTTACCCCGCGAGATCCTTGAAAACATTGCATACATATACATACATGTCATTGCATAACAGGTACCCTTTTTACAGGTTACTTATCTTCTTCGTTGTTTATTTCAGCAATCATCATGTCTGCCGAACCTTCCACTAAACAAGCTATCAAGGCCCTCCAGGCCCAGAATGCCCAGTTCCAAGAGTTGGTTATGAGCCTAGCCCAAGGTCAACAGGAGTTGAAGACTCTGATACTGAAGAAGAAGAAGAAGAGGATTGTGTTGTTTAACAATGGACGAAGGTTTGGGAATGGACTACAAAACGAGGTTGATCTGACTACTTCCTCTGTAGGGAAGGATAGCCCCCAAGAGAGAAGGGTTCCTAGTTTCGTGGTCTCCGACAACGAGACGGATTACAATGATGAACAGTACCCTCCTACTGAGGATAGGTACAAGCAGTTGGAGGACCGCTTAAATGCAATGGAGATTCAGCATGTGCCCGGGTTGGACTTTGGAGACCTAGGCTTATCCTCTGGGGTGGTAATCCTACATAAGTTCGAAGCACCTGCTTTTGCAAAGTACGACGAAGCTTCCTGCCCTAAGCTGCATCTGAGGTCTTATGTAAGGAAGATCCAACCCTATACAGCTGACAAGAATTTATGGATCCATTTCTTCTAGGATAGTCTTTCAGGGACTCAACTCGAATGGTTCTACCAGCTGGATGGAGCCAGTATTCGTAACTGGGAGGACTTGGCTACTGCATTTTATAAGCAGTATCAGTATAATTCCGACCTCGCTCCTACGCGTACCCAGCTCTAGGGTATGTCACTAGGGACGAGCGAAGGATTCAAAGAGTACGCCCAAAAGTGGAGAGACCTGGCCGGAAGGGTGCAACCACCCTTAACTGACCGTGAACTTGTGGATATGTTCTTAGGGACCCTGTCTGGTCCGTTCTTCAACCATCTGATTGGAAATTCTTCTGTCGGGTTTACAGACCTTATCTTGACTGGGGAGAGGATTGAAGCTGGTATCAAGTCTGGGAAGATTCAGGAAGCTACACCTGCTGATGCTCAGAAAAAGCCTTACAATGGGAAGAAGGAGTCCAATGTTGTATATGGTCGAAAGAGTCGTCATGATCAACATGTAGGGGTAACCCAAATCTCTGATCCTACGCCTGCTCAACAAAAACATGGGCATCAATGTAAGGAGGTCGCACCTAAAAGGCAATTTACTAAGATTAATATGTCACTGGCTCAAGCGCTACAGCAAATGTTGAAGGCAGGGCTGATTACCTTGAGGGCTCCTCTCCGGAACCCAAACACATCTGCTCCTACCTATTATCCCAATGAAAGGTGTACCTACCATTCTGACAGCCCGGGACATGACACAAACAAATGTTGGGCTTTGAAGAACAAGGTCCAAGACATGATCGATGCCAAAGAGATCCAGTTTGACCCTCCAGAGACTCCAAACATAATCACTGCTCCGATGCCAAATCATTGAGGGATTTTGTTTGATTTTGAAGGCTTTTGTTTTATTTGAATTTTCAAGTTGTATTTTTCTCTGCTTATTCAAACAAACAATCTCATGTCAAACTCTTTTATTTCATGAATGCATTACACGTGTCTGTCTTGAATTAATTTTTTTCACTGTGCTTAAAACTACTTTCATTTTTTTGTGATGATCAACTCTCGAACAAATTCTAAGCCTCTTGAGGGAGGATGACGAAAACGATACCACAATATTTACAGTATGCTTTTGAACAGACCCCGCTGATGAGGTACAGGCATTCTTTCAAATCCTAAAAAATGGAGTTATAAGGAAGATAATCCCTCGTCAACCCCTTTGAGCCAAAGAAGTTGGAGTTTTTCTTTTCAAAAAATTAAAACCCTTAATTATAACCTGGGGCAGGGTAGTTCTCTCAGTTAATCCAGGTGCACAATGGATGACATCAAAGAAGTCCTTCCAAGACAAAAGACAGTGATGGTTCCGAATAATCATAAAGACAGGCAATCCTTATCTCTCAAAGTAAAAGCCCAATAAGTCAAAACCTATGAAGGAGACTTACAAAAACTGGGGCATCCCGCTGACTGTAAATACAAAAAGAAACAGTTCAGGCAAAAAAAAAAACAGGGATAACGAAATCAAAAAGAAAGAGGTCTTACAGACTCTCAACAAAAAAAAGAAATGACTGCCTATTCAAAATAAATTATCAGTATCCAAACCATCACTGGAATATCAGAGCAAAGACTCAAATAAAATCTAATGCATGATCAGCTGAGTTTAGGATCGAAGAACATCACGAAGAATGGGTGGGTACAAATATACTTTGAGCCTTTACCCTTTGTTTCTCAAACCGTGAACCAGGCCACGTTATAACCCTTAAAAGTCCTAGCTGAAGCATGGGTTAGTTCGAAAGCATACTGTTACAAAGGTATCCTGACTCCTATAGGGCTCGTTGTTAAAATCCTGAGTTGACATCACGTTTTACAAAAAATCACTTGTTTTACTGAAAACTGCATTTTCAAAAACTTCAAGACAGACATAAGCTTTGCATTCTTAAAATAACATTGTTTGCATATGACTATTTTGTTTGAACAACAGAGAACTTTGCACGACGAACATCTCGCGAACAAAAATCTTATCAACAAAAAGAGTCACCTCCAGTGGAAAAACACTTCCAACCAAGGGGCATGGCATGATCATAGTCTATCATCTGGGGCAGTCAAGTCAAGATTCAGGGAATCTCTCAAAATGACAAATAGTCAGGGGCAAATCACCGCCTGAGTCACTTGGGGCATTGGACATGAATTCCAGCAACGAATCTTGCATGATCAAACGAAGATCTTCTGGTAGTATGGCGACACAACACTACTGACAGTGATAACTCCCTACATCTTGAGAGCGTGGACATAGTCGGAAAAAGTACTACGCATAATCAAAGACCCGCTAGGTTGATACACCTAGGCAAAAATAAGGGCTTCCCGGCAAACCAAAAGGGTTCGGGCAAAAATACGGGATAAAAATGAAAAAATCTGTACACCCGGCAAGTCGAAAACCTGAAAAGGCGGCTTGGGCAAAAATGGGTATCCCGGTGGACTGAAAACCCGAAAGGGCGGTCCAGGCAAAAATTAGGGATCAACGCGTACGACTATGTCCCATCATCTCGTCACTTGCCTACCAGAAGAAGACTTGTCAATCGGCAGTTATCAAGCACCTCCACAGGTACCTTCTCTAGTAGAAACCGGGGCAATAAGAATTGTCCGAGCAGTACAAGCTGCTCTGTCCTCCAGGTACAAGGTAAATTCAGCTGAAGAATACGACCAAGATACCTTCACTCCCCGTTGAGTAAGACAAGAATCAGCAATACTCCCCCCAAGCAGAGCTGGTCTCCCGTCAGCCCCGAAAAGGCACAGTATTCCCTAGCAAATCAGCAGCACTCTCCCCAAGCAGAGTTAGGCTACTGTCAGCCCCAAAGAAGTTGGGTATCCCCAGAAGATCTTAATATTCTCCAGCAGAGTATACCGATATTCCTCAGCAAGCATCCCCGGCAGTCTTAATATAAGATTGTTCCCCGGCGCAATACCAGACACCCCAATGGAGCCATGTCCCCCAGTGCAGTCTCAAAAGTTTCCCCAGGAGAGTTGAATCACCTTCCCCCCAGTAGATTCTGGAAGCTTATCCCCAGTAGATTCTGGAAGCTTATTCCCCGTAGAGTGCAAATATCTCTCCCAGCCATATTCAAAGGTTATTTCCCACCAGAGCCTATAATTGGGTTATCCTCAGCAAATTGCAACGGAAAGATCGTCCTCAGCAAAGTTCTTCATATCCCCCAGCGGAGTTCATCATCAAAATCCCCAACAGAGCGTATCAACGGAATCCCCAGCGGAGTTATCGTTAAAATCTCAGCAAGGCGCCTCTTCCCACTGAGTAATTCCCTGCAGAGTAATCTCTTCATCAGGTTTATTCCCCAACGGAGTCATCTTCTCCTACAGGTTTATTCTTGCAATCAGCTTCGTTCATCATCCCCAGCGGAAACGAAGAACTCAACACTATTCTCCAGCAAATCCGGGATTTATTTTTCCCAGCTAAAACATAACATTTTCATACATCATGATACATGCATATACGCATCATATCATACGATCCTATTTATGTTGAGAATATCATTGCTTGATTCATACATCATGGCATTGCATACAACTAACTCTTTACCTTTTCAGGAAAGATCAATCAAAAGACAAAGATCATCATTCCTTCTAGAAATAGTTCATATGTGACCCAGATTTGGCGACATCCTGATACTTATTCCAGATTTCCTTCCAGAGATAGTTCAGATACGCTCCAGACACGGATTCCATCCTGATGCTTATTCCGGATTTCCTTTCAGAAATAGCTTAGAGATGCTCCGGATGCGGATGTTATTCTATTGCTTATTCATATTTCCTTTCAGAGATAGCTTGGAGATGCTCCGGACACGGATGTTATTCTATTGCTTATTCAGATTTCCTTTCAGAGATAGCTTGCAGATGCTCCAGACACGGATGCTATTCTATTGCTTATTCAGATTCAAACTTCTAGAGATAGCTAAGAGATGCTCCAGACCCGGATGCTATTCTATTGCTTATTCCAGATTTCTTCTAGAAATGGTTCAGATGCGACCCAGATATGGCTAACATTCTGATACTTATTCCAGATTCCTTCTAGAGATGGTTCAGATGCGATCCAGATATGGCTACATTCTGATACTTATTCCAGGTTCATTCAAGAGACAGTCTAGACACGATCCAGATTCGGATGTCATTCTGTCACTCATTCAGATGCAGTATGGATATACCCCAGACCCGACGGTCATTCTACTACTCATTCAGACTTCAGCAATCAGACACAGACTAGATATGCTCCAGACACGGAAGCCATTCTATTTCTCATTCAGATTCAACTATCAACTTCAAGTTCAGATACATTCCAGACACGGAAGTCATTCTGTCACTTATCCAGATCCCAGTTATAACACAAATACGATCCAGATTCGGATTACATTCTGCTACTCATACAGATCTCAATTTCAAATACAGTCCAGATACGGTCCAGATTCGGATGACATTCTGTCACTCTTTCAAACAAAGTCCAGATACGATCCAGATTCAGATGTCATTCTGTCACTCACATTTCAGATACGCTCCCGGTGCGAATGCAATTCTGAAAATCACCCAGTTCCAGCTTATAGATACAGTCCAGCAATCACTTCTGGATGGCATCTTTAAGCCCATCTCCTATCAACAATCTCCATATGGCATCTATAAGCCCATCCTCCTATCCATCATATCTCCAAATGGAATTTGTAAGCCCATTCCCGATATCACATTGTTGATACCTCACTATGCGAGTGCAAATTTCTGGGCACTTTAGTGTTCAATCATCTTCCACCTTCGGATCACGAAAGGCACGCTAGCCAATCTACATCCTCAGTTCTAAGAAGATTGAACAGGGGCAACTGTTGTACCCCAAAATTTACCCTCCCATATTCTTCAAGGTTTATCAAGAATCATCTTCAAATGGAGTTTTCAATGGCTCAATCAAGTCCCATAGGCCTATATACATTATAAAGCATCTACATGTCAAGTCTCAAGGCTCACAACATCAAATTGCACAGTCAAAAGCTTCATTTGTTTCATAATCAACTACAGGGGTAAAATGGTCATTTCACAGTCAAAAGTCAGAATTTTTGGTCAACATCTTATTTTGAGCTCATAATCATCATTTGATCAAGTCTTGATCATGATTCCACAAGAATGGCTCAAAAATCATCAAGATGCCAGAAGTTACTATTTTTGGACAGCAAAAAAGTCAACAGTATCTTGACCAAGGCATAACTTTTTCATGGTTTATCAGAAAAATCCCATCCAATTCTCATTTTGAGGGGGATGACATTTCCTACAACTCATTTTCATATTCCAAGTCCAACAAATTCTATCACAAAAAGTTATCAATTTCTAAATTATAGGTCAAATTCAAAAGTCAACAAAAATGCACTTTAAGTCAAAGACCATAACTTGAGATTGGTAAATCCAAATGACATGGGACCAAAGGAATTGGTTATAGGACTTCAAGACCTTTCCAAAATATCGAGGAACATGTTCATATGATCAAAATTGAGCAAGATAGGCATTGCAGAAGTTGGGAAATTTTTGTGAATGTGCAAAAGTCAACTTTGCTCAAAACACCTTGTTTTTGCTAATGGACCTCAAATTTCTTCTTGAAACCTTATCCAAGGCTTATGCACGACCCATCAAGCTTAAATTGAATTATTTTCTTATTTTTAATTAATTAATTGGATTTTTAATCAATATTAATTCATTTAATTCATTTAATTGTAGGAAAATATAAAGATGTGGTTTCTCAATCTTTTTATGAAGCAAATAAGCTCAAGACAAGCTGGCAAATTCGTGTGCACATCAAGGGGACAAAAATATTCCAATTTGGCAAGTTTTCTCAATCAAAAAGATGCAAAAAGATGTGATTGAAAATCAAATATTGAAACCATTATTCCATGGATTTCTTGGCCAAGATTCAACCTAATTCCATTCTCATATATATACACAACTCAACCCTAATGCCTTGGACGTGAGAATTGCTGCAGAAAGCCATATGCAACATTGAAAAAATCAAGAAAAACTTGAAAACTGTTTTCCATAATTTAACGTGATTCAAAGCTTTCTCTTGATTCTAATCTATTGCAGGGACTCCCAGAAGCGTGTAGCAAGCAAAAACAAGCATTGAAGCTACATGAATCACCCAGAACAGACTCACGTTTTGGTGATTTTTTCTATAATCGTAACTCGTTATTCATGCATCATTAACGTGATTTTTTGTATGCTTTGCATTGCTAGAACTCAGGTGAAGCTTTTGGTGTGCTTTAATTGCATTGAAACGCCCTAAGTCCAAAGTTACCATTGACAAATGTTAGGGTTCCGAAGCTTTGATTTTGGGGCTTTCCACATCCAGTAAAATCAGAACCCCTAATGCACATGGTTGAACTCGTTGCATTCAGACGAATCTAGTGGAACCCTCGCGCCATATTTATATAGCCTAGGATTCTATTCACTATTTTTCCTCATGCCAAATTGTGGGGATTAAAAACCCCCGCTATCTATTTGTTCTTTTTACAGGGAAACGAAGAAGATGACTGCGTGTTGGTTCATGATTGGACAATTCAAATGGCGCGCGTATTTTTGTTGGGTCCAGCATAATTATTATTCTTGATATATTATATTCATTGCTTATCTTATTAACAAACGCAGGCAAGTGGCTGAGTGGCTAGTGAGGTAGACGTTAACCATTGGGACCTGGGTTCGATTCCCAGGTCCCCCAAACCTTTGTTTCTATTTTTTCTAACATGATTACATGCAGCGTTCCAGAAAGAGTCCATCATGCACCTCAAGCAATCAGGCTCCAAGTGGCCACATGCTTAAATCCAATGGCCAGGAGATGATAACCATCATGATTCTCAGTCAACGCTTGCATAGCTGATTCTAAAGGTCAACGTGGCTGATTGGCTTAATGGGCCACCAATTTCCAGAACACACCTCCATCAGGGCCCAACACCCCCTTGGTTCTTTCATAATTTTCTTTTTGTTTTCTTTTTCTTTTTATTTGCTTTTACTAATTATTATTATTAACTATTATTATTATTTAATTACCTCATAAACCAATATTTTTTATAATAAATTCAGAATTAAAAAATGTAAATATTTTTATTATTTTTATTATGTATTAATTTCATTATTAATTATTATTTTGTAAATAAATTCTAACAAATTGATTTAGTTTAAATTAGGTTTAATTTTAATCTTTTTTTTAATAAATAAAATTAACATAGAATTAGGGTTTTCTTGATAGTTTTAATTTCTTTTATTTTTATTTCCATTATAAACATAAAAAACTAAAAAAATACTTTCTCTTTTAATTAATTAATTAATTAGTTATTAGGTTTAATTTTAATTAATTCCAAAAAGGACCAAATTTCTTTCTTTTCTCAAAAAAGAGTCACAACCCTAAGGACGTCCCCGATTCAATTTCTTTTCGCGCCTATTTATTTTGATTATATTTATGTATCTGCTCTGAGTATGTAATAGATAATTAGGACTTTTATCGCTTTCTTTAATTTCTCGCATTTATTTTCCAAAGGGTTATGTTTTTGGCGATGTATATACCCGCGCCTTGTAATAGCGTAGATTCACTTTCCGCATTTTATTTTCCGCACAATTATTAACTGCTAACTATGCATGACAAGACTTGTATGAAAATTAAAATCAACCCGTAGCTCACAATAAACATGTGCAAAGATAATCTTAAACTGAATCCTGACACACGTGCACATGCCACTCCTAGGGTACACCTCACTTGCTTGCCTCGAGGTGGTCATTGAGTATAGGGTGTTTTAGAGGTTGCCCTCCTGTCTAAAGATCCAGTTGCCTCGGAACGGTTACCTCGGATAAAAAGGATCTAGGACATTAGGGTTACCGCTAAGGCGTCCTACTATTGCTTTGGTGACCACATGTCCCTATAATCGAATTGACCCGAATAACTCCAACGACGGTGCTACCTACTTCTCAATAGTGGGATAATACTGTATAAAGGACTCTTACACAGCTTAATTCCTTAGAGTAGGTAGATTCCTCTTGGGTACTTGCTCTTTCAAAAACAAAAAAAACAACTTTTCGCACCTACACTTTCAAAAAGTTTTCAAACAAATACTTCATACACTCTTGAGGACTGATATAAGAGTCAAAACGTAGTTTTCAAACAAACTTTTTTTCAAAACCCACAAACACAAGAAAAGCAAACAATTTTTTGAAAACATAGTGAGCAAGTACCTAAGAGCCCGTGGATAACCACGGATAGAAAGGGTGCTAACACCTTCCCTTTCTATAATCTACCTCCCGAACCGAGAAAAATCTCGAAAAGGAATTTTGCTGTGCTTTTGTCCTTTCCTTGTTGGAGAAAATAAAAGACGGTGGCGACTCTTGCTTACTGCGACATACGCGAACCAACATTAAAAACAGTCAGTTCTATTTCCACCGATCACACTGGGACAGTCACTTCAACACTCCACTAGATGCTGAAATACCCAATCAAAGGGAAATTTGTGATAGTGCGAGGGGAGGAAGAGTACATGGTGAGCATCCTCAACTCTTTCCAGTATGTAGAGATGGATGGGGAGTTCATTGAGACCCTGTTTCAACATTTTGAAGAGGTTCCCCAGATGCTGGCATCAGCTGAAACTGTCAATGAAGATCCTCCTATGAAGATGGCTTCCTTTAAGGATGCTCAGACTGTTGTTGAGAAAGGTGGGTGTGCAAAGTGGGGTCAACTCCCTGATTTCGCACATAAGACTAACAAATTTGGTTTGGGTTTCACTACAGAAGCTCAAAGGGCTGTTCGGAATGCACAAATCGGAAGACCTCCCTTGTTTATCAACAATTTAGGAGTGAATGCCATTGAAGACGATGTTGAAGAATCTGAGTTCGACAGTTGGATCTATCCCACTACTGATGGAGGACTAAGCAACTGGACCGCAAAGGACTTCATTCCAATTTCTTTTGTTACCCAGTAATGAGACTTTTGTTTTGAATTTGTAACAGACAATGTCTTACCCAGGGCACCGTGGCTTCATTTGTGAGGGCTTTATGTGTGTCACTTTCATATATCATTAATAAAAGCATTGGACGTTTTCTTGCATTTCAAATTTTGCGCTCCTTGTCCTTCATTTATTACATATTGCAAAATAGCTATTTTACACACACTCACATATACAGGTCTACATCCACTCTGGATCTCACTGGTAACGACTCTGCTACTGCCAATTATGACTTCAAAAGTCCGATCAACTTAGCCTAAGACGAAGGTGAAGATGATTGTGAAGTGCCTGGCGAACTTGCTAGACTGCTACTCCAAGAAGAGAGGGTTATTCAGCCGCATAAAGAGCCAGTGGAAACAGTGAATCTGGGTACAGAGGTAGACAAGAAAGAGGTCAAGATCGGGGCAAATCTGGAGCTTAGTGTGAAGCAACGGTTGATTCAGATGTTGCATGACTACGTTGAGATCTTCTCCTGGTCTTATGAAGATATGCCTGGGTTAGATACCGATATTGTGGTTCACCGATTCCCTACCAAGGAAGATTGTCTTCTAGTGAAAAAGAAAGTCCGCCGAATACGCCCAGATATGTCTGAGAAAATCAAGGATGAAGTTATGAAACAGTTTGACGCCGGTTTTCTAGCCGTTACTTCTTACCCACAGTGGGTGGCCAACGTGGTTCCTGTACCGAAGAAGGATGGTAAGGTTCGAATGTGTGTTGACTATAGGGATCTGAACAGGGCGAGCCCCAAGGATGATTTCCCTCTACCTCATATCGACGTTCTGGTTGACAACACCGCTCAACACAAGGTATTCTCCTTTATGGATGGTTTCTCCAGTTATAATCAGATTAAGATGTCTCCCGAAGACATGGAGAAGACAACCTTTGTTACTCAATGGGGTACCTTTTGCTACAAGGTCATGCCTTTTGGATTGAAAAATGTTGGGGCAACGTATCAGCGTGCCATGGTTGCTTTGTTTCATGACATGATCCATCACGAGATTGAGGTATACGTCGACGACATGATTGCAAGATCCCAGACGGAGGAAGAACATCTTGATCATCTGCAGAAGTTATTTGACAGGCTGAACTTGTACAAGCTGAGGTTAAACCCGAAAAAGTGCACCTTCGGGGTGAGGTCTGGTAAGCTGCTGGGCTTCGTCATAAGCGATAAAGGTATTTAAGTGGATCTAGCAAAGGTGAAGGCCATACAAGAGATGCCAGCTCCCCAAATAGAGAAAGAAGTCAGAGGCTTTCTGGGACGTTTAAACTATATTGCCCGATTCATCTCACACCCGACCACTACTTGTGAACCAATCTTCAAGTTACTGAAGAAAGATCAAGTGGTACGATGGAATGATGAATGTCAAGCCGCTTTCGAAAGGGTCAAAGAGTATCTCCAAGAGCCACCTATTCTGATGCCTCCAGTTGAAGGGAGACCTTTGATCTTATACTTGACAGTACTCGACAACTCAATGGGGTGTGTGCTAGGGCAGCATGACGAGTCTGGCCAAAAAGAGCATGCTATTTATTACCTTAGCAAAAAGTTTACCGACTGCGAGACCCGATACTCGTTGCTTGAGAAAACTTGCTGTGCTTTGGCATGGGCTGCTCACCGGCTGAGACAGTATATGCTGACTCACACTACTCTATTGATATCAAAGATGGATCCAATCAAGTATATCTTCGAAAAGCCTACCTTGTTCGGAAGAATAGAAAGATGATAGATGATCTTGACTGA
The DNA here is from genome assembly GCA_948472305.1 of Vicia faba. Lineage (NCBI taxonomy): Eukaryota > Viridiplantae > Streptophyta > Magnoliopsida > Fabales > Fabaceae > Vicia > Vicia faba. The sequence goes on along the minus strand of OX451735.1, from coordinate 1,554,287,137 downwards.
GTATGACATCCAGTATACGACCCAAAAGGCAATCAAAGGAAGTGTATTGGCAGATCATTTGGCACATCAGGCAGTGGATGATTACCAGTCTATGAAGTTTGAATTTCCGGATGAGAATATCATGATAGTGACTGACTACGAAGAGCCTGGGCCGGATGAAGGACCTGAGGAGGGATCCCGATGGTCTATGTACATTGATGGAGCTTCAAACACTTTGGGCAATGGCATTGGCACCGTGATCATATCTTCTAAAGGCTCTCATACTCCGTTTACCGCCCGACTATATTTCAACTGCACCAACAATATGGCGGAGTACGAAGCATGCATCTTGGGTCTTCGAGCAGCAATTGACCTAAGGATTAAGTTTCTAAGTGTTTTCGAAGATTCCACTCTTGTGATCAGTCAAATCAAAGGCGAGTGGGATATGAAACACCCAAATCTTATTCCTTATAAGGAGTATATGTTGACATTGCTTCCCCATTTCGAAGAGATAACCTTTGAACACTTCCCTAGAGAGGAGAATCAGTTGGCGGACGTGCTAGCTACGATGTCTTCTATGTTCAAAGTCAATTGGGACAACGAGGCTCCCCGGATTATCATTGAAAGACTGGACGAACCTGCACATTATTGTGATCTTGAGACTGAAGAGGTAGCATATAAACCCTGGTTTCATGAGGTGAAGAGGTATCTCAAGGCACCGGGAATACCCCGAGCGTGCATCTGTTAATGACAAGAAGTTTCTGAGGAGGTTCGCAGCGAAGTTCTTCATCAGCAATGGCATTCTTTACAAGCGTAACCATGATTCAACGTTACTGCGAATTGTGGATAAGAATGAAGCAGAAAGAATCATGACAGAATTACATGAAGGTACTTTCGGAACTCATTCAAGTGGACACACCATGGCAAAGAAAATCATACGGGCAAGATATTATTGGTCCATAATGGAAGCCGACTGTTATCAACATTCTCAGACATGTCACAAGTGCCAAGTATATGCTGATAAAGTGCACATACCTCCAGTTCCTCTGAACGTCTTGACAGCTCCTTGGCCTTTTTCCATGTGGGGCATCGATATGATCGGTGAGATCAGACCTACGACATCCAATGGGTACCGTTTCATCCTGGTAGCCATTGATTACTTTACGAAGTGGGTTGAAGCAGCTTCATTTGCTATAGTAACCAAGAACGTCGTGGCACGGTTCATTCGGCATAATCTGATTTGTCGATACGGTGTACCAGAGAGGATCATTACGGACAATGGTACGAATCTCAACAATAAGATGATCACTGAGCTCTGCAAATAGTTCAAGATACAACATCATAGCTCTTCTCCCTACCGGCCAAAGATGAATGGGGTTGTAGAAGCGGCTAATAAGAATATTAAGAAGATTGTGCAGAAGATGACAGTGACATACAAAGATTGGCACGAGATGTTACCATTTTCTCTTCATGGGTACCGTACCTTAGCACAGACGTCAACAGGGGCAACACCCTATTCCTTGGTTTATGGCATGGAGGCAGTCTTGTCCATTGAAGTTCAGATACCCTTTCTTCAGATTATGAAGGATGCAGATTTGAGTGAAGATGACTGGATTCAGACCCGACTTAGTCAACTGAACCTAATCGACAAAAAGAGACTTACTGCTATTTGTCATGGTCAGACATATCAAAAACGGATGATCAAGGCATTTAACAAGAAATTCAGACGACAAGAGTATCAAGTTGGGGACCTGGTTATCAAATGCATTATCTTACCTCAAGGTGATCCCAGGGGCAAATGGACCCCTACTTATGAAGGGCCGTTTGTGGTTAAGAACATTTTCTCATGCGGAGCTATGATTCTAACCACCATGGATGGTGACGACCTTCCTCACCCCGTCAATGCAGACATAGTGAAAAGATACTACGCATAATCAAAGACCCGCTAGGTTGACTGGCCTAGGCAAAAATAAGGGCTTCCCGGCGAACCAAAAGGGTTCGGGCAAAAATAAGGGATGAAAATAAAAAAATTTGTACACCCGGCAAGTCGAAAACCTGTAAAGGCGACTTGGGCAAAAAAGGGTATCCCGGTGGACTGAAAACTCAAAAGGGCGGTCCAGGCAAAACTTAGGGGATCAAAGCGCAACACTATGTCTCATTGGATCACTTTGCATCCAGACTTCGGTATCGACTATCAAGCTCGGACGACACTAATCAATCTGATCTACCTTTAACCAAGCAGCAAAGTGATGAGATGCTCGAGGACATAAATGTGATAGCAGAGTTGGAACCCATTGGGATCATTCACATAGCTGTTTTGTTTTGTTTTTCACAATTTGTGTAAATTCTATTTGCTCGGTGGCGTTCTCTTACTAGGACGTCAGCCTCTTGTACAAAAACGCCTATTTACAGGCCAAACTTCAAAATCAATATAATTCATTTTCAAAGAAATTTCAAACTGTTTTTTTTTCTTTATCTGTTTTGATTTGCAAAGAACGTCCAATGTTCATTTTTGATATATGCATTTGACAATAATTGTTGCTCATGAATATTTACATGCGAAACAAAAGACGATTACGGGTAACATCAGAAACAGGGACAATAAAAATTGTCCAAAGCTGTACAGTTGCTCTATTCACCAGGTACAAAGGTAAATTCAGCTGAAGAATATGGCTAAGATACTTTCACTCCCCATAGAGTAAGGCAGTAATGATAGCTCTCTCCAACTGAGACTTGCAACTGTGAATGAATGAATCGTTAATATTCTCCCCCAAGTAGAGTTTATCTACCATCAGCACTAAAAAGGCTTGATATCGCCGGCAGTCTTAATATTCCCCAACGGAATATAAGAATGCTCCCCGACAGGGTACAAGATATCCCCAGTGGAGTTAAAATCTTCCCAGCACAGTCTGAAAAAGCTTCCCCAACAGAGTTGGGAGAATCATCCCCAGCGGAGTACAAAAATAAATCTCCCCAGCCGAGTTCAAAGGATCATTTCCAGCAAATCTCAAAGGATTATCCCCAAAAAAGTTTAACAGGTTATCCCCAGTGAAGTCGCCACTGAGAGATCGTCCCCAATGGAGTTCTTTCCTTTCACAAACAGGAATTCAATCCCCAATAGGATCCAATATCACCAGCAACGATAATTCATCCCGACGGAATTTATCAGTGGAATCTTCAGCAAAACATCTCTTCCCCACAAAGTAATCTCCTCACCAGTTTATTCCCCCAACAGAGTCATCCTCTCCTGCAGGTTTATTCTCTCCGTTCGCCATCCCCAGCGGAAACGAAGAATCCAGCTCTATTCTTCAGCAGCTATCCGGGATTTATTTCCCCCAGCTAGAAACATTACATCTCCATACATCATGATACAGGCATATACGCATCATACCACACAATCTCATTATTTTGAGAGCATCATTGCTTGATATATATCATGCATTTCATGCATCATGACATTGCATATGACTAACTCTTTACCTTTTCAGGGAAAGACAAATCAATAAACACCGTTGACTACTTATATGACCTGGTAGTCCCCTCAAAAACTACATCTATTGAGGGCTGTTTCAGCGGATTCCTCAGAAAGATATCACAAGACTTTCGTCTAGTTCAGTTAAATCGATTCTAAGATTTTTCTAATTCTTATCCAGTCAAAGTTAATTCAAGACCTTCTCTGGTTCAGTCAGATCGACGCTAAGATCTCCCTGATTCTTATTCCAGTTGAAGATATTCCAAGACTTTCTTCTGGTTCAGTTAAATCGATTCTAAGATTTTTCTGATTCTTATCCAGTCAAAGTTAATCCAAGACCTTCTCTGGTTCAGTCAGATCGACGTTAAGATCTCCCTGATTCTTATTCCAGTTGAAGATATCACAAGACTTTTGTTTGGTTCAGTTAAATCGATTCTAATATTTTTTTATTCTTATCCAGTCAAAGTTAACTCAAGACCTTCTCTGGTTCAGTCAGATCGACGCTAAGATCTCCCTGATTCTTATTCTAGTTGAAGATATTCCAAGACTTTCGTCTGGTTACGTTAAATCGATTCTAAGATTTTTCTGATTCTTATCCAGTCAAAGTTGATTCAAGACCTTCTCTGGTTCAGTCAGATCGATGTTAAGATCTCCCTGATTCTTATTCCAGTTGAAGATATTCCAAGACTTTCGTCTGGTTCAGTTAAATCGATTCTAAGATTTTTCTGATTCTTATCCAGTCAAAGTTAATCCAAGACTTTCGTCCGGTTCAGTTAAATTGATTCTAAGATTTTTTTTATTCTTATCCAGTCAAAGTTAATCCAAGACTTTCGTCCAGTTCAGTTAAATCGATTATAAGATTTTTCTGATTCTTATCCAGTCAAAGTTAATCCAAGACCTTCTTTGGTTCAGTCAGATCGACGCTAAGATCTCCCTGATTCTTATTCCAGTCGAAGTTCAGACCTCCTATCAACAGTCTCCAAATGGAATCTGTAAGCCCATTCCCGACATCACCGTGCTGATACCACTTCATGCGAGTGCAAATTTCTGGGCACTCTAGTGTTCAATCATCTTCCACCTTCGGATCACGAAAGGCACGAAAGCCAATCTATATCCTCAGGTTTAAGAAGATTGAACATGGGAAGCTGTTGTACCCCAAAACTTTCCCTCTCATATTTCTCAAAACATTGCAAGAAAAATCTCCAAGTTGCTCAAGTTTGCTCAAGAGTGGGTCAAATAAATCATCTCCTAAGGCAGTCAACCCCAAATTAGGGTTTTGTGTTGCATCAAGATCCTTAAGTCCAAATGACCTCAAATGCTCCATAATGTCCTAATATGTTCTCAAGGTCATCCATATCAAATTTCAAGCCTTGCAGAGGAAGTTTGCTCAGTCAATTGCTCAAAGGGTCCAAAAATCGACTGTACTAGGGCAAAAATCAACTGTGACCTACAAATAGTCAAACTTCAAGATTTTTTGTCAACATTCTCATTTTGAAGGATATTTCATAATTTTATCAAGGATTGATCATGATTCATCAAGGATTTCTCAAAATTCATCAAGACTCAAAAGTTGCTAAATTAGGGTTTTGTAGGAAAAGTCAACTCAACTTTGACGAAGCATAACTTTCTCATACTTTATGAGAAATGATCCATGCAAAGCTCATTTTTAATAGGATTCAATTTCCTACAATCCACCTTCATACCCCAAGATCAAAAAATTCACTCACAAGAAGTTATAAATTTGGACATTATAGGTCATTTTGGAAAGTAAACAAAAGTACCTTTTTTGCCAAAGCTTATAACTTGAGCATGGAATATCAAAATGAGATGAGACCAAACGGGTTGGTTAGAGGACCTCTCAAGCTTTCTAAAAAGTCCAAGAACACCTCCAAAAGTGCAAAATTGAAGAAGTTATGCATTGTTGAAGTTGGGCATTTTTGCAAAATTGCCAAAAGTAAACTATCCCCAAAACTTCAAATTTTGTCAAATAGGCCCATTCTTTTCCACTTGATTTGAGCTTGCCCTATTGCACACGTGTCCTAGCTTCAGCCTTGTGTCCATTTATCAATTTTATTATTTTATTTGATTTTTTATTGAATTATTTCATTTTAAATCAAATTAAATCAAATTAAATTCCAAAACTTGATTACATAAGATCTTTTGCTATCTTTAGGACTTAATCATCATCATGGACAGTATCAAACTCGTATCAAGCATTCCATGTGAAAAAAGATTGGATTTTTGACAAAATAGGCAAGCTTTCAATGGTGGATCAAATCAAATCCCATGGCATCAATGTGCAAAGATTCAATCCACAAATGTTGACCTAATACATCCTATCATACATATACAAGCCAAAGCACACGAAATTTAGGGCTAGAGGCTGCAAGAACACTGAAAAGAAAACTTGGAAAAAGTGGTGAAAAGTGCAAAACTGAAATCACACTTAGAGGCAATTTCAGACGCGAAACTCAACACCAATCGATTGCTGGGTGTCTACTCAACCTTCTGCAATCCAAAGCAAGCTCTCATACGCAACAAAACGCACTGTAAGCATCACGTTTCATGGCCCTGTATTCAAAATCGTAACTCTATATTTTTTCATCTTTCTGGCAAATCTTTGACATATTTGTGATGCTTATGAGATTTCTGAACTTTTGACAATATTTGATTTTGTTTATATGAACTGTAACCCCATAACCGTATGGCTAGGGTTTTGTGTTAGATTTTAGGGATTTGTATTTCAGGAAAAATTGGATCTTATGATGGACATGGTTGCACTCAAGAGAGGGAGACGAACCTAACCATGTCCTTGGGGGTCGTTTTCATGGCCTAGAGTTGATTTTGGAAACAACCTGCAAATTTAGCTGCGGATCTAAATCCGCAGGTAAAGTTACATGGTTGGAGGAAGAAGACGATGACGCGTCAATTCGCCAGTGGCCAATTCAAATACGCGCGCTTGTTTTTTTTATATTCTGGCATATTAATGTATTTTCCCTTATTATGTTTTATTCTCATATAATTAACAAATGAAGCGAATGGCCTAGTGGAAAGAGGAGCTGGCAGTCACCAACAGGACCTGGGTTCGAATCCCAGGTCCCCCGTATGCCTTGTTATTATTTTTCTCCAGGTAATCAAGTGTTGTTGCCAGCGTGAGATCTATCATGCGCCTCCATATCTTCAATGGACAGATGGCCTTAGGCCAGATCTGAAGGCCAAGGGATGGACGTCCACCATGGACCAAGTCAACCAGCATGCATGGAATCCAGGGAGGTCAAACGAGGCCAGCTTGTGATGGGCCTCTGAATTGCTATTCCAAGCCTCTGAATCAGGCCCAACCCCCCCCTAAGTCTTTCTATTTCTTTTTTTTAATCTATTTTATTTAATTGTTTGTTTAATTATTTTAATTATTAACTAACCAATTAAATATTTTTCTTAATAAAATTAAAACCAAAAATATTTTATTTATTAAATTAAATTTCAGTATTTTATTTTTGTTAACAAATTAATTTAATTTATTTATTTTTAATTAGGAATAACTTTTAATATATTTTTCAATAATTAAAATTAACTTAGACAATTAGGTTTTATTAACATTGATTAAATTTATTTTTATTTCTTTAAATAACACCAAAAACCCAAAAATATTTTTATTAATGAATTTATTTATTATTTTAATAATTAACCTAGATTAACTTCTTTCTTAATTCAAAAATAACCAAAAAAATCCTTTCTTTAACAATTAAAGGGTCAAAACCCTAAAAACTTGCGCCCGATTTAATTTCCCGCACGCGATCCATTTTATATCATATTTGTATTTGTTCCCGGAATGTAATAGCTTAATAGGACTTTAAATATTTTTATCGCTTTATTTATTTTCCGCATTTAAATTTCAAAGGGTTGCTTTTGGCGAGCGCCTTGTAATAGTTAGTTAAATTTCCGCAATTTAATTTCCGCAACTTATAAACTGTTAGATGTTTGATATAGGGATGCATGACAAGAATGAATGTTTAACCTAAAATCAACATAGACAACCATTGACATGTACAAAGATAAAATAAACTAAAAACAACACACTCGCACATGCGCACTCTTAGGGTACACCCCACTTGGTTGCCTTCGTACGCGGTCATTGAGTATAGGAAGTTTTAGAGGTTGCCCTCTTGTCCAAAGATCACAGTTGCCTCGAAACGGTTGCCTCGGATAAAATTATCTAAGACATTAGGGTTACCGCTAAGGCGTCCTAACATTGCTTTAGTGACCGCACGTCCCTTAATCGAATTGACCCTTAAAACTCCAACGACGATGCTACCTACTCATTCATAGTGGGATAGCATTGTGTAAAGGAAATTAGCATAGAACGATTCTTTTTTCGAGTAGGTAGATGGTTCTCAGGTACTTGCTCTTTCAAAACAAAACAAATTTTCACACTTACACTCCTTTTCAAACAAAAACTTCTTCAAACCCACAAACACAAAGAAAAACTATTTTGAAAACAATATGAGCAAGTACCTAAGAGCCCATGGATAACCACAGATAGAAAGGGTGCTAACACCTTCCCTTTCTATAATCTACTCCTCGAACCCGAGAAATATCTCGAAAAAGGAATTTTTCTGTGCTTTTTCTTTCCTTGTTGGATAAAATAAAAGTTGGTGGCGACTCTTGCTTACCGCGACATTTTGCAAACACAAACGCAAAATGCAAACCAGCATTCCAAAAAACAGTCAGTTCTTTCCCACCGTATCACAATACAAATCTCAACTTCAGATACACTCCAGATACGCTCCAGACACGGTTGCCATTTCTGTCACTCATTCAGAATTTATCCCCAGCTT